>CM053764.1:64773086-64848242 GCA_028658305.1 Pachyuromys duprasi
GACTTGAGGTGGTGGGGTCAGAGGTTGGCTCTGGACTTGAGGTGGTGGGGTCAGAGGTTGGCTCTGGACTTGAGGTGGTGGGGTCAGAGGTTGGCTCTGGACTTGAGGTGTTGAAGTTAGAGGTTGACTCTGGACTTGAGGAGGTGGGGTCAGAGGTTGGCTCTGAACTTGAGGAGGTGGTGAGGTCAGAGGTTGGCTCTGGACTTGAGGAGATGAAGTCTGAAGGTGGAAATGAAGATAACAGGGCTAACTCTCAGACTCTCTCTTAGGTTGACTGTCCTTAGAGTGACTTGGCCCCCACCTTCAGGTTCCACCCCACAGAATGTGTTAATGGGTCCTCCATGCAGCAGGCCACCGAACAGATACCTTGCGGTATGGCCAGGTGACTCACAACAATCAGCCCAAAGGTTACCTCGATTGCTGAACCCCCCTCCCCATCTTACCCTGTAACACCAAGGCTTGGAATTCCCCACTTGCAGTGTTTCCCTTTAAAAACTCTGCCCCCTGAGACTCGGGGTCTCACTTTCTAACCTGCTGCCTCGGGGATGATTGATGGCCTGAGCTTAAGCGTAAAACACTCATGTGTTTGTATTGGACTCGTGTTCCTGGTGGTCTCCTAGGGGTGGGAGGCCTCACAATCTAGGCATAACATTTGGAGGTCCCACCGAGACCCCTAGGCCTCCAGAACCTCGACCCTGAAGGTCTTGTACCAGCTGGTAAGTGTCTCTGTGCAGTGCTGTGTTCTGTGCTGCTAAGTGTCTCTGAGTAGTGTTCTGTGCTTACTTTCAGCTCTGGAAAGCCTCAAGGCACCTGTACAAATGGCAAGACATGGCTAAAAGTGGATGCGCTGAAGAGTCACAGCCGTGGAGGCCGAGGGGACGTCCCTGGTGTGGTTGACAGAGAGCCCACCCGTCTGATTTTTGGTGGACGAGGCTGGAGTGGTTGAGGAAAGCCCACCCACCAATTGGAGAGATTTTTGGTGGATGAGGAATCCCAGCAGCTCCTCTCTGTGCCGCTTTCAGATTCCACTGCAGGAGTCTGTAAGTCCAAGTTTTTGTGTCTATTTTTGTCTCCAGCCGTGGAGCGGCTGCTTCGTTCCTGTTTGTTTTTCTGGTTTGTTCCTTGTGTTTGTGAGTGTTTGTATTGAACTGTGACAGACGCTATGGGACAGACCACCTCTCACCTCCTTGACCTAGCCCAGGCCCATTTCAGAGAAGTTAGGCTAGGGCCCATAACCCTTCAGTAGATGCAAGGAGAGGAACGCTGACCACACACTGCAGCTCAGAATGGCCAACTTTTAATGTCAGATGAATGCCGGAAGGAACCTTCCATCTGCTGACCTTATTATCAGTAGAGGACAAAGTATTTCAGAAAGCACATGGAGATCCTGACCGTGACTTAGCCAACCTCCAGGATTGAGCCTTTTCTCTCCCCTCCTGCTAACAGTTCTTCATCAACAGGAACCATGCCAACACTGGCAAGAGACTCCAAGCTCCCCTGTGTCCTGTCTTGCAGGAAAGCACCCCGGATCTCATTTTCCCCCACCGCCTCACAGGCCCGTCAGCCTTCGCCGCCAGGCGCTGAAGCACAACCGGCGTCAGCATTGGCCCCGCCACCTGCTCCAAAGGCACCATTTCTGGGAGGGGGACCCTCAAGGGCACCAGGAGTGGGCACAACATGCCTCCTGAGGTTGGGAGGAAGGAGGTGGATTCCATTGTTCTTCCCCTTAGGGGAACAGGGCCGGCAGATGAGCCCAGGAATCAACCTCACCATTCCTGGCCCTTTGCTACTGCGGACCTCCATATAACTGGAGGACACAAAATGCTCTTTTCTCCAAAATCCCGAAACAACTTATTAACCTTTTAGAAACTGTCTTGTTTATTCACCAACACACTTGGGATGATTGTCAACAGCTTTTGTGGGTTCTTTTCACTACAGGCAAGAGGAAACGCATCCTCCCAGAGGCCTGGAAAAATGTTCTGGAGGATATGGGTGATCCCACTCAGAACCCAGCCACAATAGATGCAGCCTTTCCCCTCACCTGTGTTGGGGCTACAACACAGGTGCAGGTAAGGAGCAGCTCTGGGTTTACCGCCAGGCTCTGCTGGCGGATCTCAAAGCAGCTGCCAGATGGCCCACGAATGCGAAGGTGGATGACGTCAGGCAGGAGCCTAATGAAAGCCCAGCAGCATTCCCAGAGAGGCTCATGGAAGCTTACAGACACTACACTCCTTATGATCCTGAGCACTCTGACCAGAATCATCAGTGGCCCCAGCCTTCATTAACCGGTCAGCACCAGATATTAAGAAGAAGTTACAGAAAATCTTTCTCTCCTAGAAAGATTAGGAGAAAAGTCACTGAGGGATCTAACTGAGGTGGTGGAGAAGGTTTGCAATAACCGAGACAGCCCAGAGGAGAAGAAGACAAGGCAGAAAAGAGGCAGAATGCTCCTGGCCGTGACAGCTGAGCCCAGAGAAAGAAAGTGGCAGCTCCAACAGCTTGCTGACAGAAAGAGCCCAGAGGAAAGACCCCGAACGTCATCAGCGTCGTTAGGTAAGAATCAATGTGCACACTGTAAAGGAGAGGGCCATCCGGCAAAGAAATGCCCCAAAGAAGAGACCCAAGCCCAAAGTCATGTTTGCCGGAGAAGATGGTGATTGAAGGGGACGGGTTCGGACCCGTCCCCAGGGTAACTGTTAAGGTGGAGGGAAACTCCTGACCACAGGTACCACAGGTACTAAACAATACTCATGGACTACCCGAAGATCTGTGGGCTTGGGGAATGGGGCGGTAACCCATTCATTCATAGTCAGCCCAGAATGCCCTTAGCTGCTTTTGAAGAGGGATCTATTAACCGAAATGAGGTCCCAGATACATTTTGGTCTGGAAGGAGCTCAGTTACTAGCTGAGCTAAAGGAAGACCTATCCAAGTCCTAATGGCCAACCTGGCCTCCGAATCTGAATTCAAATTGTATGAGCAACCCCTTGCTCATAAGGAAAATCTGGATCTTTGGTTGTGGGAGTTTCCTCAGACTTGGGCTGGAACAGGGGGAATGGGACTGGTCAAACACCGGCCACCAGGGTTTGTGGACTCAAGCCAGGGGTGGGTCCCGCCCAGGCACGACAGTACCCAATGCCCCTAGAGGCAAAAACAAACAAAAAAAAACCAACAACAACAACAAAAAAAAACCCTCACATCCGGAAATTACTCAACCTTGGGATTCTCAGGCCTTGTCGATCTGCCTGGAATATTTCCCTGTTGCCTGTTAAAAGCCTAACTCAAATGACTATGGTCCAGGACTTGTAGGACACCAACCGGCGGGTGATGGACATTCACCCACTGTACCTTACCCGTACACGTTGCTGAGTTCCCTACCACCCGGAAGAGACTGGTCTACAATCCTAGACCTGAAGAACGCCTTCTTCAGCCTCCCGTGGTGTCCATAGGCCAGGAATACTTTGCTTTGGAATGGCATGATCCAGAGGCAGGCATCAATGGACAGCTGACTTTGATTAAAAATTCACCACCATCTTTGACGAGGCCCTGCATGAGGACTTGGGTGAGTATCGGGCTAACAACCTGGATGTTACCCTTCTCTAGGATGTAGATGATCTCTTGGTGGTGGCCAAGGACCAGGTGAGCTGTCAGGAAGGGACCCGGGGGCTCCTAGAGGCCCTGAGAGATTTAGGGTACCAACTCCCAGCCAATAAAGCACAGCTCTGCAGAACTGAGGTGGCCTGCCTTGGCCACATCCTGAAAGGGGGACAACACTGGTCTCCAAGGCCAGAAAAGAGACTGTTCTCAGCATTCCAGCCCCAAGCAGTCGCCGCCAGGTAAGGGAGTTCCTAGGGTTGGCGGGACTTTACAGGCTCTGGATTTTGCAGGCTTTGCAGAAATAGCAAAGCCCCTTTATGAAGTCGAAAGAGAGTGAGAGCTTTAATCGGCCCTCAGATCAGCAATGGGCTTTGGATAAGTGGAAGCAGGCCCTGCTGTCGGCGCCAGCCTTACAGTTGCCAGACTTTACTAAGCCCCTTCACCTGTTCATGGATGAGTGAAAAGGGGTTGCCAAGGGGGTCCTGACAGCAGCACACCTGTCCCACAAGGGGGACGCGGCAGCCGCCAGATGGCTTTGCCTGCGCTTCATCGCAGCACCACCTTCTTGGTCAGGGGTGCAGATAAGCTCCCCCTGGGGCAGAGCCTAACTGTTACCACCCCACATGCCATTGAGGGGGTGCTGAAACAACTCCAGATCGATGGCTCAGTGATGCCAGAATGACTCGTTACTAGTCCCTGCTGATCAACCTCAGAAGAATCAGTTTCCAGTTGCCTCCTTCCTTGAATCCGGCAACCCTCTTACCGGACCCCAACTTGGACCCCCTCTACCTGACTGCACTGAGATATTGGCCAAAGTGCACAGCACCAGGCCAGGCCTGATGGACGTCCCCTGCCCAGGGTGATCACACTTGGTACACGGATGGAAGCAGTCTGACCCACAAGGGCCAGAGAAAAGCCAGAGTAGCGGTGACTATGGAAACAGAGGGAATGTGGTTCCAGTCTCTACTCGCGGGAACCTCTGCACAGAAAGCTGAGTTGAGAGCCTTAACCAAGGCCTTAACTTTGGGAAAGGATTTGGCAGTCAACATCTGCACAGATAGCAGGTATGTCTTTGCCATGGCCCATGTATATGGTGCCATCTACCAAGAATGAGGCCTGCTCACTGCTAAGGGGAAAACTCTCAAGAATAAAGAGGAGATTCTGCAACTGCTCCAAGCACTCTGGCTATCATCCGCTGACCAGGACATCAGAAAGGAACGTCCTCTGCAGCCAACGGAGAGAATTTGGATGATAGATGGCTAGGGCAGTGGCTCTGCGAGAAGCTGCCCTCTCTGTTCTAACCACTGATCTTACCCGCACCGCCCAACCCAACCTGCCTGAACAACCAGTCTATACTGAGGAAGAAATTATATGGCTTAAGAGTCTGCCCATGAGTCAATGTTTGGAGGGCTGGTGGCAATTTCCTGAAGGTAAGCTAATTTTACTTAACTCTTTAGCAAGGACCATTCTTAAGAAAATTCACAGAGTCACCCACGTGGGCACCAGAAGGATGGCAGAGGTGCTCAGACAATCTACAGTGACTTTTAACATCATACAGAGTACCCCTGAAGACATTGTAGCAAATTGTAAAGCTTGCCAACTAATTGCCTCTGGTAATCCCAATTGCCCAGGCTCGCTACTACGAGGAAAGAGACCAGGGGGCCTATTGGGAAACTGATTTTACAGAAATCAAGCCAGGAAAATACAGCTACACATATCTGCTAGATTTTGTGGATACCTTCTGTGGATGGATAGAGGCATTTCCCACCAAGACCACAAAGGTAGCCAAGAAGCTTTTGGAGTATATCTTACCCAGGTATGGACTTCCTCCCATGATAGGGTCAGATAATGGACCAGCATTCATGCCCAAGGTAAGTCAGGACATAGCAAGGTTCACTGGGGCAGGCTGGAAACGGCATTGTGCTGACAGACCCCAGAGCTCAGGGCAGGAGGAGAGAATGAATAGAATGCTAAAAGAGACCTTGACTAAATGACCTTGGAGACTGGTGGGGACTAGGTGATGCTCCTTCCCTTGCCCTCTTGACCAGTGGGGGCTCACCCCCTTTGAGGTCATGTGTGGTGTTCCATTGCGCCTAACCTGCAGTCGGCAGCTATTGCAGAGGTAGATGGTGACTTGCTATTCAGAGTCAGAGCAACCCAATGGGCTCATAAATAAGTTTGGCCTTAATTGTGTGCCCTTTATGAAGCAGGCCCAGTTCCAGAGCCACGTTAGTTCTGACCAGGAGACTGGGTCTACGTGAGGAGGTTTGGCCAAGGCACACTCGAGCCCAAGTGGAAAGGACCTTACATCATTCTGCTAACCACACCAACAGCTCTCAAGGTGGGTGGGATCACGGCCTAGATACATTACACCCACGCCAGACCAGCTAAGCCATCCTCCGAAGAGGACTGTCTGAATCCTACAGCGCCAGAATGGACAGTCCCTTAAAACTCAAGTTTTCCAGATCTTAGCCCTCTTGGGACTTCTAACCGTATGTACTGCTGACCAGAACCCACATGCCCCTGACAACCGCACCTGGAGGCTGAAGGGTGACGATTGAGCAGAGTTATTACTAGAGTCTCAAAGCTGGTTCCCCGCGGAACCTGGTTCCCCAAGCTTAGCTTTGATCTCTTATAAATCATCCCCAACGCAGGGGGTAGGAAAAGTTCCTTACCATGTATGTCCTTCAGCTTATGATGGCCCACCTTGGCAAAAGCATAGATGTGGGCATCTGTGTGGCAACTAGTTGGGGATGTGAAACTCAGGGTCCCTGGCTTTATCAACCAAGGCCAGAGGCCTCAGGAGCTATCGATCTTGGATCAAACTGTGATCGTAGGAGTGATTCGACCAAAGGAAGACAATCAGCCTTGTAACCAACTCAGGGTGACCTTCACTAAGCTAGGAAACTCTTACAATTGGGAAAAAGGTAAACACTTCAGTATCCGACTGTACAAACACGGATACAACAAAGAGGAATCATCAGGTTCTCCTAACTGTGAATCCGGTCCTGATCGCCCCTCAGGGACCACACCCAGTCTTAGTACCCAAACCAGCTTCTATACCCAAGAATCCAATGGCCAAGCCTAAACCTAAACCAACTCCTATAGCCAGGGACACTGCAAAACCCCTGACCACTTCTAACTGTTTGCCCACTCAGGGCACCAATACTGACCCCTTATGGGATCTCATGGTACAAGCCATTAACGGATCCAGGCCTGATTTAACCCAGTCATCTTGGTTATGCTACAATACACCCCCCCCCCATTATGATGGTGTCGCCACCATGGGCAACTATATTTCCTCTGGTGATCATAGTCTATGTAGATGGCGGCAACCCTCCTCCGCCAGAGTCACACTCCAATCACTCGCAGGCCAGGGAACAGGGAGGTGCATAGGTGATGTTGCTGAGGAATAAAAAGAGTTCTGTAATCTAACCCAGAGCCTCACGGATTCTGAGAAAACTAAGTTTCTGATCCCTTCCACCAATCCCTTGTGGGCTTGTTCAACAAGATTGACTCCCTGCGCCGCGGCCAGCTGTGACAGGCCCCTGGCCAGTTCTGCATCGTGGTGCAGCTAGTCCACAGCCTACCCTATCACAGTGGGGTCCTTCTGGGACTCCCCCTCACCCCTAATGGACCTGCATGTCAGAGCAAAGATGGAACCCATCTCTACCCAAATGTTGGCTGTCATCCTGGGGTTCAGGGCTGCAGGGGCCGGGCCAGGAATCTCTTCCTTGGTACTCCAGGAACTCCAGGTACTCCTATAGCTAGCTGAGGGAGTCTACAGATGAGGACATCAGTAGATTAGAGACTGCCATCTCCCACTTGCAGGACTCCTAAAGTTGTATTATGAAAAAGAAGAGGATTAGACCTCTTATTCCTACAGCAAGGGAGGCTTTGAGCAGTCCTTAAGAAAGAATGCTGTTTTTACATGGATCACTCAGGCACAGTTAAAGATTCTATGGCCAAACTATGAGAAGGCCTAGAAAAGAGGAAAAGGAACGGGAACAATCCCAAAGTTGGTTCCAATCATCGTTTAATGCTTCCCCCTAGTTAACAACATTGGTTTCCACCATAACGGGACCCCTCTTCATTCTACTATTGTTAACCTTTGGGCCTTGCATTCTTAAGAAGCTATTGCAATATATAAAACAAGTTTTGAGATCCCAATATCAAAACTCAATACTCAGCTATCAGATCTCTAAGGAGCCCAAGACTGGCCTCCCTAGTTACCAGAAAAGGGGGGAATGAAGGAATTGAAGATAACTCCGTTTGGGGACTAACTCCATCTTGTTTCTCAGATTCTCTCTTAGGTTGACTGTCCTTAGAGTGACTTGGCCCCCACCTTCGGGTTCCACCCCCACAGAATGTGTTAATGGATCCTCCACGCAGCAGGCCACTGTACAGATATCTTGCGATTTGGCCAGGTGACTCGGAACTCGGAACAATCAGACCAAAGGTCACCTCAATTGCTGAACCCCCTCCCCCATCTTAACCTACCCTGTAACGCCAAGGCTTGAAATTCCCCTTCAAAAAGTCTGCAGTCCTGAGACTTGAGGCTGCTCTTTCTAAGCTGCTGCCTCAGGGACAACTGACTGCCCAAGCTTAAGTGTGAACAAAGCCCTTATGTATTTGCATCGGACTCGTGTTCCTGGTGGTCTCTTCAGGGGTCTCGCGATCTAGGCATAACAAGGCTGACTCTAGTAACTGTGAGCTTTGGTTTGAGCTCTCTGTTAAGCTCTCCCAGAATAGTGTAAAAGCAACACCTGGAAAGAAAAAAAGATGGGAGTGTCTGTGCAGCCTGTGATCCTAGCCTGGGGAGGACGCTGCTCATGGATCCATCTCGGCCAGTGCTCCGCATGCCAAGGCCTTGCCTTCGTACCCGCGGCTGAGCATGCGCACTCTGAGCCAGCTTGCCAGTGCTTTGGGCACCCTCGGCAACCATGCCTTACTCCTGAAGATCTGGGCTCTGGAGCACCACCTGTTGCAGCTGCAGCACTGACTGCCTGAGACTTCCGCTTTACAGAAGGGAAAACTGAGTCGCAGAAAGTTGAAGCATGACTCAATTCTGCTCCTCAGGTATAGGCACCCCTCCCCACCCAGAAGTTTCTAGAACCCTGAGAACTGGGAAGCCCTGACCTAGACCAGGACTTGAACTCCGCCCCAAATGCTGGCCACACCCTCTGCCGCTGAGCCACGCCCCACCTCTGCCAGTCCCAGGATTCAGGTCTCGGACTCACACCCTCCCCCGCACCCCTCCACCCCCGGCTCCCTGGTTCACTTCCCACCCCCAGAGAAATTCAGAGGCTGTGGAAAGAGTTCCTGGTCCACCTATTATGACTTCCTTCCCAGATCCAGGTGGCTCCAACCAGGTGTACAGGGCACAAGGTCCCTTGTCAACTGCTCCGCCCCGCCTATGTCCTTTCTGCCCAGGGGTGATTGCTCTGCTTCTTCCTAGCCTCACCCCACACAGCAGATATGAGGAAATAACATTTACACGCTGGGAGGGGCGCTGAGCAGACCTTTCCACCTCTCAGTCTCCAGGGGCCCCGCAGCAACGGAATCTAGGAATGTGAATCCAAACTATGAAAAATCCCTGGGGACTCAGGTGCCACAGCGGACCCCAAGCCAAACCAGAACTTTGGAGTAAATTAAGGTTTAAGTGAATGAATTTGAAAGAGGGGGTTGTGGCAAACAGCAATCCTACTGAATAGGTCCTCACGATTGGCTGGAAAGTTAAACAGAAAGGAGAGCAGAGCTGAGCGATGGTTATGCACGCCTTTAATTCCAGCACTAGGAGAATCTATGATTTCCAGGCCAGCCCCATCTATAGGGCGAGTCCAGGACAGCCAAGGCTACACAGAGAAACCCTGTCTCGAAAAACAAAAGAAAAAAGAAAGACAAACAAAAAAGAAAAAGAAAAGAGAGTGGAGGTGATTTGGGCAGTGCGCCTCCTGGGATAAATGAAGGGCTTTCAGAATAAAGCATCGTCTATGATAAACTCAGCTGTCTTAAGGAGGGAATTCATGAACAGAAAGTGAGCCCCCCACCCCCGGGCCCTGGCCCTGCACACGACCGGGGGAGTGCGTGGTCCTCACTACTTCCTGAATGGGGCAGGGCTGCGCTGGAAGCCCCTGACGCGGCAGGGAGCCGCTGGCCGCTGGCCCAGCCGAGGGGCCCTAAGGGGTTGGTAGCAACCCCGCTGTGTCTGGGAGGGTAGGGTCTGAGCCCTGTGTCCCTAGCCCCGCTGTCCCCTGGAGCCACACGCTCTCCCACCACCACCTACTTGTGGTCAAGACGCTGGGTGTCGCTAGCAGCAGCAGGGCCAGCGCCAGGCGCAGCCGCCGGGAGCCCGCCATTCCCGCGGTCCGCCCGGGCTGCGGGTGCGCTGCCGGGTGGCAGGCGGCTCCCGCGCGCGCCCCCTGCAGGCGGACCGCGGGAATGGCGGGCTGCGCCGGCTCCGGGGTTCCCGCGCCGCCCGCAGCGCCTCCTCAGCGGTCCCCAGGCCCAGACACTCAGGGATACCCTCCTAAGGCCGCCCCAAACCCGAGCTGAATAGCCTCGTCCCTCTGGCCGCCAGGCTCCTCCAACACGGAGGAGCACCTACATGGAGGGGCACCTCACCCACCGAGGATGCATTCAGGAGGTGTGCAGGCAGGCAGGTCCTCACGTGCTTTGTTGCTAATCTTTATTTTTGAGGTAAGTCTCACCGTGTAGCCCAGGCTGGCTGAAAACTCCTGGAGATTCTCCTGCCTCAGCCACTCATGCTGAGATGACAGGTTAGTGCCTGTCACAGGCTTTAATTTATTTAATTATATTTGGGGCGTGTGCATGTATATGTATGTACATGTGTGTATGTATGTGTTGTGTGTGCACGTGTGTATACATGTGTACATGTGCATGTGCGTGTGTGTGTTGTACGTTTATGCTTATGTATGTGTATGCATGGGTGTGCCCTCAGGGAGGTCAGGTGACAAATTGGGGTCAGTTCTCTCCATCATGTGGGCCCCAGCAGTCACACAGGTTTAGCAGCAAGCACTGTCTACCAGCTGATCATCTCACTGGTCCCAGATGACATTTTGGAAGTCAGGTCATCAGCCATGTGGCACATGGGGTTCCTCACTAGTGACCTGTGTCCCCTGGAAAGGAGTTAAGGTTCCCCAACCCTAGCTACAGATACCACATGGGCACTGGGAGTCCTTGCCGACAGCACAGTCTGTTCCCCTTGTCCCTCCCCTAGCTCAAGACACGTGACCAGAGTCAGGCTGTAGCACGCTTTATTCACAAGACTCATGGGGCCGGATGGCCACCATGGTGTCTCTGCCCAAAGCCAGGGGCCTAGACGCCAGGCCAGTGCAAAGAGTAGGCCCTTGAGGTACGGTGGGAAGTGCTCCTGGACCTGTGCCACGGGCTTCCTGTTCCCAAGAGAGCATCCGTGGTGAGGCAGCTGCGAGTGTAGTGTCCTCTCCACGTGGCCTGGACCATCTTGGCTGCAGACTGCCGCTGGCGGAGCTGGCGGCGGGTCCTGTAGCCCTTCCAGGCTGCCTGGATGACACAGGCTGCTCTGTGCTGCTGACTGAGCTGGGGACTCTGCCGGGGCACAGAGGCCCACTGAGCACCTGGCTGGACCGAGACACCCTGGCCGAAGCCCTGCACCACACGCGTGGACAGTGTGTGGCCGCATACGTGGCAGGTTCGCGGCTGAGAGCCCACCAGCATCACCACGCTGGGCGGACTGTCATGCTGGGGGCCTAAGGACTGGCAGACGCTGCAGACATCCGGCTGACAGGACAGGAAGCAACGGTGTTCTGAGCTGTTCCTGGTGTCCACGCTCCCCGGGGTTTGGCCATGGAGCTCCGGCCAGGAGGTAGGGAGCAGCAGCCGGCGGGTCCGGACCTGGGTCTGGCGGGTACAGTAGCCACGCCAGGCAGCCTGGATGATGGTGGTGGCCCTGACCAGCCTTGACAAATTCCGTCGCACACGGTAGCCTCGCCACGTAGCTTGGATGACGGTAGCCCACTGATGCCACACCTTCAAAGTGCGACGTACCAAGTAGCCTCGGGCACACGCCTGGATGGTGACGACCGCCTGAATGACAACTTTCTCCACGGCCCGCACCGACACCAGCAGATCGGCCGAGGGCTTGCGGTCCAGCGCTGCCTCTGCACCTGAGGGGTCCCACGGCCTGTGGCCCCCGCTGGGAGGCCATTTGCGTCGTGGTGCCCCAGCACGCGCTGTGGCTCTGACCGACACGTTGGGGACTTTGGAATTCCATGACTGGCTAGAAGCCAGGCCAGCATCCACGGGGCCCTGGGGTACAGTGGGGGGTGGGGTTATCTTATTATGGCCAGTTTTAGGGTGCGTTGGAGGATAGGGTCTGTGGCCGTGGGGTGTGGCCGGGACCTGGGACACTCTGTCAAAGATAGTTCTGAGGTCTGCAACACAGCGTTTCTGGTTGTGGGCTGCAGTTTTGGGGAGCTGGGAACTCCCATCAAGGCTTGCTTCGGGCACTTGTTGAAGTCTGTGGCCATAGCGCACGGCCGGGACTCTCTGGGAACCCTCATCAGAATTAGTTTTAGGGACTATGTCGAGACCTTTGTGGCTGTGAGGAGGAGTGGGGATTCGGAAGCCCCCATCAGAGCCAGCTGCAGGGCTGGTGACATTCTCAACATTTTGGCCATGGGGCGTGGTGGAGATCGGGGAACCACCATCACAGCTAACTCCAGGGGATGTGACAAAAGGGGTCCCCTGGCCACTAGGAGATGTGGAGGACAGCACTGTTGTTGACTGGTCGGTGTGTCCCTCATCGAGAAGGGAGCCATTTGGTGGCTCGGAGCCCAGACACACCTCTCGGCCTACTGAGGGTACCTTACACCCCTGCCCATCCCCTGCACGGATGATGGGTGTCCCCGAGGACCGCTTCCGGGGATGGCCAGAGGGGAGCAATCTGTTCACGGAACCTTCTAGAAGTTCTGAGACAAGGCTGCCGTGAGCAGACCTGGAGGGCTTGTGAGCAGCGAGATCTTGGTGCTCACTCTTGGTGTGGTTCTGAGGTTCTCCCGTCTGGGGGACACTGGAAGCCCTGCTTTTAGGTGGGGGTGCTGAGTCAGTCTCTGAGCTCTGGAGACTTCTGGGGTTTCCTGGCCTGGCCTCTGACCCCTGAGGCAGCCCAGTGCTGCTGGGACGCGACTGTGGTGTCACCGAGGCACTAGAAGCCAGAGGTTGGCTTGAAGTGTCATCCACGAGTGCCTCCTGCAGGACGGGGGGCCTGGGAGCAAGGTGGAGGCTTTGGGGACCGCTGTCGCCTTCTGAGAATAAGGGCTGAACAGGGGCGACACTTTTGGCTGTGGGGTGCTCACCTAAACTTGGGGCTCGTTCAGGGGCAGGGGTCACACTGTTGGCTTGGCTGGGGGCCTCCTCCCCTAACTGGGCCTTCGAGAATACTTGGTCTTTGAGAATATGTTCAGCTGACAGGGGCTCATATCCAGGACTCTCACCTCCCGCGGCATCTAGGTCTTTCTGTGAAATGACCTCAAGGTCCTCAGGTTTGATGGGGTCTACGCTAGGCACTGTGCCATCTATTTGTCCCAGCTTCGGCAGGGTCACCTTATCAACATCCACAAGCTTTGTCAGCTCAGGGTCTGCCTGTGGGGCACTTGACAAAACTGTGGGTAAGTGTTGTGGGTCTTGAGCCGCTTTCTGCACTGCTGGTGGCACATCCAGGCTGGTGACATGGGATGCCAAGAAGGGGACCCGAGAGCCCTCCCAAGACTGTGCCTGATAGGGGCGGGGACTGATCCCGACCAGCATGGATCCTGGAGTCATGCTACCTGCTGCAGAACGGAGAGGCATGCTGGAAGCTCTAGTCACGGAACTCAGGCCGGGGCCTGGAGAGTGGGAACTTGGTGAGGATTCTACTGCTGGGCTCAGCTTCTCGTTGTCAGTCTCTTGAGGGTAACTGAGGGCCTCACCACTAGCCACAGAACCTGGAGGGAGGCTGAGGGCCACATCACCAGCTACAGGGTCTCGGCAGGGGTGTTGAGCCTCGCCCTTAATCACTGATTCTGGAGGTAGGTTCTGGGTCACAACAGCTCCTGTGAACCCCAGGGGGACACTCTTGCCTACACCCCTGATCACAGACCCTTGAGGAAGACTGAGAGTCTCACTTTCATCCACAGGCTTGGGGGTCAGTGCCAAGGGCACCTTTCCATCCACAGAACTTTGAGCCAAGCCTCCAGCAACAGCACCCACCGGCGCATCTGGCATGATCCTGCCTGCGTATCGGCGACCGGGTGGAATCATGGGGACCACAGAGAGGAGCTGAGGGTCTAACGCCACAGGAAGAGGGGCACAGGTCTGAGGGAGGCTGGCGCCCAGCTGACTCGAGAAGAACTCAGACGGGATCTGGACACTGGGCATCGCAGCCAGGCACGGGCCCTGGCCAACACCTGTGGTCATGGCACCCTTACCTTGAGTCCAGTGGACATCTGCTGGCAAGGCCCAGGCAGTCATTGGGAGTGGGTTGGCCCCCTGACACATACCTAGGAACAGTCCTGTGGTCACAGGCCCTTGGGGCATCCCTGGGGCTACGCCCCTGAACCAGGCCTGACATGGAATACTGGCCCCTAAAGCCAGGCCACTGTCCTTCTCAGAGGCCACGGGAGACGGACATAAGCCAAGCATGGGCTGAGCCACGGGACCTGAGGGTCCCTTGCTGGCCTGGGTCAGCTCAGAGTGGATGGTGGAATCCTGAGGGCTGGATTGGCTCCCAGCCCCTGTCAGGAGGTTATCCCCTGGGCTGCGGCAGACTCCCAGGTGTGGCTGGCTTAATGTGCTCATCACACATGGATGTAACCTTCCTAGGTTGAGCGGAGGGCTCTGGCTCTGAACCCCACGCCTGTGGCCCACAGCTGGCTTGCTGATCCCACGACCCACACCACATACCACGGTGGGTGGCAGCAGGCTCATTCTTCCCAGGGTGGCCACGGATGCACTGGGCAGGTAAGAGCTTTCTCTAGGAGCCAGAAAGGGCGAGCTCAGGCTCGGGGGAGCGCTGTTAGACAAAGGCACCTGGAGCGCTCCGGGGACTGCACTGCCGGCTGTGGTTGGCCGGTGGAGGCTTGGAGATACCCTGTTGGCCGCAGAGGTGTGGGCCAGGGCTGGGGACATAGCGCTGACCGCCATAGGGTGCGCTAGGCTTGGAGGCATGCTGTGGGGCGCTGGCGGCTGCATGTACTTTGAGGGTGCAATGGCGGCCATACAAGGCTGGGTGAAGTGGGAAAGCGCGCTGCAGGACAGACATGTTTGGAAACAGTTTGGAGACACCCCGAAGGTTACAGATGTCTGGACTGAGTCTGGGTGCCCTGAGCCCTGGGCGGGCACAAAGGAGTAGCCCGGTGGTGGCCAACTGCCCACAGGCGCCTGGGTGCCTCCCCAGGTAGCGGCAGGTGGGTGGACCTGGCTTGAAGTGCTCCATGCCTGATTGCTGACATTAGTAGGGTATGTCTGGGTAAAGTTTGAGGGTGCCGTAAAAGCCCTATGTTGCTGGGTCTGGGTGAGGGGTCCACCATAGTAGAGAAACGGCTGTCTAAACTTTGTAGGTGACCCACAGCACATCCGTGGTTCTGTCAGGCCAGGACACATGTCCATGGATGGGTGGGCTAAAGTTGGGAACACCCTAGTGGCCACAGATGGATGAGCCAGGTTTGGGAACACAGGACTGGAGCCTGCATGCTGAGCTGAGCTGAGACACAGTCCTGTGGCCTCTAACTGTTGGCTGAGGCACGGAGATCCCTCACTGGCCTCAGGGGCCTCACAAGGGCTTGGGTTCAGGTCTCTGGTGGGGACCTGACTCCTATACTGGGCTGCAGCCCCATCCCGGGACAGCCCCTCAGGCAGGTCCTCGGTGCTGTAGTCAGACTCGCTATCCGAGTCCCAGTGGACATTCAGGGTCAGCCTGGTTCTATGGAAGAGGCGGGGCCCAGACTCCAGGGGCTGGAAATTAGGGTCTGTGTGCCGAAGACCAGCTGGCCATGTTCTGTCCGGCTGCCCCTGGGGCCTGTGCCTCTCTTCCTCCGGCTCCTTTGACACTGGCCAGGAAGCCAGCAGGCTGCCCTCCCCACAGGCCTCCAGAGCTTCTGACAGCAGCAGGCTGGATGATGTGGAGGACGTGGCTGAGCGGGTGCTGGGGGAGCTCTGAGAGTCGCTGCTGTCCTGGCAGTGGCCCGCCGAGCTCCCCAAACAGCTTTTGGCTAACACGATCTGTGGGTGCTGCGGGAACGTGGCCAGCAACTCATCCAGAAGGGAGATGTGGCGGCCAGCGGCCTGCCTCCCGGAACGGGGTGGGCTCAAGGATGCTTGGAGGTGCCTGTCGGGTTTGGGGGGGGACATGCTGGAGGCTTTTTGCAACTTAGGATTCACCAGCAGTGGTGACTGGCTACCACGCCATTCGTCTCTGCTGTTACTCACTGTGGCGACCCCTTCCTTATCGCCTGAGGGCAGCGAAGCTAGTCTGTGCCCTGAGAGCAGGAGCTGCCTAAGCGTCTCTGTGGGCAATGGGCTGTGATTCCTGATTTCGTCAGAGCAGTGGCCACAAGGGGGCATCTTGTGTGTCCCCAGGTTTGGACACTGACACACATTGCCCTGGCAGTTGGTGAAGGGCCGCTGGGACATGGGGGACTTCCCGCCACCCATGTCACCTGAGTGCTTGCTGGCCACCACAGTACCCTCTCGGTATGACACCGCTGAGCAGGACACCCTGCTGGCCACAGGTGCCTGGCAGGAGCTTGAGGCTGGGTTATTGGTCACTGGTGACTGGCTACTGCTTGGGCCTGCACCGTTGGCGACAAGTGGCTGCCACGGACCAGGAGGTGGCTGCCACGGACCAGGAGGTGGCTGCTGGAAAGGCCTCCTGCCAACATAGGGACCCTCACCACATGCCATGGAGTCAAAATCCAACAGCCTCAGGTACAGAGAAGAGAGGACCGAGCCCTCCCGGGACAGTGTGGGCAGGTAAGTGCTGGTGACCCCTCTGGAGAAGGAGTCTGTCAGGGACTGTGGCGAGCAGGGTGACCCTTCCAAAGTGGCCCCACCCCTTTTCCCCAGCAGGACCCCAGCAGGCTGTCCCCGGGACAAACCCTCCCACGGTGGCCTGACCTTGCTACACTGTGCTCGCGCCGGACCTGGCACAGGTCCCCACGCCACTGACACGCTCCCGCTGCAGGTCATCTCCACCGGGGCGGGCGCTGTGCTCAGCCGACTCCCCACTGTTTTCGAGGTGGCCTTGGGGAGGAAGGCACCCGTCCTCTGGGCCATCTGGGCCAAGGACTGAGTGAAGACGGCGCCCAGCTCGCCCTGGCATAGCGCCTGGCTAAGAGTGGCCCTCTCGTCCTCTGTCAAGGCCTTGCACAGGGCCTCGGCCAGCTTGCCCTGCGTGGCCTTGCTGAGTTCTGGACGCAGCTCACCGCGAGACAGGGCCCGGGACAGGGAGATGCCCAGTTCACCCCAAGACAGTGCCTTCATCAATGCCATTCCCAGCATGCCTTGAGGCAGAGCCTTAACCACAGAAGGTCCCAGGATCTCCCGGGACAGAGCCTGGCTCAGCACTGTCCTTACTTCCCCCTGAGAAAATGTCTTGGCCAGGAGCGCCCGCAGGTCGTCAGGGGAGTCCAGCATGGCCACCAGGTCTGCACACAGCGACGCAATGGATGCCGCCAGGTCATCATGGCAGGACACTGCCTGGGTGGGTGGAGGGGGCGGAGGTGGGGTCCGTGCCCGCCCACTGTCACCCCAGTCTGCATTGCATGCGGGGTGTCCGGTGGGAGCCATCAGAGGTACCAGCATGCCTTGGGTATCCGTGACCACTGAACATGGGTTCTGGGTGGCCTTGTTTTGTGCGTGGCTGTGGAGCGGGGGCTGGGCCACGTTCCTGTCATCTGGCTTGGCACAGGGTCCAGAGTTAAGTGTCCCAATATGTTGCCAGAACTGGACAGGCACCTTGGAATTGCTCAGGAGTGGCTGCGACGGGATCTTGCTGAGGTCAGTGGCGGTGTGGGCGGCCAAGAGGCACTTGGCCGCTTCGGTAGCCAGCTGGGCCTGAGACTGGGCCTTTGTCAGCCCCATGGGCAGATGGGCCTGGGATGGAACCTTAGCCAGACATGTGATAAGCTGGACCAGGGATGGAGCCTTGCCGGGTCTGGCGGGCGGGCAGACCTGGCACGGGGCCTTGGCGGGTTTGCTGTTCGTGGGCTTTGCGTGCTCAGCGGGTGGACACGGCTGAGATGAGGGCTTTATCGGGCAAGAGGCCACGTAGTGCTGGGGAGCAGAGGCAGGTGGGCGCGTGCTGAGGTATCCTTCAGGCGGAACTAAGGTCACCCCTGGGGAGCATGCCTGCGGGGAGGCTGGATACGGTGAGGCCAGATGAGCATGCGCTCGGGGTACAGACCTGGCCTGTTCGCCAGCAGGTTGGAGCTGGGTTGTGAGTGACATCAGGTGTGCAGCCAGTGGTGCGGGAAGGGTGGCGGGGGGACCTCCAGGTGGACACTGTCCCTCAGGTGGACCCGTGGCCAGCCCGGATGACTTGCAAGACTGAGACACGGCTTTACAGAGGGGTGGGGCCAGCAGGGGGCGGGCATGGCCGGGGGCTGGCTGTGCGTGGGAGAGCTTGGTGAGGGGGGCAGCCAGCTGGGCCTGGGAGAGGGTCACAATCATCTCCTCGGGCATGTACACCTTAGACTGCACTCTCACGATCTCTGCCTTCTGCTGGATCTGAAGCAGAGGCTTGCTCCTGTCCTCTGTCACTTTTGTCCAAGACAGAGCCCTGGACACAGCAGTCGAGTGAGTCTTGGGAGCTGCTTCCCTCCTGGGGGTCTTTCGGGGCACAGGTTTTGTCTTTTCTACCTCCAGTGGAGACCTGGCTGGACGCTTAGAAGCCAGGTGGTCTAGATGTCCGTGGGGTCCACACCTGCCCTTGCCCTCGGCCAAGTATGACTGAGAAGCCACCTTGACAACGGCAGTGGTCTGCCTGGTGCTAATGGTGACCTTGGCCTTTGGGCTGTTCAGCTGGACCTGGGATGTGGTGTTGGGAATGCCAGCAACCACCGGAGTTTGGGGTGAACCCCTGGGACTAGAGGCAGCCACCGTAGGGACCAGACACAGGGTCCTGAGCACGGCAGCCACGGAGCGTATCTGAGCTGGGGTCCTGGTTAGCATAGCTGCCAGGCGCGTCTGCGGTGAGGACTTGAACAGGGGGCTCGTCTGGGAGGACGGTTTGGATGAAGTAGGGATTGCGCATGTCTGAGGTTGGCTTCTGGTCACTGACCGCGTCTGGGGTGAGGTCTTTGTCCCTGGGAGCCCGGGGCCAGTGTGTAGCGGGGCCTTACTGACAGGAGCTACTGAGCGTGCCGAGGCCCTGAGCATGGAGGTCGCAGCAGCTCCTGGGGGCTGTGTCCTGGCCACGGGGGCCACACAACGCCCCTGTGGTGTGCTGCTACAGACTGAAGAATTGGGTCGTACATGAGCCAGGGGCCTGGCCATCATGGAAGTCGGGCAGGTTTGTGATTGCATCTTCGAGACTGTCACTGGGGATGCGGGGCGCATGTGTGGTGCACCCTTCGGTGCCGTGGGCATCATGCATGGGGACTTAGGGGTGGCAGCCGCTGGACACACCCTGGTAAGGGTCTTGTTGACTGGACACATATGTGGTGCAGGCTTCGGGATGTCTGCTTCGGTGTGGGCGTGGCTCTTCAGGGATCCATGGGTGGCCTGGCCATATCTCCCCACTGCTGCTGATTCTGGGGTCCCCCCTTTGATGGTCTTGGCAGCCACATGCCTGTTCTTCCCACTGTCCCCCTCCAGGTGTCTGATCAGGCAGGAGCTCCGGGCAGTCTTGGTCAACGTGCTGGGTTGATGCCTGGGCCCTGGGTGTCTGCCAGCCACGGGCTGCTGTGGCTGGAGGCCACCTCTGGGGCTGCCGCTGGCACAGGGGGCCAGAGCCACGGTGGCGCAGCAGACCACCAGGTTGTCCGAGGATGGGAACTGGGTCTCCTTGCTCACCATGACTGGCAGCTGGTCTCCGGGGGCATGGAAGCGCACCTGCTGCGGCGGGTGGTACGGGATGTCGCCCTCCTCCTCCCTCTTGGTTTTCCTCACAGTCAGCCTGTTGGAGCGCATCAGTCGGCGCGTGCTGAACCTTCGCCAGGCCTCCTGGATGGCCTTGGCCGCCGTCATCTGGGAGATAAGTTTCTGCCGCAGCCGGTAGCCCTTCCAGTTGGCTTGGATGACGGTGGCTGCCCGCGAGACCATCATGTCCATCTCGTCCACCAGGATGTTCTTGAAGGCCTGGCTCTCTACCACAGCCCGCAGGCGAGGCACGTGCCCTGACGGCGAGGCCGACGGCTCCTTGGGTGGACAGGAGTCATTCAGGATCTGAGGGCTCAGCTTGCACACTTTCTCATGGTGAATGGGAATTGGCTGAGGCTGAAAGAGGCACAGCCCACCCGGTGACATGAGGTTCGGAAGCGGGAGCTGAGCAGCCGGCTGCATGGCTGCCATTCCTGAGCGGAGCAGCAAAGCCTGGGGGCGATAGGATGGGGTTTGGTGGGTGGGGGAAATGGACAGGCAAAGGGATGGACAGACAGGAGGGTGGACTGATGGATAGAAGGACGGATGGGTGGTAGATGGCGGTAGTAGATAGTGGAAGGTTGGCTGGGGGCTGGGCAGAGATGGGCGGGTTGGTGTATTCAAGTGGGTGGCTGTGCTCACTGCCTCAGAGGAGTGAAGCAGCGATACCTGTGGGTCTCTGCAGGACAGCAGGTGCAGAGAGTGGGATGCTACCCAGCAGCCCTTGGACCTACAACCTTGGCATGATGCACATGTGTGACAGAGGCCACTCCTCAGGGAAGGCCCAGCCAGAGCCCTGGCCCAGCCATCTCCTTACCTTTGAAGGTCATAGAGTTGGAAAAGAAGCAGAAGAAGGTGTAATCTCAGAAGCCAGCCTGTAAGAGGAGGCTGTCTTTAGTTCCTCATTTCAAGAAATGTGCACAGCCGCACTCTAGGCTGGTTCTATTAGAAATACCAACACGATGGGGACCGTGAGGAATGTCGGGGAGGATGGAGCTGGGAGGACAGAGGGGACAAGACAGAGGACAGCCCACAGGAAGGGCCCAGGACTTCATGCTTCATGGTTAGCTCTGGGACTCGGTGTGTGCATAACAAGCATTAGGAGGGTCCCAAGGGCATATGTTGGCTTGGGGCAGCCAAGGCCGATGACACAAAGTCACCCCTGAACCCACAGAGTGAAAGGAGGCCCATCTGCTGCAAGCTGGCCTCTGCCTCCTCACTCACACGTAGTGCGTGCACCTCTCCACACAAAAGTTAAGACATGTCAATCCCAAACAGCAGGCCAGGGCTAGAGTGGGTCAGTGAGCAACAGTGCTCAGGGCTCTTGCACAACTACAAAACAGATACAGCAAAAGCTGGCAGCACAAAGGCAAACTAATTCACAAGCACAACTGGAGGGTTTGCTTCATCTTCCTGTGTGAGAGAGTTTCTCCGAGCCCTGGCTGACCCAGAACTCATTACGTAGACCCGGTTGGCCTCGAACTCACAGCGATCCTCCTGCCTCTGCCTCTTGAGTGCTGGGCTTAAAGGTGTGCGCTACCACGTCTGGCTGCCCTGTTTTACGTGTGTGCCTGCTGTGGTCAAGAGGCCTGTTCAGTCACTCAGGTTGTTTTGTAGGTGTTGTGACCTGAGTTGCTCTTCGTGACTGCAGAGCCGTATCTATCATGCTACCTGGCTTTTGGTTTTAGCTTTTTCAAGTTATTTCATGTGTATAAGTATTTTCCCTGGGTGCGTGACTGTGTGATGCAGTACCTGTGTGTACATGCATGATGTGCTACCTTTGTGTACATGTGTGATGCAATACCTGTGTGTACATGCATGATGTGGTTGGTACCTTTGTGTTCATGTGTGATGCAGTACCTGTGGAGGCCAGAAGAGGGCAAGAGTTAGAGTTGGTTGTGAGTCCTCATAAGGGTGCTGGGAATTGAACTGGCATTCTCTGGAGGAGCAGCCAGTGCTCTTAACTGCTGAGCCATCTCTCCAGCCTGTTTTATCATTTGATTTCACTAAAAATTATTTTTAGCTTTATAGATATGTATGTCCTGGCTAGTTTTATGTCAACTTGACACAAGCTAGAATCATCAGAGAGGAGGGAGCCTCAACTGAGGAAAATGTCTCCATGGGCTGTAAGTTGGTAGTGGTGGTGCACGCCTGTGATCCCAAGACTCAGGAGGCAGAGGCGGGAGGATCTCTGAGTTCAAGGCCAGCCTGGTCTACAGAGTGAGTTCCAGGACAGCCAGAGCCACACAGAGAAACTCTATCTCAAGGAGAAAAAGAAAGAAAGGAAGGAAGCAGCTGAGCAAGCCTTGAGGAGTAAAGCCAGTAGGCAGCACCTCCCTGGTCTCTGCGTCAGCTCCTGCTCCAGGTTCCTGCCCTGCCTGATTGCCTGTCAGCAGTAGGAAGCGGTGCGAGCATTGAGCCAAGCAGATGTTTCCTCGCCAGTGGCTTTTGGACATCTTCCTCACAGCACAGAAGCACTGACTGGACACTGCGATGTGCGGGCACCCTGGAGGACTGCAGATGGCTGCTGGAGTTGGGGTCCACCTGCTGAGGGTGGCAGAGACCTCCGGGCCTCAGGAGAGCCCTCTCTCGGGTCCCTGTGCGCCACACAACAGCTGCACAGGGGCAAACACCTTGGGAACAGAACCTGTTCTCATCCTGAGGACACATACCCAATGCTGGGTGTGTTGTGGCAGGCAGGTCTCTGAGTCTGAGGCCAGCCTGGGCCACATAGTGGCACCCTGTCTGCAGAAAACAAATGAAAAGAAACCAAGCCAAAGAGCAGTTACCTGTTCACAGCCACTACCGGGTCCACAGGAGAGCCTGGCTCGCCAGAGCACCAGCCTCCACCTTCAGGACAGGTCCCAGGGTGCCCTCCAGGCCTTCAACACACCCCTGGCTCCAACACCAAGCCAGCATGGGGCCAGCGATTGAGCACCCATTCTGTGCGCCCTGTACCCCAAGCTATCCTCTCTATTCAAACCCCAGAACATCCCCCTGTGTGGGGATACCTGAGACACCCCCATCATGCTGGGAGGGGCTGCCAGCAGGCTCACAATCAGGAGTTGTCATCACAGCTGTTGATGCTCATGTCACAGGGAAAGGGGGCTCAGATGCTGGGGACTGGGGAGCTGGCGGGTAGATGGAGCTGTGGCTCGGGTTACAGAGCCTCTGCGTGCGAGGCGAGAGGTTACGGCTTCCATCTCTAGCACCCCGTGTAATCAGGTATGTTGGTATCTGAGGCAGGAGGATTGTAGTGAGTTCCAGGGCAGCTTGGGCTACAAAGCTGGATGTGGTGGTGTACCTGTCAGGCCAGGATGCGGGGCAGGGGGCGGGGGATGAGGACTTCACAGTCAGCCCTGCCTACATAGTTTAAGGCTACATGAAACCTACTTTAAAAAATCCACCGGCTGACATAAGAGAAATAGGATTGTGGGCAGGGAGAGAACATGGAGGGGCGCCAGGCAGGCTAAGGGTAGTTGGGAGCACATCTCGGGGACCTTGTGCTCCCTGTTAGTTACACAGAGCAAGCCGCTTCACCTCGGTGCTGGAGAAGGGAAATCAGGCTCAGTGGGACAGAGTACCATCAAGGCCTGGGAGACCCCAAACCCTGTCTCTGAGGTACCATAGCCCAGAGGACACAGACACCCTTGGCAGGAGCAAGGTGGCAGATGGCACCCACACCCACTCACCTGTCCGCAGAGCTGAAGCCACCAGTCCCGATGGCTTGCCTGGGACCCTACTATCTAAAAGTCTTTATGACTCACAGATGAATTCTGACCAATCCCCAGCAGAGGGTAAGGGAGAAGGTTCTAGAACGTGGAGCTGGCCCCTGGCAGGGCAAGAGGACCTGACTGTCATGATGGTTGCAACCCGAAATGAAAACTAGAGCTCTGAGTATGGAGGTGACTCCCCAACTCTCCCCTTAGTGTGTCTGGAGGGAGGGTCTGTCACCATCTGGGGCATCTGCTGAGACCACACGATGTCCTGAGACCCCCGGTGGGTCTCGTTCGGTCCTCCCAGGCAGACAGCCAGACTTCATAGGAGGAGGACACAGGACCAGGACAGCCTGGGCTAATATGAAGACCCTGTGTAGAAAAAAAAAAAAAAAGTAAGCATGGACTGTGAGCCCCAACCCTGGGAGGGGTGGGTGGCGTTAGGCCAGTGTTCCGGGTCACTCCCCCAGGCTGGGCTAGCTCCCAAGATGAGTCACAGCTGCTCTGGCCAAGGCTGACACACACTTTGGCCTGTGCACAGCATGCTCAAGCCAGAACCACTTAGCCTGTCCAAGAGGCTGCCAGAGCAAGACCTCTACACAGGAGCACACCACACAACCCTGTAGCTTTTCCTGGCCCCCTGTCCTTTAGCTGTTCTGAGTACTTCTAGGGAGCCTGGATGTATCTGAATTGCAGAGGCAGCCCCTCACTGCAGGGAAACAGAACACAGAGAGCCCGGGCACCCTCTGTCACTGAGTCCTTGGTGTTTTGAGACAGGCTCCTTATGTAGCCAAGGCTAGCCTGGAACTCATGATGCTCTGCCTCTGCATTTCAAGTGCTTGAGTCACACACCGGCTCGCAGTGTTCAGCCTTGCTCTCACATCAGTTGACTAAACATGCTCCCAGCGTCAACAAAACTTCATTGGGCCATGTGGCATACTTCCTTAGTCCCAGGGATGGGCAGAACTGAGTTTGAGGCCAGCCTGGGCTAAAATAGTGAGACCCCTTCCTTCATCTCAAAAAATAACAGATCTTTATAAAGACCCAGATTCCATCCAACACCACAAAGCAGAGAACAGCGCAGACACTGTGTCCTGCATCCCACCAGTCCAAAGCCCAAGGGAGAAGTCAGCGTTCAGATTCCTACTGCTCTGCTCACCGTGCAGCTCCTCTCCAGGCCTCCCTGGGCAGCTGCTCTGTGGTAGCGTACTAGGGAAGAGGGGGCGCGGCTGGGACAGCCCCATTTCTTAGCCCTCAGACTGACAGCGCGGCTGCTGAAGCTACACAGTGGTACCAAGCTGCGACCCAGCACCTGCCGCTGAGATGCCCAGCATGGGCAGGGCCTACTCCAGCCTCGCTCTGCATAAACTGGCTTGTCATCCCAGCACCCAGACAACTCCTGTTCAAGCTCCTTTTTCATTTCTGCCTTTGTTTTCCTAGACAGGGTCCAGGATGGAGGGGCCTCCTGCCTCTCTCCCAAATACTGCGAAGATGCTGGAACCACCAAGCTTACAGAACAGTTCCCTTCAGGGTGGCAGGCAAGCCGGGAGCAAGGACACCAGGAGAGAAAGCACAGACTTCTGTGGCCAAGGGGTGGCGACCCAGTGGCCTGCAGGGCTTCTCTGCACTGGTCCCCCACTGGGACTTACCATGTGACCTTAGCACCCATGGTGACACCCTGAGCAGAATCTTAACCCCAAGACCCAGGGTCTCAACAGCAGTGGCCAGGGCTGACAGCAAAGTGCATAAGCTGGTGTGTGGGGCCATGCAGACCCAGGGTCAATGTCCCCGCTGGGGGAGAGGCTGAGGCCGGGACTGAGTTGGAGGGCCCTGCCTGATCTGCTCTGAGGCCTGGGCCTCCATCTCCATCACTGAAAGCACACACGCAAAGGCTTTGGACATGCACATGGTGGCAAAGCCCTCGGAAGGCAGAGGCAGGGGGATCTCTTTGAGGCCAGCCTGCTCTACATAGCAATAATCAGGACTATATGGAGTGATCCAGTCTCAAAAAAAAAAGCGGTGTTCAGATTCGAGTCGCTGAAAATTGTTTCCTCGAAATGGGAGAGCAGGTGCTAGGGAAGCGCCGGTCAGATGTTCACCTACACTCTAGGCCACCAGTTTCTTCATGGTCTTGGAGAGGAGGCTCTAGGCCTGAGGCACCCCTTGAAACCAACAAAGGCAAATAAAACCTATTGAGGCCAGCACCATTCTGTAAGGACGACGCCCTGATGGGGACTGGCCTCTGGAGGACCATGAGTCAGGTGCGCGTGCGTGCGCTCCTCACCCTTCTTCCAGAAAGGACACACCAGCAAAGTCGCAGAGGTTCGCCGCGAGCCCAGAGTCCGGGGGCTACCTGGACCAGAGGGGACAGCGTGCACCTAGGTGGCGCTCGCTGCGCAGATGTGAAGTCCCCGCCCGCGCCCGCGCCCGCGCCGCGTTCCCTCCCCGCCTGGAAGGGGGTGGGGGATGGAAGGGGCCAGAAGAGGGAGGGGGATGGGAGCGGGCCAGGCCCCGCCCACCCGGCCCCGGCGGCGGGGTAAGAAGGAGGCGGACAGCCAAGCTGGCGTAACGAAGACTTTACTGAAAACACAAAACCGGCGAACCAAGGATTACGGAACAGGAATGTGGACTCATAGCAAAACAAAACCAAACAAAAAGAGAGGGATGGTGTCGGGAGAGCGAGAGGAGGGGGAGGGGAAGAGGAGGAGTTTTTCTTCTTCCCGTTTCTCTAAAAAACCAACACAAGGAAACACTCACGCAACACGCAACCAACGTTTGTTCCCGAGTAGAAACATAAATAGGGCGGAATCGGTCACTCCCGTTCTCTCTTCCAAAAGGCAAAAAAAAAAAAGGAAAAGGAAAGGCAGAGCGTGAGGCTGCGCGCCCCTAAGTCCCTCCTCGGCCGTACAAAGGGGCTGCCGGGGCGGGCTTGTGCAACACGCGCGGGGCTACAGGAACAGGGGCGGCGCGAGGGCGGGGGTCGTGCGCTCGGGGTTCCCCCTCCGGAGTTAAGGGGGGTCCGGCTTGTCGAGTCCGGGGGCGCCGAGTCTCAAGAGAGTCCGGGGCGCCCCCCCACCGCAGCGAGTCCGCGCATGCGCCCCGCGCTCCGGCTCAGTACGCGGGGACTTGGTGCTGGGGCAGCAGCTGGCAGCCGCTGTTGACGTGGCTGAGGACTTTCTGTTTGAGCTGCGCCACCTGCTCGCGCAGCAGGCTGGCGGTGGACGCCAGCTCGGTGTTCTGGCTTTTGAGGGTCTTGACTTTCTCCTCCAGGCGCGAGATCCGCTCCAGCTTGCGCTTGCGGCACTTGGAAGCGGCGATGCGGTTGCGCAGCCTCTTGCGCTCCGCCTTGATGCGTTCCTGTGTGTCCATGTCGATGGGCGACAGCGGAGGGCTATCGCCGAAGCTCGGCACGTCCGGCACGGTCTGCGGCTCGTCCTTGAGCGCGGCCAGGCGCGGCGGATGAGGAGGTGGCGGCGGCCCGAGCGCGCCCGGGGGCGGCGGGAAGGGCACCGGCTCCGCGGCGAAGGCCACGGTGGCCGCGCCCCCGGGGGCCCCGGCGCCGCCCGCGAAGCTGCTCAGGTTGGCGTAGACCGGGGTCTCGGGGGCCCCGGGGGTGGCCGCCAGGTCTCCGGGCGCGGGGGCCGCGGGGGCCCCGGAGGCGGCCGCGGGGGCCGCGCCCAGCTGGCTCTGCTTGTGCAGGTCCTCCAGCGCCTTGACGAAGCCCTCGGCGAACTCCTGCTCCTCGCTGGCCGCCACCTTCGGGTAGAGGAACTGCGTACTGGTCGGGGTGGTGGTCACCAGCCCGTTGGACTGGATGATCAGCCTTTCCAGCTCCGGCGACGCGAGTTTGAGCAGCCCAAGATCCGGCGAAGCCAGCAGCCCGTCGGGGGCGCCGTCGGGGCGCAGCGCGGAAGGTGCAGTGGCTGAGCCGGGCTTCAATCCCGCCGCTCCCTGCTCCGCCAGGCTGAGCGTCAGCGCGTCTTTCTTCAGCATGCTGCTCGTCGGGGGCGCCCCGGGAAACGCGCGGCCCGAGGGCGCGAAGCCACCGCCGCCGGGGGGCCCAGAAGCACCGGCGACGCTCGACGAACCCGCAGCCAGGCCGCTCAGCGCCTCCTCGCCGTAGAAGGGCGTTTCCATCCCCGCCTCCCCCGCCGCGCTCGGGCCCGGGGCGGGGGGAGTGGCCGCGGCCTCCCCGGGGGGGCCCGTGCGCCCCCCAGTCCGCTGCCCGTACTGCCCGGCTCCGCCGCCGGCCGCTCTGGCCCGCGCCGCCCGCGCGCACCCTTATAGCCTCGGCCCCCGCGATGAGCTCACCGCCCCCGCTCGCCATTGGTCCGAGGTGACGTCGTAGATTTGCATAAAGGGGCGGGGCCTGAACGCCCTCGCTTGGTGGCGGCTGCGGCCGCTGTTGCCAGGGGCGACGCTCGCTACACGGCACAACAGCGCGCTGCACTGTGGGTTGACGTCATGGGGGTGGGGCTGAACGTGGCCTTGCCGGGTCACACGCCCGTCGTGGACTGCGGGGCAGTCTGTCTGTCCGCCCCTCTCTGCCTCCTCTGTCTGCTCTCCTCTCCCTCTCCGCCTCCTCTCTTGCTGCTCCCTTTCGACGCCTCTCTTTCTCTCTCTCTTCTCTGTGTCTCTTAGACCCGCTCTGATCCGCGTCTGCCTCTCGGCCACTTCTGTGGCGTGATGGGCCGGACCTCCCAAGCCCACGCCCTCGTCGGAGGCCCGCCCCGACACGCCCACCCGTGGCCCCGCCCCTCGGGGCTGGGCGGCCGCCAGGGCTGCTCGTTGGCAGGTGCCAGGCAGAATGGGGGAGGGCAGAGGAGGGTCCCTGGGACAGTCCCCAGAAGTTGCTGTCAGTTTCCCAGGGTGGCGCGGATGCCCAAAGCCTTCCTGCCCTTTCCGAAGGGGAGCTGAGGATGGGCTGTGTGGACCAGCCGGCCAGGGCTCCGGCGGCCGCCAGCTGTTGTGGGGCTGATCTCTGTGGAAAACAGAGCTTTTTAAGTCTGTGTTTTGGGTTGTGTTAAGGTAGGAACTCATCCTGTGGCCCCGGGTCACCAGGAACTCAACTTCAATCCCCTGCCTCACCTTCCAAAGTGTTCCAGTAACAGGACTGACCCACTTCACCTCAGCCTGAAATTCCTGGCTTTGTTTTACGTGTCAGTGTGTGTCTGTGTGAGTGTCTGTGTGTGTGGAGGTCTGAGGACAGCCGGGATTTGTCCTTCCACGGTGTGACTGACTCGGCATTTCAGGTTGCCGGGCTTGGCTTGCAGGCACCTTTATCCACCCAGCCCACCCCATGGCTTTGGTTTGGGATGGCTCTAGCCCAAGTTGATGACCTGCACCCTACCTCAGCCTCTAGATGGCTAATGTACGTACTTAATGTGATCAAGTACAAATCTGTACTCCAGTCCACTGTTCTGACACACTGTACCCTAGCCGACCCCTTTGCTCAACTTGACAGCTGCTGGGACGACCGGCAGAGTCACCTCATCCCAGCATGAGACTTGGGGCTTGGGTTTGTTGTTTGAGTTTTATTTTGTGTTTTGAGAGAGGGTCTCACTTTACAGCCCAGGCTGGCCTGGAATTTAGAGATATGGACCTGCTGAGTGCTGGGGTTAAAGGTCACCATGCAAAATGTATGGCATGGAAGTTTGGGAGGGAACTTGTGTTTTTGTTTTGAGATAGGATCCCCTGTAGCCCAGGCTAGATTTCAGAACTGATCCTCCACCTCCTGAGTAGAGACAGGTATGTACCACACACCTGTTTTACCTGAGCAACCCCCACTGATAGAACTGGGTGCCAAGCCCCTGCACAGCTGTGGTGTGTACACATTCTTAACCCTGACTGCCAGGACCTGAGGTGGGCCCCAGGGTGGAGCTGGAGAGCAAGAATCCTGGTTGGTAATTACCCCCTAATTAGTACATCGTGCCCGCCAGGCCTGATGGGAAAGGCGGTGGGAGGGACAGGTCCCAGCACACTCAAGGCAGGCCTCCTGCCTTCCTCCCATGAGCCCTGTCGGCCCACTGGCCACTGGAGCAGCTGCTTGCAGGGCCCGGCTCCTTCGCACCTCCGAGCCCCTTGCTGAGGGGCCGGGTCACACCCCCACGCACTAGCCTTGCACACTTGTCGCCTCTGGGAGCCCCACACCCAGGTTTTATTCCCTTTTGCAGCCAAGGGATCATCCAGAAAGATGGAGTGGACTCCTCCCCGCACCACTCACGAGGGGTTTGGGCTGCGAGGGCTAGATCCCAGCTTGGGCCCCCGCAGAGGGTTGAGGCAGCTTGCGCTGGCCGGCAGCCAGCAGGCCCGGGGCTCCAGGCCTCTCCCCGGGGCGGTGCAGAGCTGGCGGAGGCGAGGGAGGCCCCGCCCTGACCTTGGGCCTTGGCCTTGGCGGCTGGGGGATGGTCTAGCGCTCTGGAGACAGCACGGGTTTGAGCTGGTTATGGTCGTTTCTCTAGGCAGACTCACAGACCAAGTCGAGTTTGACCTCTGAGACTCGGTTTCCCAGGGAGAACATTCTGTGGGTATATGAAGAATATTATAAAATAGTAAGACCTGATTATTTTTGTTTGTTTTTTGAGACAGGGTCTCCCTGTGTAGCCCTGGCTGTCCTGGAAATCACTCTGTAGACCAGGCTGACCTCAAACGCAGAAATCTGCCTGCCTTTGCCTCCCTAGTGCTGAAATTAAAGGTGTGTGTCACCAATGCCTGGTTGGGCTCATTTTTTTTTCTTTCTTTTTCATTTCTGTGGGGGTAGAGCTCGCTGAGAGACTGGTAAATAACCATAGCTTTCAGAGTCTGTTGTCGCCGGTGTGGATCCTATGAGCGAGATCAGACCCTCAGCTTGGCGGCAAGCGTATTTTCCCACAGAGCAAGCCATGGCCTCGTCAGTCATTGTTTGATTATTGTTTGGAGAAACTTAAAACGGCCGGTCTTGGAGTGCCCTTAGCTTCTCGAAAATCTTTCTACCCAACCTTCAAAACCTCAGTAAGGGGAGGGGATCAGGAAGTCTTGGGGCAGTAACAGCGCCCACTCGGGACTGTTTTCGCTTCTGTCTTCCCTGGGCAGTGTCTGGGGCAGGAAGTGACCAGCCCAGGGCGCCACAGCTGGACACTGAACCTGAAGTCTCCTGGTCCTGGGTTCAAGTCCCCAGGCTCTAGGGTCCTTCTGCAGCGCGGAGATAAACTTGACATGTCTGCTGAGTTTTCAGGCAGAAAGCAATCTTTGGCTTCCTAAAACGGGAAGACCAGAGGGGGCCCCTGGGAGGGGCTGAGGCAGGGGACTGCCCCCGAGGCTTGGGGCAGAGTTTGCGGGCACCGTCCCCAGGTGGCAGGGCCGGTGGGGGGGGCGCATTCCTGGGCGTCGGGTTACCGGGAAGACCGCTGCTTCCAGCCCCTCCCGGCTGCTGCTTCCGCCGGCGCCGGGCGCGACCGCAGGTGTTTGCGCAGCCTCTCCGAAGGGACCCACGTCCTGTTTTCTGGGTTGCCGCCAGCTCCCTCCAGCCTCATAAAACCTTTTTAAAATGAGGAAATGAAGCGCACCCTCAGCTTCCCCACCGGCCCAGTGTCTCCCAGAGATGTTTGTTGATGACCGGCAAGAGTTAGCCAGAAAGGACTGCGCAGGGGGAAAACCTTCCACACCAGCCCGTGGCAGCGCAGACACGCGTTAAAGTGCACCTGCTGGGTACCCAGGCCCCGGTTGGGCTGGCTTAGGCCTGTCCACTTGTTTCATTCTGTCGTTTAGCCCATCCTGTCCTCTCACAAGGCCTTGCGTGTGTGGGGGCGGTAAGCCATCTTGTCTGTAGGCTCTAACACAGACGTTCTTAAACACTGCATTTGTCATCTATTGGATGTGTGAGTGTGCACAGCCCATTCGTAGGGGGTCAGGGACAACTTGTGACAGCTGGTTGCTTCTGCCTTCTTATCGTGTGGGTCCTGAGACCTGAGCTCAGTCTTGCCAGCTAGAAGGGAGCAACACCTTCCTGAAGCCCTTTCTAAGCCAAGTATGAGGCGCACCTGTCAACAGGAGTCAAGAGCCAGCCTCAGCTAGATAGTTTGAGGGCAGCCTGGGCTATGTGAGTCCCTGTTTCAAAAGACAACAAATGAAAAAAAAAGTGTTCTGTAATAAGCCTTGAAAAAACAAAAAAACCAAGGTTTTTCTGTCTAGTCGGGGCTATCCTAGGACTCCCTCTGTAGACCAGGCTGGCTTCCAGCTCTGCCTCCCAGCACTGGCATTAAAGGTGTGCTCGGCTTTGCCTGGCTCTCATTTTTAAAGCTTCCTCACTTTCTGTTTTGTATAGTACTCTTTAGATAGCAGGGATGAAAGGCTAGTTCTCTTGCCATGAATAGGACTAGAAACACCATGATACCGCATGGGCTGACACAGGACATGGGCTGCTGCCCTCAGGTCGCCAGGGCTAGACTGGGACCTCACGAGATATTCCAGACGGGAGACCCCGAGCCGTCCAGAACTAGGTGCCCTTCTCCCTCGGGTGCAGGGGACCCAGCACACGGCAGGCGCTCAGTTACTGTCTGGGTGAGGCTTCCTGTGTGGTGATGGGCCCTGCACGAGGAAGGAGTGGGCTGCCTACTGACGCAGCACCTGTGGAGGTGCTGACCTGCTTTTGGGGAACAGGGTCTGTGGCTGAGGACCCCACCGGAAAGACGGACTTTCCACCTCTGCATGAAGACCCACAGACTGTCCCCGCCCACGGCCCTGCGGGCCTATGACAGACTTCCTGTGCTGTGTGAGTGATTAGCACGGCACGGAAAGGTTGTCTGAGAGGACAGTGAGTGGAGGAAACTGAGGCAGCTGTACACACAGGCCTCATGTCTTCGAAGAACTGGGAGGCGAGGGCCTCTCCCACCAGGACAGACCTGAGCTGCTATGGCTAGGGAGGAGGGATGAGAAGCAGGCTCTGTGATAAACCCCAGGCCTATGGTCTCAGAACCCTGAAAGCAGAGCCCAGGAGTAAGACCAGGACCAAGCTGGGCTACAAACTGAAACTATGTTGGGGATGGTGGCTCACTCCTTTAGTCCCAGCACTCCAAAGGCAGAGGCAGGGGGATTCTGGAGATCCAGTTCCAGGACAGCCAGGGCTACACAGAAAGGCTGTCTCAAAAAACAAGCCAACATGAAGGAGCACAGCATCGAGCAGAACGGAGTCCCAGGCACTAGTCTCAGGGCAGGGGCAGGTGGTTCTGTCAGGTGGTTCATGGCTAAATTCAGAAAGGCAGCGTGGCGACACAGGCCAGGCGGGGCCACCACGCTTGGGGGAAAATGAGGCACGGGGCTCCTGGCTCCTCTCCTGTCTCCCAGTCCTGGACCATGGCTGGGACCTGACGTAGGATTTATTTGGGGAGCCTTTGGTGTGTTCAGAGAGCAGATGCGTCCTTACCCAGGTCTACGTGTGGCCGCAGCTGAGCAGCCTGTGCCTTAGTTTCCCTAGCGGCCGGCGGCCCAGCCCGGGGGGTGGGGAGAGAGGGGGGCTACAGGACCCTGCCTCTGCTGTGGCCACATCTCCACAGCCCCCGCTGCTGCTAATTGAACCCAGCGCTGGGGGAAGGGCGTTAAGGAGAACCGGTGGCCAGGTGAGCCACGCCGGGACCCTGGTCTGTACAGTCAGTCCGGCCCACCTGGGCTAGTGTGACCCAGATCCACAAGGGTCTGGCATGTGAACTCCTGACCCTGCCGACGCGGTGCCCCTCTCTTCCTTCTCCTTCCTCCCTTCTCCGCCCCTCCTCTCCCCCGCTGCTCCTCCTCCCTGCACGCTTTCTTTGTCCTCCTTTCCCGCCTTCCTCAAAGCAGCCAATCCCTGACAGGTCATGGGGCGGCTTCTGGGAACTTGAGCAGCTTGAGCCCAAGGCCCCTCGAGGCAGCCCCGCTACTGGGCCTGCCGAGGACCCCAACAGTGAACAGGCCGCAGTGCACAGCCAGGCTAGTGTGGCCGGCTCCCCTGGGGCCTGCTCTTAGAGGCGCAGGAAGCCACAGGCACCCTTCTGCTTTCCCGAAGCTCTTCAGGACCAGCAAAGCGACCTGTACTTCCTGCCTTCATACTGCTAAAAAATGCAAACCATGCCAGGTATTACCAAAATATTACAAAAAATGCCAAACATGGCTCAGCCCGTAAAGGCACCTGCTGCTCTGGCAGAGGACTCACAACACCCACATGGTGGGTCACAACCAAATGTAACTCCTGGTCCAGGTAGTCTGAGGTCTATGACCTCAGCAGGCTCTGCACACACGCACAAACATACACACTCACACACACACAAGATTAAAGTAAGAAAATTTAAAAGAAGCGCCCAGCAATGATGGCATACGCTGTTAATTCCAGCACTTGGGAGGCAGAGACAGGTGGATCTCTTGAGTTCCAGGCCAGCCTGGTCTACAGAGTGAGTTCCAGGACAGCCAGGGCTGTACAGAAAAGCCCTATCTTGAAAATCAAACCAAACCAAACCAAAAATCTTAAAAGAACCCACAAAACAGAAGCAGACATCGAGAACATAAAACCCCTGCCTGACAGCCACCTCAGGTCCCAGCCCCTCCTGCTGTCCTCACCCTCCATGGGGACACCCCCTCAGTGATGGTTCAGGGCTCACTGAACTCCACACAGAACACAAGGGAAGCACCACTGAGAATTTCCCACACAAGCTCCCCAAAGAAAGGACACTCACAACACTGGAGGCCTCTTCCAAGCCACATCCCGGCTTGAGAGTGCTGGGGAGGAGGGGGCTCTTGTGTGGCCGCTGTCTTCTGAATGTGGAAAGCTCCAAAGTTCTCTTTACAAGGGCCCCTTGCAATCAGAGCACACACTGCAGTTAATAAGGCCGAGGCATTGGGGGACCTGAGAACGCTAAAGCGACCAGACAGCCTCAGTACCGAGCCAGCCAACTCCACCTAGCACAAGTACACAGCAGGGCTGACCAGACGTGTCTAACTCAGCCTGTACCAAGCCGAACAGAAGAAATTAGAAAATTAGCCTCTGGGGTCAGACTGACAGCCACTCTGCCTGGGGAGGAGGCTCGGGCCCTGAAGGTCAGGCCAGAGACAATGCGGTTTTTCATTTTGTTTTTGTTTTTGAGACAGGGTCCCTCAGTGCAGACCTGGCCGATATGGTTCTCTTTATGTAGACCAGGCTGGGCCCAAACTCACAGAGATGACCCTGTCTCTGCCTCCCAAGTGCTGAGACTAAAAGCACGCACCGCTACATCCAGCCTTCAGTTTAATTTTTTTAGTTAAAGAGAACTGAACTCCACTGTTAGGCTGCACAAAATACCAAACAAAGATCTCACGAGGACCAAAGAGAAATCTCCTCAGAGCTGAGCTTAGGCTCTGTATGTATAGATCTTCTAGGACTGAAGGCAGGAAGCAGAACAGATGTGCAAGTCACCTGGCAAGAGACAAGTAGGCGGTCGAGTAAGCATCGGCCCAGGCCTGCGAATCCTGTGGTCTAACCCAGGCTTTGGGATACCGGGAGGGTCAGAAGGATCTGGGCTCCCTGTTTTCCATGTGCCCTGTGGTGAGATCAGGATAGACGGGGAGGAAGCCTGGCTGACAGTGAGGACCAAGCTCCCGTCCACAGGTCCTACTTGAGTTAGCGCACCGAGAGACAGCAGCTGCACACATCTCTGGGCCCAAAAAAGGTGTGCACTGTGACAAGGGCCCCAGGACAGAGGGAAGGCAGCATGTAACTCCATCACAGCCCTGTGGCACAGAGCACCAGATGGGAGTGTGTCAACGACATACAGGAGAGACAATGGGAAACTGAGGACAGGAAAGACACCATCTCTTTGGATGTGAATAAATACTGCTTCCTGACATCTCTGTTCTCAAAATCCTGTGAGCTTTTCCCAGCTAGGACACAGAGACTGTGAGATTCCCTCCATTGTCACTGGGGTCTGACCCCTGCGGAGATAGGAGAGGTGTCCTTCCCGATTGGTCTGTAGGGACTGGTTCTGATGAGCAAGGCTCCCAGGGAGGCCTGGGATCTGCCAAGAGCGACTGGGAAGAACCCAGTTGGCACGGGGCAGCCTGCCCCTGAGAGGCCTGAGCACCTCACTGAAGTCTCCTGAAACTGAGGCTCGAGGCTCGAGGATATGGATGAACATAGTGAGTGAGTTGATGAGGGCCCTCAGCTTGACCAACGATCCATGGGGAGGCTCGTACGGCCTAGAGGGGTCCTCTTTGGAGGAGTTCTGACATTGGGGTTTACACAGCCCCAGCAAATGCTAAGGGAGACAGAGGCAGGAAGGTTTCTGAGTTTAAGTTTATCCTGGCTACAGAGTGAGTTCCAGGACAGCCAGGGCTACACAGAGAAACCCTGTCTCAAAAATCAAACCAACAAAATCCAGAGTTTTCTAAACATAAGTTCTGCTGTTAAATTGGCTCCCCTTTCTCAGGTGGGTTTCCTGTCCCACAAGGAGGCTCTGGAGAGAGTTAGCTAAGAGTCTTTAGAAACCTGGGGACCCAGGACCCCTCAACAGATCCCCCTGCATAGACCACTGGCAAGATGTGATCCTCTCTTGGCCATGGTGGCTATAAAATCGTAGTGGCCCTAGACACCCACATCAAAACACAGACCAGGAAGCCCCACGCCGTAGCAAAGGGGCTGAGATTCCTCTGCAATGCCCCCTGCACACTGCCCACACCTGTCCTGCGGAGCCTGTCAGAGGCCCAGAGGCTGGTCCTAACCCCTTCCCTATACATGCCCAGGTGCCTTGCAAATGTCACTGCGGGAAGCTGGGGCCCTACGGAGACAGGGGCAGGGCCAACACACATTCATATGTCAGTCTCCCACCAGCGCTGAGCTCCTGAGCTGGGAAGAGGACCTCCTTCAGCGAGAACCTCAGACTGAGGGCCCACCAGCCTGCATGGACTGCCACTGGCCCCTCCTGACTGCTGAACACTGAAGGGCATAGGAATTTCTCAGGGGCACTGTTTGGCAGGGACAGTAGATACCCACGTTTATGCCTAGAACCAGCTCTCCGAGGACCCGAGGGCCCCAGCTGAAACCTTAGTGATGGCTGTTTGGGTTTTGTTGTTTTTCTTTCTTTCCTTCCTTCTTTCTCTTTTGTTTGTTTGGTTGGTTCACTGTGTAGCCCTGGCTTCCTGGAACTCACAGAGATCCACCTGCCTCTGCCTTCTGAGTGCTGGGGTTAAAGGCAGACACCACCATGCCTAGCCCCAAAGAGGAAAACTAGAGGAAGAGAGACGTAGGCCCAGGGACCCGCAGAGCAGAAGTGGTTCCTAGGAGAGGCTGTGGAGACTCTGCTTTCACCTCCCTTCAGCTTAGAATCAGCAAAGGGTTAGCCCAGCCTTGGTCGGGAAGACCTGGGGAGGGAGACATCTGAAGGCTTTGCTGGCGTCTTCACCAGTGACTGTTAGCGGCTGCATCTAAGTTCTTCCATGGGTAACAGCCCAGGAGGCCAGACCGAGGCAGAAGACTGAGAAGTGTAAAAGAGCGTATCTGCTTGGACAGCCTGAGGAGATTGGCTGGACACTCCCTGAGAGGTGTCTGGCTGGGACAAGGACCTTCCCAGAAGGACCGCCTCCTTCCAAGATGAGATTGGAATGACTACACGTTCACTGACAATGAGGCCACTGAGGTTAGGGAATTGCCAGACCTGGGACAGCCGGGGTGAGTGTAGATGGTTCTGAGTGCTACTGACCAGCCCTGGGACCCTACCAGGCTCCTGAGGTCAGTGCTCCTTTGGCCTCTGTGGGAAGCTATGCTGCAGACCACAGCAGGCTGCCCCCAGGAGCCCAGCAGCATGACTGCCCAGGACAGGCCTGGTGACATCATGGCATATAGCAGGGCAAAGCACTCTGTGGTGGCTTGACCAATGGGTCACGGGTAACTAGGCTCGCGTCCCTTCTTACTGTGTCCTTGGTGCCCATTAGGTAGCTGTAGAGTCTGCCTCAAATAACCTGTGCCTGGCGGCTCCTGTGGACCTGACTTTCAGAGCCTCAGGGAGCAGCCACTATGGAGAGCTGAGGTTCCCTGAGAGATGCACACTGAAACAGTGCTCCCCCGACCCCCCCTACCCTGCGCGTGCCCAACAGCAGGAGCCCGAGGGCCAGGCCGATGGAAGACTGGCTTCAAGGTGGTAAGGGAAAGGGAAAAATCTGCCAAGAAAATGTCAAGTTCCTTGGTCTCTACCTATTCTGAGGACAGTATCAGTTTGTCCCAGAGGGGAAGCAGGCTATTGGCCTGATGCTCCAACCCCACTCCGGGTCAGCGGTGCTCAGCCTCGGACAAGTCCAAGCCTTCTTCCCACACATGCATGAGTGTGGTGCCAGCGTCACAGTGGACATCCCAACCCAAATGTCGGGGTCAGGTGCCGTCTAGTAATACCATCACACGCCACGTTGCCTTCCCAAGCCAGCTGCTATGCCTATCGGTGGCCCCGGGAGGCCCCGGGAGGCCCCGGGAGGCCCTGGGAGGCCCTGAAAGGCCACGGGCCTCTCAGCGTCACAGGCTGACAAGCTGGCTATGGGGTAGTAATGGCTGACTACCAGAAAACACTGGGCGGAGCCTGGCCTGCGCCTGTCCTGTCGGCCGGACAGAAATGCAGAAGGGGCATTTTCCTGCCAGCCCGGCTCACCAGGCCAGCCTCTCAAGGCTGGGCTGCTGGGTACTCCATCTGCACCAGCAATTTCACCAAAGAGGAGGAAGGACCCGCAGGGCAGCCCTGAGGGCCCTAAACTCTATCACCACCAAAAGGAAGCTCAGAACTTGGTGCCTTTGCATGTGTGAGTCCTGCCCTGACAGGGATAAGAGACTTCCTGACAGAAAGCCTCAGTGTCCCCCCACACCCCCACATCCTGCAGGAAATGACCCCCCTACCCCGAGCTCATGTGAGCAGCTGTCGGGTGGGGCCTGAAGCCCCTGCTGGACGTCTTGGTGGCGGACTGTAGTGACATGGCCTCCGCTTTGCCTCTCTTCCACTGTGACATTCAGACAGGCTGACATTCCCCAGGGCCCCTCCCACAGAAAGACAGAGCGCTTAACTCCAGGGGGCTCATCTGACCCCACAGGTACCGTTGGAGCATCCTGGGCAGTCCCAAGCTCACACAAAGCTGGAAACCAAACAGACTGTCCCTGTTGGAGACAGTCTAGTGCTGGCCGCCCAGAGCGCACTGTGGTGTGGGCAGACCCCATTGCAGCCAGCAGTGGGTGGTCTGCAGGGACGCTGCCGAGTCCATCAGGAGGACAGCCGAGGCTGAGATTAGCCCTAGATATGGTTTTAGCTGAACATGGTGGTGTGTGTGTCAGGCCGGGAGGGTGGCAGCTCCAGGCACGCTGTTTCCCCGGGCCCCAGAGGCTCAGAGCCCTCACTAACACAGTGTTCTGGGGAGTGCGGTCCACTCAGCTCAGTGGAAATGCTCCACATAGCAAGGAGGAATGCCTCCTGCACATGTAGTCATAGCTGGAGCCATGACTCGGTTTACCCGTTAGAGGCCCAGTCCAGAGCCTTCCAGAAGCAGCAGTGGCCATGCAAGAAAAGTGAATAAAGTGGGGGAGGGGTTGTGAGGATTCTCTCTGCTCTATTGAAGGCTGGCTTACATGTGCTTGACTGGCCAGAGCAACCCACTTCCTGCCTCTGCAGTCCTGACTCAGGGGCTGCCATCTCCTGGATCCTTCTTTGGTCCTCCTTTTGTGCCCACTTTCAGTCAGTTGAAAGATGGAGGCCCTGGGTCTATGATGGTTCATTAGCTCCCAGGGACTCTGAACCCTTCTATGCAGAAGTAAAGCCTTGCCAAACCTGAATCCATCTCAGTCTACTGATTTGTGACCTTGGCCTTTTGTAAATTATATATATATATATATATATATATAGTGTGTGTGTGTGTGTGTGTATGTGAGAGACTGATACCATGGAGGTCAGAAGCAGGCATCAGCAACCTTGGAACTGGAGTTACAGACAGTTGTGAGCCACCGTGAGGGTGCTGGGAATCAAACTCAAGTTCTTAGGAAGAATGGCCTGTGCTCAAAACCTGATAAACTGCCTGTGATCCCAGCAATGGAGAGGTAGAGGCAGGTGGATCTCTGTAAGTTTGAGGCCAGCCTGGTCTACAAAGTGAGTTCTAGAACAGCAAGGGCTACACAGAGAAACCCTGTCTCGAAAAACAAAACACAACAACAAAACTGCTAAGCCATCTCTGTATTCCCCATGTTGTCTTTAAAAGATGGACAGACATGTGGACAGGTGTCTGGGGACCCTGCTTGTCCAAGCTGCACAGCACTTGACGTCTCTTCTTATGGGTCACCTCGAGAGCTGGACACATCCTGCAGGAGGCTGCTACAAGGTTCAACCCAGAGAGATCCTTCTCACCTCGTGCCGGGGGTGTTCCCATGGCCTGGCTGAGTGATTGGAAATTTCCAGGGAGCAAGGGAAGGCAGGTGCTAGCCAGGTCCTGAAGCCCAGGCAAACAGCCTCACATTCTGGGAGTAGAAAATAGTGTTTTGTTTTTTTTTAAATTTAAAGCAGGGGCCATAGGTTGGGTGAGGACACCATTAGCCTGAAAATCACAGAGAAGTATGTGAAGGGAGCTTTCACATTGGTGGATGGATGGTTCTAGAAGGCTCAAGGAAAGTTGCTCTGAAGCAAAGGTCCTGGGGTTGGAGTGTGAGGGACGGTACAGATTTCAGTAAGAGGACCTGGAGTGGGGTGAAGGGCATGAGGGGGCAGCGATCCTTGGGGATCCCCAGAGCCGCAGCAGCTGGGGTGTGAGGCTGATTATTTACCATCCCATAAACTCGATCCTTGACTCAGTTTCCCCACCAGTGTATTCTCCATCCTGAGCTCTGGCCATCACCCCACTAACACCAGCAGAGCAGGGTCACCCGGCCCCGCAGAGGCATGCCACCTGCTCCAGCAGACTGAGGGGACACAGCGTTCAGAAGTTAGACTTCCTGTCTCCAGTGATGCCTGAAATGTGCTAAAAATATCCGTGCCCCTGCCAGGGAGGCAGCTCTGACGGTGGCTGGGCTGCAGTGACGGTGTTGAGCCCTGAGCGCATCCGGCAGAGCCAGTTGCCATGGTGATGCTGACTCACAGACAGAGGTAGGTAGGCATCTGGTACCCGGCCGCCTGCCTCTGCTGGGCCAGCACTCAGCATCCTGCCTAGCACCCACCCTGCAGCCCCTGACGGGGACCAGGGTCACTGTGGGGACAGGGAGAACACAGAATGAAGGACAGGTCTCCACAGATCCTGGTCACAGTGGAGGATACAGATGTGCTGTGGCTTCTAATGACCTTGACCAACCGGGGTCCAGGAAGATGTGCGCACATACCGCCACCTACCCACCCGACCTTTCATTAACTCCTCCACACCACTCTACGCTCCCCGTCCTGTCTGTCCGTCCCTTCACCCCACATTTGCAGAACATGTCTTATGCACTAATGTCAGGATGGGGGTCTGTGCTGGGTGACATCGTGGTCACTCCAACCCACAGCTGGCCCTGGCTAAGACCCCACCCGCTCCCCATTTTCCTGCCCCCCCTTTCCCAGAGCCCCAGCAACTGTGGCTCACACCCTTCTCCAGCACCCACCCACTTGCAGACATATCAGCTGACCCCGCCTAAGGCCTTCGCATCTCCAGCTGCCCCAACCAAGGACCCTTCTTCAGCTGGCCTCTAGGGTGTCATCCTTGCTTTCTTTGTGTATCTTCTCCCAACTTCAGAGCATCAAGTCCAGGATACGACACCTGGCAGGCTGAGCCAAGCACGCTAGGCCACACAGGGGCACATGTCCAGACAAAGCGGAGCAGGAAGATGTGGGCAGAGCAGGGCGGCCACGCCCATTTGATCCCGGCACTCAGGAGGTCTACAGAGCATGAGGTCCTGAATTCGATCCTTAAATTCAGGGTCACCCCAGGTCAGGGGAAGGACCCCTGGGGCTTACTGGCTGGCCAGGCAACTGTGCTCCACAAACTGCAGAGCAGTGCTCCCCCTTACATCAAAGGGCAGCTGCCAGCGTGAGTGCCGCCAAGCTAGAGAGCTGAGTTCAGTCCCCTGGTACCCACATGGTGGAGGAGAGGACAACTCCAACAAGTTGTCCTCTGATCTACACACACACATGCACGCACGCACACTAAATAAATACATGGATGGATAGAGAAATAAATAACATTTGAAAAAATTAAGTGGCCAGGTAGTGGTGGCACATGCTTTCAATCCCAGCACTCGGAAGACAGAGGCAGGTGGATTTCTATGTGAGGCCAGCCTGGTCTACAAAGCAAGTGCAGGACAGCCAAGGCTACACAAAGAAACTCTGTCTTGAAAAAAAAAAAAGGAAAGCAAGAAAGGAAGGAAGTGGGGGAGGGAGGGAGGAAAGAAGGGAAGAAAGAAAAGGAAAAGGAAGCAACCAAAAGAAAGTAAAGAAAAACCAAAGCGGACGCCTGCGGAGTGATCCGGAGACTGGCCCTGAGCGCAGCACGCGCACGCGCGCGCACAGAAGCACCGCACAGACGTAAGGCACGTTAAAAAGTACAATTTTCTTAGGGAAGGCGAAGCCCTGCTCCTGCTGAGCAGCCGGGGTCAGGGGGGCCGGCTCCCTGAACTGCGCTGTCTGGGGTGACTCACGCTCCCTCCGGGACAAGCAGGTGGGCAGGGCGCTGCCTGACCCAACAGGGCACCTGCTGAGCGGCCGCTGAGCCAGCACCCCGCCGGCGTGTGCCAGCGCTGGGCCGAGCCTGCCGGGGTGAGGAGCCAGGGGACGGCGCGGCCATTGTGTGGGGACCCGAGGCTAGACCGGGAGGCCGACGCCTGGGCCTCCCTCCCGACCCTCCGGCCTCGGCTCCGAGAGGTCTCCGTGGGCAAGGTCACGGGGTCCCGAAGGGGGCCCTCGCAGACGGCGGCCGGGCCAGCTCTGCGGGGCGGGAGGGCGGCGCGGCTGCAGGCCGCGGGTATTTTTAGGCGCTGAAGGAAGCCCTGAAGTATGTGCAGGGCCCCTCCCGGATCAGGCTGGGTGGCTGCTTGGGAGCCGGTGCCAGCAGAGGCGGGATGGGACGCAGGGCCTGAGTCACTGCCTGATGGCTGTGAGTGGGGAGGATCCACGCGGGGACCGCGGCCCGTCGCTGCCCCCACGGAGGGCCAGCCCAATGGGAGATTGCCGGGGAAGCAGTCCGTCTTAACTCCTCAGGTGGTGAAAACTGAGGTCTGACGGAATGAAGGTTCCCAAAGATGCCACTCACAGATGGCTCCATACAGTTACTGATTACTTAGTGCTTGCTTCACACCAGGCTGGCCCGAGGGTGATGACCCTGCTGTGCATTTATTGAGCACTTGTTGCATACCAGGCTAGCCGTATGGAGATTGCCACACTAATATTTACTGAGCTCTATGCCAAAACGACACAACGATGTCACATATTTACCAGGTCCTTGCTGTACACAAGGCTAATGGCTCATGTGCACATTTATTTAGCACCTGCTGCACATCAGGCTGAACCTAGGGGTGATGATCCTTGTACATTTGCTGGAGACACAGGTTCACCCTTGGTCTGTACTTACTGATCACCTACTACATTCTGGGCTTGCCCTGGGGTGATCAGCACATCACTTATAAAACACTTACTGAAGTGCAGGTACAGCAAGGAAACAGGCCCGGTGGAGGGGAAGTTGTCCAGGAACCTGACCTCATGCCCCAGCCTGTCTGCACACAGCTGCTGGGCTGAGGGAACCCCAGGCTTCACACAGGCTGAGGGAACCACACCCCTGGCCAGGAGAGGAATTTGTTTGCAAGTTTATCACTAAAAAGCCCAGCCAGCTCCACACAGGCAGAGGAGCCCACAGGAATGAAAGTTCTAACAAGAGCCAGGATCTCACTGTCCTGGTCCTGGCCAGTTCTTGGCTCCTTGAGGAAGCTGAGCCCAGAGGTCACTGGTCGAATTCTAGAAGGCAAGAGAGGGAAGCCGTGTCACTCACCCACTCTGGGTGTGTCTGTTGTCATTTTTCTTGGGAAAGGGTCTCGCTGTGTAGACCAGGCTGGCCTGCACTCATAGAGCACTGCCTGCCTCTGCCTCCAGTGCCGGGAGGCAGTTACAGAGACCGTATCCACCCCCTCAGAAATCACCCTCTCTGCTCCCAGTTAACAGGGATGCCGCCCTCCTGGGTGGTCTCAAGGGCCTTGCAGTGTGCTAGGGACAGGCCTTCATGTCTTCATCTGAGGACCGGAATTACCCACGACCTGAGCAGGCCCAGCCTCGGTCTCTGTAACTGAGGGGCCTTGTGTGGCTGGGTAGCAGCCCCTGGATGTCCTTGCTCTTCCTGGCTGTGGAAGAGCCCCCAGCACCTTATGCTAATCCGTTTGCTCAGGATGCCTCCCACCCACCCCTGGCTCATGTCAGCTGGCCACAGGGCCTAACTGTCCTGGTTCATACAGCCCAACTTCTAGTGCTGAGGATCAAACCCAGAGCATTGTGCACATTAGTCAGTGCTCGACAGCTGACCCCAGCACCAAGGGCTGTGGTAACCCATTCTCAGCGTTCCCCATGTGGGTCCTGGAGACCTGACTAGGTTGTCAGGCCATCTCACTGACCCCTCCCCTGGTGACCTCCGAGGGCCTGCTCCTGTTTCTCAAGTGTTAGTGTGGCGGGTTCCTCTGGGGAAGGGGGTCACTGTGACAAGTCCTGTGTCCACAAGGTGGACACCCCTTACGTGTGTTAGTAAGGCCTGCCTACGAGGACTCAGGAGGGCAGCTAGGACATACACCCGGTGGGAAGCCACCCTCATAGTCTTTGGACCAGGGTGAGCCACCCTGTAGCAGGGTCCTGGGGGAGGGCCGTCAACCGGATCAGGCACTGGGTGTGGGGACAGCACAGTGGCCCTGGCTCACACAGAAGCACCTGGAAGGCAGCCTTTGGGAACTAGGCCTGACTTCTGCTTTCCCGTCTTCAGTGAGCGGCTGCGGCTGGGTTCCTGGAACTCACTGGGAGGAACGAAGAAACCTCAGAGAAGGCTCTGGAAGCCAATGGTCCACGATCCAGCAGTAAGCAAGGCGGCTGCTCCGAGCTGCAGGACACAGCGGGACAGGCATGGGGGTGAGCAGACAGCCATGCCTTGTTCTGACCTTCAGAGGGCTCAAACACGGGTGAGGGGCAGATGTCATTAAAGCTATAGAGAGCCAGGCAGTTCTCCGGGGGGCAGAGGCAGGAGGAGGTCTATATTCCTGGTCTACAGAGTGAGTTCTAAGACAGCCTAGACTACAAGTGAGACCTTGTCTCAAAACTAAAAACCCAAATAGATTTTTTCTCTAGTATTTCAAGGCATTAAGTTATAGCTAACGATAGTCTGGGACTCAAAGCACCCCTCCCCACTGCCATGCCAGGCTCAGAGCCCTGAAACACGGATACAGGGACTGTGGGCGGAGCCTGCGGCCTGGAGCTGGAGGCCACAGTTGTTACCGCATGTAAGGTCTCCATATGGTGGCCAGCCTGCTGCAGTGTGTTCTCTGTGCTGACCAGGCAGGGTGTTCCATGGGACCCAGCTGCAGGAACGGTAGTCCTTTGGTAGATTGCACCAAGACCAGGCCACAATGCCAGGGCCACTTGCAGCCTGGCACTCAGGCTCCAGATGAGGGACACAAGACAACATAAACTCTCACAGGCAGCTGGCTCGAAGTCTTCTGTTTTTAGACAGGGTTTCTCTGTGTAGCCTTGACTGGCCTGGAACTCTGTCTATAGGCCAGGCTCCCAAGGGCACCATGCTCATGCTAAAATGTTATCATCCTCACCATGTGTGCGGAGGAATGGTGAGCAGCTGTGGGAACTGGGGACAGAGTCCACTCGGAGAAGTCGCCAAGCACTCCTGAGGCTGCAACTCGTTCCCCTCATCCTCTGGTCTCCGTGGGCACCAGGCATTCATGTGGCACACACACAGAAAAGATGTTTGAAAAGGTGTGTGAGGCTGCAGTGTGCTCGCGTTCCCTGCGGCCCCAGCTCTTTACGGGGGAAGCGGCTTGCTGGCCCTGACTTTCCATTCCCCGGCCTCCGCCTTCTCAGTGTGAAATCTGCCCCACTCTCACCTTGGCCAGCAAGACCAGGAGCCACAGACAGACAGACAGACATGCTCAGGGCTTAGGGAAGCTGAGTTGGGTGGCAGAGGGAAGGGCTGGCTCTTTCCATGGTGCTTGCCTTTATTTTCCTAACACAAGAGGTGAGGGCTCAGGCTGGGGAGGGACAGGCAGGCCGCCATGTGCTGCACATGTGGCTCCAACGTGAAACTCAAGCCAGCCTGGCAGAAGCCAGTCCTTCACAAGACAAACAGGGCTTCAGGGGCAACTCAGACTCTCCCAGAAACAGAGCCAGTGGCCAACCAGGGACTTCACTGGACCAGATGCCAAGTGGGGCTTCATGCTGCGGTGCCCAGAGGCCTTGCCCATCGTCCTGGGCTCCATTCAGGCTGTGGCTGCTCACTGCTTGCCTGCCTGCCGCCCTGGCTTCTTCTCTGGCTGGCCTCGGCCTGCACCCGGGATGCCACCCCGGCCCCGGCCACCAAAAACACCTGCAGAGGACAGAAGAGGTAGGAGCTGAGTCAGCAGCATCCCTGTGCAGAGATGAGGGTGTCCCTTCTGTGGCCTGTGCCACCGTGCAAGGGGTCTGCAGGAGGCTCCGGCTGTACTGGGCCCAGAGCAAGCCATGCCTGTGTCTCCATCTCACTATCTGCCCAGACCACCATGCTCTTTCTGGGGACTACAGGGTACAGAGTCCAATGCCCAGGTGCCCCTCCCCCACTGCCCGGGGTCCCCACCTCGGCCGGCACCGCCCATGCCTCGGCCTTTCTGCTGCTTCTGCTGCTGCGGTCCCCCTCGCCCGCGACCTTTGGCAGCTTCCTCCCGCACCATGTCGATGATCTCATCGGGGATGCGCAGGTACTTGATGGTGCTGCCCCGGATGTAGCACTCGGGCATCCGCCAGAACTTGTCGCCGTCCTGTGGAAGGCGGGTGTCACAGTGGCACTGTCCCCCCGGGGCAGTGACGCGCCTTCCCGCTGTGGCCACTCACCCGTGACGTGCAGATCACCTCGCGCAGGTTGATGTTCATCCAGTTGTCGCAGCTCACCAGGTGCCCATTGTACGTCTCCCCGTTCTTCAGCTCTACGAGCTGTGGGAGACCCTGTCAGTCCAGCCTAAGCAGCCGGGCCCACCCACCACAGCCGGGGCCCACACACACCTGGCCTTTCAGCCTGAAACTACACCCTTCTGTGCAACTCAACATGACCTTTAGGTGCTGGCTTCTCGCTCATGCTCAAGTGCTATGATGAGCAGGTTCCCCCAGTGTACGAATAAACAGACACAAATTAAAACTCCGAACTAGCGGGGTATGGTGACACACACCTGTGATCCCAGGTCTCTGGAGGCTGAGGCAGGAGGATAATAAGGGGACAGTGGGCAAGCCCAGTCTGGCCATCTACAGGAGGAATATTACACAAAGAAAAGGGACAAATCTCCAAACTGCTGAATGACACAGACAGACCACTTTCCTCACTCAGAAAAGCTCACAAGATGCAAAGGCAGGCACAGAGGCTAGGTGGCCAGGTGGGTGGGTGGGGCTTGGCACAGGTGCTAAGGGCAATGATGTATACTTCAAGGTACTAAGAATGTTCAGGAATGAGAGAGGTTGGGCTCTGGCTGCGTACGTCCCTGCCTCTCCTGTGGTACTAAGCGGGAACACAGGCCTGGGGCATGCTGGGACACCTCTTGGCTACTCAGTCACACCCCTGCTCCTTTTCAAAGGTTTGAGAGTCTCACAGCTGCCCACGCTGGCCTTCCATCGGTGGCCACCCTCCTGCTGCAGCCTCCCAGGCAGCTGACAGGTGATGCTGGGACTCTGGGGCCAGGACCAGGCCACGTGAGGCCCACTGTGCCCAGCTTCTCCCTGAAGTCATTCTTTAAAGCTTTTTGGACGTTTCAGTCTTTTTTTTTTTTTTTTTTTTTTTACATTTGTGATTTTGTCTGTGCACAAGGAGGGTGTGAATATGGAGGATAGAGGGCAGCTTCCGGGGAGTCAGTTCCCTCCTTCCATCACTCTGTGGGTCCTCTAACCGAGCTCCTAGGCTTGGAAGGAAGCACGTCCACCCTCTGAGGCACCTTGCCAGCCCTTCCAGCAGGAGCTGCTCTTCTTTAAACTGGAAAGGACTGGGGTGTGGGCATAAGAAGAGGTGGCCAAAGGGGGGGTACTTACCATGGGGTGATTCTGTGCTGTCTTCAGCAGCGACAAAGGAAGCTGGAAGGCAAGTACCGGTGTGAGGGGCACTCCTAATGCAGGGACAAGTGCTTGGGCATGGCTATCCTCGACACGCATGCCTGTGTTCAGGTCATGAGTGACCTTCTTAGCACCACAAAGCGGGGTACGACCCTGTCTGCAGGTAGCAACCTGGTCGGTTATTTATCTGGTCAGCTTTCTGAGGCAGAGTCTTGTCACACAAGCCAGGCTGGCCTCAGTTGTCAGAATCCCCAGGCCGCACACCACCTGATACACCTGATACTGCTGCTTCAAGCCTGGCCCTGTGCTTCCAGAAGGGGTCCCTTGGAGCCTCACCTGGGACCCAGGTGGGAGGGCTGCGGGCGGGAGGACACAGTGACAGAACAGCAAAACCAACATAAACCAGGTGTGCACAGCACACCTGTCACCCCAGCTGAGGTGAGCTGAGGCTGAGGCCACCCTGGGCTACATGAGACCTGTCTCCAAAACCCCCACAAACAAACACAGCTGGGTGTGGAGTGCACACCTTTAATCTCAACATTGAGGGGCAAAGACAGGTGGATCTCTGTGAGTTCCAGGCTAGCAGGGGTTACACAGTGAAACCTTGTCTCAAAAAAACAAAACAGGGACTGGAGAGATGGCTCCGTGGTTAAGAGCACTGGCTGCTCGTCCAGAGGACCAGGGTTCAATTCCCAGCACCCACACAGCAGCTCAATTCAGTTCCAGGCAATCTGATGAACTCACACATACATATATGCAGGCAAAAACCAATGCACAGGAAATAAAAATAGTTAAAACAAAGCAAAACAAACACAGCAAAAAGGCCCAGACTCCTCAGGGGCCATCATTCCAGCATGGTGACTTTGGGTCATGAGAGGATGGGGCAAGCCTGCAGCCTACCGCCCTTTGGAGAAGAGCTGGGGAGGCGTTGGTGAACGGAAGTAAGGCTGGAACCCACTTCCTGCAGAGGCTTCCTAGAAGGGCAGGAGGCTGGGACATGGATGGTAGATGAGTAGCTTTGATGGCTAGTGACAATGGTGTCCAGGCTGAACCAAGTAATTAAAAAGAGCTGTACAATGGCAGCCTGTTACTAAGCTCCGGAGAGGCGGGGCCACAGTCATCCTTGGCTGGAGTGAGGGCAATGGGCTACAGCATGAGGGCAGCCTGAACCACAGGAGACCCTTTCAATAAAGAAACAAATGGGAGAGATGGCTCAGAAGTTAAGAGACTGGCTGATCTTCTAGAGAACCTAGGTTCAATTCCCACATGGCAGCTCACAACTTTCTGTACTCCAGATATGGGGAATCCTATACCTTCACACAGACACACATTGCAATCTACTTAAAAATAAAATAAAATGAATCATTATAATAAAAAAGGAACAGAACAGCAAAATCCTCAAAGAACAAGGAACGTAATGGGCTCAGGGGCCAATACTGTAGAACAGGACACACACACACACACACACACACACACACACAGAGCTCTCATGGAGCTGCTATGGCCCAGCGCAGGCCTGGAGCTGGCTGTCAGGAGGCCACAGTGAGTCCCATCTTACTGCTGAACTTTTGTTCCTCCCGCCATGGCCCAGGGCGCCCTTTCCCAGACTTTCCTTGGCCAATGCTGCTGAGCATGTCCCTCCTTTGGCCAGGCCCCTAATGACCACCCTGGGCTGCCGCCTGCTTCCACCCACCGCAGCAGAGGCTGCTCTGTAATTATGGGATGATTAGCACCAGTCTCCCCGGCTAGACAGGAGATGAGTGTGGGTGTGGGCTCTGCTGGCAGAGGGGCAGTAAACACTTGCTGAACACACAGGGGTGGGGACCTTGCCACCAGGGGCCCCCAACACAGGTGCATCCTGTCCCGCCACAAAGGTAAGGAAAGTGAGCTGTGGCAACAGGGTGCCACCCCCAGATCACAACCCTAAAAGGCTGTGGTGGCCGCTGGGAGCATGTGGTGGGGGCATGTCTGCATCCAGTAGGAGACAGCAGTGAAACCAGTGGGGTTTGTGGAGAAGTAATGAGTAAGTGCTGTGACTGCAGAGGCCTAAGTTGGAGTATGAGCACCAGAACCCTCCCCCCACCACCAAAAACACACCCCACACAGTAAAATGGGCCAGGGTGCACAGGGCAGCCGGGGTAGCCACGGGCTTTGTGTAGTGATGGGCGGGCTGTATTTCCTCCAAACAGGGCACCTGCAGGTATCAGCACAGGCTCTGGCCCCAGCACCTCCCATCAAAGGAGCCGGTTTCTGAGGAGGAAATCCCTCTTGGCCACCCTCCAGACACTCTGGGGCCAAGTGTGTGCATGACATGGGTGGGACACCGAGGCCTAGGGCTCTGAGTTCAGGGGTGCCTGTGATGGGTGTCCAGCCCTGGATGACCCTTGGCCACGCCTCCAGAAAGGGTAGGGTGTACCGAGTGGGGAGTGCTTTTCCTGTACCACATTAACCAGGTGTCACTCTGGAGTGACGGCAGGATCAGTGTCATCCTCGACTACAAAGGGAGTTCGGAGCCAGCCTGGGCTACAAAAGGCCCTCCAGTCCTGAATGAGATTTGGAGGTATATACGGGTCCTCTCTGTACTCCAGAGGCTGAGGCAAGAGGATTGTGAGTTTGAGGCTAACCTGGGCTACATGACATCCAGTCTCGAAAAACCGAACCAAATTAACCAAACCAAGCATCCTACCATGAAGTGAGGAGATGGACATGTCTGGCTCTCCCACCCTGAGCCAATCCAGCAGGAGACCTGCCCTCCTACCCGCCACTCTGGTCACTAGGTCTAGGAGTCCCAGGACTGCGGAGGTCTGAGCCTGAACCAGGGGAAAGCACTTTTTTCTGTGAGGACATGCCGTGCGTCCCCGAGAAACATCAGTCTTCCTGGACTCGACTTTCAGCGAAAGGCTCGGGCCGCTGAGCTCACACACCAGAAAAAGGTTCGAGGCTGGCTAAGGAGCCCACGCGGAACCTCGGCCCCGCCCACTTCCCGGAAACGGAGCATTCCTATCAACGACGGTAATAAAACCCGGAAGCGATTTTGTCCCTCTTCCGGTCGCAAAAAAAAAAAAAAACAACCAAAAATGTGTCCGCGAGACAAATCCCCAATGGCAAAGGATGAACGCCCTGGAGAGCCACCGGTCGCCTCCAGCCTCAGTTACCCCATCTTTCGGCAGCCCGAAGTCCCTAAGCGCGCGCCCCGCCGCCCCGCGGCCCTCACCATCTTCCCTGCGGAGAAACTTCCTCCGCTGCACAACTGCTCGCGCTCCCGCCGGCGGCCCGCGGCCCGCGCCACTAGCCTGAAAAGAACTGGCAGAAACTCTGGCCAATCAGCGAGGGGCGCAAGGGACAGGCGCCCAATCGGCGTGGGCTAGGGCGGTGCCACTGGCGCGCGTCGGCAGGGAGCGCCGTATTCCCACCGTGGGATTGAGGGGGCGGCCGTAAAGCGCGGCACTGGAGCGACGCAAAAGGCTGCCACACACCGCGCGCCCACTCCCGGGGTATGCTGGGAAATGACGCCTGCGCAGACGTAGCTCTGGTTCGGCGCCACACTGTGGGCGAAGGTGGTCAATGCTTGTCCATCGCATGGGGACAGGGTAAGCCCGCCCGGTGCCCACCTTTGCGCTTCTGGCCCTCCATTCTCGCCCTTATTGTTCTCTTTATCGCTACCAAGTCAAATAGAGCCCTTGAACGCGACGACAGGCCCGGCCGCTTTTGAGACTGGGCACCCGAAGCTGCTTATGAACCTGCAGCAGCCCTGCCTCAGCTCCTTAGTGCTGGCATGGCGGCTGTAGGTTTCTTTATGCAGCCCTAGCCGGCCTAGATCAGGCTGGCCTCGAACTCACCACGACCAGCACGCTGCATGTTTTAATGTGTCTTCTTGACATCCAAACTCAGAATCTCATGCATTATCCCCATAGGGCCATCTTCCCAGTCCTTTTGTTTGTTATTTTCTTTGGCTGCTAGAGATGGATTCAGAACTTCACCCTGAGCTGCCCCAGCCAGGGCAGCTACTTAACCAAGCTGCTGAAAGGGCCCTGGCGCAAAATGTCAGTGATGAGTTTTCCCTGTGCCCATCAGACCCCCTGACCCGGGAGACTCCTTGGTACCACTACCAAGGGCTCTGCCTGTGAAGTGAGATGCGCCCACTAGGACTGCAGCTCATCGAAAGGGGTGAAAGGCCCTGGGCTCCACACCACTAGGAAGAAAATAAAAATCAGTAAGTACTAAAGAGGAGAACTGGAGCGCCTGGTGCCTGATGAGTGTCATCTCTGCACTGAGGAGGTGGAGGAGGTCAGGACCAGCCTCTGCTACACTTGCAGTTCAAGAACAGCCTGGTCTATGTGACTGTCACCAGTTAAGCAAAACAAAACAAAGAGAAATGTGGCAGCGGACCCACTGACCTCATCTCTGAGGTTAGGGCCAGAAAATTTGCGATGTCTTCTCTGGGGATGAGGATCTGAAGCACCCAGGGAAGGAGTACCCCCTGATAGGGTCTTTGCACCCAACAGCAAGACTGGCAGACTGGGTGGATGTCAGCCTTCCTGAGGGGGATTGGCTAGCTCGAGCTCCTCCTCCTGGTCAGGAGCCTTGAAATCTGAGGTGCTGGGGGGTGGGGGGGAAGCTCAGGGACAAGTCACGTGGGTAAAGGGACCAGGGCAAAGCTGCTGGCTACTAGGAGAAAATTGCAGGCTGGGCCGCCCCTTTGTACCTTATCTAGACTTTTCTCTGAAGTCTTCCATGCCCATCTCCAATACTACCTTTCTAGCTTAAAACCTCTGCTTGGATGCCCCAGGTGGCACAATTGTGTCACTTCAACTTTAGTTAGATAATCCCTCTATTTCCCTGTTTCGTTTTCATTCCCCCCCCACACACACACACACAACAGAGAGGAAGCCTAGGACCGTACCTATACGCCACACCCCCAGCTTTACCAAGAACCGGTTCTGACCTGGTGAGTTTTCCACAAGTTTGCATTTAGAGGGGTTCCTGAGGCTATAGCAGGAAGGTTCAAAAGACAGGAACGGTGGGAGGAACAAGGCAGGGCTACATCCAGGGTTAACTTGCTTTATTTAACGTGGAGAGACGTCCAACTCACCCGGCTCCCTGCACTCTTTCCTCTGACTGCAGAAACCTGGGTGCTCTGTGTGTGGTGGACAGGGGGAAACCTAGCAACAGCCTCAAAAAATGACCTCACGCCTAGCTTCTCTGCACCTGCAGCTCACACACAACATGCCCTCAGCCTTACACAGCCAGTGCTGAGGCTCCAAGTGTGGCCTGCGCACTCAGCTGCTGGTTCTTCCAAGTGGAGAGGGGCTGTTACAGACTCAGAACTGGCCTGGGAACTGGCTCAGCAGGTTAAGGAGCTTGCTGCCAAGACCAATGACTTGAGTTCAATCCCTGGTGCCCACATGGAGGACACCCCCCCACACACACAAATAAAAAATGTGTTTTTTGTTTTACATTTAAAAGAACAGCTTCGTTTTGTAGTATTTTGTTGTCTTGAATACACATGTGCCCACATGTGGGCCTCCAGAGGCCAGAAATGCCATCATGTTCTACACTACTCCATCTTTGTTTGGAGGAAGGGTCTCTTACCTCATCGATGCTTGCCTTTCTGCCTAAGCTGGCTGGCCACTGAACTCCCGGCATCTCATGGTCTCCTACGCCCCAGAGCTGAGTCAGGCATGGCTGTGTCTTGCTTTTAGATGGGGTTCCATTCGGGGCTTTTTGCTTATACGGCAAATGTGGTTACCCCACTGACCCAAAACAAATGGCTCGGCACAGTGGCTCACACCTGCTGTCGCAGTCAGGGTCTCTCACTGCGACAAACACCATGGCCAGAAAGTGAGTAGGGAGGAGACGGTTTATTCAGTACACTTCCATATCGCTGTTCATCACCAAAGGAAGTCAGGACAGGAGCTCAAGCAGGGCAGGAACCGGAGGAGCTGATGCAGAGGCCATGGAGGGTGCTGCTTACTGGCTTGCTCTTCTTGGCTTGCTCAGCCTCCCTTATAGAACCCAGGACCACCAGCCCAGGGATGGCTCCACCCACAGTGGGCTGGGCCCTCCCCCATTGATCACTAATTGAGAAAATGCCTTACAGCTGGATTTCATGGACACATTTTTCTCAACTGAGGCTCATTCCTCTCTGATGACTCTAGTTTGTGTCAGTTTGACATAGACTGCTAGGACACAGGGCTGGAGAGATGACTCGGTGGCTAAGAACTGTCTGTTCTTCCAGAGGTCCTGAGTTCAATTCCTACCAATCAAATGGTGGCTCACAGCCATCTATACTGGCAGATGATGTCCTCGGCCAATGCCTTCTACTGGCATGTAGGTGTGCATGCAGATAGAAGACTCAAATAAATAAATATTAACAGAAAAGGAGCACCGGGACTCCTGTCATCCTAGCACATATACTGTGATGCAACGGGTCCGCCAGGAGTGTTAGCATGGATGGCATTCAGGGAGATGGTGGGGCTAGCAGCCACACGTGCCCACTGTGCAACAGCAGCGTGGTAGATACAGCGCTCGGCAGCGCTTCTTGCATAGACTGAGTCCTGCTCCGGGGGGGGGGGCTTGTGGGTATCCCTGTAGCTGGGGAGCTCATAGGCCCAGTGGGAAGCCACTGTTGTTTGCCTAAATGGATGGGAAGGGGAATGGATGTGATGGAAATGTGTCAAATGGAAGCCATCATCCTGTGGGTGAACACAGCACCCAGGAAAGAAGTAAGAGTTGTTGCCATAAAGTAGGGGCTAGCCTCTGCTACATAGCAAAACTGCCTCAATATAACCAGAGCCAAACATGACAAAGGAGCAACAATTCCGACAAGTCCACATTCCTGCTATCCTTTTCCTCTGGCTACTCTTCAGCTCTAAGTTTGAGTTTAGCCTGGTTTGCATAGCAAAACACTGGTGTTAATACAAAAAGAAAATGCCCAGTTGTTCGATTTTACCAACGAAGACTCAGGAGCCAGATGCTGGGGTGAAAATCAACCAGCTCAGAGAGGCAGAGAAAGCACCTAGCTGACCCTCCTACTCAGCTCAGCCCAGAGGAAAAAGCCAAAATCTCAAGGCCCAAAGCTTGCTAGCTCAGCTGTCAGACTAGGAGAAAGCCAGGAGCTAAAAGCTTTCTTCTTCTCCATGTTGTCTTGAATACCCTCTCTCAAAGTTCCTTCTACTACTTAATCCCTGTCTGTCAGCTGGTTTCTTGCTCCTGCCTCTTGACCTAGGGTTAGCTTTATTAAATCCTGTGTATAGAGGAAGCTCTTGGATTTAAGGTGTGTGCTAGGGCTGAGCCACACCATAATCATCTGTTTACAATAAACAAAGTTCTTGGATTTAAGGTGTGTGTTAGGGATGAGCCTCACCAAACAAACAGGTTTTTACAGTTCACAATCTCAAGGTTCACAATGGGATCAAATACCCTGTAACAAAAGGACTTCTGAAAACAAGGGCAGGGAGGGAAGGAAAGGAAGGATGGGTAGATGGGTGTGATGGTCATGTCTTTAATCCCAACATGCAAGAGGCAGAGCCAGGTGGATCTGTGAGTCTGAGGCTAGCCTGATCTGCACAGCAAGTTCTGGACCAGCCAGGGCTAGGTAGAGAGAAGCTGTCTTAAAAACAAAACGAACAGAAGGTGGGGGCTGCAAGATGGCGCAGTGAGTAAAGACACTTGCTGGCCAGACTTATGTGGTTTATGCCCAGAAGGGAGGGAGGGAAGTCAGGGGCCCTTAGCTCTCGGTAAGGTTTGTGATGGGCAAAGATCTGTTACACTGTGTCCCATGCAGACCTGGCTGAGCCGCAGCTGGCTGCACTTGTCCTGTGTCCTCAGGGTGTTCACGGAGTGCTCCAGGCGCTGGCCGGGTGCGGTCTGGCTCCGGGCCTCCAGGGTGACTGATGCCAACCAGGGTGTCAGACAGCCCCAAAGTTGCTGCTTGCTCACAGGGAACTTACAGCACGCGAGGGCATCGGAGTTCTGGCTGTAATCCATGCTCGGATGTAGAAAACAGAGAACTGAAAACAGGTTGTCCAGCACACACAACCCCAAACCTCTTCCACACACCAGCTCACAACCACCTGTACTGACTCCAGTTCCAGGGGATCTGGTCTAATGTGGCTTGTTCTGGCCTCAAGAGCCTGAACGTGCGCACAGTTTCCCAGTTACATATAATCAAAGGTCTCTGCCCGCGGGCTGGAGAGATGGCTCAGATGTTAAGAGCACTGGTTGTCCTGAGTTCAATTGCCAGCCCACATGGCGGCTCACTTCTGTCTGTAATGAGATCTGGTGCCCTCTTCTGGCATTCAGGCATACATGCAGAATACTGTATATGTAATAAATAAATCTTAAAAAAAAAAAAAAAGGGGCTGCGGACATTCTCTAGAGAGAGAAATTGAGGCAGGAGCTGCAGAAAGATGGCTCAGCACGTAAAAGGGAAGGTCTGGAGACCTGAGTTCAAATGCTGGGACACAAGTAAAAAGCCAGACACAGCACACAGCTGTGATCCCAGTGTTCCCATGGAATCAGTGGGCTCTGCCAGAAGTTCACAGATCGACTGGCTCAAAGTACAACTGTGGGGAAAGAACTGGAGAGACATAGCCTGGCACTTGGGGTATCCCCTGACCAAGCCCTGAACACAGGGTGCCCACCTGTTATCCCACATTCAGGAAGATCATTGCAAGGGCATCCTCAGCTATATGAGTTGAGGCTAGCCTGGGCTACATGAGATCCTGTCTCAGAAAAACAAGAAAACACACAAGCCTGCACTTGGCTGCCCCACCCCTAGCCAGTGTCTTTTGGAATGTGCTGTCTCCAGGAATGTGCTGGCCTGGGCATAAGTGACCTGGTTTTACAATGGGTCAAGGCTCAGAATGGTTCCACCCTGTGCAGGAGGACACAGTTGCTACCTTCATCAGGGGGACTTTGACCAGGAGGTTATTGGGGCTCCTGGCCCCTCCCAAGTGAGATGCAGGTGTCCCCAACTCTCACAAAACCTCACCTGATGCTTCTCTATGGTCCAAGCCTCCACTGAGTGTCTCCAAGAAAGAGACACACCAGCCAGCCGGCCAGACCAGGACAGGGAGCTGAAAATCATGATGCAAAACCCACACTGGAAATGGTAGTCTGTCCTGAGCTCAACATCCGGGGCCACTGGGCACTAGAGATGTCACTCAGGCCAGCACAGGTCAGTTGTGGGGCACTGTGGGGGTCCTGGAGAGAATGCCGGAGAACACAGCTGCTCTTCCTGCAACCTGAGTTAGACCCCCAGCACCCACAAGCTCACAGCCAGCTGTGACTCCAGCGCCAGGAGATCTGACCCCTCTTCTGACCCACAGGCATCAGGCCCACATGCAGAAAATAAAAATCTAGTACAGCTGCTTTCTACCTAGCCCTGGCTGGTCCAGAACTTGCTGTGCAGATCAGGCTAGCCTCAGACTCACAGATCCACCTGGCTCTGCCTCTTGCGTGTTGGGATTAAAGACATGACCATCACACCCATCTACCCATCCTTCCTTTCCTTCCCTCCCTGCCCTTGTTTTCCGAAATGCTTTTGTTACAGGGTATTTGATCCCATTGTGAATCTTGAGATTGTGAACTGTAAAAGCAAAACAAAACATCATGCCATGGCCATCGTTTCAGTGGGGGGAGAGGCGGGGGCCGCAGGACTTCAGCTACTCTGGGACATCAACGCTATCCTGAGCACGTAAGACCCTGTCTTAATTTTACTTTACAGTGGCGGGTTTTGTAGCAAGGGCATCATGGTGGAAACAAGAGTGAAGACTGGCCCCTGCCACTACCCCATGAGCCCCAGCTCTCCACTCCATCTCTCCAATCTGTTTCCAGGGTTTCCCTGGCTGTCCTGTTTAGGCACTAGTTTTTAAAGCTCTATTTTATTTGGGGTTCCTCTACTTCCCTTCCAACCCCCCAAGTAAGAGAGAAAGAAGGTTAGAAGGGACAGTGGACACAGACCTCTTTAGACTTAGTTCTGGCTGGTTAGGGTCATCAAGTTCTTTGGGAAAATACCAATCTCAGTCGTCAGGATATCGGGGAGTCCAGCAACAGTAAAGGGGAACTAGCAGCCTTCTTCCTCCTTCCCTAGTCTCCTTGAACTTCCACCTCATCCTGGGATTTTGTATTTATACCCTCTCAGAATCCTCAGAATTCCACTAACTGCAGCTGGCAAAGACTACATCCCTCTCTGAGCTGCACAAGGCTGTTATCAGCTTTGACTAAACCAAGGCAGTCCCATATCCCACACTTGGGATTAAAACAAAAACATCTTTAAAAAACATATTTACATAATATAACTAAGTCTAAAAAAAAATCAAAAGTTCCACTACAGTCCTAGAACTCACATTGTAGACCAGGCTGGCCTTGAATTCAAGAGATTCCTTTGTCTCTGCCTCCTGAGTGCTGGGGCTGGAGGCACGTGGCACCATGCCTCACCCTGACTAGGCCATCATTTTATTATTGTTACCGTTGCTGTTGCTGCTGCTCTGAGACAAGCTGTCAGATGCCAGCCCTCTTCCCTCTGAGCCACAGCCCGGTCTTTTCTTGGCCTTGTTGAAGACCAGGGCCTTGGCACACAGTGAGACTCTGGGCAGCAGCCTTCTTCCTCCAGTTTTCCAGCTTTGTTCCCACGGGACTGCTGGGTGTACCCAGCCCAGACTTCTCTGCATTCATTCCTTCAATCTGTCCTTCCTTCCCTCCCTCCTTCCCTCCTTCCTTTTCTCCCTCCCTTCCCCTTCCTTCCTGACCTCCCTCCCTCCTTCCCTCCTTCCCTCTTTCCTTTTCTCCCTCCCTTCCCCTTCCTTCCTGACCTCCCTCCTTCCTTCCCATCCCCTTCCCTTCCCTCCCTCCTTTCCCTCCCTCCTTTCCTCCCTCCTTCTTTCTTCCCTTCCCTCCTTTTCTCCTTCCTGTTTATCTTTAGTTTGTTCTTTGTAACCTACACGTTTGATCTGAGTTCTCACAGCTCACAGCTGCACCACTGAGGGCCCCCCTCCCTCCCCATTAGGCACACACTATCTGGCCATCTGCAGGAGCCCTCCCTGGGCCTTCCTCAGCCCTGACTTTAAGATCTCCTTGGTAGGAGGATTTTGTGTGTGTGCACATGGAGGCCAGAGGTCAATATGAGGGTCTTCTTTTATTGGTTTTTCACCTTGGTTTTTGAGGCTGAGTCTGTCCCAGAGCCCAGAGCATTCCAACTGTCTAGGGGGACTGCCCAGGGAGCCCAGGGACCCCCTGGCCTCCCCCAACCCACCAGTACTGGTATGTACAGACACACGTGGCTACTTATGTCAGTTTGGGGGTTCAAACTCAGGTCCTAAGGCTTGTGGGGACATTGTTCCCATTGAGTGTGTCCCCATACTGGCTTCTTGAGGAGCTTTGCCCCACAGCTGGTTGGAGGCCCTCCTGGAACCTCTGGAATATGAACCTGGCTTTGGGTGGTGTATGGCTGGCCCAGACTCTTGGGGAGCTCGCCATGTTCTGAACTCCCCGAGGAGCCACCGGAGCCCAGATAGCTGTGTTGAGTGTGACCTCCATCCTGGGCTTGCACACAGGACTCCTCCAGTGTCATGTCCAACCCTCAAAGAGCTATCCAGATACCCAGAAATTGCCTCAGTCTGGACTATAAAGGATTTCTTGTGGGGAGATAAAAGCCAGCATTTCTTGAGAATTTGGGAAACTATTTATCTACCAAAAGGAGCCATTTCTCTTTCTCTGGCAGAAGGGACATATGGCTAGCCATAGCTAAACCTATCAGTGTATCAAAGTATATGCCTCACAGTAACTGTCACACATCCACAGGCCTGGTAGCCCTTCTCACCTTCCCCAGCCTACACTCCTTCCAACTCACAGGCGTCCCTCATTCTCCTCATAACCCTGCTATTTCAGCCATTCTCTCCGTTTCTCTCTGACTTTCTCTGTGTCTCTGTCTCTCTCGGGTCTTGTTTCTCTCACTCTGTGTTCTCTGTTCTCTGTCTCCTGCTGTGCTCTCCTCTCTCACAGATAGCCCTGGCCATTTCCAGCCTGCTGCTTTCTCTCCATGCTCTGGACAATTGAAACCTCCGCCTTAGAATACACTGTGGAGTGGTCACGCTGTCTGTTTATACTCTGGGCCGTCAGGGAAAGGGTGGGTGTCGGGGAGCCGGTCCACTCCCAGTGTCCTGGAACATGGGGTCACAGCTGCTTGGAACATGATGCCTGTGGCTCAGCCCGGGGCCCCACCCTTCCTCTGGGGACAACGCCAGGGGCTCTGTTTTCTCTTTCTGGGTGTTTTGCAGAAATCACAACAGAAGATGTGGGGTTGGCAAGAGACGTCCCAGGTGCTGGGCACCAGGTCAAATGCTACCCTTCAGCAAAAGCCCTTGCCTGTGAGGCCAGCTCCTAAAGCACATGAAATGACACACACCATAGTAACGAATAAGATCGAAGAAACAAACCCTAGAAACAAGCCCTAGAAAAATAGGGCTTCTGGGAGAGAATGGGTGGGCAGACAAGAGGTGCTGCGGGAGGTGACAGCCAGAAAAAACAGGAGCCCAGAGACGTCCAGGTGGGGGTGGAAAGGAGTCTCCCTTAAAGAAGGTGACAGGTCGGCAGGAGGACACCCGGACAGTGCAAGTGCGCACCTGAGCGGAGGCCCTGCGGCGGCTGGGGTGCGGCCAGGGGCCACGTACAGGAAGTAGGCCCTGCAGCCCTAGGCTCCTCTGCCGTGAGCCAAAGCCCTGGGTGCGTTCTCCCTTCCTCGTGGGTCCCTCCCTCAGCCTTCTACTGGAGTGACCCTTCTGCCTCCCTCCGGCCTGAGTCGAGAGAGCTCACGTCCACGTGTCCTTAGACCCCCACGTCCAGACCTTTCTGAGGTACACAGTCGGTGCTTAATGGATGATGATAAATAAATGATCAGCCCGTGCTCAGTGCGTGGCCCTTGTGTGTGAGCTTGTAATGGGCTACATCCTATAAAGCCAACGCGTGCTTCTTGCAGGAAGGGAAACAGGCTGCAAAGGGCGGCGAGGGGCACGGCAGGCGGGGCTTGGGGCGTCGGGGAGAGCTCAGAACAAGTAGGAGGAGGGTCCTGGATGAGAAGGTGCGTAGCCAGACAGGGAGCCGAGCGGGATTGGCAGGGTCTGCCGTGCGTGGGGCGGAGCATGGCTCCAGGAGCGCGAGCTGCCCTGTCCCCGGTAGACTGCGGCCGACCTGGTATCCACGCCCACTATTTCAGCTGCTGATGAGGAAGGGAGGTGGTTGCCCAGGCCTGGGTGTGGGTGGACGAGGCTCGGGGCGGGGCTCGGGGCGGGGCCTAGATTTCAGAAGGGACAAGGTCTGGAGGGCGTGGCCTGGGGCCGGGAGAGCCGGGGTCTAGGTGGGCACGCGGGCAGCTGCCGGGGGGGCTTCGGAAGGCTCAGGGCGAAGCTGCACCGGGAGGGCATGCTGGGGTGCATGACCTGGGTCCGGGTGGGTTGGGGCGAGGTGGTGTTTGGGGGCGTGTCTGGGGCGGGCTGGGTCCCAAGAAGGACCTGGAGGTGGGGCTTTGGCGAGCTCGGGGCGGGGTTGTAGAGGGGTGTGGCTTTCGGGGGCGTGGCCAGAGAATGGCGCGCCCAGGCCTGGGGTCTGGGGTGTAGCGGTGCGCGTGGGGCTCGGCGACAGCCGCCGGGCACCGCTGCCTGGGGGCGGGGCCGGGGCGGGGCCGCGCAGGCCCAGCGCTCGGGGGCGGGGCCGGCGGTCGGGCGGGGCTCGGCGGTCCGTGTGCCCGCTAGTCCCCGCCGCCACGGTCCTAGTGAACGCAACCCGCCATGGAGCAGCCGCGGAAGGCGGTGGTGGTGACCGGTAGGTGCGGCCGGGCCGGGGACGGCGGGAAAGGCGCTTGCGGTTGCTTCAGTTTTGCAGTTGTCGCCGCCCGCGGCAGCACCGTTCGGTCCCGGCGACCTGAAATGTCCGGGATTCCGCGGCCCGGAGTTATGGGTGCCCGGGGACTGGGGTGCAGACGGGTCCCCTCGCGCGCCGCAGCCGCTCTCCGCCCCTCCAGAGCTCCGGCCTGTCCCCACCCGCTGCCCCCGGGGACAAAGGCGGGTTTACGGCCAGGAAAAGTCCCGGTGACACACGATCCGCTCAGCCTCCACTCTTGGCACCCTGCGTTATTGGGGGACCTGCAACCCAGTTTGGGGCAGGTGTTGGGCCTACATCAGCCTTACTCCAGAATGACCCAGGGACTCGTGAACCCAGTTCCTACTATCATCAACGCCCCCTGAAGCCAACTGTTCTTATTTCCTGAGACTCAGCCTGGGCCACTTGGTGGAGTCAACTCTAGCAGGCCTTGGAGGAGGGCACTCTGCTTAACCTCTGCCTGGAGAGGCCACAGCGAGTGGGCCAGGAAAACTCCTACAGGTGTTTTGTAACAGGGAGGTTGGGGCTGTAATCCCTCGAAAATGGAGAAGGCCACCCCCTGCAGGACCGGTGTGATCCCCTGTGTGGTTGGTTCCTGGTGGCGACCTGGAACCTGGCTGGCTACAAATTCAGGGTGATTGTTTAGCGTCACCTTCCAAATGTGGCTTGTGCCACAATGACGAGGTGTTCCCAAGATGTGGCCTCTCTTAGGTATGGTGGCCCTCTCTTAACGCAGGCAGCAGGAGAAACTGTGGGGGTGGGGAATGGGGGAGGTAGGTAGGTCAACCGTTGGAGTCATTTCTCAGGCTTTAATCTACTTCAGTTTGGAGACGCTTCCATTTGGGACACATTCAGGCAGTGCTTCTCAGCCTGTGGGTTGATCGACCCCTTCACAGGGGCCGCCTAAGACCGTGGGAAAATAGTTTACATTACGATTCATAACAGTAACAAAATTACAGTTATTGAGTCGCAATGAAAATAAAGGGCAGCAGCACTAGGAAGACAGAGACTCACTGCTCTAAGACCTGCCAATTAGACTAGGTTCAGTGGCCACGAGCCCTGGGATCTGCCTGTCTGCTTTCCCAGTCCTGGGAGGACAAACCTGGGCCGCCACACCATGCTGGAATATGGTGCTGGAGATCTGAAATCAGGACCTTGTCTGACAAACTACGGTATTTTTCTGGCTCTATTTATTTTGAAGCAGGGTCTCATGGAGCCTGGACTGGCCTGAAACTCAAAATTCTCTGGTGTCAGCCTCTGGACACTGCCTGTAGGCCACACAGCTCCTGGCTCTGGGTTCTCCTACCTGCAACCCCATCATCCAGAGCTAGGAGCCAGGTGGGCTGGTTTTGGTTTTTCTTTTTTGTTTTCTCAATTTTTTTTTCAACCCAGTGGCTAGAGAGGAAAGCCAACTTATTCAAGTAGGATTTGGGTCCCAGCCTCTTCACTCTCATCAGGTTAGCGCCTTCTGTCTGCTCAGTCTTTGCCCATGACAGGTAGGCCCTGGAAACCCTGTCATCAGAGGGGACCAGCCAGATGCCACAATGCCTCTGGAGTCTGTCTTGGTCAGACATGGGCCTGAAGGTTGAAATAACCAGAAACAGCTGGGTGTCCAGGTAGCCCTTTCTGTTGAGACCCCTACAGCCCCTGGGAGCTAATGGTCAAGGGGCGGCGACTCTGGCGACTCGTGGTGGCCCACAGCCTGCTCTCCCAGCACTGATGCAGTAACTGTAGGTTGGGCCTTAGCTGGAGAACAAAGCAGTGACTGGAGAGGCTCAGTCTCTCTGGGTGCTCCCAGGTGTCGGGTCACAAGGGGAAAGGGAGGCTTGTCATCCCAGCACCCAGCAAGTGGAGGCCGCTGGCCTGCAGCTGGAGCACACCTGGAAGGAATGGGTGAGAAACTAGGATGGGAGTGTGTCGGGGGACAAGGTTCTAGAACTCTGAGGTGGGAAGAGAGAGTAACGTCTCTTTTCCTGTTTTCAGGGTTCGGCCCTTTTGGGGAGCACACTGTGAACGCCAGCTGGATCGCTGTCCAGGTAATTCTGATCTGGGGGAGCCTAGCCTGGAGCTGTCTTCCTTTGTGTTTAAAAACAGTGTAAATATCTCAGATGCAAACCCATTCTTGAGTGCTTTTTATTTTTATTTTTTGACTATTTTTGTAAGCTAAGATCTCATTGTGTAGGCTAACTTGAAGCTCATGATCTTTCTGCCTCAGCATCCTCTAAGTACTAGAACCACACCATTGGCTTGCTGTTGTGACGCACTCCTTTAGTCCAAGCACTCTGGAGGTCTGTGAGTTCAAGGCCAGTGTGGTCTACAAAGAGAGTTCCAGGTTAGCCAGGGCTCCACACTGAGACCCTGCTTAAAACAAAACAAAACAAAACTTACTTGAGAAGTTTGGGGTGTCCCGGCCGGCTGCCACTGCTGCTGAGGCTGGAGAGCAGATGGGCACACTGGGTGAGGGCTCAGCCCTGGGAAGGAGGCAGCGGCCCTCAGCCTCAGCTTCTGTGCCGGGAGCCTGCCATCGGGGCGGGGCTGGGGGGCTTCGAAGAGTCCCACTCTACTAACTTGTGTTTCCTGGCCAGATGGGACATTGAGACAGACAGGCTAGGGAACAATTGAGTGGAGAGAGACAGACGTTTAATTCTTGGATAAATCAGCCGGCAGAGATGAGCGCTGGGCCCGGATTAATTTTAGCCCATTAGCCCTGTGATTTAAGGTTCCCTCTTCTCACCCCCGACTCCCACTACCCTCCCTACACTGCAGACCTCAGAGAGCCCCGCCACTCTGCCACACCCCTTTTCTTCCCACCTGCACTGTGCAGGCTGGACGGAGGACCCCAGGGTCCCCAGGACCTTGCAGATGGGAGTGTGACGGAGGGCCTCTACTTGCATACCCGCTCCCTGGAGCCCCAGACAAAAAGAACCAGTGTGTCTCTGAAGACTTGTGTGTCTGGCTTTGTGCGAGTTACAGAAGGGAGGCTTCACAGGCCGAGTGGACACAAAGCCAGTGTCTGGATTCCTGGGCCCCAGACAACACCATCTGCATCTAAATGGGAAGGAAAATCAATTAAACAATCTTTGGGAATCCCCTTGGAGCTTTGGGGCTCCGCGGGGGAGCTTCATGCTGTACAGAGATCCGGCTGTTCCTCATCGTATTCCCTAAGATGTTCTACTTCTTTCTGTATCTGTTTACTGTGTGGAACTGCATGCCTGTGGAGAGCAGAGGGCAGCTTGCTGCGCTGGCATCTCAACTCCCACTAAGTGGTCCCCAGGATGGGTCCTGGCTTGCCAGGCTGAGCCACAAGCTCCACTTCTCTGGAGCTGTCTCCCCAGACCTTACTGTTTTGTTGTTTTTAAGGTTTGAGACAGGGTTTCATCCTGGCTGACCTAGAGCTCCTGATCCTCCTGCCTCAGCCTCCTGAGTTCTGAGTGACAGGTGTGCACCATCATACCTTCCTCCTTTGATTGATTGATCAAATTGATTGATCGATTTCCAGTCAGGACATCACTTTGTAGTCTTGCCTGGCTTTAGACTAAAGGTGGTTCTCCTGCCTCAGTTTCCCGAATGCTGGGATCACAGAGGGCACTCTCCCTCCCAGCTCTTCTTTACTTCCTCCCAGGTCTGGGTGTCAAGGGCCAGGCAGGCTGCCTCCGGCTGGCTTCTTCAGGCTGTTCCTGAGTGGGCCACAGACATGGTAACATTCAGGGGTAATTCCTGCCGCCACAAGTCTAGCAGACCTGCTAAGGGTACCAGCAACAAAGAGGGCTTTGTGGAGGGGTGGGGGGAATCGGTCAGCTGCAGTCCTGCCTGCTTTTGCGACGGGGGCTTTTCAGGTAGGTGACCAGGGACAATGCTACAGCTGAGGCCCTGCCTGGTGCTTTCCAGGCTGTTAGGTATCAATCCAGGATGCAGGGAGTGGGATTTGAGGCCCCTGGCCCCCTTCTCCCAGGAGAGCTGCAACCAGCTCTGCAGGGGCAAAGGCAGAGGCAGATGAAAGGTGACAGCTCCTTCTGCATGTCTGTGCTTGTCAGTCATGGAGTCCCCATAGAAAGCGGAGTGTCAGCCTGAAGGGTCTGTGTGTCCAGGAGGCCCCTGGCCTGCTGAGGGGCGAACAGCAGACACCTCGGCTTTCCCACGTGGAACCCCATGTTCTAGGACATTCATCCTGTCCTTCCCTAAGTTGGCCACCCAAGGGCGAGCGCTGCCACCCAGGCAAACCCCAGCCGTTGATTTGGTGTGCATGGGTTTCTTTTGTCTCTTTTTTGAGACAGGTTTCTCTGTGTAACCCTGGCTCTTCTGGAACTCACAGTGTAGACCTGGTTGATCTTGACTGAGAGCTTCTTCCTGGCCTTGTCTCCCATATGCTGGGATTAAATATCTGTGCCACCATACCAGACATTTTGTTTTTTGAGACAGGGTCTCAAGTAGCCCAGGCTAGCCTCCATCTCACTGTCAGCCAAGGCTGATGTTGAATTCCTGGGTCTTCTGCCTCAGCCTTGCAAGTGCTGACAGGCATGTGCCTTCATTAATCTCCTGTTACGTGTCGTGTCTGTTCGTCCAGCTTGCTTTGGGCCTGGGCCACACATTTAGTGACTTCCCTTTGGAACAGCGTCCCTCAGGAGCAGCATGAACCTCTGTGGGCCAGGCCACCAGGTTCCCGGGGACCCCGGGCTATCACAGCTTCTCAAGCCAAGCTAACTGGGCTCCGATGGCTCAGCACAGGGAGGCAGCGGCTGAAGGATTGGGAGGTCTAGGTGGCACGAGAGACAGTGACTTTCTGTTCAGAAACAAAGGCGATGGTTTCCTAACATAAGACTTAACCTTTTTTTTTTTTTTTTTGAGACAGTGTCACTCGGTAGCCCAAGTTGCCCCTGCCCTAGTCGCAGGCTCCATTGCAGGCATGATGGTGTGTGCAGGCATGGCCAGCTTTAAACCCTGAAGTGCTGTGGTCCCCAGTGCTAGTGAAGGCCAGTCACCCATGGTGGCTTGATGTGTGTGCTCACGGGTGGGTGGCCTTGTCCTGTCCTGAGCACACTCCTCAAGAGTTGTGATGGTGGCTTCTCTTGATGCCTGGGCCCTGGCTTCATTTCCTGCTTTTCTTAAATACAGATTTATACCCTGATTCAAATAAAACACACAGGAGTGGGATTGCCAGGGCTCACGGGACACTGGAAAAGGGTCTGGGGGAGAGGGTATGGAGTGATTTTTTATTTATTAGGTTTTTTTGGGGGGGGGGGTTGAGACAGGGTTTCTCTGTGTAGCCTCAAACTCACAGAGCTCTGCCTGCCTCTGCCTCCCAGAGCACTGAGATTAAAGGTGTGCACCACCACCCCTGGCTAGTTTTATTATTTTGTTAGTTTGTTTTGTCTTGTTGCTTTTTTTTTTTTTTTTTTGAGAGAGAGAGAGAGTCCCTTTATGTAGGTCTGGCTGTCCTAGAACTTGCTCTGTAGACCAGGCTGGCCTCAAATTCAGAAATCTTCCTGCCTCTGCCTCCCAAGTGCTAAGATTAAATGTGTACATTGCCACATCTGACTTTTTTGGACAGGGTATCATGTAGCTCAGGCTGGCTTCCAACACACTCACTCTTTAGCCCAGACTGACTTGGACTCCTGCCTGGTACACTGTGGGTGACAGGAACGTCATGCTGGGCCTTTTCTGTTGTTTGATTTTTATTTTTATTAGGTTTATTTTAATTATGCATGTGTGAACGCCTGTTGGACAGCACGTGTCCATGAGTACACAGGCCCATGAGAAGCCAGAGGCCTGGGGTCCGTCGGGGCTGGGTTACAGGCCAGCCACCTGATGCAGGGCCGAAGCTGCGTCCTCTGGAGGAGTGGCGCAGCTCTCGCCACCAGGCCATCTGTCCAGCCTTTGTTTTGATTTTTGAGACAGTGTCTCATAGTAGCCCAGGTTTGCCTGAAACTCACAACAATCCTCTTGCCTCAGCCTCTTGAATGCCAGGCACACCACCTGCTCCAAGGGTGTCTACCTTCGTGTATGCATGTGTGTGTGTGTGCGCGTGCGTGTGCATGTGTGCACATCCTACTTTGTTAACTAGTGAAGTTCAAAAGTCCATCAAACAGTTGCCTTGGAGACAGTTTGCCCTTTGCCCCTTCCCTACTCACCCAGCAGGTGGCGCATTTTTCCAGCCCTAGTACAGTCTGAGGAAACCAGTCCTGTTGGTTATTATTATTATTATTATTTTAAGATTTTGTTTGGGGCTGAGGAAATGGCTCTGGGGTTAAGAACACTGGCTGCTCTTCCAGAGGTCCTGAGTTCAATTCCCAGCCACCACATGATATGATGCCGTCTTACCAACCAACCAGATCTCATTGCAGATGGTTGTGAGCCGCCATGTGATTGATGGGAACTGAACTCAGGACCTCTGGAAGAGCAGCCAGGGCTCTCAACCTCTGAGCCAGCTCTCCAGCCCCTCCTTTTGGTTTTTAAATTCCGTCAGGTTTTTGTTTAAGTTTATCGTGCTGGTTTGTTGAGACAGGGCTTCCTTGAACTCCTCTCCCTGCCTCCGTCTCCCAAGTGTTGGGATGACACGCATGTATCCCCACACCTGGTTTATGTGGTGCTGAGAATAGAACCCAGGCCTTCCCTGCAAGCCAGTTGACCACTCTACCCACTGAGTCACAAGCACCCTACCAACCGAGTCATAAGCACTGTACCAGCTAAGCTTTAAGCCCAAACCTTTTTTGCTTTTGTTTCTCGTTTATGTGAAACAGGGTCTCAGACACTATGTAACCCAGGCTGGCCTTAATGTAATCCTCCTGCCTCAGCTTCTTGAGTGTTCAGGCAATCCTTAGTAACAGGACAGTGATTCTTGGCTTAACCTCCTCACCCAGGTACTGTGTTTGTTGCAGAAATGGATTATTAGGGATCCTTCTCCAGGCCAGCTGTGCGTCCGGGTCTCTGGAGACCCTGTGCTCCAGCAGCAAGGCATTTCCCAGGCAGCCTTGCCGTGGTTGTGAGGAAAATCTACTGATGCTCCGGCCATGACTGGATTGAGGTGCTCAGTAGGTTGTGTGTAGTTAATCCCTTTTTTGAGGGGGATCAGGCTCCCACTTAGCCCAGGCTGCCTTCAGGTTTTCTGTGTGGCTGAAGGGGACCTCAAACTCCTAATCCCGCCTCCATCTCCCGAATGCTGGGGTGAGCAGCTTGTCCCCCAAGGCTGGGCTGCAGGGTGTCTGTAGGCAGGAAGGTCTTGCAGCCTCCCTCTATGCCCCCATCCCCACCTCTGCCTCAGGAGCTGGAGAAGCTGGGCCTTGGGGACAGCGTGGACCTGCATGTGTACGAGATCCCCGTGGAGTACCAGACAGTTCAGCGGCTCATCCCTGCACTCTGGGAGAAGCACAGCCCACAGGTGAGCAGCGCTGGGGCCCCGACCCCAGGCGGCCACTGTGAGGGGCTCCCGATCCCCTGTACTCACCGTGAAGGGCTCCCAACCCCCAGCTGAGCACCGTGAGGGGGCACCACGGCCACTCATAAAGCCCATGTCTGACTTGGGGCCACACTCAGTGTCCCCGGGGTTAGTCTTCGAGCATCATGGCAGGAAGCAGACAGGCTGGTGCTGGAGAGAGAAACAGCCTGTCCCGGGCTTTTACAGCAGCACACAGCAGCTCATTTTGTGGCAACAACAAAGAGGACTTACCGTGTTTTAATTCTGTGTGCGTAGGTGGGTGTCCCTTGTCTCTGAGCCCTACCCCTCTGTCCCCAGCTCGTGGTGCATGTTGGTGTGTCCGGCATGGCCACCACAGTGACGCTGGAGAAATGTGGACACAACAAGGGCTACAAAGGCCTAGATAACTGCCGCTTCTGCCCCGGCTCACAGTGCTGCGTGGAGGACGGCCCAGAGAGCATCGACTCCATCATTGACATGGATGCAGTGTGCAAAAGGGTGACCACACTGGGGCTGGATGTGTCTGTCACCATCTCCCAGGATGCTGGCAGGTGGGCTTCCAGGCACGGGGGTTTCCCCTCCTGTGAGCTGAGGTAGGGGTGGGGTTTGAGCAGCAGATGTCCTCCTCAGTCACTCTCTACCTTGGGTTTTTGGACAGGCTTTTTCTGTGTAGCCCAAGCTGGCCTGGAACTCTGTATATAGACTCAGACATCCACCTGCCTCTGCTTTCTGAGTGTTGGGAATAAAGGTGTGCGACATCACACCCAGCAAAAGAAGTGTTTAGAAAATGGAGAGAAGGCTGCCAGGGTCCCCCAAATTCCTCTGGCCCCTGGGTTCCCCGCAACCTCCCAACTGCGCCCCTAGCACAGGGCTTTGGAGGGCTTTGTGGAGGGTGGTGTGGGCCTGGGACTGATTCTGTGACCTCAGTCTGTCCTTCCTCCCCTTCTCAGGTACCTTTGTGACTTTACCTACTACACCTCGCTCTACCAGGGCCGTGGCCGCTCAGCTTTTGTCCACGTGCCCCCGCTGGGCAAGCCCTACAACGCCGACCAGCTAGGCCGCGCGCTGCGGGCCATCATTGAGGAGATGCTAGGTGTCCTGGAGCAGGCGGAGGGGGACATCGGCTGTTACCATCAGCACTGACGTCCAAGCACCCCTGGGTGCCGTGAGAAGGGACACAGCCGGGCCCAGGGGATTCTTGACACACGTCTGCCCCTCCTCCTGGCAGACCACACGGCGAGTGAATGGACGCTCTGCCTGGATAGCATCCTGTGTCTGTGGACACAGCTGCTGTGCTTGAGGCCAGGGCTAGGGACTGGTTACCCGCTGTGCCGCACACTCTGCTTTTCCAGGTCTGTGAACAAGGAGCTTTCCCTGTGGCTGGGGTCTCGGAAGCACCATAAAGGAATCTGGCTCTAATCCATGTCCTCAACCCTGGATGTCCCCAGCACAGCCACCAGGACTTGGCTGCCTTTTCTCTCCTCTCTGTCTCTGTCCCTGCCTATCCCCATGTCGTTTCCCTCCTCTCCAGTGCTAGATTAGTGAACAGAGTAATTTATATTCCCATTTTTAAATTTTCAGGCTTAGCCAACAAGTGTCTTTCCTTTCTCCTGGGGCCTCTTTTGCCTTCTGCTCTGAAAAATGCCATCATACCTTGGGTCTCCGTAGTGCGTCCCTGTGCTTAGAACAGCAGGCTGTTGTGGCCACCAAGGGCCTGGCTGAAGCGGCCTCTGGTGCCTGTGGGGACCTGACCCTGCCGTGACCTTTCTTCTCTTGTTTTCTTTTTGATTTTTTTAGACTCTAAAATGTAGAGTATTTGTTGTCATTTTTGAGACAGGGTCTCAGGTAGCCCAGGCTGGCCATTTGAACTTCTGTGAGGATCTGAGCTCTGGCCCTCCCTCCTCTACCTGGGACCCTCACAGTGAACCATCACCCGGCACCTGTGCATCTTCTCCATCATGACAGACAGCATCTAGTGTCCCTTAGGGATCTGGGACCAAAGGCTGCAGCCCTGGCCTGTCCCTGCATGTTGCATCAGCCACAGGGACATTCTGTAAGCTGTTTGGAAGTGTGCCTGGGACTCCAGCCAGCCTTTGTCTCCTGCTGACGTTGAACTTCCAGGCTGAGAGGGGAGGGGCTGTCAGCAGGGCTGGATTCGACATGTGACCTGGACTCCATCCAAGACAAAATATAGTTCCTGCCACCGGAAGCCACATATATTTTGGACGATGCCTTCTGTTTTGTGGAGGGACAGAGGGAAGCCTCAGTGTCCCCAGGTGCAATTGGATGGATCTTGATTCTGGGGTGACTTCTCTCCCTTGGGTCTTTTTGTTGTTTGTGAGACAGGGTCTCATGTAGCCCAGGCTAGCCTCCAGTGCACTGTGTGACTGAGGCTGACCTTGAACTCCTGACCCTCCTACCTCAGCCAGTATAGGACGGATGGCATTCCTCTGGGCCCGGCTACCTTTAAGCTCAAATGTTGGTTGTTCTGAGGTTTCCTCAGGCCGCTGTCCTGTTGATCTGTATCTGGCTTTCCCTGGTGCCTGTGGGGATCTGGCACCGTGGGATGACCTGCTGTCCCTGCAAAAACAGCTGTGGGTTTGGGCCAGCGGTTTCTACAATCGGGGCTCTGCAGCCCCTGCGCTGGGCCATCACCCACCCCCGTGAGGAGAGCACCCCAGCTTCCCAGCTGAACATGTGCATGGCTCTTCTGTCTGTGGGGGCTCAGGAGTAAGGGGTCCCCTAGAGCAGTGGGTTTTTGAGATGTCATGTAGACCAGGCAGGCCAGGGCCTTCTGATTCTCCTGCCTCAGCCTCCCCTGACATGACAGAGATGCGGCGCCGTACCTGGCTTTTGTTCCCACATGTCTCTGTTTTTTTGTGTTTTGAGGCAGGGTCTCTCTACTTGAACTCTATAGCTCAGGCTGGCCTTCCAACTGTGGCAATCCTCCTGCCTCACATGTCATCGCCTGGCAAATTCTCTTCAGGTGGACTCCAGGCTGTGCTCTTCTCTCAGATTCCTCAGAGTCTCAGGCAGGGCCCTGGAAGGGAGTCAGGGATGTGTGGGAAGGCTGGGGGGTGCAGCCACTGCGAAACACAGCCCCATCCTTCCTCACTTCACTGCGCTAGGACCATCACGCCCTGCTGTTCAGAGATGGGACTTGCCTTCTGGTCATGGTGGAGGGTGTGTGCATTTTCTGATTCCTGCCGCTAAGCTGAGGAGATCAGGACAGAAAGCTGGGCTCTTAATTGTTTATTTAGGTACCCATTAAGTAACCCTCTGCCCTGGCCCAAAAGCTTTTTGTTTTTTTTCCCTTTTCTCCTTGTTTCTTGGTGGGTGGAGGAAGGTCTGTAGTTGCCAGGTGTTGGCCTAGACTGTCACATTTGACCCTTAAGGACCAGGTCACCCCCAGCCCTACTGCTCATCACCCTCATTCTCACCTTAGGAGAGGGGAATGGGGTGGGCAGGCCTGTGAGAAGTAGGACCGTCCTGTGGGAGGGGCTCCGGTAGGTGGGGCCTGAGGTAGGCAGGGCTGGCCCTTACTGCAGCCGATAGCTAAGCAGAAAGCCAGGCCAAGGGCAACTGGTGGATGAAGAGAAGTAATGTTGGGATAGGTTTGAAGCCAGGGGCACACACAGGGGCAGGGCTGGTAGTGTCTGGGGTCTTGGCCAGCCTGAGAAAGTGTCTGATTTGCACTGTCAGCTTCCGCGTGGGACGCCAAGGCTGGATCACCACAGTGGGGCCTAGGTCTTTTGGATTTATTTTATTTTGAGACAGGCTCTTGTGTAGTCCAGCCTGGCTTCACGCTCTCTGTGCAGTGGAGGTCTAAACTTCTGCCTCCGCATCCCTGAAACGTAAATCTTATGTTCTACTCTGCTCATGGCTGGCATGGAAACCTTCAGAAAACTGTGGACCCCTGAGGCTGGGGGAAGGCTGGAAAAGCAGATTCAAGGTGCTTTTGTGTGAGAAATTTGGGCTGGAAGCCAGGCCAGCTGCTGTGAGCACAGGCTGCCTGTGCCCTCGCCCTGAGGGCGACCTCGCTGTGTTCGAGGGAAGAGCCTCCGCCCTGCCCCTTCCCTCCCACTGTCTAGACTGCTTTGACCTCCCTACCCCTTGGAGTGTCTGAGCCCAGAAGTCCCTCTGAGAACAGAAGAAACAAAGCCTTATTCAGCATCTCAGCCCTGAGAGAAAGCACAGTCCCATGGGGCCCCTGTGGGGGTGCAGATGGCAGCCCAAATACAGACCCAGCTTGCCCCCTGCAGTCCGCCATCTCTGCATCCAGGGGCCAGGGGAGCAAAAAGTGTATTCTATGTCAGGTGAAATGTCCCCCGCCCCAGCATAGTGTCTGGGCCGTGAGACGGGGCCTGCAGCTCCTGGCCTTCCCCTGCAGCTGGAGGGGCTGGAACCAGCACAGTGTCTGGCTCTGGAAGGCCGAATCCTGGGAGGCATCCCTGTCATTGGTGCCTATCTGGTTTCAGCAAATCAGCCACGCTCTGTGCTGAAATTCCATCTAGCTAGGCATTGTCCAGCACTGGAGGCAGTCAGGAGTTCAAGACCAGCCTCCCCTACATAGTGAGTTAGAGGCCGTACTACACAAGACTTTGTCTTAAAAAACACAAAACAGGAGCTGGAGAGGTGGCTCGGTGGTTAAGAGCACTGGCTGCTCTTCCAGAGGTCCTGAGTTCAATTCCCAGCACCCGCATGGTGGCTCCCAGCCATCTATAATGGGATCTGTCATACAGGCATATATCAGATAGAGTGCTCATGTGTACAAGACAACAAAAACCAAGAAGAGAGTAAGAAAGAGGACTGGGCTGGTGCGATGGTCAGTGGACAGTCGCTACCAAGCCTGAAAGCTGGGCTTGATCTGCAAGAACCATAAGGTGGAAGGAGAGAAATGCCCCCCAAAAGTTGTCCTCTGTCCTGCACACGCCACAGTCACAGTGCTCCTGCCTATCACGGGCTTACAATCAACAAAGGGGGGGATGCTTTTAAAGAGTAAGAAAAGGAGAAGAGCCTGAACCTGCTGTCTCTCCCGCAACTCCAGCACTTGAGGCTGAGGCAGGAGGATAGCCTTGAGTTTGAGGAATACAAAGCCCCCTGAAAAACAAAAAATTGCCCGCATGTGTGGCTGAGGGAGAAAGACAGAGGGGAAGAGGGAGGGAGACTAGGAGAGGGAGGGGGAGAAGAAGGGAGAAAGAGGGACAAAGGGGTAGAGGGAGGGAGAGGAAGGGGGAGAGAGAGGGAGAGGGGGGAGAGGGGGACAGAGGGAGAGGGGGGACAGAGGGAGAGGGGGGCTGGCCCTGGAAAGGCAGCTTGGCTTGGACAGCAGCTGCTCCTGTGTTCCTGGTTGGGCCAGGCAGCTCCACAGCAGGCAGCTCACACACGCTGACTCCTGCCCCAGGGGATCCAGCACTTCCTTGTTTCCCAGACACTGCACCCTCATAGATGCAGAATTTAAAGTAAAACAAATCTTGAAAAATGACAGGGGCAGATCCTGCATAGCTTCCTAAGCCCTAACCCCCCCCCCCGCCCCCACTGCGGCGGGAAGGACCCATGTGCTTGCCTGCAAAAAGGAGCCTTTCAGCACGGTGTGTGTGTGTGTGTGTGCTCGTGTGCGCATGCGTGCGAGCTGGGGCATGCCTTGTTTGGGGGGATCTCACAGAGAGGTTTGGGGTAGCTTTTTCTTTTTTTAGTGGTTTCACTCTGTAGTCCTTGAAGCCTCTTTTCTGGGAGACACACCCCCCCCCTTTTTTTTTAAGAAGTCTCATGCTGGGTGGCACCAGGCTTCATCCCCAAGGCCTGGGGTGACCCTGCTCAGGGCCCCAGCCACACCTTAGGAAGGGCTTCCTGTTTGGCCTGCCATTAGGGTTATGGCTGGTTTAGGGGGCCCCTCGGTACCTCAAGTGTCTTAGCCTCTTGATGGGGGCTGTTCGGTCCTCCAAGGCTCCTGTAGCACAGTGTGCCTTCTCTTTGACCCCAGAGTTCCTGCAGAGCACTCCAACCTTGTATCTGGGACCCGGGAAGAGAAGGTCTGGCCAGCCTGCTCTCTGGGAGACCCCTCGCTTTTTACCCAGAAGCCAATAAAGCTGTTGAAGCCTGTCATTGTGTGTCCGATGCCACCTACTGGGAACTCACTGGAGGTTCAAACAGGCTGTGGTCCATGCTGGTCTCCAGCAACCTCGACCCTCCATCCTCAGCCTTTCGGGGTCTGGGGTCAAAGGA
>CM053764.1:64848742-64893815 GCA_028658305.1 Pachyuromys duprasi
CTGTCTTGAAATGGCAGCCGGTAAGTGTTTTCTATGCGGAGTCTTCAGGGTTTTCTGCAGCCTGTGCATGGAGACTGTGCCCCAACCTTTCCAGTTTAGTTGTTTCTGTTGGTTTTTCTTTATTTTTCTAAATTTATTTTTAGGGCCGGGGAGATATCTCAGAGGTTAAGAGCACTAGCTGTTCTTCCAAAGGTCCTGAGTTCAAGTCCCAGCAACCACACGGTGGCTCATAACCATATATAGTGAGATCTGATGCCCTCTTCTGGCATGCTGGCACATAAGCAGGCAGAACATTGTTTACATAATAAATAAATCTTTTAAAAATTAAAAAAATTTATATATTTACTTTATATCCCAATTGTAGCCCCTCTCCCTCCTCTCCTCCCAGGCCCTCCTTCCCACCCTCTTCACCCTATTCCCCCTGCCCTTGTCCTCAGAAAGGGGGAACGCCCCCCCCCCACATCAAATCGCACCAGGACTGAGATTCTCCTCAGTCCTGGCAAGGCAGGCAAGGCAGGCAACAGAGTCTACGTCATTGACAGCATCCGCTGCTTCCATCTCTGTAAGCCCCAATGGGTCGAGTTCAGTCGACTCTGTTGGTTTTATTGCCGCATTCTTGTCTTCTCCGGGTCCTTCTATCCTTCCCCTGACTCTTCCGCAGGACTCCCCGAGTTCTAAGGCTTAGCTGTGACTCTCAGCATCTGATTCCATCCACTGCTGGGTGCTGGCCACAAACTTGCTCCGTTGCTGCGGATGACCTTGAACTCCTGACCCTCCTCTTCCCACCTTTCAGAAGTGGCCAGTGTGACTCGTTTCTGCAGTGCTGCAGGGAAGCCAGGGCTGAATGCAGACAGGTGCTCTATCTACTGAGCCTCAATACTTTAGCACTAAGTGCTCTAGTAACTCATCTACAGGCTCTCTAACAACTGAGATACAAGCTCTCTGACAAGTGAGCTGCAGTCCCAATCCCAATCCAATTTCCCTTATTTGCGTGATGCTAGCAGATCAGTACCAGCCATCACCAGGTGACATAAATGTGCTTTTGTTGTGCCCAATTCGTGAGACTCCAAAAGACTAGCAGGAGTCCAGTCCGTTGCAAAACACATGAGGATCTTTTATTACAAGCGATGGCTCGGCGGATACCCTTACTGTCAGAGCTGTTGAGAGGAAAGTGCCTTGTGCTCAGGTTAGGTGGTTAATTTAAAGATTCTGGTCCCTCCTAGCATGCCCAAAGCAGGGGATCCCTGCCTGGCAAGTGAGTTGATTGGCTATAGGAAGGCCCCCAAACCATTAATGGTCTGGCTTCCCTTGTTTGGCTGTCCTGGGGGAGGGGCAATCTGGGCCGGTTTCCTAGCAACTGTATCTCTACTGGGCAGGAAGGAATGCAGTAAGGCTGGTTCCTCCCCACAGGTGGCTAGACATGTCTCCACCTGTCTGGCCTTTGTCAGGCTTGTGCTTTAAACCTTAATTCAATAACTCAAAAACTAAGTTTTAATTCTTTGGTCTCTTACTTTCTGCTATGGACAGGATTTTCTTCTTTTCCCAAATGAATGTATTTTTTAAAATATTTACTTATTATTTATTACAATTTATTCTATTTGTATCCTGGCTATGGTCCCCTCTCTCGTCTCCTCCCTCACTCTTCTCCTCCTATGCCCCTCCCCCAGTCCACTGATAGAGGAGGCTCTCCTCCCCTTCTATGAGCCTAGCCTGTCAGGCCTCATCAGGACTGGCTGCATCATCTTCCTCTGTGGCCTGGCAAGGCTGTACCCCCAGTTCCCAGCAAAGAGCCGGCCACTCAGAGAAAAGCCACAATCCCTTTACTAGAGAACCCACTTGGAGACTGAGTTGCCCTGGGCTACATCTGAGCAGGGGTTCCAGGTTATCTCCATTCAGTGCCCTTGGCTGGAGTACTGGTCTCTGCAGGCGCCCCTATAGGCCCAGATGTTTTGGTTCTGTGGCTCTCCTTGTGGAGCTGCTCTCCAGGTCTTCCTATCCCCCCCTTCTTTCATAAGATTCCCTGCGCTCTGCCCAAAGTTTGGTTATGAGTCTCAGCATCTGCTTCGATACCCTGCTGGGTGGAGCCTTTCAGACGCCCTCTGTGGTAGGCTCCTGTCCTGGTCCCTGTCTTCTCCTACTTCTGATGTCTATCCCCTTTGTCTTTCTGAATGAGGATTGAGCATCTTCCCTAGGGTCCTCCTTGTTGTTTAGCTTCTTTAGGAGTATAGATTGTATTATGTTTATCCTACCTTATAGGCATACATCTGAAATATGCTCAATTATACCACAAGGACATTTGCTCAACTATGTTCGTGGCTGCTTTATTCGTAATAGCCAGAATCTGGAAACAACCCAGATGTCCCACAGTGGAGGAATGGATACAGAAATTGTGGTACATCTACACAACGGAATACTACTCAGCAATTAAAAACGAGGAAATCATGAAATTTGTAGGCAATGGATGGAACCAGAAAAGACCATCCTGAGTGAGGTATTCCAGAAGCAGAAAGACACACATGGTATATTCTCACTTATAAATGAATGTATTTTTTTTAAACAGGAAACAATTTTGGATTTTACGACCTGCCTCTCTGCATCAATTAAGGTATCACGTGGCTTCCCTTCTTTGAGTTATTCATGGCTGCATTATCGTGACTGATTTTTCAATCGTGACTGATTTTTCAGTGATGACTCAGGATTCCTAGGGTGGCTGATGCCAGGTCATAGGGCCTAATGAAGGTGCTGAATGCAGTGTGGGGCTGCCTTGCATTTCTATGGGTGTGGTGCTGGCCCACAGTTCCATGCTGCCCTGCATCTTTTCTAGCTTGAGAATAAGAACAATCATAGCAGCCTACATCTGTGATCACTTGGGAGGCTGAGGCAGGAGGATGGCTCCTTCTAGACCTGATTGGGCTACATGCTGAAACACTGGCGACTTCATGGGAGTCACTTTGTCCTTCTGGAGAGATCTCAGAAGAAGAATGGACATAAATTCTTCCATAAACGTTTTGTAGAATTCAACGGTAAACAACTCGTTTGGGATTGTTTTCTTCCTGAGAGAGTCTTGATTAGTAATTCCGGTTCTTTCTTTATTATACATCTGGAGATTATAGAGATAGACTCATTTTGTTTATAATTCTGTGTTTGTTGAGTACAGGTACCTGCAGCCGCCATCAGCAGGCACTGGGTCCCCTGATGATAGAAACTGAACTTGTGTCCTCTGTGGGGCCACGAGCCACCTCTCCGCTCCTGTAAATACACTTTTTGAAGTTCAGCATTTTTATTTTGTGAAACAGGTTCTCATTTAGCTCAGGTTGCCTTCTTAGTGTGTAGGCCACAGGTGTACTGCGCTCAGTCACACAGTGCTGGGGATTGAACTCAGTACCTCAGGAGTGCTAGGCAAGTGCTTTACCAACTGAGCTATAAGCACTCTACTGTTCTACAAGCACTTTACCACCTTTTACAGTCTTTTTGTTTGTTTTTTGTTTTTCTAGTCAGGGTTTCTCTGTGTAGCTTTGGCTGTCCTGGACTATTTGTAGAGCAGGCTGGCCTGCCTCTGCCTCCTGAGTGCCGGGGTCACAGGCCTGCAGCACCGTACCCACTGTTTTTGAGACAGGTTTCTGTATGTGGCCCTGGCTGGCCTGGCAGGCACAGATTTGAGATGTTACATTTTTTAAAATTGTGAGACAAGGTCTCACAGTGTGGCCCTGTAAATCGAGCTGATGTCCAACTTACAGAGACCCTCCTCCCCCTGCTGGGTTTGGAGGTGTGGCCACTAGGCTATGCCTGGCATTTTAGAATCTTGTTTGTGATCCCAGCTCTTTATTTGTTAGAGGTTTCTTGGGAAACCTTTTCCTTTTCCTTGAGTCCCATTAGGTAACAAGGGTGTTTCCAGGGCTGTGTCAGCGACACCCTGATTTTCCCCTCATGAGCTTTGTGTTTTCTACTTTCTTATTGTAGAGTCATTGGTACCAGCTCAGCATCTGTGTGACCCTGGTTATAATTGTAATCTATGTTGTAAGTTCTCCTTTTCTTCAGTACTGATCCAGCTTGTTGTTGTTTTTGAGACAGGTCTGATGTAGCTCAGGCTGGCCCCCTATCACTACATAGAAGAGGATAACCTTAAATCCCTGATCCTCCTGCTTCAGCCTTCTGAGCCTGGCATGCCTACACCTGGCAGCATTTATAAAGAAAAGAAAAGAAGAAAGAAGTTTGCGTTTCCCTCACGCTGCCTGTGTTTCTCCGACCTGACAGCAGGTCAGGCCCCAGACTCACCTCCTTCCTGACGTCTGCCTTGAGGTCTCCTTGGAAGCTCTGCCCTGTGACACCTGTGACAGACACCTGTGACAACACCTGTGTTTGGTGGCTTACATGGTTGTTGCTGCTGGGTTTTCTTTTTGTTGTTGTTTGGCTTTTCAAAACAGGGTTTCTCTGTGTAGCCCTGGCTGTCCTGGAACTTGCTCTGTAGACCAGGCTGGCCTCTAACACACAGAGCTCTGCCTGCCTCTGCCTCCCGAGTGCTGGGATTAAAGGCGTGTGCCACCTAGCCCTGCTGTTTTTGAGACAAGGCTTCTGTATGTAGACCAGGCTAGCCTCCACCTCACAGAGATCCTTCTGCCTCTGCCTCTGCAAAGGCTGAGGGCTTGTGCCACCGCGGCTGGACGGCGTTTGTTTTCATTCATGGCTAAGTTTATTCCAATCTACTCCGTGATTTCTTTAGCTCAAGTGTCACCTGTAATGTACAGGTATTGTGGGATGTTGCTGCTCTCTCCCATTTTTTTGAGACAGAGTCTCCTGTAGCCCAAGCTGGCTTCAAACTCCATGTATAGCTGAGGGTGACCTTGAAATCCACACCTCCTATGTCCACTCCACAGTCTGGGTGCTGGGTGCACGCTACCGCTCAGCTGCTAGCTTCATTCAGTTGAAACTGGAGGACAGGTTTCCAACCGTTTTGCTCTTTTTAAATTTATTAGGACTTGTTTTATGGCCATCGTTGGCCCTGGAGAACGTTCTGTGTGCCCTGGGAGGTGCAGCGCTCCTCGGCGCCGGCTGGAAGGTTCTGGGTGTGGTGTGCGCTCTCACTTGCTGGCGGGGGAGTCTCTGCGGCCACACAGCCCGCACGGTAACTGTTTGCCGGGGGCAGCTGGTTCTACGCGACTCAGTAGCCAGTGTTGGCTCAAACTTCAGGGGTCTGACCCCGAGAGCTTTATTTCAGGCATGTGTAAGTACAGTTTGGGGAAAGCTTTCCTGGTGACAATGAACTCACTTCCGTGTGCACGGTAAGGCACACGGTAACGAGCAGGCGCGAGCACAGTGGAGCTTCGTAAAGCGCATGTGACAGCGGCCATAAAGATGGCTTTATAGACCGAGAGAAACGAGCTCTTACAGGTCTGGGAGGCCCCGGCGCGGTCTCCTGCAAAGGTCAAAAGGTTGCTAACCACATCCGCTCCCAGCTTCTGGGAGGAAACCGTGTTCCGCACCCCTCCCTTCCGTCCCCCTCAGGTTCCCGAGTGCCCAACGCCTCCTTCACCTGAGCGACGTCCACAGCCCCTTCTTCTCTCGCCGCTGAGGACGAGCCCAGGCGCCAGGCCTGGCAGCCTCAGCCCAGCCCGGCTCTGCACGGTGGGCGCAGGGCCAGCACAGGCGCTCAAGTCCACGCGTGCGCCCTGCGGACGCGCTGCTCCCCACTGGAAACGCTTGGAGAATTGGCGCACGAGGACTACCTGTCACCCCAACTCCCAGGAGGCTGCGGCAGGAGGATGGGGAACTTGAGTCCAGCTTGGACTGTTGAGCAAGAATCTTGTCTCGGAAAAACAACAAAACCAGGCATGCAGTTACACGCCAGCACCCGGGAGGCGGAGGCAGGAGGGTCTGTGAGATCAGGGCCAGCCTGGTCTACATGGTGAAGCCTCCAGGATGCGGAGAATCATTTCTTTTCTTTCTCCAGTCCTCAGTGCGCTGTCTACAGAAGGTCTGTTGCTGACCGTGGCTTCCTGTTATTTATTTTCATTAAGTGAATTTGTGTGTCTGTGTCGATTTCTGCACATGAGACTGAGTGAGTGCAGGTGTCCTCGGACGCCCGGGTCATCGGAGTTACCAGGGGTGTGAGCCGCTGAACTTGGGGCTGGGAATCGAACTCGCGTCCTCTGCAGGAGCAGCGCATGCTCCCAACAGTTGCGCCGTTGCTCCAGGCCTTAGCCTATCTGCTGAGGATGAACCCGTGACCCCTACCTCTGCTCTTCAGGGATGGGTGACGGGAGTGCAGCTCCACACCCAGTTTCTGCGGGCAGAGGACTGGCCCTAAGGCCGAGGCAAGCTGGGCAAACACTCCACCAGCCGAGCTGGCCTACAACCTACAAAGTGTTTGCTTACATTTATTTGGGGGTAAACGCGCTGTGACGTACATTTCAAGGTCAGAGGGCACAGGGGTCGGTTCTCCTTCCACCATACAGGCTGGGACTGAGCCCAGGTGCGCATGCGCAGCCCCAAGGCCGCGATGTCCGCCAGTGCCCACATTAACGGACCCACTAGTGCTCACGTCCACAGACAGGTTTCCAGGCCGCAGAGTGCGGTTTGGTCACAACCGTCTCTGCTCCTCTTGCCCGGATGAGCTGATGTTTCCGCAGAGATTCGCCCCGAACGCCAGAAGCTATAAGCCTCACCTTCCAGGGGATGAAACCTATGGCCTTGGGCATGCTTCACGGAACTCTACCAGCTGAGCTCCAAGCAATGGATACTGTGTGCGGGCGCAGAACATGCACTGCCGAACGGCAGCTCCATTATTGAGGGAGGAATTGTGGGTAACAGGAGAAGATCCCCAGAGGCGCCTGGAGGCGCCCAGAGCAGAGCAGAGAGGAAGGGAAACTGACTGCGCATAGCCGGGCTGTCCGCACAGAGCTCAGGTGGACAGACCATGCACTATAAGGAGAACAGCTGGGGCCGGGACTCCTCTTGGGGACCGGAGACCCATTTCACAAGTCCCCAAGGAATGCTGGCTTTTATCCACTGGCCAGAAGTCCATCCAGGCAGATTCCAGGAGCATGGAGGGCTGACACCTAACAATCACCGAGGTCTAAGCACTCTAGCAACTGAGCTACAAGCACCCTTCTAATGGAGCTTAGGCCCTGGACCAAGAGAGCCCCAGCCCTCTATTTAGTCTCCATTTTGAGCCAGGATGTTATCAGTTCCCTGAAAACTAGCCTGGGGCAGCTCTGTGGCCCTGGCCGAGCCCTCCTGCCTCACTCCCCAGGGGCTGTTTTGCTGCTGCTGTTCGTTATGCACGCCTGGGTGCTTTCACAGTAGCAGCAGGAGAGGGTTCCTCCTCACCCCATGACACAGCACTTTCCTCCTTAACGCACCCAACACAACAGGAACAGCTCACAGTCATGGCGGCCTGGCTGCAGAAGCTCAAGCACTCCAAACCCCACAGGGACCGCTGCTGTGTGGCTCTGGGGGGCCTGCCCAGAGCAGGCGGGAGAGCCCCAAGGACCAGCGCCCAGCTTTGGAGGAGCCTGGCAGGCAGTCAGCAGATGATGTGAGAGACTGTGCTTTCTTTGGGATAGAATGTTCTAGAACCCGACAGTGGAGATGTATGAATGGCATAGAAGAGCATATTTATGTCCTACATGCTTCAGAACAATGAAACAATCTCAGTACGTGAATACAAGCATCAGAGTGATTCGGCTCAGAGGGGCAAGGCCTTTACAGGAAGATGAGGCACCGACATGAAGTTTGCCCAAACTTCTGAGCTCCGGGTGCCTGAACAATGCTGAGAGTTTAATAACGGGCTTGCAGTGACATCGAAGCCTCATCTGCTCCAGTCCCGGCACAGAGAGATGACCCAGGACCACTCTGACCCCCCCCCCGGGTCATCATGTCACAAAGACCCAGGTCACCCTGTTGTCTGGGGACTCCCGTGACATTTCAAATCGATCTGCGGGGATCAGGAGGGCGAGAGGGCGAGAGAGCTCACGTTGCCCAGTTTGATGGGGGCGGGGCTGGCCCTGCAGGACAGCTCACCTCTGGCCTCTGGCTCAGGAATGCTGCTCCTGGAGAGGAAGTCAGGGTCCGGGCCGCTGAGGTCATGGCTGGCCGGCTGCCCACACCGGGCCGCCCACTCCTTTGCCTGGTCCCGGGACTGGTTATGAGGTCATCAGCGGGGGATCTGGGGGAAGGGAAGTCAAGTTGGCACGATGCCACATTCCAGGGTTTCGTGAAGCAGAAATCTCTGTTTAGGGGTGGTGATGCTTGTCGGAGAATGGGGGACCCCACGGAGCCTTGGACCCCATGGAGTCCTGTTGGAGAACCTTCCACGAATAAAGTAAATGGCTGACTGATCCTGGTCTTAAAGAGACAGACGCCCGTTCGTGGGCTGCGGCGCCACTCTGTAGGGAGGGTGGAATACCATATAGCAAGGGAAAGAGCTTGCTGGCTCTCTCCTGCCACCTTGGCACTCAGAAGACTGAGGCAGGAGGGCTGTGGGTGTGGGGTTACAGAGTGAGAGGGTGACGCGGCAGAGGGAAGTCTCCCGAGACCTCGGACCCCTGACAGGGGCCTGCGTCTGTGGGCCTGGGTGTCCATCTACAAACAGCTGTGCGTTCGAATGGCATCAAAGGGCACAGGTGAATCCACTGAGCGCCTCCTGTGTGCTCAGGTCACACGGGGGTCTCTGGAGCTCCGCCACAGCCGTGGGTGTGTGGCAGCCGGGAGAACCGAGCCCCCAGAGGGGCAGCCTGGGCACACTGAGGCTGCGGCCTAAGCCCGCGGGGCTAGGCGGGGCAGAGCGGGACTGTCCCCACGTCTGCCTCCGCCTCGAAGCGTCTGCTCGGCGGATGCTCCCGCCGCGGCCGCCAGGGGGCGCCGGGCCGCCCTGCAGCCAGGGAGAGGACGGCGCGGTCCCCACCAGGCCTCCTCCCACGGCACACCCCACATCCCGGTCCCCACCAGGCCTCCTCCCACGGCACACCCCACATCCTCGCAGCCATCGCGTCCCGGGAGGCCTCTCAGGCGGTGAGGACGGCTCTTCCGATCCTCGGCTTACTGTCCCCTGAAGGTGGAGACCGCGGCCCCGGGTCACAGAAGGGGCCTGCAGACGGGAGCAGCCCGCCCGGAGAGCCGGGCTCGGGCACTTCAGTTTGGGGGGGAAACTGAAAATAACCCCAGAACCCCAGGTCCACACAGCGCCCAGCAGGCCAGCCCCTCCCCGGGGCAGCTCTGGCTTGCGCCTCGCGTCCAGCCCCATTTGCGGCCTTTCCTGCGAGCCCCGGCCGCTGGGCAGAGGCTGGCGGTGGGCCTGGACGAGCCCCTGCTCTACCCTGCAGCGACCCCGCGGGTCAGAGGCCAGCCTGCAGCACGTGCGCGTGTGGCAGAGGGAGCCCTGGGCTACCCCCACTCCAGAAGGAGGCCTCGAGGACCCCTGCCCCTCCCGGGCCTTACATGGACGCCCTACCCACGGCCTGCGCTCCACGCTCAGGCTGCAGGCCGACCCGACGGCGCCCGCCTCCTGTTTTTAATCACAAGAAGGAGGCGCACAGTAGACTTCTTCTCGCTTCTCTCCCCGGCAAAAGGGATCCCCTGTCTGGGGAGACTGAGGCAGGTGCGGCACAAGCCGGCTCTGGGCCAGAGCAGGGGCCCGAGTGTGCGAGCACCCAGTCGTCCTGGAAAGGCAAAGCTAGTGAAGGCTTCCCGGGGCAGGGGCTGTTTGCACAGGGTTTTGAAGGGTGAGTAGGAGTCCCACAGAGGGCACAGAGGTACAGTCAGTGTGCCCCGTTAGCCCTGTCTTTGCAGTGCATTCGGTCAAGGCTACAAGGTCTACTCCTGCGACAGAGGCATGTGGGGACTTGCCCAAACTTGTTTCTTCTAGTTTTTTTTCTTGCCTGCCTTTGTTTAATCTCTACCTTGGACGGGCTGAGAGGAGAGAGCCTTGGTCCCACGGGGAAGGAAGAAGCCACTTGAACTTCAGTCTGGGCTCCATCACATGCTCTGTGGGGGCGGTCAGCCCTCACCGGTCACCAGACCGGGCGGTTCCCTCCTGAGCGGAGAGATGCTGCTCCCCCTACCTTCGGGGCCCTAGGATTCCCGCCCGGATTAGCCTGGTCACCCGAGTTGGCAGGCACCCGGGGGCGGGGCGGGCAGAGCCCGGTGGGTATAAAGGCCGCGGCAGAGGGCTCAGCTCCACAGCCGAGGGGGACACAGCGCCATGGCTCTGCCCGAGCCCCGGGCCCGGCTTTCAGAAGGCTCGCAGCTCAGGCTCCTGCTGCTGCTGCTGCTGTCACGGTCGTCACCGGGGGGCGCCCTGCCAATCACCGAGCCGCCACGCTCCCTCGCGGAGCCCCGACTCCGCGCCCACGAGCTACGAGGGCGCTTCCAGGACCTGCTGAGCCTGCTGCGTGCCAACCAGAGCCGGGAGGACTCGAACTCAGAGTCCACCCCCGACACGGCTGTCCGGGTACTCACTCCGGAAGGTGAGCGGCACCCGGGGACCCAACCTCTCCCCTAACCGAGTCCACGCGGCCCGGCCCAACCTCTGGGCCTCGGTTTCTCCTGCTGTGACGAGTAGGAAGCCACATCTCCGGGGTGGCCAGCTGTCCCTCGCGCAGGGGGCTCGGCCGCAGCCGAATGGGCAGCTGTCCTCAGACCGAGGGGGGACAAAGGACGTCCCGAAGGTGCACAGGGCTCGGGGCGGGAGTGGGGCGGGGAGAGGGCCCTGGAGGGAGCGGCAGGCACGGGGACCAGGGGGGGAGAAGCGGCAAGATCCGTGTTCTGACGCAATCGCCGCTCCAGGCTTACAAGCAGCCAGGGACAGCCCGGGCTGCCGCGCGCCAGGACCGGCCGGGCCACGCCCTCACCGCCCGCCCTGGCGCTCCGGGGGCCGCCCGCCCGCCGCCCCGACTGCCGCGAGTTCAAGCCCAGCCGGGGCCACGTAGTGAGACCCTGTTCCCAACCTTAATTTTTTTTCTTTTGGATTTCTTTTTTCTTTTCTTTTCTGTTTTTTTGAGCCAGGCTCTTTGCAGCCCAGGCTGACTTCACACGCAGGGCAATCCTCTTGCCTGCGCTCCCCAAGTTCTGGGAGGACGGTCAAACCGCGAGCGGCGGCGCACGCCCTGTCCCCGCGCTCGGCAGGCAGAGGCAGGCGGCTCTGAGGTCGAGGCCAGCCCGGTCCACGCAGCGCGGGGCCGGGCTGCGGGGTTCTGTGGAGACTTGGGCCGCGTGTGTTCGACGTCTGCGCACGGGCCCACCCGCACCGGGCGCGGAGGACCGACGGCTTTCCGCTTCCTTCTGCAGTGCGGCTGGGGTCCCGCGGTCACCTGCTGCTCCGCGTCAGCCGGGCGTCGCTGACGCGCGGCCTCCCCGAAGCCTACCGCGTGCACCGAGCGCTGCTCCTGCTGACGCCGTCGTCCCGGCCCTGGGACGTCACCCGGCCCCTGCGGCGCGCGCTCGGCCTCCGGGGCCCCCGGGGCCCCGCGCTGCGCCTGCGCCTGGCGCCGCCCCCCGGCCCGGCCGCGCTGCCCTCCGGAGACGCGCGGCTGGAACTGCACTTCCGGCCGGCCGCCGGCAGGGGGCGCCGCAGCGCGCACGCGCGCCCGAGAGACTCGTGCCCTCTGGGTCCCGGGCGCTGCTGTCGCCTGCAGACTGTGCAGGCGACGCTCGAGGACCTGGGCTGGAGCGACTGGGTGCTGTCCCCGCGCCAGCTGCAGCTGAGCATGTGCGTGGGCGAGTGCCCGCACCTCTACCGCTCGGCCAGCACGCACGCGCAGATCAAAGCGCGCCTGCACGGCCTGCAGCCCGACCGGGTGCCCGCCCCGTGCTGCGTCCCCTCCAGCTACACCCCGGTGGTCCTCATGCACAGGACGGACAACGGCGTGTCACTGCAGACCTACGAGGACCTGGTGGCCCGGGGCTGCCACTGCGCATGACCGCTGGGCCCGCGGTCATCTGCACTCCCCTTCAGGATGCTATTTATGTTTGTATTTATTAATATTATTAATTTATTGGGGTCGGGCTGGGTGGATGGATTGTGTATTTATTTAAAACTCCGCTAATAAACGTGAGCCTGGTTTCTACGGGGCGTCTCAGCGACCTCGGCACCATACCCGCCCCCCTCGCCTCAGTTTCCCCGAGGCAGCAGCTGAAGGGAGGGGTGGATGACAAGAGAGTCGTGACCTCTCAGGCTCTTGGGAGGGCTCAGAGGGTAAGGCGGCTTGCAACAAACCTGATGACCTGAGTTCAATCCCGGGGAGTCACATGATCACACGATGGAAAGGGCTCCCGACAGCTCCCTCTCCTGAAATACTAGGTAATTACACAAATACAATGCAATTTTTAAAACTTTTAAGGATTTATGACGTTCCTGTAATTACCTCCGTCATATGCCTGACTCCACCTGTCTGCCCCTCCTGTGGGAATGTCACCAAGGTCATCACCTTCATGATTTCACAAAATCAGTCCAACACTGACAGGGATGAGGCCAACACCCTTCCTGGCTCCAGCGATTGCTTTCACAAAAATGTGTGCTGCCTCTGGTCTTTCATATGAAAAGAGCAAAGAATAAACAAGTTGTGTGGAAGTTTTGCCCATATTTTGTCTTCTAGGAGAAACACTTGTGTGTGTGTGTGTGAAAATTACTGACCCCTCACTCCTGTGTCCTCCCTGAGAAGTACAAAAGTGTTCCCTCCCCTGCCATTCATCAGTGAAAGAACAGGGAGGGGTGATTTAGATGGTCTGGTAAAGAAGCCACCTGAGGGCAGGTGTGTCAAGTCAGAGGGAATCAGGCTGAGGCAGAAGTGAGGACGCTCAAAGGTCCTGAGGTGGCAAGGGGCAACGCTGAGGGTAAGGGTTTGAAAATGAGGCTTCAGGAAGCCTGTTTAAACTCATGCCATCGGGGTCCCTGGGAAGAGGAACAGAGGACACACCCATCAGGCTGTGGGGGAGGGGGCGGGGATTTTCTTGATTGGGATGTGGGAGGGACCAGCCACCTGTGGGGGTCCTGGGTATTCGAGTAGCCCCCGATCGGGCCACTCTGCACCTGCAGGTTTGGCCTCTGCGCTAGCCCTGGTTTCTCTCATTTCTCCTCTAAACCAGGCCTGACGTCCAGAATGAGGGGTGCTTTTGAGCAGGCCAGGGTTCAGCGAGACCCGGAGCAGCTTGAGGTGTCATAACTTCGTGGATACAGTGGGCTCCGGGATCGCTCAGGAATCCTAGACTCTACAGAATGTGTCCAGAGAGAGGCCGGGGAGTTACTGGACTCTACAGAATGTGTCCAGAGAGAGGCCGGGGAGTTACTGGAATGACTTCCAAGCTGCAGTCCAGTGTCTAGCTATGGATGGAAAGGCCAAGAATCCAGCAGTTACCTTAGTCTACAAGGCTGGGTGTCTGCGGTATATGGTGGAATCTTGAAGAAGTAGGCTCTAAAGAATGGATTTTCTGGCAAGGTGAGAGCAAACAGGCAAAGAGCAAAAGCTTCTTTCTTCCATGTCCTTAGAGAGATTTCTAGAAGAAGGCGTGGCTCAGATTAAAGGCCTCTCTTCCTGCTTTAAGAACTGGATCAAAGGCATGTGTCTTCCACTCTCAAAGGCCCGGATTAGAAGTAGAACTTCCAGGCTGGGCACTGTGGCACACACCTGCCTCTGCTTCCCCAGTGCTGGTGGCATGAGCCACCACGGTCCCTTCTTTTTGTTTTGAGACAGGGTCTCAGGTAGCCCAGGCTAGCCCTGAACTCTTTCTGCCCGCCCCTCCACCCATTCCTCTCTCCCCCCTCCACCTTCTCACCATCCCCTAGTCTGGTTTGGATGGTGGGGGGACAGGCGTATCTGAGTGAACACTCCAGCCCCGACACAGCCCCAACCCGACTCCACTTTTTAAGTTTCATTATTTATCATTTGCCCAGCACTCAGGAGGCCGAGGCAGGTGGATCTCTCCAAGGCCAGGACAGCCAGGCTACACACAGAAACCCTGTCTGGGGGTGGACCCCCAACACTAACAACAAAGAGTAGATGTCCCCAGTCCACAACAGAGGTCACTGCTCACAGCCGCTCACTGCTCCCGGCTTCCACTTTCCTTTCAGTTAGCTGGCAACCAGGAGCAGCACCGAAGCCCTGAGGGGCCTAAAGTGGTCTCTGGTCTCTTTGTGTTGTTTTTAATCTGTTTGTACCTCTGTCTGGTGAGCAGTGAACCCAGGTGGGAAGGACAGAGGGAGAAAGAAAGGGACATGAGGAGATGCAGGGAAAGCCACACAGGCTGGGTCCCCAGACCCAGGATCCAGGATGGGGGGCCATGGGGGATGGGGAGAGGGAGGGGAAAGTGGGAAGGGCAAAGGGAAGGGAAGAGGAAGGGGTCCCTGGGGCTGAGGACAGCAGGGAGGCCCCTGGGGAGTCTCAGTGGCCAGTATGTGGGGGGAGGGGGCAAGCAGGCCACTTTGTTGGCATAATGTTCTTTTGAATGTATACACCTTACCCTTGTTTATTCAAATGCTGATTCCCCCCCCCTCTGGTTTCAATCCGAATATTGTGTTGTGACACTTACTCTAAGCATCCTGTATCAACTCTGTGTAAACAGGCCAAAATAAAGCAACTAGAGACAATGTTGAGCAGTGGGAGGAGCCAGAGGGCAGGAAATGAGTGGGAGGAGAAAGGGCGGGGAGAATTTGAAGACAGAGCAGGAGAAGAGATCATGGAAAGAGGTGGAGAGATGGACTGGACCTAATATATCACAAAAGGTAAGTATAATGGGTAAAATCTAAATGTTAGGAAACTGTGAGGGCTTGGAGGTTTAGGAGGGAGTAGCTATTGCCCAGCATTGTGTTCTAGGTTAACTAAAATCCCAGTGTCTGTGTGGTGATTTGGTTACACAGCTGTTTAGGATTAACAGCAAGCTTTACCAGAAGATATATCAATAGTAAATATTAATAGCTACTTACAGCACTCCTTCTTTTGTTTTGAGACAGGGTCTCAGTAGCCCAGGCTAGCCCTGAACTCTTTCTGCCCACCCCCTCCACCCACCCATCAAGGGCAGAACAGCTTGAGGATCCAGGAGATCAGACTCTTTGGTCAGTTCTATACTCAGAGCCAGCGGCCCCACTCATTCCAGGGCATTTATTGAGCACCACCTGTATGCACACTGAAGGAATGTTCAGTTTCTGACTCTCCTTCCGCTTTGGGGATCTTCATGCCCTCTCTGATCAGCTTGCCGGGAGCGAGGGGCGCAGGGGGCAGAGTCTTGGAGGCCAGTGTCTGTCCCCACAGGCCAGGCTCGGGTCTCAGGACCCGCAGTCCTCTCGTGCGGTGTTGCCTACCTCAGGGACTCCAGGTTGCAGTAGAGGGGCTGAGGGTCCAGCTCCGCACCCCTGTAATTCATGTAGCAGTCGCTGTCCCCAGCCGGACTGCCCCTGCAGAGGAAGACGGAGCCCTGAGACAGCGGCAGGGCTTGTGTTGTCTGTTGGCGTCTATCTGTGTGTCTCTGTCTCTGTCTCCTTTCTTCCTGAGACAGGAGCTCACTGTGTATCCCAGGCTGGCCTGGCAGTCACAGACACGCTCTTCTGCTTCCCCGATGCTGGGATTAGAGGTGTGAGCCACCATGCCCTCCACAGGGTCTCAGGCAGCCCAGGCTAGTCCTGAACTCGGATTTCCTGCCCACCCCGTCCATCTGCCTCACCTCCCCCAGTCTGGTCTGGAGTGGTGGGAGGGGGACAGGCAGGTCTAGGTGAACACTCCAGCCCGACACAGCCTCACCCTAGTTCACTTTTCAACAGTTTCTCATTGTTATCATTGGCCTGTGAGGGCAGAAGGTGTGATAGGTTCTGTGAGCCCTGCAAGGGCGGGAGGAACTCGGGTACTCTGAAGCAGCAGGGCCGGGCGAGGCCACCTCTCCTGTCCCTGGCAGATGGTTCAGCCAAGGTCAGTGCCTTTCCCATCCCCCTCCTGGGTCCCTTCTGCTTTTCAGCATTTACATCTCCTTTGCATACCCCTCCTTCTTGGCAAATGGTTTACCCAAATCCCCAGGCTCAGCTTCCAGCACGCTCTTCCTTCCCTCTTCTTGGCCTGCCCGCCCCGCCCCGCAGACTCCCCGGCGCGCTCCCCTCCCCCCTCGGTTTGTGAGACAGCCTCCTGCGTTCCCTGCTGCTGACCGCCAGCCTCCTGCCTCCACCCTCCAGGGCGGGGAGACCGCTGCAGCCAGGGCCCTTCCTCCTTCTTCCAGTCTCAGCTGGCTGAGCACCCCTTGAGTTGCAGGGACACTCTGGTTACCCCCAGAACATGGAGACTCAGACAGCCCTGAGTCCTGAGTCCGGGGTGCTGACCCTTCCCCTGCCCCATCCCAACCCTGCCTTCTCCACAGCTCACAGCGAGGGGGCGCTCCCAACCCCTGGAGGGGAGGAGGCCGGCAGTTCTCACTAAGCACAGTCTACACAAGGCCCAGTTGGAATTCTCAGGCTGACTTCACACTCCTGGTAATCCCCCTGACTCTGACACCTAAGGGCTGCAGTGACGGGGCCATTGGAATGGTTGCCCTCCGAGGACAGGGACCCCTGATCACTCACCTGGGTGCAGACCATGAGCAGTCCTCCGCTGGCTGGCCAATGAAAACATTCTCATAGACCAGCGTGGTCTTGGCCTGTGGCCTGTCCGGGGCCGTGGGGCCAGGTCGACGGTTGCTGTACCTTGGAAGGAAGCCTGTCACTGGTCCTGGGGCATCCTGTGAATTCTGGGCTTTGCCGAGGCCCTGGCCACTGGCTCTCCGCTGTCGCCGGACTCTCCAGACCAGCACAGATCCACTGACAGCCAGAACCAGAAAGATGGTCCCTGCCACAACAATGGCGGCGATGGTCCCAGGGGCCAGGCTAGGGGGACAGTTGGCTTGAAGGAAGGTGGAGAGGTTCCTGGGAGCACCAGTGGCCAGGAAACACAGCAGCTGCTGCTGCCCTGAGCAGTTGTTCTGGCGAAGGTCATGCCAGGACTCGAGCCCACAGCCACAGTCTGCTGTGAGCTCCAGGTCACAGCGCAGGGCCAGCGACTGGTCCACGCTGGCCAGCCAGTTGTCGGTGACAATCAGGGTTTTCAGTTTCTTCAGGCTGGCAAAGAAGCCCCCCGGGAGTGTCTGCAGGTTGTTCCTAGACAGGTCCAGGACTTGCACTTGGCTGGCCTTCAGAGGCTGGCTCCCTAGCAGGGACAGGCCAAGGCCACTGAAATTGAGGCAAGTGTCATTGAATGTCTGGGTCCAGTCCACATTGCTTGGGGGCGCCATGCAGGTTAGAGCTTGACTCCCTGACCTGTGGAACAGGGCCAACAGCAGCGGGAAACATGACCACAGCAACCTTGCCTCAGAGCCCCCCATTCTAGCAATCTGTGGAGACACTTGGGTTGAACACTGTAGATTAAGAAAAAAATACGTTAATAATTTAAACCAGGCTATATGTGGCGGCACACAACTTTAATCCCAGCACTTGCCAGGTAGAGGCAGGTGGATCTCTGTGAGTTCTAGGCCAAACTGGTCTACTTAGTGAGACCCAATAAAACCCAAATAAAACACCCTCAACCGGCTCACGATCTTCTGGCATGGACGCTCATGGCCCCTGGCTGGCCACCTCTCCCTGTGTGTTCCCGGTCTCCAAGCCTCCAACTTCTGGCCTGTGAAATGGGTGAATCCCAAACCTTCCCAGGGGGAGACTATCCCGCCTCCCACACTTTCCCAGGCCTCCCCCATCCGCAGCACAGCACTCCCATTGACCAGGGCACAGCCAACACCCTCCTACTCTGTTGCCAAGCACAGAGCTGGAGGCGCCGCCTGTGTGTGTGTGTGTGTGTGTGTGTGTGCGCGCGCGCGCTGCCCTGTGTCTCACCTCCTGGTGTTACCTCCCTGCCTTTTCACTGTAGCAAGCCTCAGAAGCCACCAACCTGGAGTTCTCCACATGTGTACCCAGCTCCTAGGGGAAGAGGCAGGGGTGTAGGAATGGAGAAGACAGCAGAGACAGTCCTTCCAGGCCTCGGGCTCTCACGAGAGGGGGAGGGGCCACCCTGTCCCACTTCTCTCTTGCTGGAAGCCAGTGACCTCACCCTGAGCTCCTGCCCGCAGCTTCCCTCCACCAGCTTCCTGACCTTTGCTGGGCTCAACTAGCAGTCACTTCAAATGCCTCAGCACTGGTCAGGTGCTCAGGGGACAGCTGTCCTAGGAAGCGGCCGGGCTGGACTGTGACCAGGCAGTCCCCAGCCCACCCTCGAGAAGACAGGACAGAAAAAGGGAGAGGATCCCACAAGGCATCCTAGAGGAGGGGCATTAAGGTTGGGGTTTCAACACAAAGTTAGGAGTTTGCCAAGGATTCTTAAAACCTGTTTTCAATTCTCCCAGCTCCTAACGTCCCCCAGAGGCTCAGTGGAAGTTGGAGAGCAGGCTGCTGGGGAGAGGCTGTAGGGGCCTGCTAGGGGAGGGGACATCACTGGCAAACAGCTGGCAGGCAGGCAGCCACGGCCCTGTGACCAGAGGAGGAAGCTGAAGGAGGAACTGGCAGCGGCGGTGTGGCTGGGAGCAGAGTGGGCCTCTCAGAGGGCACAGGTGGAAACCAGACCCGGGGTTGCTGGGCTGGAGAGCGTCCTGGTGAGGCGGCAGTGAACCTGACCCGGAAGAGAAAGTGGTCGGTCGGGCTGTATGTGGTCGGGCAACCAGTTCATAAGGACTCTTTCCTGAGCCCCCAGGGCCGCCACCCACCCAGAGGCTCCATGTGGCAAGGCTGGAAAGGCCGTGGGCAGGTGCTGAGGCTGGCCTGTGTGTCCCCCTACCCAGAAGACCCCCTTGGGGCTGGAGAGGCCAGGCTCCGCAACTGAGAGAGTTTGGGGCACAGCGGAATCCCGAGCCTCAGAATTCAGGTCCAGAAACAGTAGCCCAAGATGCTTGTGTGGACGAACCCGGACTGCCGACACTGTGCGGCAGACACAGCCGTGAGCAGGGCTGCCCACCCCTGCCCCAGGCTGCAGAAGCTCTGACCCCTAAAAGACCACCAGGAGTCGAGTCCATTGCAAAACACACCAGGATCTTTCTTTGCAGATTGAGCTGGACTCTCACAGACACCAAGGCGTTGGTATCCAGCTGAGAGCCCAGAGCTCCGGAATGTGGGAGATCTATAGGGTCCAGCGCACCCAATGCAGTGGATGCCAGTCTGGCAAGCTTCTAGTGGTTAAAACACGAAAGGGGAGGCTATATTTCAAAATCGATTTGCTGTGGGAAGGTGCCAGAACCATGAACGGTTCTGGCTTGCTTTGTTCTCTCTCTTGTGTAGTGAGGCTCGATGGTGAATGGCCAGCCTTGGGTTTATGAGCTTTGGGGCGATGAGCTCAGTCTGTGCCATTTTCAGGAGCAAAGCTACGAGTTGGGGGCCATTAGGGCAATAGTACCTCTAATGAACAGCAAGGTCAGCTCTTCCCTGCAGCTGGCTGGATCCGCCTAGAAGTAGCAAGGTCAACTGGCCTGATAGGTTTTAAACTGTTAGCTCAGTAGCCCAAGAAACCTAATTTTAAATTCCCTGGCCTCTCATGATCTGTTCTTGGCATTAGGGCTCTTTTTTGGGAAGTGGAATGTTCTGGAAGCAGAGATGGCCGATGCAGAGGACAGCTTGCTCCCTCCTCCATGTGGTCTCAGGAGCTGACCTCAGACTGTCAGGTGTGGTGGCAAGAGCCAGTCTACAAAAGTGTCTGGATGTTGCCACAAACAGAGGTCCAAGCTGTACTCATCAATACCCAGACACCACAAACTTCCCAAAGACCTTTGGGGTCCCACAAATAACCACATATCCTCAGAGACATGCTGAGGTGGTCTTTTGTGCAATGTATAAAGACTGTATCATTATTCAAATGCTGATTTCTGTACTGGCAGAGAGCCGAGTACAGGCCAGACTTTGTATTGCTCTTATGGCTGCATCATAATTTGTAAACACTCCCTCCAACACTTTCTGAGGTTTAATGAAGAGCTGACAGCCTATAGGAAAGGCAGGAAAGAGTGGCAGGGCTTCCGGGAGAGATAGGAGCTCTGAGAAGGAGTCTGAGGCAGCAATAGTCTGCTGGACACAGGAAGAAACAAGCCGGCACTAAGACTGAGAGGTAACAGGCCACATGGCAGAAAGTAGATTAATATAGAGCACTGCTTGCTCTTCTAAAGGTCCTGAGTTCAATTCCCAGCAACCACATGGTGGCTTACAATCATTTATAATTAAATCTGGTGCCCTCTTCTGGTGTTCAGGTGTACATGCAGGCAGAACAGTATATACATAATAAATAAATCTTTAAAAAAAGAGAAAGATCAGAGCAAGTTGGGAACAAGCTGAAACTTCCATAATTAATAAAAAGTCTCTGTCATTATTGGGAGCTGGTGGTCCAAAGAAAGTCCTGTTTTAATTGATGTCCAACGTGAGGGCACGAAAATCCAAGATTAGGACAATGGATTCAGACATTAGGCCGGGGAAGCCCTAGCAACGGAGAGGGAGGAGCTTCCTGCACCGGAAACAGAGCAGCTGAAGTCAGCAACTTGGTGGGAGCTTGGGGCCTCAGGGCCTCAGAGGGGCCTCTGTGAGAGTCCCAAGGCCAGCCACCACTGAGCGCTTGAGCGGCAGTCTGAAAGCAGCATGGAAGGCGGGAAACGGCACCTTGTAAAGATACTTTGTAAATGTGCATGAAAGGTCTTCAAAAAAAACAAAACAAAACGGGAAAGAGTTGCAGGGATGGATAAAAAGGAAAATATGTTCTTTGTTAAAAAATGGGAAATTCAACGACAAAGGACACTTAGGCCTTTTATAATTTTGTTTCAATTATCACCATAAAATAATTTTCGTCAGTGCCTACAATTTTATATAACCTTTTTTGTCTGTTTGTTTTTTGGCTTTTTTGAGACAGGGTTTCCTCTGCTTGTCTCAGCTGCAAGAAGCTATCTAGCTGCAGCTGGCAAAGGACCCCTCTCAGAGCCTGCAGGAGGAGGCACACACAGTCTGCTGCGTGGACAATCTGACTCAGCACCATATCCCGCACCTGGGATCAAACCAGAAACATGTTTGCATAGCATAAGCACCTCTTTAAAGAGGACAAAGCTTCCCCCCTCCCAAGCCCTCACTACTGCCAGCTTCTGTGTTTTGGGGGTTCAGCTCACCGAGCCAGTGTGTCTCAGGCTGAATTTGACAAAGCTGCTGAGGAGGTGAAATGCCTTAGAACTCAGCCAAGCAAGGAAGAGATGCTGTTCATCTACAGCCACTTCAGAGAAGCCGCCCTGAGGGACATAAATCCAGAGCCTGGGCTAGTGGACCTCAGAGGCAAGGCCAGGTGGGATTTGTGGAACAAGCTGAAAGGGACATCCAAGGAGAGTGCCAGGAAAGCTACGTGGAAAAATAGAAAAGCTAAAGAAAAAATATGGAATATGAAAGATCAGATTTGGTTGCCAGACACACACGTAACCTGTGAAAATTAATTTCTTGGGCTTCTTTTTCTATTATTGATAGTATGGCTCTGATAAATTAAGTCCAGAACCTCCTCTCTGTGTAGCTTTTACTTGAAATCAATTAAAAGTACATCTGTTATTCTAAAAAACAAAACCCTCTCCAGGGTTCCTAGGAGGCTTCTCATTTCCAGGGGGGCCAGGAGCAAAGAGAAGCTCTTGCGACTCCTTCAGCTCATCTCCATGCATGCAACCCTGAACAACATCGAACCAGATGGTACCCACATTTATTGGTGAATTGGCAATAGGGACTCATCAGAAGCAAAAAGGAGTCCACAAACATTTGCCTGTTGGCTTCTGTTGCAAACGCTTTCCTATGGTCAAAAGGGCACCCTTACAGGGGTGGACTGGATCTGTTCAAAGGCAGTGTCCTTTGCAGGCTTAGCCATTTAAAGAACGGTCTCAGTGGAACTGGTACGCGTCTGGATTCCTTAGTGACCAGGATGAGTAGCAAAGGGGCCTGTGCCTTTCCACATGGAGGAAACAGCTCAGCTACCTGTAATCCTCACTCCCAGGCTGCTCGCCCCTTCTGAAAGGGGGCACCTATAGAATGGCGGGAACCAACAGAATAGTCCCATTTGGCTAATGCATTACTCATGATTCATCAACCACGGATGGAACCAAAACTAATGGAAAATGGCAGCCTGTAGATGGTCAACCCTGAGGAAGCAAGCCCAGAATCAGAGCAGCACTATTGGCTGTAAGAAACAATTAGGAAAGCAAAAGGAAAATCTCTATCTTCTCCAATTCATGGTGCATGCAATTCATGGTATAGCTATATGGTCATCAAAATGCAAAATCACTAATTGGCAGATAAATGGCAAAGATATCTGGTTATGGGAAGCATGAATGGAAAAGGCAAAAGTTAGCAAAGGCGTTAAATTTTATATAGCTCATACAGGCAAAACAGACAAAAAGTCTGAAAGTAATGATATAGTGGACAAACTGGCATCGTGTTTAATTAAGACTAGAATATGAAAATCTGCCAGGAAAGTCAGAATAAATCAAGAAGGATGATGGATTGCACTGTAGCTCTCATGTTGAAAACTCCACTTTATTTTGGAGTATTTGAGCCTCTACCCCCCTCCCACCAACACCCCAACCCTAGGCAGGAGAGAGAAGGCTGGTGGGGAGAGGAGGCTGTTTAGGGTGGATGGGTTTTGGGGGATATACCAATCTCTCCTCCAGGCCGCTGTGCCCTGGAGCGTCTCTCTCCATCTGTCTGCCCCAAACCTCCACACAGCCTGCCTCTCGGGTCTCTCACAGGCAGCCTGCCTCTCGGGTCTCTCACAGGCAGCCTGCCTCTCGGGTCTCACACAGGCAGCCTGCCACACCAGGACGCTCTCCAAGGCCTCAGAGCCGGAGACCACGCCCCTCTCTGTACCGCACTCTACCAGCTGGCAAAGGCCGAGCCCCAAATGAGACAGTTATCAGCTGTGGACAAACTGAAGTCCAACTAAAATCCCACACTTGGGATTAAAACAAAAACATATTTACACAATATAACTGAGTTTACAAAGAAACCAAAACTTCCATTACATTATGCATTAGAAAAACTTGAAAGTTTACCCCTAATGCTAAAAGTAAGGGAAAATGGAAAATCAAATTAAATCAGGACAACCCCATGAGAATAACTCTCATAAGGAATCCATAGCCAGGAAGTGGTTCACACCTTTAATCTCAACACGTGGGAGGCAGAGGCAGGCACATAAAAATGACAGAGATTTAAATTTAAAAGCTGCCTGCAAGGGCTGGAGAGATGGCTCAGAGGTTAAGAGCACTGACTGCTTTTCCAGAGGTTCTGAGTTCAATTCCCAGCAACCACATGGTGGCTTTGAACCATCTACAATGAGATCTGGTGCCCTCTTCTGGTGTGTTAATGCAGATAGAACATTGTATATACAATAAATAAATAAATTTTAATAATAAAAAAAAAGCTGCCTGCGAAAGGTAGGCTGAAATTCATAAAGAATGCCTTCTGTGATCTAAAATAAATACACTTAAACCTTGAATTCACATCTAAACTATATACCATATATTATAGAGAGAGGGGAATGTAGTATATTTAGCCACACAAATATATAGTTTCAATTTTTCAAAAGTTTTTTAATGTAAATTGAAAGATAATACTTTTTCTGTTGCCCCAAAACATTTTTCCCTGGGAAAGACATGACCTGCCAGAAAAGAAGTGCCCCCCCCCCCGCCAGAGTTAGGGTTGGGGCAGGGTTTTGCTTTCATTTTTCCAGGAGAACAAAAGCATTAAAAAAAAACCTTTTAAATGACTTTTTTGTTTTTTATAATTTACTTAATTTTATTTTATGTGCATTTAGTGTGAAAGTGTCAGATCCCTTGAAATTGGCGTTATAGACAGTTGCAAACTACCATGTGGTTGCTGGGAATTGAACCCAGTTCCTTTGGAAGAGCAGACAGCCCCAAATGCAATCATTTAACTAGGGAATCCAGAGACCACTGGACAAGTGAAATACTTGAAGCAAAAAGACCATCAAGAGAAAATGTCCCATGTTGGCCAGGGGGTACTGCCCACCTGCAGCTTGTCTATGCTGCCCTCTACAGGCATAAGTTGCAAATGGTCTTTATGAGGTCCCAATTCATCAAAGAAAGCTGCCTGCCGGCCTGCAGCATGGCCCCCTGCTCTAAATCCACACATGCTTGTTACAGGGAAAGCCAAAACCTGTCTCATTTCAGAAGATCCATGAACTATGGGGCAGAGGAGAACAAAAAATATGGGTCTGTTCTGTTACCACTAATCTCATCATCTTTTGGTTTTCATTAGACTACTTAAAACTCTTTTAGTGTATGAATATCTCAAAATCTATAAGATTATTGTGAACATATAAACTTTCTGGGGCTGGAGAGATGGTTCAGAGGTTAAGAGCATTGAATGTTCTTCCAGAGGTCCTGGGTTCAATTCTCAGCAACCACGTGGGGGCTCACAACCATCTATGATAAGATTCGGTGCCCTCTTCTGGCGTGCAGGCAGAACACTGTATACATAACAAATAAAGCTTTAAAAAAAATTTAAAAAGCTTTCTGTCATGATATAGTAGTCACATGGAGCACTAACTCTGGAAATAAGCTTCAGCCAGCCTCCTGTCCATGTTGTCAGGTTTGAGATTGAAGCAGGTAACTAGGTTGTGCACCTCCAACCTTTCAGAAATCTGTTGACTACGGCATTTAAAACGGTTCGGTTTTCCACCTGATTGTGGCACCACTAACCACTAAGCAAACCCCCCCAGGCTTCTTCTGCCCCCAGGTTCTGCAAACAGTTGACACCTTTGGGTTGCCTGCGGTGTTCTGTCTAGCCAGGATTGCCACTAAACTGACAAGTACCACCCAAAGATCAGCTTCAGACTACAAACTGCTCACGACATTCAAATTGCTGGGTTCACAAGAGACTGACATGAATATTTTACAGAACTCTGAACTCAAAAATATTTAATCCTATGGACTGCCCAATACAACCAAGCTGGACACTGTAGAAAGCGGCAGAAATAGCTTCATTGTCGTGAATAGCGTTACCTTGTCTGAGTTAAAATCTTTCCTTTTTATTTACATAAAAGGGGAAATATTTTGGGATATTTGATCACAGTGTGAACCCTAAGATTGTGTTGTTTGCTAGAAAAATCTGTTCTTAGTTGTACTGTGGCTCGGCCATAGCACACACTTTTAATCCAACAGCTTTCTGCTTGAAATAAATAAAATCAGCCATAGGTCAAGAGCTGGAGCAAGCAACCAGTTGACAGGGAGCGGACATAGTGAAAAAACATAGGAAGTGGGAGGACAGATAGAGAGAGGCCCAGGGCTGAGAGGCATGCCTGCGGAGGGAGCGTCTCTGCATGAATGGCCTGGAGGCTGAGGAGGAAGGTCAGCTGGGGCTTGCTCTCTCTGAGCTTGCAGACTTTCACCCCAGCAGCTAGCTCCCAAGTCTTTACTGCTAAAATTGAACACTTAAGATTTTGCTTAAAAACGCACACTAGAACAGAGAAACATCTAGCTGATTTGTGCACACCACGTATTTCATACATGCATTGATGCAGAAATGTATATTATCCTTAAAAGTTATGTTCTCAGAGCAAAAGGACTAGACAGCAATGAAGACAAGTAGCCCAGTGATCCAGCCTCAGTAGTGTTTCCCCAGAAAGCTGCATCCAGAAGAGTTCAAAATGGCTGGCTACGAAGGTCCAGCATCAGTCTGTTCCACTCAGGAGCCCAGCTAAGCTCTGGACATTCCCACCCCACAAAGACTGAACAGCAAGTGATACAGCTGGCTCTCCTAGGACATGGCCATAACCAGGTTTTATTGGGGCCCCCCAAAGATGCTGATGCCTCACCTTGAAACAGCAGGAAGCAATTTGAATAGAATGACACACCATTCTCAAGAGGTGGGGTGGATGGCTTTTCGTCACTGAATAGGTTTGTCATCATTTAGGGGGGAAGGGGTGGTCACAAGTTTTTGATGATCTTGGTCAGGAAGGAAATAAATTAAAGGAGGTAAGATTCAGAGATTTTTTTCTCTCTTTTTGTTTCCTCTTTCCTTCTTTCTCTCCTGTCTAGTGTTAGAGGAAAAGGGAGGTAAGGGGTGAAAAGAAAAAGGGGAGATATTTTACACTGATATAGATTTTCCAATATTGATACAAATTTAAGGTCATATATATATGTGTGTGTGTGTGTGTGTTTCAACGCCTGTTTAAGATATTGTACCTACGCTACTCATTTAAAAATGCAATGTGAAAGTCTAGTCCTTTTGAAAGCTACTGTTACAAACTGTTTAGTACAAGTAGGAAATGCAAGTTAGTAGTTGGCACAGCCATATGTAATGGAAACAGAGGAAGTCATAGAGCCAGCAACAGCCGCTTGACAAAGATCCAGCAGGGGCTGGAGGGCATGATGCAACCACCACTGAGTGCTTGGAGGCTTTCAACGTTGGTACAACTTGGGGTATTGGATTAATAGGAAACTTCTTATGAATCACTTATGCCTTCTTTTAGGAATACTGCTTCTAAGCTTCTCCAAATAAGTCCTGAGCATATGACCTCTCCTGCTTTTAGGAAGACGTCTTTATCTGGGCCTACTTGAAGGTCTCCTTATGCCCTGAAAGTTGTGACTCAAATAAAGACACCAGAGACCTTCTTATGAGGCTCTGACTCCAAGACACTCTTGGCACCTCTGCCTCTGCACTTACTCAGGACAAACTAAACTGAAAATGGCAAACAAGATAACGGCAGACAGAGGAGTCAGCAGCAGATCAGATCAAAACCTGTTATCCACACAGGCAATGTGGGGCATAAAGGTTTGGGAGCAGCATGAGGTATGCTGCTCAAGGAAAAGATACAGCAACTAAGTTAGACTGGGTGGAGAGATCTCTGCCTCAAATAGTGGCTTATACTGATGGACAAAGGATGGTGTGGAAAAATTATAAAGTTAGAAAAGTGAGCACATGCAGGGTCACTGTGGAGTCATATGACCAAGGAATAAAAGAACACCAAGATTAGACATCTAAATAAATCCTACAAATATATAAAATATAAACATTGTATTATAGCAGACATTTAATAGTATTTTCTTTACTGAATAACTACAATAGCTTTGGCCTGAAGGTTTTTCTTGGACCTAATAACAGTAAACACTCTGACCATTAAAAATTGATAATACAGTGCCTGGGACAGGCTGGCTTGGAGCTTTTCTTTCTGTACAGTGACCTTGAAACTGTAAGAGTCTTAAAAGTTAGATGATGATTATTAATATTTAATAATAGTTTATCTTTTTGTTAAGCAACAGTTATTCCTAAACCAGCTGTATACCCAAATCACCACACAGAGACTAGGACCTTTTTAAATAACCTAGAGCACAATGCTGGGCAATAGTTACTCCATCCTAGGCCTCCAAGCCCGCATAGCTTCCTCCCGTTCAGATTCATCCATTACACTTGCTTTTCTCAGAGCCCATTCATTTCTCCGGATGTCTCCCCGTCCTCTCCTCCCAGATCTCTCCTCCCACTCGCTTCCTTCTCCTCGCCTCTGGACCAGGATGTCCCACACTCTTCTCTCCATTGCTCAGCATTGGCTGGATGTTTTATTGACAACACAGAAAAAACAAATGGTGGCATGCTTACACAAACTTGAGACAGGTGATGCTTAGAATAAACATCACAATGCAATATCTAGATTGAAACCAGAGAGTGCGGTAGAGAAATCAGCATTTGAACGAACAAAGGTAAGCTGTATATATTCCACAAAAACATTATACTTATCATTTCCCCCTTTAAGTCCAATAAAAGGCTCCTTCTCTTTCAATACAATAATAATTTAAAAACAGTTATGAAAACTATTAGGTAAAATTTACATGTGCAATGTCCAGTCCATGTGCATTTGGCAACTTAGGAGAAAGTATTTGATTATGTATCCCATCTTGAGTTCTATACCTAAATTAACTTTTATCCTTATTGGTATTACCTATATAAAAACATTTTCTTAAATTTTAAACAACTTAAGCTTAACTGTGGAACTATAACTATTTGGTCTTCAACCCCACCAGAGACTTGAGAAAGAATAAAAACTTCAGTAAATAGGAAGTGCATGTTAGCAGCTTCCAAAAATAGAAAATTGACAGAGTTTGCTGCCTGAACAGTCACCCAAAACTCTCTGTTATGTTGGAGCATCCTCTTCAGTTTTCTGGCTCAGTGTATTTGGCAGATGTAAATGTGAAGCAGGAAGTATTTAGGACTTGTTTACCCTGTCTTGGCAGAGTTTGGCAGTCTACTTGTCCTGCATTTAAGCTTGCCCACTTTTGGCAGAATTCTGTCTGTCATGAAGTGAGGGGCATTTTATTTACCCAGCTGGCTGGTTTGTCACATTTGAAGCCATTTCCACATGGAGGTTCTTTGATGCTCAACATCTTCTTTGAGGTAGGTGGAGAGTTGCCAGGAGATGACCTGTCTCATTGTAAAAGAGTCTTTAAAATAATAAAAACATTTTTAAATGCCATATTCTGTAGGTATCTAAGGTTTTTGAAGACTTACTTATCTTTTTATAATTAACCTGTCTATAAAATCCTATCTGTCTGTTAAACCTAGGAACCTAGAATCATAGAATTATATCTATCTGTTAAACATGTGATAATTTAGACTAGTGTCTGACATGACTATGAGTTGATTAACTAACAATTAACTTTCATTACCTAATATCCTACCCTTATTTTCTCTCTGAGTAAGATCATTATTAACTTATAATCATCTCTCAATGACAACAAACATTCATAGCCCCGGAAAACAACCAAAGGGAAATTGAATTTTGTTCTCATGGATTTCCTCTAGCTAATTTTTTTGAACACATGGAATTCCTGTTAGGGGGCCCAAAAGTAATTGGGAAAATGGTTAATTAAGCAAGCATTAACATTTGTGGTCCAGTCTTTGAATGTTGAAAAAATTTAGGCTTAATAGAAGTCCTTTTTGGAATAGTCTAAAATGCTAGACCAATTGAGAGCAGTAGCTTTCTTCAAAGCTCTCTTGGGAGCAGGCTTTGATGAGAAACAGCAATTGACACAGTTGAGGCAGGAACAAGCAGAATGTTGGAACATGCAAGATGCTGGAACAGATGTGTCAACATCTCAGCATGCTGGAAGGATGAATCCTGTCAGGTTTGATCCAGCATCTCTGGCGTCTGGTCCTTTTGTTCTGAAAACATATAATTTCTCACAAGCATTATGCAGTCCTAAAATTATAAATGTATGAGAGGTGCAGGATGAACTGTAAACCAATTTTATCTATGCCATTTAAAAGGATAGTATAATAAAATTTGAGGATATTGTAGCCAAAGATTTATCGACATGTATTGCTGAAGTTCTGTCTGGAGAACAGTCAGTTTCAGAGTTGTTCCCATGTGAAGGGATCAGCACTTTATTACCTGTTTTGTTTAGTCTTCTTGATTTCTCTCTTCTTGGCCAAGGTCCTCAGGTGGTCTTCCACTGTCATTTCTGATTTGTATTAGTTTTGATGGAACCCGTAATTTCTCTTCTCTGGTATAAACAAAACCTCTTCCCAGTGTAACACATTCCCTGCTCTCCATTTTGGAATAAGGACCTTTATACGCTGCTCTAACTCAGCATTCCTTTCTAAATTCCACTGTGTCTTAGCAAGTGTGCTACTTACCTCATTTAAACATTTTAAAATTGATAAATCATTATTTAATCTATTTGGGGGAGATATTATATTTCCCTTTTGTTTTGTGGTCAACTTTTTAAAATTGCTGTTAGATATTTTCATAATTGTTTGACCTGTAGGATTATAAGTTATATCTACAACAGGTTTCATGTCATAACGTCTAAAATATTGTTGAATTCCAATGGATATACATGCTGAAGCACCATCAGCCCCTATTTGCAAGGGCATCTCCAAAACATTCACCATCTCTAACAAATTTATAACCATAGGATCATGCTCTCCAGAATTTAAGGCGAAAGCCCACTGGAATTCTGAATATGAATCTATGGCATGGTGCATGTGTTTCAGTTCCCCAAACTCTGTAAAATGGAGCACACCAGCCACTGCATGACCTTGTTCCGAGACAACACTAAACAGGATCTGCGTTTTTACTTTAGCATATAGACCCTCATCCAGTAATTGAACCTTGACAATACACATACAACATCCAGTCTGACGAAGCTGGGCTATAGCTGGCGACTTTCTCTCCAGCATCTCAGTGGGCTGCCACTTTGCAAGATCTTCAGCCTTTGTGGACTTTTCTCATCTGGAACCACCTCTTTTGTTGTTAGTGTAAGTTCCAGGTTGGATTTCTCCGAAGGCTCTCTACTTTGATACAGAGATTCCCCCAACCTCTGTTCTAGGGCCTTTTTAGTTTAGCATCAGTTTTCTCAGTCTCTTCTTTCTCCAAGTCTGTCTTATCCTGATCTCTTCCAAAGAGAGACTGTCTGAAATTGTCACTGATTAAGTTATTTGTATGCTAAGAGAAACCAACTCAAATGGTATCCAGAAGCACTGTGCACAGTGTCTACCTCCATTGTCAACATAGAAAATTACCTTTCTTAATCTCTAAATCTCTCCCTAAGGACTTTACTTTCTTAGACCCAGCTTCCCTTCTAGACCCTACCATTTCAGATTCTTGAGGCTTCTCCATCTGTCTCTGGCTCCTGCTTTTAGGGAGAGGTATTTTTCTGCCTCCCTCACTGAATTTTGACCCCTTCCTCACTCTGGGAAGTTACTGGGTCTAGCAAGAACTTTTCTCAAAGGGATTTAGCTTTCTGTCTTGGATGGGAAAGCCTGGGTTTGAGAAGTTCCTTGTTAAAGAGTCACTTTTTTTTCTACCTGAAGAAACTGCCTCCCTGCGGTTTGTATGTAAGCTTTCTGGTTTTCTGCAGCCCTGCTGGAGGAGTCTGTCTAATCAGGACTCTGGGAGCTCCTAGTTTAGGAACTGCTGTTGCTTTGTTTTTAAGAAAAAGAACTAAGAAACGGTTCTATAGTTTTACTTTCTATGTAAGTTCTTGCTAGAATACTGTAAATTCTACCCCACATTGAGTGCCGTATGTTGATGATTACTAATATTTAATATTGATTTATCTTTTAGGTTTTTAAAAAATTTAAATTGCCCAGAGCACAATGCTGGGCAATAATTACTCCATCCTAAATCTCCAAGCCAGCATAGCTTCCTCCCATTCAGATTTCCCACACTGCACTTGCTTTTCTGGGATCCCATTCATTTCTCCGGATGTCTCCCCGTCCTCCCCTCTCAGATCTCTCCTACTACCCGTTTCCTTCTCCTCCCCTCGAGACCCGGATGTCCCACACTATTCTCTCTCTCCATTGCTCAGCATTGGCTGCTTGTTTTTATTGGCAACACAGAGAACAAATGGTGGCATGTTTACACAGACTTGCAATGCAATGTCCAGATTGAAACCAGGTAGTGGGGTAGAGAAATCAGCATTTGAATGAACAAAGGTAAACTGTATACATTCCATTATACCAACATTTCCTCCTTTAAGTCCAGTAGTTGGGTTATGGGGTCGATGAGGGAAAATGAGTGTAAGAGAACTCTGTTCTGGGCTGGGGAGATGCTCAGAAGTTAGGAGCACTGACTTCTCTTGCAGAGGTCCTGAATTCAATTCCCAGCAACCACATGGTGGCTCACAACCACCTATAATGATATCTGGTGCCCTCTTCTAATATACAGGTGTGCATGCAGACAGAACATTGTGTTCACAATAAATAAATAAATCTTAAAAAAAAAAAACAAAGGAAGAAAGAGAACTCTGTTCTGTCATGGTTTGTCAGTGATGACTACACTTATGACCAGAAGGAAGTTAAAACATTTTTGGAGACAAAAATGATAGGATCTATGTTTTGGAACAACATGCATCTATCCCTGCCTACTGAGTTCTGTAGAAATAAAGTCCTCTGAGTGCCAGTCAGTCAGGGTGCAAAAGTCCCTGAGCCCCTGTGCCTGGCTTACTCTACCCTCCTTATCTCCTCCGCGGGACCCTGCCATAGCTGGGGCTGGCCCCCATCAGATAATCTGTCAAACAAACTAATGGTGTCCTTAGATACTAATTTAATAAATTACAGAAATAAACTTTATATAGCCCTGTATTGATGTTTTCAAAGCTAATTAGATATTTAATAGCTAGGAACAAGCAATGTTTGCCCATGCAGATATACTATAGATAGATATAGATAGAAGATCTTCAAAAAGTGCAGAGGCCTACAGAACATGGCTTTTAAACATGTTTTAATATTAAAAGGATTTTTTTGGTTTGGGGGGGCTTGTTTTTTTAGGAGGGGCAGTGAGACATGTCAGTTCCTGGCAGTACACCCATAGTATTGCAAAGACACTGATGGGCACGGAAGAACCTCCATATGAAGTTTACTTCAAATGTGGCAGCACCAGCCACCGGGCAAGGAACTGCCCTTATCTTGACAGCTGACAGCATGATGTCCAAGCTGTGGATAGGCAGGACATGCAGAAAGCTGACTGCTAAACTTTGCCAAGACAAGGTAGGCAGTCCTTAATAATTACTGCCTCACAGATGGGCCTGCAGACCAAAGATGATGCTCTAATGTTGCAGAGGACTCTTGGGAGATTGTCCAGGCAGCCAGCTGTCTCTATCATTTCTTGGTTCTGGTTTACTCAGGTGATATTTATCCCTCTTGGGTCTCTGGTAGAGTTGAAGACTAGCTATAGTCTCACAATTAAGCTTAAGTTATTTGGGATTTTTTTTTGAGACAGGATTTTTCTGTGTAGCCTTGGCTATCCTGGACTTGCTTTTTAGACCAGACTAGCCTTGAACTCAGAGAGATCCACTTGCTTTGCCTCCCTGAGTGCTGGGATTACAGGTGTGTGTCATCGCTCCTGGCTGAAGTAGTTTAGGATTTAAGAAAATGTTTTAAGGTCTAAAAATATGTTTTTATGTTGATATGATAAATACAAGTTATAATGGATAATGATTTAAGTACAGAACTTTAAGTTCACCAAGACAAACCAGATAGTGGAGTATTTTCTCCAATGTAGCTAAATACAAATGGACTAGATGTAAAAGGATCTTTTGTTTGTTTGTTTGTTTTTCAAGACAGGGTTTCTCTGTGTAGCCTTGGCTGTCCTGGACTCACTTTGTAGATGTGGCTGGCCTTGAACTCACAGAGACATGCCTGCCTTTGTCTCCTGAGTGATGGGATTACAGATGTGAAAACAAAAATGTATTTGCCTGTGTCATTTGTTGTTTCAGAAGATTGCTACCTCTGTGTGCTAACCTAGGCCTAGTCCTAGAAGTATCTAGCCTCCATGAGCTCTAGTCTTGGCACTGAGGCTTACTACATAATACGCTTACCCTTCCTTGTTCTACTTAGCCGTGAGCAGGCTGGATCAGTTTAGCTATTCTGGCTCGAACTCCTCTCCACACTGATCCATTCAATCTGGCTTTTGTCTCTGCATTGCTCTTCTTGGCCTCAAACTAACTCCAGCAATCTGCCCTAATCTCCTGGCTCCTTCTCATTCCCTGGCTTGTCCGGCCTCCAACCTCGCTCTGTAGAATTTCCTGGTAAAATTGTCTGCTCTCTCTCATTTCCTTAAGTGTTTCCTTTTCCTCCCTGTTCTCATGATATTTGGGCATATCCTATTCTGTCAAATCTTTCTCTGATTAGTCATTTTTTCTGCCACTCAACTAGCCATCACTTTCAAACATGGGTGCTTCCTTCTATCAACTAACTTTACCTTCATTGTTTGGGATTAAAGGCGTGTCCCACCATGCCTGGACCTAAGCTTTTCTTTACCTGAAATTTGCTCTGTACCAGGCTGGCCTGGAACTCAGAGATCTGCTGCCTCTGTCTCCTGGATTAAAGGCATGTCTGTGTTCCTTCTGGATCACACAGACCTAGAAGGTCTTTGAGTGTGATCTCTTGCCAGAGCAGCCAAATTCTGAATTAAAATTCCTCTATAACTAGATATTATGCATGTAATTCTTACATGATAGTTTTCATAATTGTTCTTATTGCATATAATTTATTGATACAGAAAGAACCTTTTATTAAAGGGGAAGATGTAGGGTAATATCTTTGTGCACTGTGTCTCTGGCTAGACTTTGGTATTGTTATTCTTTTGCTGCATCATACTTTTTTTTAAAGATTTATTTTATTATTTATACAGTATTCTGCCTGCATGTGTGCCTCAGGGCAGCAGGGGGCAGCAGACCTTAGTATAGATGGTTGTGAGCCACCATGTGGTTGCTGGGAATTGAACTCAGGACCTTTGGAAGAGCACAAGTGCTCTTAACTGCTGAGCTATCTCTCCAGCCCGCTGTAAAGATATACTTCCCTGACCTCGGATTGGTTTAATAAAGAGCTGAACAGCCTGTAACAAGGGTAAGAAAGGGAGGACTTCCGGGAGAGATAGGAACTCTGAGAAGGAATCTGAGGCAGCAATAGTCACCTGCTGGACACAGGAAGAAACAAGCCGGCACTAAGACTGAGAGGTAACAGGCCACATGGCAGAAAGAAGATTAATATAAAGGAGTTAGTTTAAGATCAGAGCAAGTTGGGAACAAGCTGAAGCCAAGGCCAAACTTCCATAATTAATAAAAAGTCTGTCATTATTGGGAGCTGGTGGTCCAAAGAAAGTCCCAATTTAGAGACACCCCCAAATCTCCAATGATTCTTAGACACCCTTGAAGCCTTCAGAAATATTGGGAGAACCCCCAGCCTCTCCAAAATGCCAGCGACACAGATGCAGGCACTCACGTGTGCACCTATCCCCCCAAGCCCCCTGGAGACAGTGACACAGATCGACGTGGAGCCCTCGGCACTACGTCCCCGATATATGACACCTGCAATCGAGCCCTCCTGTCCCAGTGCCCCTTCAGCCCTTGTGCTGGCACAGCCTGTGTCCCCCAGTTCCCCCGCTCCTTGGCCCGGGCCAGCTATCCGACACCACAAACATGTCCACCACTGCCCACAGCCCTTCCTGTGGCCCCAGCTCCCGCACCGCGGTGGCCCCCTTTCCGGGCTCCCTTCGGGACTCATGGCTCCTCATGGCTGCAGGGACCATGAGGAGCCTGCAATGGGCACACTCTGTTCTTTTCCACAGGAAGGGGGCTGGCTGTGTGCCAGGCTGCTGACCAGACAAAGACCAGGGGGCGGGCTGGGTGCCTGGGGACACCGGGAGTCAGTCACCGATTAGGGTGAGGCCGACACGCTCTGTGGGGCAAGCGCCCGCTCTGAGACCCGCAAAGCCCGTGTCTAGTGCCCAAGGAATTCGGAGGTAAATTTTTATGTGTTCAGACAGTGCAGCTGAGATTGCTCTGGAATTGCCGTCTCCTGTCGCTGCTGGTGTTGGGGTAGCAGGGCCTGAGCTGCCGTCCGTGGTGAATTTTGACCAGAGGGCCTCGTGCTCACAAAAGCCCTGGGAAACCTGGGACAGCAGGCTTCCTACAACGGAAATGGCCTACGGCTGCGTCCTGCCCGGGGCTGCGTCCTGCCCGGGCTGGGAGTGGGTGTGGGTCACAGCCAGGTCACCTAGGTGTCTGCCGGCCTAGCCCGAACCCCCCGACTTTGATGCGTGTCTCAGCCATGCTCCCTAGACCCTAATCCTGGGCGTTTTGTATCTCAGTCAACAGGACCCATCTTTAGGAAGAGGCCGGGGTGCTCTGTAAAGAGTTTCAAGGCAAACACATCTGAAGCTTTGCTGTACACAAGAGACTGGGTAAATTATCATCAGAGAATTTTTTTTCCCCAAAATTGTGCTGAAATATGGCTACAATCAACTGCCCTGGGCCAGGCTCCAGCGGTTGAGGTGTTGAGCGGCCTTCCCTTCTCGCCTCACAAGCTCGCCTCATTTCCCGGCCAGCTCCGGGGTTTGCAGAGACCCTCAGAATTTTTGTTTTAAGATTTATTTATTATTATTCTTACATTATTCTGTCTGCATGTGTGCCTGTATGCCAGAAGAGGACACAAGATCTCATTATAGATGGTTCTGAGCCACCATGTGGTTGCCGGGAATTGAACTCAGGACCTTTGGAAGAACAGCCAGTGCTCTTAACCTCTGAACCATCTCTCCAGCCCGACCCTCAGAATTTCAGGGGCCATTTGTAGGGAAATACGGCATGACCGAAGTCGGGGTGTATGCCCTGGCGCACCCCAACAGCACCGCGGTTTGGTGTGGGAGTCATGGATTCCTGAGCGGAGGGTTGGAGAACAGCCCTGACCAGCAAGGGCACAGCCAGCTCTGCAGACCCGCGGCAGCAGCAGCTCCTGCCTGTTTGCTGCCGCCCACGCTTACACAGGCCAGCCTGGGCTACATGAGGAGCCCACACGGGGAAAGCCGGCTTCTGAAACTAACCCGAGGGCTGCAGCGCAGCTGTGCGGGCCCCTTCTGCGGCCTCGACTCACGCCGGAGCTGGACACGGAACCGGAAGTGTTCAGCGTGGGCTCGAGGGCTCGAGGGCAGGCCTGGACCTCCGCGAACCGTCTGCATCCAGAGCGCGCGATCCCAGAGCTGTCCGGACGCCGGGAAGTGAGGCCTTTCGTTGTTTATATCTAGTGGCCCCGACGTATGTGTGTGAGCGTGCGAGTGTCCAGAAGAGCGAGTCCAAGCTCCTGCCGTAGTCGGGAGTCTTCAGAGCAGGCGTGGGAAGGGACCTGTGGCCCGAGGGCGTGAGCAAGCGCTTTTAAAGGCTGTGTGCGCATTCTCTTCGGAGCCTTTGGCTTAGTGTTCTGAGCTCCCTGTTTGCGGGAACAGAAGGAAGTACGTGTCAGTTGCGCACAGGACGACTGGCCATTTAGGGGCCACCGTAGCTTTTGATAATCTGGATCTCCTCCTTGCAGTTACCGCAGTTCTAACAGGTCGGCAGAAGGGGCGACGTAGGGGCCTGTCCCCAGCGATGGTTAGCAGGTGACACGCGTGGTGCTGGGGGTGGAGTCCAGGGCCTGGTGCATGCTGGGCAAGCAATGTACCACCGAAGCCACACACTGAGCCCTAGGTTTTGTGTTTTACCTCTGGAAAGAGTGAACTTTTTTTTTTAACAGGGTTTCTCTGTGTAGCCCTGGCTGTTTTGGAACTTGCTCTGTAAACCAGGCTGGCCTCCATCTCAGATCTCCCTGCCTCTTGGAATATTTATTGAACACCTGATGGACGCAGCGGAATCTTCGCCGTTGGGCTGAGGGCGGGCAGGGACGGTGAAACAGCTGGCTTTTATTTTGTTTTACATGCATTGGTGTTTTGCTTGCATGTATGTCTGTGTGAGGGCGTCAGATCTCCCGGGACTGGAGTTACAATGAAGATCCAGCTTGTCTCCGTCTTACAGTAAAGATAAACCAGGCTCTTCCTGTTATGATTAAACCTCTGTGACTCAAGGATTGTGCTATGTCCCACCTGTGACCTCAACTCCAGATGGTTCTGTACTGCCTGTTGCCGGAATGGCAGCCGCGTCTTTGCTTCAAAAGCTTGTTTATAACCAGCTTGTAGGCCTCCCTTTGTGTCACACGGGTTAGATGGTCGCCTGTGGCTGCCCGTTACAGCACCTTGCAACGGTGTCTTTGTTTCAATAGCCCGCTGAGGACTAACTTGTGACCCTATGTCCTGCTCCTGAGCCCCCTTCTTTGACCCCCCTGCTCTGAGATACGAAACGGTGTGTCCCCCACGTCCAGTCCCGGCTTCTGGGGAGGCGGAAGCCGCCCGTGTGCTCGAGTGAAGAACCTTACTTTAATTAGGGTGGCCATGATGAACTGGGTCATCTTTCTCCTCCCATCCCTTATAGAACTAACAACCTTTGTGAGCGGTCACGTGGGTTCTAAGACTTGACCCGGGGCCCTCTGGAAGAGCAGCCAGTGCTATCAGCCCCCGCAAAACAGCTAATTAAGGCAGGCCTGTGATCCCAGCCCTCTGAGGCTGAGGCAGGAGATGGCGAGTTCCGGACACCTACACAAGCCCTCAGACTTTTGCCCTCTGCGGTGAGATAATTCAATGCGTAAAAATGTTAGTATCTACTTGGAAGCCCACACCAGGCCGTTCGCCAGGCCACGGGTCACCCAGGACCCTGGACTAGGGAATCTCTGCTGCCCTCGGGTGGCCGCATCTGGAACCACAGCCCACGGCTGTTTTGAGCCGCAGGAAACCCCGCCAGCCTTGAGGAAACCCAGGCCCAACGGGGGTGCAGGAGGGGAGCGGGTGCCGGCTCGTCTGCTCAGCAGTACGTAGTTCTTCTGACGAGATGAGAGGCTGTGAAGGCACCGTGCATTAGCAGCACCCCCCACGCGAGCACCCTCAGGCAGGTCGCTTTGTCACTCTGAGCTTGCTCCTTCCTCAGCAGACGCAGAGGGGCCCGTCCTCCCGGCTTCCCCCTCTCGCGGGGCTCAGAGGCGGACGCCCGGCACCGCGGGGGGCAGGCGGCGCTCGCTCCCGGGCCTTTGTCCCCAGCGCCTCTGTTTGGGGAACCCTGGACCCCGAGAGGCTGAAGTCGCCCCGAGGCCCCAGCGTAGCCCGACCTCGCCGCGTGCACCAGCTGCGGCTGCTCCCTTCCCGGTGTTGTTTGGGTTTTAATTTTCGTGTTGCACTTAGAAAATTACCCATAATTACAGCTGCGGCGAGGAACAGTCTCCCGGCGCAGCCGTGCTCCAGCTGTGCCGCCGCCTACGCACAGCTGGGCGGGGCTGCAGCGCCCGCAGCCGTTCCGGGCGCCGGGGTCGGGAGCCGCGCCGTCGGCTGCAGCGGCCGCCAGGCGCTCCGGGAACTCTGGAAGGGGCAGGGGCGGCCTGGGGGCTGCGGCAGAGGAGGCAGCCCGAGACGGCGGCGCGGGGAGGGAGGCGGCTCCGGGGCGCGGGGAGGGAGGCGGCTCCGGGGCGCGGGGAGGGAGGCGGCCCCGGGGCGCGGGGAGGGAGGCGGCCCCGGGGCGCGGGGAGGGAGGCGGCTCCGGGGCGCGGGGAGGGAGGCGGCCCCGGGGCGCGGGGGCGCCGGCGGCCGAGCCTGGCCCGCCCGCGGTCGGCGAGCTTGGGGAACCACTTCCTGTGATGGCACGTTTCACCTGCGGAGTCTCCGCGCGGGGCCACACGTGCCGCCGTACGGTGGAAGCCACAAGCTTAGCCAACGGTTTCCGCCGCGCGGGCCCCCGGGTTGACCTCGGGTCGTCCAGCCTGGTGGCAAGCGCCCGAAGAGCCATCTCGCGGGCCCAAGGGGCTGTTCTCTGCGCCCAGCACTTGGCCCTTAGGGTGGTTGAGACAAACCTCCCCCACGCGGGCGCCCCGCCACCTTCACCTCGCGAGGGCCCCGGGCCCCTTGCACGGGCCGTGGCTTCCCTGCGGCCCTTTCCCCTCCCTCTCCCTTACGTGGGCGGCCCCTGCCTGGGCCCAAACTGGGCGTGTGTCGGGGGTGCCAGCTCCCCGACGTTCCCAGCCGTGTTTTGGGAGCGCCTCTGTTGCCATGACGATGGTGCAGCGGCTCCCGCCCGCAGAGCCTCCCCGGCAGCCCTCGGGGCTGCGGGCGCCCCCGCCTCGCTCTCCCTCCTCCCCGCGTCCGCCCCTGCCCCCCTCCGGGAGCCCCGCGGAGCCGCCGCCGCCCGGCCTCCCTCCCTCCCTCCGGCCGGCTTTCCCCAGCGGACGCTTTTCTCCGGGAGTCGTAGCGGAGTTTCCCCACTGGGTCCCCAGGCCCCCAGTAGACAGCAGGCGCTCAATAAATAGTTCGGGGGTGGGTGACGACGCTGAAGCGAAGATCTGCGGCCGAGGGAGGGGAGCCCGGAGTCTTGGGCGGCCCCGGGCCTTTGGGACACAAATGAGGGTGGAAGGAAGCGCGGGGCCGCGCGCGCTGCATCCCGGCCCTCTCCGCGCCTCGCTGGGCTGCAAAGAGCCGCTGAGCTCGGGGCCGCGGCGCCCCGACGGCCTTCCCGGCCCGGGGGGGCGGCCAGGCAGGAAACGGGAAAGGCCGGCGCCCGCCCAGCCGGGGCCCCGCAGCGCCGTGTCCCCCAGGCCGGCGGGGGCGGGCAGGCCGTCACAGCGCGTCCCACAGGAAACCGAGCCTCCGGCGGGGCAGGTGCGGGCAGCGAGCTTTCCCCCGGTGCCTCCCGGCGCCCGCGGGCACGCGCGGGGGGGCACGCCCTCGTGCACCCAGTCACCCCGGCGCGGGATGGAGGCAGGAGGCCACCAGTTGAGGGAGACTGCCCTAGTGACAGGGAGTTGGGGCTCAGTCTGGCCTGCGTGACACACTTTTGTTTCGCTCCGACTTTTTTGTATCTTTTGCTGTCCTCGAACTCACGGGGATCCTCTGCCTCCCGAGTGAAGAGACAGTGTTTCAGAAAAATAAACAAAATGCATTTGGTCTGGGCTCAGCTGGTCTGTGCTGGGGTGCACGCCTGTCACCCAGCAACAGGGAGGCCGAGGCAGGAGGATCAGAATTAAACCCTCTCAAAACGATGGGGTCCCCGCAGCTGGCAGCGCTGCCTGTTGGCTCGCAGTGTCGTGGGCGCGTGCACTGTGAGCCCAGAGACTGGTGCGTGGCCGGAGTCGAGGCCGAGTCACGCACAGGCCAGCTCCGCAGCCGAGCTGGGCCGGGAACTCGCGGTCACCCTCCTGCCTCAGCTGCCCGATTGCAGGAACGGCAACTGCTGGAGCGTACCGCCGGCGTGGGGCGCCCCGCGGGAGGTACGGCAGCGGCTGCTAAGCTGCGCCCAGCCTGCTGGTGGGCAGTGCCGCCCCCGCGGGCTCTGCGCGTGCGCGCTCCCAGCGCGGGGCCCACCCGCGCGCTCGCCGTCGCCGCTTTAAGAGCGGCGGGAACGCGCGGTGGCGGTGGCGCGCTTCCCGGAACAGCCCGCGGAGGGCAGCGCGGCGAGAACCCACCCGCGGCCGCAGCTCCCGCGCGGACATGGCCGCGGGGCCCCGGGCGCGGGCGGCGATGGCCACGCGCGCCTGACAGGTGCGGAGCATGTACGGCAAAGCGGGCAAGGGCTGCGCGCCCTCGGACGGCCAAGCGCGGGAGAAGTGAGTGCGCGGCGCGGGGCCACGCGGGGCCGGGGGGGCACGCGAGAGCAGAGGGTGCGGGGGTGGGGGGGACGCGCGGGATCCGAAGGGCTGGTGGGGTTACTGGAGACCAGCATGGTGCGGGGTTTCAGGGGTGCACACGAGATGAAGGGGCTCAGGGGTCACGCGAGACCAGAAGGTGTGCGATTGTGGGCGTGCGAGACATGAGGTTTCGTTGGGGTCACGGAAGACACAAAGGGCAGAATATGTTAGGGCCCTTGGGTTCCGGGGGCACAGGGTCACATGACATACAGAGAGTATGAGCATGAGGTAGCCGCTGAGAGATCCAAGAAGCCGTGGGCTCTCAGGATACTCGAAGGGACAGGAGATCAAGGGTCAAGCCAGACCTGAGGAGGCGCTGTGCTCACAGTTGTGGTCACAGGCGCAGTTGTTTGGGGTGCGGGGTGTAAGGAGCCCGTGGTGTGGCGGAGAGCAGAAGGACGTGGGATTTGAGCGGTCACAGGCTGCCCAGGGCAGGCACAGCTCTGAGGGGTGCGGGCCCCGGGGCTTCTGGGGCACACAGACCTGACAGGGTGAGTGCTCTTAAGGGTGTTCTGTGAGGCTGTGGGCTCAGTCCCACGCACCCAAGCCCAGAGCTTGAGGTTTGAAACAGGGAACGTGGGGTCCATTGTGGCTGAAGGTTTGAGGAGGTTGCACGGGACCCTAATGCCACGTGAGGTGTTGGGGTTCCCGAGGTGGTGAGGTTTGCATGGACACATATGACCCAACCTAGACTCATCTGTCCATTGTGAGCAAAGGTACAGCCTCCGGCTGGTGTCTGACCACGTGTGTCCCCGGCCACCACCCAGGGGTCCCCGGTGAGCCAGCGTCGGTCCAGCTCACACCACCCAGCAATGAAGGTGCAGATGAGTGGCCACGGTGGACAGGGCACTCGGGGAGCACCCACCTGGGCTGATCTTCCGTCCCTGGGTGCCCACGCATGGAAGTGGATGAAGATGGGGGCGTTTGAATTGTGATAGGTCTTGAAGTGTGATAGATTTGAAGTGTGACTGTGGAGGCCACGGTTGTGGGAAAGCCTGCATGGGCACAGACAGGCTGCCTGGAAGCCCAGCTGCCCAGCGCAGTTCTGGGGATGGGGATCACCTGGCAGCAGCACGGTCACTGGGTCGCCCTGTGAGACTGGCCCCTCAGGCCTCCCTTGCTGACCTGCAGTTAGGCCTCATTTGTGGTCAGGGAACTCACTGGCTCCTCCTGCCATTGGGAAGCAAGGGAGGGCTCCCCCGACCCGACCCTTTGAGTCCCAGCCTGGGAATGGTTCACACAGTCAGCCTGCGCTAAGTAGGGGCCGGTGGGTATGAGGACTTGGGGTGAGTGGTCTGCGAAGCAGGAGCCCAGTCATGCAGCAAGGCACAAACAGGACCGACCAGCAGGCACCTCAGGGTAGGCTGGGAGGGGGCAGAGGGGTAGAGTGAAGCCTGTGTGTGGCAAAGGCCTGTGGTAGGAGCAGGCAGGGAACGAGGCTGCGCCACTGATTGGCAGAAGAGTCCGGTGTGGCCACAGGGAGGCCTGTGTTTTTGAAAGTGCGTACTGGAGACCAAGGCAGGAGGGTCTCCATCCAAGTCCAGCTACTCAGCAAGACCTTGTCTGAAAACAGTGCATATTTGGGGCTCACCAGCAGGCCAAGTCAGGGAGCTGGGGCAGTGGGGAGGCCGGTCCTGGCAGATGAGGCCCTGTGACCCAGGCCTCTCCGCCATGCTGAAGTGGTGGTGTCCCCACAGAGAGGGTAGGCTGGTGGCCCTGCCTCAGTTCCCAACCCCAGTGTCTCAATTGCTGGCTGGCCAGCCTTGCTTTTCTCTTGTGAGAAGTGGGTTGAGGGGCCATCCTGCCTGTTGGCCTCCCCAGCCGGGGCCTCCACCTTCCCGGAGGTGCCCTGTCCTCTGTCCCCTCAGGGACTAGTGGTGCCTTGGAGGCCTGCATGTCCGGGCCTGAGCAGCTGCAGGGCTGGGCAGGGCTAGCTTGGTGCCCACCCGGCTGTGGAGGCCCAGCTTGTGGGTGGCGAGGAGAAGGCCGGGGCCTCAGTGGAGCCTGCAGGAGTCGGGGTGTGTGAGTGTTGACGTGCATGAGCCCGTCCGTCCGGGGCTGCCCAGCAGTTGAGGTGGTTCTCAACAGCCTTCAGGGTGGCCCAGGGCAGCCCCCCACCCCTGGACAGGGTAGCAGCGTCGCTAGAAAGCTGTGGCAGGACCTGGTGACGAGTTAGATGGTGACTGTGCACCAGCTGGGCTGTCGGCTCCCAGCAGGCTGCCTGAGGGGTCTGGCGGGGTGGCCTTTACAGTAACTTCCCGCAATTATGGAGGCAGTGGCGGGGACGGCTCAGGCCATGGGAGCCAGCTAGAGGGCTGCTTGAGCTGCCCAGCCCGGGGTTGTGCTCCAAGCCACTCAGCCCTTCTAGCAGGAAGGGCACAGAGCATGCCCTGGCCTCTCATGGTCCCACTGTTTGCTTGCTTTCTGCTATGGGGGAACTGGGGCCTCTGAGGGGCTGGCTGGCCCAGGACTTGAGTCAGCGGGTGGGGTCTGTCTCCCTCCCCCTCCCCGCTAACCCCCTGCTGTGGAGACACTAAGATGAGTGGGGCATGGGCAGAGTTGGGTATGGCAGAACACCTCCTACCCTTGACCCTGGAGTTGAGAGGCACAGGCCTGGGCAGAGGCCCTGGGGCAGGGAGTAGCCAATCGAGGGGAGTGAATTCAGACACTGGGAAGGGGTGCTGATCCGAGAGATGCTGGGGGAGGGGCCGGAGCACACGGAGACCTGGCTTTGCTGTCGCCGTCCCCTTCCTATTTGGACTGGTAGGCCGTGGGGGCGCACAGTGAGGGGGTGACCCTGGCGATGGTAGCTGCTGTGGAGGGGGCTGGTCGGGTGGGATGGCCTGGCTTACCATGTTGTCCCACAGAGCAGGGAGTTTCCAGAAGGCTCTGCCACAACATCGGTGTTAGGACAGCCACCCCACGGGTACTGTGAACCACACCCCTGCCTCTGCAATCACCACCCCACAGGCACCATTGGGTGGCCTACAGGAAAAGAAGGATAAGGAAGAACAGAAGATCGGGCCCTTGGGAGGGGCCTCTGGGTAGGGTATTGATGGACGAGTAGGAGTTGGCTGCCACAGATCATTGAGTTGGTGCTGTCTTCTGTGACTGGTGGAGCTAAGGATCTAGTACGGGGCAGTGAGTGAAGCTTTGTGGATTAGATGGAGTTGGCGGGGGAACCACCCACATCTTGGTGTTGGGCCAGGCTTCACGGTGCCCCTGCTGACAGCCTGAACCCATTTACCACCGTGCCCGCAGGCTCGCACTGTATGTCTATGAGTACCTGCTGCACGTCGGGGCGCAGAAATCAGCGCAGACCTTCCTGTCTGAGGTGAGTGGGCCTCTGTCCCCTCTGTTAGGCCACCCCCTGCTGCCCTGCGTTGGACAGCTCATCCCGTCAGGGTCCCTCCAGGGTCCCTCGGGTGCCCTCCCTCACTGCCTCCCCCACAGATCCGCTGGGAGAAGAACATCACCCTGGGTGAGCCTCCTGGCTTCCTGCACTCCTGGTGGTGGTATGTGCCTGAGTGGGGATGGGGCGGGGCGGGGGAGGGAACTTCTGGGGGTGCGAGGGACCACTGTGTTCCCTTTGCTGCCCACAGCGTCTTCTGGGACCTGTATTGTGCGGCACCCGACCGCAGAGAAGCCTGTGAACACTCCAGCGAGGCCAAAGTCTTCCAGGACTACGTGAGTCTCCAGGGCCCTGGAATCAGGGCCACTTCTTTTGTTTTTGTTTTTGTTTGCTTTGAGCCGGGGTCTGTGTGTAGCTCTGTAGACCAGGCTGGCCTCGAACTCACAAAGATCCACCTGCACCTGCCTCCTGAGTGTGCCACCATGCTATCTTTATTATTTTTGAAAATAATTTTTATTTTATGTGTGTGAGTGTTTGGCCTGCGTGTCTGTGCACCGTGCGCACGCCTGGCGCCTGTGAAGGCCAGAAGACGACATCAGACCCCTCCCCCCCATCCCCCCGGACTGAAGTTACAGAGGGTTGTGAGCCAAGGATCCTGGGAACTGAATCTGGGTCCTCTGGTAGAGCAGCCAGTGCTCTTA
>CM053764.1:64894315-64942591 GCA_028658305.1 Pachyuromys duprasi
CGCTTCCTGCTTCCTGCCCTGTGCTCGCCAGAATGGGAACAGCAGGGGAGTGGCCTGTGAGGCTGCCCCACCCTGGCCTGGCAAGCCTGGTCCTTGACCATCGGAGGGTCCCTCTCCTCCTCCTGGAGGGGCGGGCGAGCCTGTTCGGTGCAGGAGGAGGAAGGAAGGGGCCCTTAGAGTGGGAACTGACTGCATATGTTGGGTTGTGGGTTGGCAGGGTGCCACCAGAACACAGGCCTGTGAGGTGAGCAGGGGCCAGAGGTCTGGGGTGTGGCTGCTGCTGCCCCTCTGCCTCAGCCTCCCCCTTCTCTAGTCGGACATGTGACAGCTGCCCCCTGGCTGTCTGCAGAGGTGAAGAGAGGCCTTTTCAGAAAGTCACCGGTGCGGCCCCCCCCACCCCGAATCTCATCTTCTTTCAGAGCACAGCAGCGGCCCCCAGCCCTGTGATGGGCGCTATGGGCCCGAATGAAGCAATGGCGGTGGGTCCTATGGCACCGGGCTTCTTTCAGGTACGGCTGCCTGGGGGCTCCTTTGTCCCCATATGAGGTGGGGGTAGGCTGCGGGCTAGAGTTCAGTGGAAGGGCTGTCACCACAGTGGGTATGTGCCCCTGGAGTCCCTCCCTGCGTCCCCGGGCTACAGGCTGTGCCGCCGATCCTCTCCCAAGCCCTAGCAGTGGGCCCTGAGGCACCTGTGCCAGCTGCCTGTGGTCTGCAGTCTGGTTCTGCAGCAGGGGCGAGTAAGATTGGAGGCCCTGCACCCCCCCAGGCATAGTAAGAGCAGGGTTCCTGATTCCCATTTCCCTCTCCCAGCCCTTCATGTCACCACGGTTCCCAGGGAGCGCCCGGCCAACCTTAAGGATGCCAGGCCAGGTGAGAGAGGGCCTGGGGTGCCCGGTGCCGGGCTGCCGGGGGCGGGGTGTTGGCGAGGAACCCCCCACTCAGTACTGTTCTCCACCCCACAGACTCCCGTAGGCCTCCCTGGCTCGCAGCCCCTCATCGCTGGTGCTATGGACCCCTCCCCCCGTGCACAGGGTGAGTAATGGACACTTCAGCCGTGGTTGCACAGGACCCATCCGTTCTTGCAGCTGCTTTGGGTCCGTGCCTGGGGAAGGCCCAAGCCTGAGCACTCTGCCTTGTGTCTCTGCCCAGGGCACCCCAGCCTGGGAGGCCCGATGCAGAGGGTGACATCTCCGAGGGGCATGGCCAGTGTTGGGGCCCAGGTAAGGGGTGGCGCAACCCACTGGGGGACAGAAAGGCTGCACCCTGATTCTTTCTGACGAATGCTTTGCCTCAACAGGGATACGGAGCTGGCATGCGGCCCCCACCCAACTCCCTTGGCACCAGCCAGGTCCTGCCGTCCATGAGCATGTAAGGCCCTAGGGTACGCTCAGGCTTGTGGTCACCTAGCTAGACCCACTGCTGAGGCAGGCTGTGTGTTCCCGGACAACCTGAGCATTGTTTACTCCACCGTGTAGAGGATAAACCGAGGAAAAAAGTGCCACTTAGCCCTAGGGAATGCCGGGTTGCCGGGCCAGAACGCCTGGCCTGCTGCAGCGCCCCCATCTCTTCCAGGGGTCCGGGGGTGCGTGGCCCGTGGGCCAGTCCCAGCAGTAACTCGGTGAGTGGCCGGCAGGGTGACCTGGGGAAGAGGGCTCGGGCCGGTTGCCTGCCGCTGACTGCTCACAGCTGTCGCTGCCTGTTCCCAGATGCCGTACTCTTCCTCATCTCCAGGCAGCTACACGGTGAGTGCCTGCAGGGCCGCAGCGGGACCTGCAGGGTGCAGGCTGGACGAGCCCTGTCTCAGGGTCCCCATGTCTCCATGCAGGGACCCGCAGGAGGAGGCGGCGCCCCCGGAACACCCATCATGCCCAGCCCCGGGGGTAAGGAGCATGTGGGTTGAGGGGGGCGGGGTCTCCCCATTCTACACACCCGCCCACGCAGGCCCTGCTGTCCCCCCAGACTCCACCAACTCCAGCGAGAACATGTACACCATCATGAACACCATCGGGCCGGGCGCCGGCAGGGCTAACGTGAGTGGGGGCCGGTGCGCCTCACCCGACGGGGACCTCGCGGGGGGCGGCCGGCCCGAGCCCCACGCTGCCCTGTGCCCGCAGTTCCCGCTCGGCCCCGGCCCCGAGGGCCCCATGGCCCCTATGAACACGATGGAGCCGCACCACGTGAACGGATCCCTGGGTGAGTGGCCGGGCGCCACCTAGCGGCCCCGCCGGCGAGCGCCTCGACGCGCCCGCCGCCCCCTCCCCCTCGCCGCTCCGCCGGCGCCTGCACCGGAGGCCGCGGGGGTCGCGGGCCGGGGCGCCGGCGCCTTCCCCGGCGAGGGGCGGGCCCGGCGGAGGCCTGCGCCTGAACGGCTGTCTGTCCCGCAGGCTCGGGCGACGCGGACGGGCTGCCGAAGGTGAGGTCCCGCGCGCTGGGGGGCGGGGGGCGGGGGCCCGGGGCGGGGGGCCCGCGCGCTGACCGGCGCCGCCCCCAGAACTCCCCCGGCGCCGTGGGCGGCCTGAGCAACAACCCGGGGACCCCGCGCGACGACGGCGAGATGGCGGCCGCCGGGACCTTCCTGCACCCGTTCCCGAGCGAAAGCGTAAGCGCCTGCGTCGACTCCCCACCCGCGGCCGCGGCGGGCCGGAGGGGCCTGGCGGGCAGACCCCGGCGGGGCGGCCGCGGGGCCAGAGCAAGACCGTGACCGCGGCGGGCCAGGTGGGGGGGCGGCCGCGGCACCTTCCCCTCCTCCCGCCCCTCCCGGCTCTCCCTGTCCCCGGGAGGGCGGGCCCCAGCCCCGGCGCAAGCTGAGCAGCGCCCGCGCGACGCCCTCTCTCCGCAGTACTCCCCCCGGCATGACCATGAGCGTGGGATAGCCCTGGCCTGAGCCCGGCGCTCTGCTGGGAAGGTCCCGGGTCACGCCCCTGCCACCCGGACTCCTGGCCAGCCCAGCCTGGAAGGCCGGCAGGGCCCCCACGAAGGACTTTCTCCTTTTTCTAAACACACACACACAGAGACTCAAGGACCTCAGAAAAGTGCGGGCCTTCTGACCTGTGTGCTGTCACGGGGCCGGGGCCACTGCCAATAAACGCCATTCACTTTTGTGTTTTTGCTGCCGGCGTCCCTCACTTGACCTGTCGCAGTCCCCGCACATATGGGATGGGTGGCGGTGTTGCTGGGAGCCGCCGCGCCAGCCTTTGGTGTCAGGCTCCTAAAGGGGCCAGCCAGAGGCACAGAGACCCTGTACAAGGCCACGAGGAAGCTTGTCTGCCAAGGACCGTTTATTGTTCTCTTTGGCAAGGTCGGGGGTACAGTGGTAAGAGGGGTCGGGGTTAGAAGGCTCGCTTGCTTTAGGCGGTGGACACCTCTGTCGGCGCCTGCGCGTGCCCATTGGCATCGCCGGTGCAGCCATTGGTGGCCGCAGGTGTAGACTCCTTCTTGCCGGGCAGTGGGTTGGTGGCCACCGTCTCTCCCGGGTTGAGGCCCGGGCCTGAGCGCTCCATCTTGTGCTCTAACAGCATGTGGTTCTGGGGCGGGAGGCCCACACAGGCCCTGCAGAGACAGCGCAGGCTCAGCCGGGCCACCCAGGACTGCAGGGTCCCGGGCCTCGCCCGCCCTCCACCAGGCGCACCTGAGAATGTTCTCGATACAGCTCCGCTGGCGGAAGAGCGCATTCACCACTGGGCTGCCAGGGGGCACGAGCGGTGCCTTGAAGAGGAAGCTGAGCACGGAGAGCACCGGGTGGAAGCCCTGAGGCTGGGGGTCCGCGTCGGTGAAGAAGCTCACGCGCTGACACAGCTCTGTGAGCAGCACTAGGTCCAGCATGATGGGCGCGGCCAGGAGCGAGTCCTGGGTGGGGGTTGGTGGGGTGTGACGAAGGACGCCCACACCGCCGCCCCCCCCCCCCAGCCCACACCTCCGCCCCTGCCCGGCACACCTCACAGGTGTTGTGCAGCACCAGGGTGTTGGTCCCGCCCAGCATCAGCTCGGAGGTGTACTCGTCCAGGGCGCGCTTGCTGTCCCCCACGTACGGCACGTATTTGATCACCACCTGCAGAGATTAGCGGGTCACACGCAGCTCCCCGGGGGCCCCCCCGCCCGGCCGCGGGCCCACGCACGCACGCAGTGGTCCGGCGCCTCTCCAGGTGCGTAGAGCACGCGGTTGCTCTGAACCATGTCCTCCACCACGCTGCTCTTCGTCACCTCCTTGGAGCGGAACTGCAGGGGCGCGGACAGGTTCTGCCCATCGTTGTTGCCCAAGTGGTTATAGCTCACGATGGACATGGTCTGCGTGGTCACAGAGACAAAGTGGATGCAGGGGTGCCTATCGCTGCGGCCCCCTCACCAGCCTGGGGCTCTGGCCTTCCTCCCAGCACCTCATGAAACCCGCAGATACCTTGAGGCCAGAGCCGATGAGGAAGTCCACCAGAACAGACTTGACCTTGGTCTGGCCTGTCTTGAAGTCGTCGCCACCCACAAACACGTGGCGCTGGGAAGCCAGCTCCAGGGCACCGGGCACCAGTGTGTTCTGGGGGGACCCGTTGAGGAAGGCGCAGCCCTCTAGGATGCTGGCCACGGCAAAAAGTGTGGACGGTGACACCTCTAGGCCAAGCTGCGGGCAGAGAGGCAGTCAGACAAGGCCTCTGGCATGGCCATGACCCCCAGGAGTCGAGGGTGTGTGCCCACCTGGATGGTGCGCAGCAGGTTTTCGGCTGTGTCATTGCGACCTGGGACCACTTCGCAGAAGCGCTCTGTGTTGGCGGTCCACAGCACGATGACCTTGTCCAGCCCTGCGCTGGACCGGAAGTCTCGAATGTCCTTTCGGATCTGCTCCAGCTGGAAAAGGATGGGGAAGGTTTGGCTGGAGGTTGACCAAGGTGTCCAGAGGCTTGGGACACGTAGAACGTGGGTGGGGTGGGGTGCGTGGCTAAATGGAGGGACCTGGGGGCGGGCGAGGACCCCACCTGCTGTGCGCGCGTGCCAGGGATGAGGTTGTCCGCCCGCGCTGACTGGTTGGTGGCGATGAACTCAGGAATGTAGACCGAGGGCCGCGGACGCAGGTTCTCCATGTGCGGCCACAGCTGCTCCTGCAGGCCGCAGTCCAGGACCTGCGCGCGCCGCATCGCCTCGGCCAGGTTCAGCGATGAGATATCCCAGCCTGTATTGCGGGGACTCTTACACCAGACCCTGGGCCCTCCCACACACGCCCCCACCCGACCCCGAGGCTTCGCTCACCGTCAAACACCAGGTCGTTGGGGGCCACCATGGGCAGCAGCGCATTGAAGGGCACAAACACTTCCCGGCCGTTCCCATCCAGACCCAGGTTCAGGGTGCCCGCCTGGGTCAGCGAGCCGTAATAGTTGGCTTCCTGGGGGGTGGTAACGGAGCAAGGTACTGAGGGGGGCGGGGCCAGGCTCCTGGAGACCAGCAGATCCCACAGGCCACGCCCCCGCCTCCGCAGGCCCCGGCGCCTGCCTCTGCTCCGGTCCGGGTGGGGGTTGGGGCTCGGGTCACCCACACCTCCCCAGCCTGCCCCGCCTCCGGGGTCCTCCTCTCCCGCATCTACGGCCCCCACCTTGCGACCTGTGCGCGTGGGCCAGGTCAGGCACAGCCGGTTGGCCAGTACCGCCGCTGTGAGCGTGGAGCCGTTGTTCCCGCCCCAGCCGACCAGCATGACCCCGAGCCGGGGCACCTGCCGGGCGGTGCGGAAGGTGAAGCGCGTAGTCGTGGGCTGCACCTAAGGAGGGGTGGGGAGTGAGTCGCGGGGCCTCGGACTCCCGCCGCCCGCCGCCGCCCGCGCCCCGCGCGCACCCGCAGCACGGCGCCCTCGCGGCTGACGCGAGTGGTCCGGTACTCATAGCGCGACTCGATGGCCTCGGGGCTGTAGACCACGTCCGGGCTCTCCACCAGGATCTCTGCGGCGGGCTCCATCGCGGCGAGCTGCGGGCGAGAGCTGGTGAGCGTGGAATTGCCTCCCGGGAGACCACCCTACGCCCCGGGACAGGACCGCACTCACCGGCTCAGCGTCAGCTCAGACTGCGGTGGGTAACAGCGCGGACCACAGGGCGCGCGGGGCGCAGAGAAAGCTCCGAGGCCACGCCCAGCCACGCCCACGTGGGCGTGGCCCGCAGCCGAGGTTCGAGGTGCTCCGGCCCCAGGTGGCCGGAAGCGCCGTGCGCATTGGCTCGCTGTGCACCCTTGCACCGTCACGTGGCAGCCAATGAGCGCTGGCCACCGCCAGGAAGGCGGGGCGGGGCTGGCTGAGGGGCCTTTGCGGGGGTCCGGGAGCCCGAGGCTGCGCTGCGCGCCTGCACGCCCCTCCCTCTCCCAACCCCCCAGCCCTGAGCACTGGCCGGCGCGGCCTGGCCGAGGGGAGGGGACAGGATGGCCATGCCTGCGTGGCCTCCCCCTGGGCAGGCACAGCGATAAGGAACGTGGGAACCCGGCGGCAGGCGGGGGAGGCGACCCCAGAACTTTCCAAAACAAGCGGCCTCCTCCTAGCGGAAACTTTCCACCGTTGGAGCTAGGCCAAGAAGGTGGATTGTCCGCAATGTCTGCACGAACGGGAGAAAGGGGCCACATTTTGTGGGCGCCAAGATTTTTTTGTCGTTGTTTTAGGTAACCTGAACCACCTCCAATGTGAAGGAGCAGAAAGGGGGACGGAGCTCATCCCGGTGAAGCGTCGCAGGCAGGGTTTCCAGAGGAGGGGGCCGCGGGGAGGACTTTTGCTGTGTGAAAGGAAGACTGTGAAGGGAAAACTACAAGCAGAGTGCACCGCCCTCTCTGAAGTAGAACTCGGGGAAAGGCTCTGATACAGGGGGCGGGCCTGTGGGGCGCCAGGCTGCACATAAAGACCACTGGCTCTCTTCTGTCCTCTATGGTTTTCCTCAATAGAAACGGCACGTGGTTTAATCAGTCTCATTAAGGTAAGGAAACTGTCTTGGTGGCCAACACCTGTCATCGCAGCATTTGGCAGGCTGAGGCAGAAAGGCTGGGATTGGCAGATTCACTAGGCAAGGGGCTCAGTGCTGGGTAACCGGAAAGGCCAAGGACAGAAAACTCAGTCCCCGGAGGGTGCGCGGGAGATGTGGCAGAAAGGTAGTTCTGGCTGGAAGGCGCCTGGGGACAGGGGTCAGCCCTGGGCTCCAGGACACCGGTGGAAGAGCATGGCCACTCTGTTCCAAGGTGATGGGTACACAGCGGCCCAGGAGGGCGCCTAGCTCTCCTTCAGCCCGCCCTCTCAGAACTGTCAGAAGTCCCGCCAAGGCTTCGAGGGAGGCCCTCCCTTGGGGCGGCCTCTGGCTCTTTCCTTTGAAAACAAACACGCTGAGTGAGACTCTACCTTGAGCTCCAGCCCGGCCTCTGCTGTCTGCCTGGACCCAGGGGCTGAAGGTGGTGAGCTTACCCCCAGCCTCCATGGCTTCGGGTGCTGGACTGGCAGCTCTAAAAAGCACAGAACCTCGTTTGTCTTTTGTTTCTCTGTGCAGCTTTGATTGTCCTAGAAACTCACTCTGTTGACCAGGGTGGCCTCAAACTCACAGATCCACCTGCCTCTGCCTCTCTCAGTGCTGGGATTAAAGGCCTGCAGCACCACACCTGGCTATAATCACCCGTTTGTCTTTTGAGACAGGGTTTCTCTGTGTAACCTTGGCTTGGCTCTCTGTAGACCAGGCTGGTCTTGAACTCAAGAGATCCACCTGCCTCTGCCTCCGGAGTGCTGAGATTAAAGGCTGTAGAGGCATGAACCACCACATGTGGCTCTCACTTCCTGCCTTTAGAACACGGTGTCAGGCTCAAGCAGTCGCCCATCCCTCCTTCTGGGTAGAGGGGCCCTTCCCAGCTGGCCCCACTCCCGGCCTGGGTGCTGCAGGAGAGCCCGTCCTCTGCCCGGCACTCCGGTGCTCACGTCCGATGTGGGTCCCTACACCCCAGCCTGCCTGCCCTCATCTCAGCACAGGGGCCACCCCACACCCCACAGTGCCATGCACAAGCCAAGAAGGGGTTCGAGTCCATCAGGTTTATTATAAACTTTAAAAGCTGGCGGCTCTGCTCACTGTAGAGGACACAGTAAGGCTCTGCGGCACCACCTCTCCTGTCAACTGTAACGTTTTGGCAAAAGTGAAGACTGTAAACACCAAGTCCATGGCTCAAAGGAGACGTTCTCCACAGTACAGTTCAGAGGCCCGGGAGATGACCACTAAGTTAGACCATGCTTAGCCTACGAGGCCCCCAAGCCCAGAACGTAGCCCTTTCTTTCCCTTACAAATCTCAGACAAGACAACCAAACAGACCTGTGCAACAGATAACTCTGGAAGGAGCCCCTCACGCCCTGGGACCCACCCAGAGCCTATACAGTAGAGCTGTGCAGGATGTGCGCTGTACAGGATCTGGCCCTGACCCACTTAGGAACCAATAGCTAATGAAACACAAAGGGTTGTTTCCTCGAGGCTCTGGGGACTCCAGGTATCCCAAAGGAAAGCTGGGTGTGGTGGGACCAGACCAGGCTGGGGCCTCCAGGAAGTCAGGCTCTCTGGAAGCCATCCAGAGACACCTCATGGTTTAAAAAAGTATACATCTGTGTTTGCCTTTGCCCTGCAGCTATGGGCAGCAGTGACCCTGTGGCCCCTACCACTTTCCCAGAATGGCTTCCCTCTGAATGTGCACAACTCAGAAACAACTGACACCACTCTCTCTCTCTCACACACAGACACACACACACACAGACGAAGACACACCTATGGCCCCTAGGATTTGGGGTATGAGGAGACGAGGCACAGTAAGAAAGCAGCAATTGGGGTGGGGGGCACAAGCCTGCGCCCTGGACAAGGCAAGCAAGGTGTCACCCTCAGAGGTCCCCAAAGTGGGAACCCAGCAGGGTGGACCCCAGGACCCACAAATGGATGGAGGGACAGAGCAAGGCCAGCAGTACAGGACCACACAGCCTCAGTGTGACATGAACAACAGGTGTGTGTAGGGGACTGCGGGCCATAGCCTGCTGAAGCCGCTGCTGAGGGCTTTGGGCACAGTCAGGAAGCTGCAGTCATCTTGCCAGCTGAGGATCTGAAGGCAGCAAGCCCGGTACTCGCTGCTGACTCTCCCTGGAGCCTCTAACACTGGAGGCGTGGGCCGTGGAGGAGGCACGGAGTAGAAAAGGTACAAAAATAGACGGTCTCTGCGGCAACTAAAGGGCCGAGTTCATAGAAAACTAGAAAAGGCAGGTGGAGCCATCAGGACTGCCCATCGGTGCTAGGGCCAGGCCTGCAGCTGCCGCTGGTCATACTCTGCGATGAGCCGCTTGATGTGTGCCAGCTTGCGGTGCAGGTACTCGCAGCGCCGCTTCTCCTGGCTGTAATTGGTGTTGGTCTGCGAGGAACAAGGGGCAGGTGAGACAGCACCTACCCAGCGCCCCTGGCCAGGCGGGCTTTCCCGCTCAGTGCCTGCTCTGCTTCACGCACCTTTTTGATCTTCCGGTATTCCTGAAGAATCTGCCCACGCGTTGTCTGGGGGTAAACACGGAGAACTAATTATGTCCTACCTGGGAAAGCCCCCAGGTGCCAGCCCGCTCTGGAAGGGACCAACTAGACAGGCAGGGCACAGCATCAAGAAACACTGCTGCGGCCTTGCCTAATTCTTGAGCCTGTCTAATACTCCAGGAGGGCAGGAGACACGATGGGGCAGTAGGCGGAAACAGCCACATGAGGGAAAGGCAAGTGGATGTCCTGGAAGCTTGTGCACTAGCCCCATCGTTCCTGAGACTGGGACCCAGCGGGTCACACACCCTGACCCCGGTACCCAACCTGGCCCAGGCCCCACCACAGGGGCTCATGGCCAAACCCTGTGCACACGTCCCTGTCAGTGCTGCCTGCTTGCAGTACCTCGTACTCCTCGGAGCCCTGGCTCAGCTGCCGGAGCTGTGCGTCGAGCTGTGTGAACCTGCGCGTGATCTGCTCGATGCGTGCGTGCAGGCTGCGGTACTCGCTGTACTCGGCATTGAAATCGTTCTTGTAGCTCTGGCGCTGCTCTGAGGAGGAGATGGCTGGGTATTTCCTGAGGGACAAGAAGGGTTGCTGGAGCGCAAGGGCCACAGTGGGCGGCAGTACCTGGTTCAGGCAAGGCTTGGATGGGCCTGGGTTCAGCCTAGGCAAGATACTTACACCAAGTAGTCAGGGGTCTCTGAAGAGGATGTGGGGACACTGGCACTGGCTCCGTTCACACCTGCAGAGCAATGCACAAGACAGCTGGCTAGAGCCGAAGCCCGCTGTCCAGGCCACAGCCACATAGCCCGTATGTTTGTATAAAAGTGGCCGCTGGACAGGCCCACGGAGCTCATCCGGAGTCTGGCAGTGCGCATCTGCAATGGGCTGGAGACGCAAACCCTGACCACCCAGATGAAAGGGCAGACTGTGGTTCCTCCGACTGCAGATGGATTGTAAACCTGCTGGTACCAGCTTCACTTGAGGCCCCAGTCAGACTCTACTGTCCTTTGCAAGGCACGCACTGGAGGCGGAGACAGCCGGGAGGGGTCCACCTCACAGCCTCCCTGACCAAACCTAGCACCAGCTGCTGGAGCCTGGGAAGGGCAAGCAATGTGCAGGCAGGGCCTGGACATGAAGCTGCATGCCAGCACAACACTACTTTCCAGCCATCTGCTCCATTTACTTGGCTTTCTGAAAGAGTGTCGCTCTGGAGCCTGGGCTACCTGGATGACTACACCTGCTGCTTCCCTGGGCCAGCAGTACAGCCTGTTCCAGCCACATGCTCAGCCTAACCCACTCCTGCTTCAGGGCCCCACACAGGCCATGTGCTGGTCTACCGGACGTGGGCTCAGAGTATGAGGCCCTGGGTCTGTCCAGCAAAAATTAAAATACAGGAGGGAGGGTTTGGAAACCTGCTAAGACTGGCGCTGCGGTATAGAGACTGGCTGGGGATGGGACTAAGGCATCTGCCGAGGCCCCACTAAACAGGAGCATACTCAGCCCAAGGTCTGGGCCTTGATGGACAAAGGGAAAAGGAGTGTCCTGTGTGGCATCAACTGGATCTGACACCTGGAGCCCATCTGTGTCTGTAATCTGTCACAGGTGGGTGCTGTATCTGGGACCTGTCACAGGTGTGCCCTGTGTCTGGGATCTGGCATAAAGGTGTACACTGTCTCTAGCTGGGATGGGGCTGTGGCTTCCTGACCATCTAAAGTGGCCCTGTCAGACAAAGCCCTCCCAGCTTGGTGGTGGCCGAGCCTCTCACAGACAGCTCCTAGCAGGTGTGACAGCTGTATGCAAGACCTAGAGTGGCCCCACCAGGCCCTGAAGGTCTCAGTCACCTCGGCCGCCTCCTCCTCTCTGCCTCCTTTAAGTGACTCTGGGTGCCTGGGGAGCATATACAGTCCTGGGTGCTCTGTGGGTCCTCCTGACGGCTTAGGACTCAAGGACACAGGCAGCACAGGCCCTGTGACACCATATCCTGGACACAGAGGTCCCCTCTCAGGGACACAAAGGGCTGTCTTACTTGCCAGTGTCCTCTGGTCCCAGCAGCCTTTGATCCCTGGGCTCAGTGCATCTGTCTGTGCCCTGCCAACCCCTGACCCCGGATATGCCTGTTTTCTTCTCTCTCTCCTGCTGCCTCTCTGGCCCAGGGCTTGCTCAGCACTCCCAGCAAGCGCTGCTTTCCATGCCTGAGCGCTGCAGCCCTCAGCCCCAAGCACAGGGCAGGCTGGCTGGTGTCCTCCTGACCCAGTGGCATCCTCACAGCAGAGGCTCAGATAGACAGCCCTGTGGCACTGACCTGAGGCTTCTGGGGGCAGCGCAGGGGCGGTGGGTGCATCAGGCTGTGGGGCGGGGGGCTTGTCATCAGGGGGCCGCGTCTTGTCTTTGTGCTTCTTGGACTTCCTCTTGGGCCGGCTATGTGTGTGCGCGGAGCCAGTGGGGCGCTCAGAGTGGGGAAAGTCCGTCAGCAGGGGCAGACCAAGGTGTGGGGCCGGGGCTGGGGCAGCCTCTTGGTGCTTGTAGTCCCGGGTATTGTGGCCTAGGTCATTGCTGACATCGGCCAGGGGGTCGTGGGTCCGAGCGGGCTCCAGCCGTGGGGGCAGATGGCTAGGAGTGAGGGTTTCTGTGGGAGTGGGCCCTGGTGTGGGCAGGAGGGTCTCGTGGCCATTGGGGGTGCTCAGCTTGCCATTGAGGGTGGGCTGCGCTCGCTGTGTGAAGTGTGAGATCCGGGGCTTCTTGCTGGCCAGGGGGTCGATGAAGTCTGTGTGCTGTGACCGTTTCTGAAAAGCGATGGGGACTAGGCTGAGCAAGAAGCCTGTGGGAAGCAGTAGCCACCTAAAGGGTCCGCTGTGCCACATGGGGGCGCCCGCACACAGCTGGCCACCCTCAGGAGAAGCCAGCTGGACAGGAGGAGGGAAGGAGGGAAGCAAAGCCCCTGTACAGGCATTCTGCAGACTCGCCCCGCCCCCAAAGGCAGCAGGGAGGGGGCTCAGGCAGTGGACACTGGCCCCAAAGGCTGTGGGGCACCAGTGAGGACCCCACACTAGCCACCCCTGGGCGGGTACCTGACAGGGTGAGGCCGAGCGCCCATGCTCTCGGGGCGGGCTGGAGTCTGTGGTGGCACTCTGCGGCTGGCACAGCTTCCTGCAGAGGGGTGGCAGAGGCATGATGGTGACACTGCCGTCGGGACCACGTCTATAGCCTAGGGACTATGCCTGCACAGAAACGGCCCGGCTCCCAGAAGCACCGCTGGGCTGTGTTCAGAACAGCTGCCCAGAGGTCATGTGGGCCCACAGAGAGAACTCCTGCTCTGAGCCCAGGCATGACACCAGGATGGAGAATGGCCAGATAGGAACACATACCCTGCCTGCAGCACCCCAGGACCCCATCAGCACAAAAGGCCACCCTGTGTCAGCCGTGACCTTGGGTGTGGCCCCTCCCACCTCACTCCCACCATGATCTGGCATGTGAGCACCCAATGGCTCATTATTCACTCATCACAGGGGTAATAACATCAGCGGTCACCACTAGGCCCAGGAACGCTGGCTCTGCCTGCACCACTCACACTGGTGAAGTACACCCTTACCTGTGGAACAGTGACAGGCCTGGTGTGGACACTGCCAGCACTTAGGTGAAGGTGACCCTGGCAATGGGTCACACACTTATTAGCACAGTAGTAGTGGAGGGTGGAGAGAGGAGGGGGTCAGGAGTTGAGGCCTGCATGGTCTCTGTAAGACCCTGACTCAAAAATCAGAAAAGAAACCAGGCACGGTGGTGCTTGCCTTTAATCCCATCACTTGGAAGGCAGAAGCAGGTGGATCTGAGTCTAAAGCCAGCATGGCCTATAAAGTAAGTCCAGGACAGCCAGGGCTACACAGAGAAACCCTGTCATAAAAAGAAAGAAAAAAAGTAGAAGAAAAAGAAAGAAAAGGAAACAAGAACGCTGGGTCTGTTGTCCAAAAGCATGTGACAGGTGGCAAGCCTGAGCCGTCGGTGTCCATCTGAGCCTCCCTGGGCACTTGGACTCTGGTTAGGAGACCAGCGCAGAGTGAGCTGGTGTCCCTGAACGGGAGGAATCAATAGCAGTCTCTCAGCAAAAAATTCACTCAAGAACCAATTAGCCGCTGCTCCCGGCCAGCGCCCCAGGGAAGTGGCTAATTACTGCACTGCTCTCTTGGTGTCTGCCTCACACACTCTGAGGGCCTCAGAGGCTCCTTAGAAGCCATGGGGACATGGATGGGACACACTGGCCCAGAGAAGGCTGCACAGTCGGCTGGAACAGCCATGATTGTGGCTGTGTGGCAGGCTGAGGCCTGGTAGGGCTTCAGAGGCAAAGGCTAGAGTGTGTGGCAGCCTGCTGTCCCACACGTCCACTCAGGGCCTTACCGCACGAGCACACGCTTCAGCAGCTGTTGGTCGCCCTCAGAGTAGCCGGGCCAATCCTTCTGCACATCTTTGTACATGCAGTCCTGCAGTGTGCATGTGCCATCCTTGGGGTTCACACTCGCCACCTGCAAGATATCCAGTTCTCCTTGACCGTCACTCTGGGGCCGGCCGGGGGTGGGGGGGTGCTTGGGGAGCCCTGGGGCTCCCCAGGGCAGTGGCAGCACCTCAGGTTCCCTGGGCCTGAACCGCGGACAGCCCAGACTGTCTTGTGGCTGAGCCACAGCATGCCATTCATGTGCTCCCAGCAATTCACAGCCTCCAACCTTTCAGACAGTGGCCATCAGCTAGTTCTCACACACACACACACAGAGAGAGAGAGAGAGAGAGAAAGAGAGAGAGAGGGGGGGGGAGAGAGAGAGAGCGCTGCTTTATCTCAAGCTGTCAGCTGAGGCTCAAAGAATCTGATCAGAGGCTTTGAAGGGGCCAAGGCCACGTCTGTGCTGGCCTTGCTGGGTGCCAGTGTGCAGCCATGCAAACACCCACTACTCAACTGTGCCAAGGCTGGGTAAGGACTATGAGGAATGAATTGTATTTCCTAAGTTTTAAAGACATAGCCTTGCCTCATGGCTGAGGCTAGCCTTGAACTCACAGTTTGTCATAGGATGCCAACCTCGCAGAGCCGACTTTGTGACAGCACTGAGATTAACTGGTATACTGTCATGCCCTTCACTTGTAACAGGAACATACAGCCCCATCTGCGGCCCCTCCAAGATGTCATGTGTCCCCACTAACGTTACTGCTGCCAGCATTCCGCCCTAGGGTGGGCTTCTGGCCCCCGACCCAGCTACCAACCAGACCGATGTACTCGTGCTACGGCATAGCCGTGAAGGCTTGGGCTCCCCACTGTAGGTGCTCAGGGCCTCTGGGGACCTGTCCCCCAAGACAGGGTTCTAGAAATGTGTGGAGTCACGCTACCCCACAAGACACATTACACATTCAGAGTGCCGGGTTGGTGGGCCCAGTTAAGGTCAGACCCAGCACGGCTAATCAGAGGCCCTGGGAGCGACACGGCCCTTGCTGCCTCTGCGCACTCCGCGCCCTGAGGCAGAGACTGCGCGTGTTCCCCCGATTCCCAAACTGTCTCTGCGTCTGCGCACTCCGCGCCCTGAGACAGAGACTGCGCGTGTTCCCCCGATTCCCAAACTGTCTCTCAGACTCGTGAAATTATGTTGTCACCCCGGAGGGCAGGAGCCAGGCCACCCAAGCCACCTCTATGCTGTCCCCAGAGCCTGGCCTAGTGTTAATAATTCTGTTTGTTTGTTGAGACAGGGTTTCTCTGTGCAGCCCTGGCTGTCTTGGAACTCTCTATAGAGACCAGGCTGGCTTTGAACTCAGGTATCCTCTTGCCTCTGTCTCCCAAGCACTGGGATTAAAGGTACGCGCCACTGCCATGTGTAGATATTTGCCTGCATGTGTGTCTCTGTAGCATGTGCATGCCTGGTGCCGATGGGGACCCGAAAAGGGCTTTGGATCCCCTGGAACTGAAGTTAGAGACAATTGTGAGCCAACATGTTAGTGCCGAGATTGGAACCGGGTCCTCTTCAAGAGCAGCCAGCACTCCTAACCTAACCACGGGACATCTCTCTAGCCCCGGAGTTGTTTCTCAGTATTATTAGGATGAGGAATGCTGTAACTGAACTCAGGTTGCCAGACAGCAGGCTCCTTTCCCTAATCCTGCCACCCTTAGCTAGGGCATGATGTCAGTATGAGAGCTCACCTTCCAGAGCCCCAGGACATCCTGTGGGTGGAGACATCAGGAAAGCATGGCCCAGGTGTGTCTGACTGGTCCCCATTAACAGTGCAGTGCTAACAGCCAATCAGACACAAGCTCTGGGCACATCTCCACGTGGTGCCCACCTGCTAACTCTGTGCTCCAACACCATACAGGTCTGTAGGCATCATCGCCAGGCACCCTGCTCGGGTAGACATGTCCAAGGTTCCAGAAGGGTAGGCCAGGGACCACCGTGGAGCTAGGCAGCCTGGAGAAGTGCTTTCAAAATGGCTGCAGCATGTGAGGTCATGCTGGTCTGTACCCACCTGCTGCAGCAGGCTGTCCAGGGTGTCCTTGTCTGCCTGTGTCAGCCCATCCTTCTGCAGCCGTAGCAGTAGCTCAGCCTTCCTGTAGGGCCTAAGGGCCAGGAGGTGCAGCACCCGGTCTCTGAAGGGCCGCTGTACCACACTACTGGCTCCGCTCCCACCACTCTTTCTAATGGCACTGGCCGGGTTGATGGGGGTGGCCCGCTTCCGGAAGGGCACTGCATCGGCTGCCCCTGGCGCGGGCTTCCGGAACTGAACTTTCTTGCCTGGAATGAGAGCCTGGTTCAGGGTGTAGGGAGCATGCCACAGGACAGCATGAGCTGTCCACAACACAGCAAAGCAAGCAACAGCCAACAGGAAGAGAGGCAAGGGAGACTGAGATTCTGTGTTAAGTGTGTAGGCGTCTTGCCACAGCCCAAATGCAAAAGGCACTGGGGGCCGACAGAGCCCCAGGGCTGAGGGACACGGAACACCAAACACCACAGGTTCTTTGTTCCCTTAGATGCAAAGCTTGGAATCCTCCGCAGTGGCAACACGTGCCCTCTGACAGCACCCTACCATCGACTCAGCTTGCTGCTGTGGCTTTAGAGGCAGCCTGAGTCACAGCGCCTAGGCTGCTCCAGCAGCTGCAGCAGAGACCCAGGGGCCTATCATTAAGCTATGGCCTCACCTAGTGCTGTGTATGGCCACCAGAAGGTCATTTTAAGCAGCCCTTCAGGACACAGCTAGCAGGGAACCTGCAGGCCTTGAGGCAGGAGGACCCCTCTAGTGCTTGCCCTCCCTACACAGCCCAATTCAGGTTGGTGTGTTCAGGCCTCTGGTCAGAGGGCTGAGCTGGGACCAAAAGATACTTGGGGCTGTGTACATCCGTGGCTCTGCGGGTTTTATGCAGGTTTTGGTGGTTTGAGCCCAGGCTGTCTTGATTCACCATCTTCCTGCCCCAGCCCCCTGGGCTGAGACAACAGCTGTGCCCCGTAATTAAGTAGTGACTGTCTTAGAAGTCACCATGGTGTCCAAACAATTGGTACCCTCAGGAGCACAGACCCACTCCCGTGTGTGCACAGCCCATCTTGGCCTTGAGGAGAGGGCCTCTGTTACAGGCCAGTGCCAGTGATGATGTCCAGCCATGTTCTAACTACTTAAGTCCCACTCAAGGCTGGCCCTCTGCAAGTGTGTGGGGTGGGGCAGGAGCAATGTGAAATTCCCACTTTTTGTTTGTTTGGGTTTTTTTTTTGGAGACTGGGTTCCTCTGTGTAGCCTTGGCTTTCCTTGAATTCACTCTGTAGATCAGGTTTGTCCTTGAACTCAGAGATCCGCCTGTCTCTGCCTCCCGAGTGCTGGGATTGAAAGTGTGTGCCACTACCGCCTGGCTGAAGTTCCCACTCTTCTTTAGAGATTTCCTTATTTATTTTTTTTTTTTAAATTTATTTATTTACGTGTATGAGTATTCTGTTTGCATGTATGCCTGCATGACAGAAGAGGGCACCAGATCCCAGTATAGATGGTTGTGAGCCACCATGTGGTTGCTGGGAATTGAACTCAGGACTTCTGGAAGAGCAGCCAGGGCTCTTGACTGCTGAGCCACCTCTCCAGCCCCGAGATTTCCTTATTTTTATTTTATATGTATTAACGTCTTGCCTGTGTGCATGACTGTGCATGTGCATACAGGGAGCTGGACCTCCTGGACCTGGAGTTACAGATGTGTGCCAGGAGCAACCTATGTCCTCCACTGGGGCATCTCTCCACCCCCTTAGGCGGGGTTTCATACAGACCAAGGCTGGCCTCAAATTCACTACACTGGCTAAAGCGGACAGGGAAAGAACACAAGGCCTCAAGCCTACACAAAGAATTATAGGAAGGTAAGGAATGCTGAGCTCCTGATAAAGAGTCCTCCCCAGAATAATTATTCAATAAAACATATTCCTCCCCTGGGAACACACTTGCTTCTCCCTGTGCTGGCTTGCCCCCACGTCGCCATAGCTCACTCACCTCCTGGTCTACAGTGTGCCCGCAGTAACCTTTGGAGGAGTGACCGGGAACAGCTAGATAACTAAGTGGGGCCTTGAGCTATCCACAGCCCCAGCACCCAAGGCAGAACCCTCCTTTTGCCATGTAACAGAGCAAGCCCCAGCTTCCGGCCCAGAATGCAGCTTCCCACCCACCCATGTAGCGGCCTCCAGCCTTAATGACAATGGCACTGCGGCTCCGAGTCTCCTCCTCTGCCTGTGCCATGCTCTGCCGTGCCTTCTGGTAGGAGTCATCAGTGGCGCACACTGTGACCTTGTCCTGGATGCTGCCCAGGCAGTCCAGGTGTACATCCCCATGGCTGCAAAACAAGGGGAAGTTTACCGTTAGGGTGCCCCTACCCCGAGCCACACCATGCTAGCCTGGGCCACTGCAGGAGAGGATGCAGGCTAGCTTGTGATAGTTTTGGGGTCCCAGGGGGCCTGAAGGCAGGTGGCCTTACCTGGATACATATTGCTGGATACAGTCGAAGCTGCCCTGAGGGCTGTCACGGCCAATGTTGGAGAGGTAGAAGGAGAAGGCCCGCAACTCCTCGGGACAGTCAGGCTGGGGTATAGAGATATGCTGTAGGAGGAGGGGTGTCGCTGTGATCGTTGGCATGGGGAGGCTGGAGCGCCAGCCAGCACAGACACCACGCACTCGTTACAATGTGCAACTTGCACAGCAGGAACACATGGGCCCCCTTCTCTGTGGCACCTCCTGGCATGAAGGGTGTCGCCTGCTTAGACAGTGCAGGCGATCACCCAAACCACCGGGCTATGGAGTAGTCCGTGCTGTCACTCAGGCCCCCCACCTTGCCAATGAGGCTGCCCTGACCTAGGACATCCTAGGACATGAAAGTAAAATGCACACAACTGCAACGGCTGCTGACAGCATGCACCCCTCAGCAGACCCAAGACGCAGTGCGTTCCATCCTATGGTCTGCACGGCTCAGCTAGCAAGCCTGAAAGGCCCCCATCACCTGTGTCTGCCTTAATCTTAACGCAAATGTGTGTGTGGTTTGGTTTTTATTTGTGTTTGTGGAGTTTGAGCACTGCGAGAAAGCAAAGGGTCTTTGTGGGTCTTTGAGACCCCTTCCTTCCACCCTTCCTAGGGTTCAGATTCCCCCTTCTCTCTGGCTAAACGATGGGACTGGAGGTCTTACCCTCAGATACTGAGGCCACATTCACCCCTTTTGTCAAATGGGGTCATCCTTTTATTCATGGTCAGCTCCTGAGGTGGGTTCTTTGAGCCCTGGGAATTTACATAGAGATGGCAGATTTCTTTTTATCTTATTTTTTTCGAGACAGGGGTTTTCACTATAGCCTTGACTGTTCTAGAGTCTCTCTGTAGAACAGGCTGGCCTCGAACTCATAGAGATCCACCTGCCTCTGCCTCCCGAGTGCTGGGGCTAAAGGTGTGTGCCACCACCAATGGGTTTTAAATTAAAAAAAAAATTGTTTTTCAAGACAGGGTTTCTCTGTGTGTATTCCTGGCTGTCCTGGAACTTGCTCTGTAGACCAGGCTGGCCTCGAACTCACCGAGAATCACCTATGGTTTGTTTCTTAAAGGACTGACTGACTGGTGGATGTATGGATTGACTGATTTAATGTAGACGAATGCTCTACCTGTATGTACACCTGCATGCCAGAAGAGGGCATCAGATCTCAGTAGAGATGGTTATGAGCACTATGTGGGTGTTGGAAATTGAACTCAGAACCTCTGAAAAACAGGCAGTATTTTTCAGCCATCTCTTCAGCCCATGTTTTTTTGTTTTTGTTTTTTAAACACAGGGTCTCTCTGTATAGTCATGGCTGTTCAGGGACTCACTCTGCGGACCAGGCTAACCTCAAACTCAGAGATCTATCCAGTACCTCCTGAGCACTGGGATTAAAGGTGTGCACCGCCACCTCCTCGCTCAAATGTGTTTGCTTCTGAGACAGGGTCTCTAGCCTTAAATTCACAACATGGCCTATCTGACCTTGAACTCCCAACTGTCCTGCCTCTGCCTCCTCAGCGCTGGGACGACAGGTGTGTACCATACCTAGTTTGTTTGGCCCTGGGATGGATCCCAGAGCCTCAGAAATGTTGCTGAACAAGTGCTCTACCCCCTCACTCTTTACTCTAGCCCCCAAATGCTTTTTATCAAGTCTAGAGAGGGAACCCTGCATCTGACAACCCAGCCCGCTTCTCACACCTCACCCAGATGTACACACACACCAATTACAAGCACACAGCGTCATATGTGCATGCACAGTAGACACACACACACAATGCCACCCAGACTCATCCCATCTGCCAAGGTCCCGACTGGCCTTCCGGGTATAGCTTTAGCACTCTGCTGAATGGCAATAGGAAGCAGCCACCGGCTGTGGGCTCAAGGAACTTCAAAGGGTTTCTGAGTATGCCTAGTGTGTGAAGCCTCCATGGCAGGAATTTCCGGCTTAGGCTGGAGCTGTCCCTTGGCACAAGCCCTGGGTTGCATGTGGCTGTTCTCACAGCCAGTGACAGCTGGGCTCCTTGCAAATGCCCTGATCCAGGGCTGGCAGCCTGAGCTCTGCAAGGGTGCCAAGCAAGATAGGCAGGGTGCCACAGTCAGTGCTGGGGGCTCTGGCTGAACTGAGAAAGGGAGCTTTGCCCCTCTGGGGACAAGGCACACAGGGTGCTGGGCTCTATCGTCCAGGGCACGGTGGAGGCGGCAGATAGGGGACTTGCCCAGGACTCAAAGGGGAGCTGGATCTGCCATGGTGAATGCTGCAGTTGCCCAGTGGGTAGTAGCATCATAATATCAAGGCACAGCCAGAGCCTGCTGCTGTATGGGGTCTCAGCTGCTAGCCCTAGTGACCAACTTCAGCGTGGCTCCAAGCTGTCTGAGGGTGTGGGTGGCCTAAATTCAGCATTTGCAGGAAAAGAGCCTGTTGAGGTGTGCGAAATCTACTCTAGAGTGTCTGAGGACCCAGGCCTGGGGGACATCCTGATGGTCTGAGGCACAGCTACTAGAGGCACTGGCCCCACCTAGAATCTTTCTGGCTTTCACTCTGACCCTGGCTCAAGATGATATGTGTGAAGGGATCTTTCATGGAAACTAAGTTGGGTGGCAGCTAACAGTTGAGAGTCCTTTTAAAGCAGTGTCTTCTCAGTTTAAAACAAGCTGAACCAAGGCTTCGCAGGTAAAAGCACTTGCTGCTCCTACAGAGATCCACATGGCAGCTCACGGCAGCCTGCAACTCCAGCTCCAGAGGATCCAACACCCTCTTATGGACTCAAGAACAGCCACCTCTCCCAACACATACATGCAACTAAAAATAAAAAATAAACGCTGAAACCTGGTGGTGGTGCACACCTTTAATCCCAGCACTCAGGAGGCAGAGGCAGGAGGATCTCCGTGAGTTAGAGGCCAGCCTGGTCTACAGAGTGCCAGGGCTACACAGAGAAACCCTGTCTCGAGAAAACCAAACCAACCAAACAAGGAGTGCTGTGCAGTTCTGTGGATCACAGGACACATCTAAGAACCCAAGCACCCTGCCTGTTCCTTCAGGGACACCCTCTTCTGTATGAATCTAATCGCAGCAGGTCTCAGAAAATACATGGGTATTTTCCTTCCCCCCTGCCCACAGATTGAATAGTATGAACCAGTCCTCTTGGGCAGGCTGCTCAGCCTCGTTACAGGGGATAACACTGTGAAGTGTTAAGGTCCTGAACATCTGTACCTTTCCACAACCTTCCTATGCTGTCCCTGCTTGCTCAACTTGTAGGTCCTGATCCCTTTGGGGATCAAGCAACCCTTTCACAGGGATTGTCTAAGACCATCAGAAAATACAGATATTTTATTAGGATTGATAACAGGAGAAAAATTGCAGTTATGAAGTAACAATGGAAGTAATTTGTGATTGGAGATCATCATAACCATTACAAGCTATATTAAAGGGTCGCAGCATTGAAAAGGTTGAGAACCACTGGCTCAGGAGACAGGACAACAGGCATGACCAATGGCAATCCTAGTCACGCTGCAGCCTCTGATCCTAGACACAGGGATAGCATCTGTAGAGACACCCTGCCTTGCCAGCTGCAAACATGGGTTGTGAGCTCTGGCTGCACTGTGGTACATCGCCACAGACACCTAGTGCTCTCTGTCACAGGGTCAGCCAGGTAGTAGTCACAGCCACTCGGGGGCTATGGCTTCAGTGCCCCACACTGCCAGAGACCAGGGGTGGTCCAGCTCAAGGTCCACAAAGGAGCAGCAGTGCATACAGGCAAGTGCAGCAGGGGTCTGGGGAATGAGGCCCACACCAAGGAACTGCTCCTGGGAATCTACTGGTTCCGGGGTCCTGGGTGGCCATGACCAGGTGGCACATACTGGGTCTTTGCTAAGCACACAGTCTCCTGGAGCCTGGTTCTGGCCACACTGACTGCAGGGGCAATGATGAGGCATCTAGCCATCCACCCCAGTGATGTGTGACATTAAGACCCTTAACAGGTGGCATGTTCTTAAGGAGGCTGAGGCAGAAGAATCGTGAGGTTGAAGCCAGCCCAGAATGAGGAATAGGGCAGGAGTATGCTAAGGGTGAGTCTCGGAAGCTTGCTGCTCTGGGTTCCATGCCCCCATCACATACATTAAGCGGTGGCCCTGGACCAAAGCACAGAGGTGGCATGCAAAGTTATCTTCCATCTCAGTGGGTACCGGGCACTTATGGCATAAACAAATATGAAAAAGAATTAGGGGAAATAAAGTAAAAAGAGGGTGTGCTGGCTTGAATCAGAATAGGTGCCCCCAGGTTCATATATTTGAATGCTCAGTGGCCTGGGAATGGCACCATTTGAAAGGATTAGAAGAATTAGGAGGTGTGTCCTTGTTGGAGGAAGCGTGTCACTGGAGGTGGACCCTGAGGTTTCAAAAGCCCATGCCAGGTCCAGAGCCTCTTTCTGCGCATACAGATGAGGATCAGAATCTCAACTACTGCTCCAGCACCATGTCTGCCTTCCTGCCACCATGCACCCACTCTGGTGATCAAAGACTAATCATCTGAAATTGTAAGCCAGCCCCCAGTGAAATGCTGTAAGAGCTACCATGGTCACAGTGTCTCCCCCCCCCCCCCCAGCAGCAGAACAGCGACTAAGGCAGAGGCCTGGAGCTAGCAGCTAATTGGCAGAACACTTGCCTGACCTGTCACAAGTGCTGGGCTTCCTCCCCAGAACAAGGTGGTAAGGGTGAGTTTTACATGGAGACATTTTGTTGGTATAATGTTCCTTTGGAATATATACACCTTACCCTTTTTCATTCAAATGCTGATCCCCCCCCCACTCTCTAGTTTCAATCTGAAGTGTATTGTGATATTTATTCTGAGCATCCTGTCTCAACTCTCTGTAAACAAAATAAAGCAACTAGACACAATGCTGGGCTGGATCCAGAGGATCCAGAGGATCCAGAGGACAGGGAAGAGTGGGAGGAGAAAGGGAGAGAACTTGGAGAAGGCAGAGCTGGGAGAGAGAGCTTGGAGGACGTGGAGCATGAACCAGACCTAAGATTTCACAAAAAGCAAGTATAATGTGGGAACTCTAACTATGAGGGCTTAGAGCTTTAGGAGGGAGTTACTATTGCTCAGCATTGCGTTCTAGGTTAACTAAATAAACCCAGTCTCTGTGTGGTGATTTGGTTATATAGCTGCTTAGGATTAACAGCAAGCTTTACTAAAAGATAATTAATAGTAAATATAAATTATCACATACAACAGCATTTCTCTCTCTATGAAATACCACACACATGCCCACCCCACGGGGGGCTGGAATGGCATCCATCTTCAAGAAGGCACCCCAAGGATCACTGTGAAATTACCACTTCCTCTCACACATGGCCTTCACTGGGCATCAGGGTCCAGTCTGGGGCCACTCAGAGGTGAACAGGCAGGAACCCGCCTGTGCCCACCCTCTTCCACAGTCCATGTGTATCAGGACAGGGAACACTCACTCCTTGGCTTCCTTCAAATCGGATGGATGGTTTCAGTGACACAGAATCCTACAAGAGAACAAAAGGGGAAAGTGTCAATAGACAGAAAATCTCTACCCTTCCAGCCGAATTGCATATTCAGGGAACCGCAGGGTTTTAAAGGGTCAGTAGGAGACTCTCCAACTGGCAGAGCCGAAGTCACAGAAAAAGAGCCTTGAGAGGCTGGCCAGGAGCCTTGGAGGCTATCACAGGCTGTGACTCCCCAAAAGAGGGGGAAGCATATCACAAAGGCAGGGCCACAGCCAAGAGGGCTGCCAGAAGCAGGATCCAATAGAGTGTGAGCCCAGCTGAGGTGCACATCACACGTACACCTGGGCTAGCCCTTCGCTTTAGCCCTTGATCTGGGCTTTGGTCACTGTGTCTGTGTGACAGCCTCTGAAGAAACCCTGCATGGAGGGCTCTGGCTCAGGACAGCCCACACACAGCCCAAGTTCACTCCTGTGCTCCCTCCACCCCCGGGCCAGGGCAACTTCTCAGAGACACTGCTGTCTGCAGGCTCCTGACTCCTCCACTTCACCCAAGACTTAGAGGCTCTGTGCAGCTGCACTGCCAATGCCTCCCAAGCAGAGCACGTGGAGCTCTTAGGGCTGAGAGCCGTGCTGCATGCTAGGCCAGGGCCAGAACTACTGCCACCAGCTGGCATGGCAAGAGCAGCCAGCCAGAGGACAGGTGGCCCTCTGAGGCAGCCTGTGGCCCTACAAAATGACCTACGCTTGGCCCCAAGAGTGGAGGCAGAGCCCCCCTTATTCTCTACAGAGCCATGGTCACATCTCAGCAAACACGTTCCACAGGGTCAGCCCCTCAGGAACAGGCCAGCCAGCCAGCCAGCCATGGTCCGGAACACCCAGCATCCACTCTGTTTTCCATGGGGACCACATACAAGAGGCAGCAGGAGGCCACTGTGCTAAAGACACGAGTAAGGCCACACCAGGACCCACCCTTCGCCCACTGGTCTCATTCGAAGTACAGAATCTGGTCAAGCAAGTCCTTAGGAACAAAAGCAGGGGTTTGCAGGAATGCCTTAAGACACACAGTAGAGTTTTGGAATGACAGGTGTTGAGAAGACAACTTGACAAGAGATGTCCCCAGCCCACAGCCATGAACAGGCAGGAGAAGCGCAGAGCCACCCCACAGGCAGGAGCCACATGCACGCACGCACACATACTGGATGGGACGGTAGCACGATGCTGGGCATGCCAGACGCACACTTGTCACTGAGCCATACCAGGAGACCAGAACTTACAGCCAAAGCTCACATTTTCAGAGTTGGAGATACCAAGAAGCAGAATGTGCCTGGGGTATGACCCCGGGCCCTGAGGTCACATACTGCATGAGTAAATCCCCATACTTAGGAGGATGAGGCATTTTTGGCTATATAAGAAGTTTAAAGCCAGCCTGGGCTACTTGAGACCCTGACTGAGAATTCAGAACATACAATCCCTCACTGGCCAGACGCTTCTGTGGGAGTCAGCTCTGTGGCAATGTGCACTGCCTCCCATGTGGATGTCCGTGTGGATTAGGGTACCACAGAGCAGCATCCTTGAACATAGGGAAGCGCCACTCAGTATCCTTCCACTTTCTTTCCTCAGGGCTTGTATACATGCTTGGACTCTGTCATGGGGTCATATCTCACCATAAATGGCAAGACAGGTTAAAGGAAGTCTTTCAGAGACACAGGTGGACCTTCTGGCCGAACACCAGTGACACTATGTCACTGGGCCTGAGGCTTCAACCGTGCTCAGGGATTGAAGGAACGGGTGCAAGGTCTAGTTCACATCTACCTCAGGGCCAAGCTATCCAGAGGCTAGCACAGAAGCAGAACACAGGATTCACCATGCAGCAAAACTTGAGAGTGCCAGGGACAAGGCAGGAAAGGACACCATCCTTCACGGTGTACATGGAATCTGGGTGGCAGCCCAGCAGGTCAGCTCTGACGGTGACCTTATGGCTGATCTCAGGTGGTTGTCCTGGCTGCTATCACAGACCTGGGCTCCTGGGAAGAGGCTGGGCCCTTCATGTCAACAACAGGACATGGGCATGAACGGGCCTGTAAACATGAATGGGCTGTGCATGGTGGTGCAGGAGCAGGCAGGAGGCTGGGGCAGAGGCTGATGAGGCCAGGTCAGCCTGGGTTGCAGAGCAAGACCTTGCCTCAAAAGCCAACGACCTCTGGGCAGCGTGCCATGGCCACACCTGTCACAAGGTCACAGAGACCTCACAGAATGAAAGTAGATTAACAAAAGACAGAGCAGGAGGGGCTATTTAGTCCCACAACAAACAGGACCACAGCTGTTCCCCATGGCCTTGGCCCATAAGCCTGACAGCTGGAGGCCCACTGGGAGAGCTAGTATGGAGGAAACAGGTGACCCTGTTGGTGCCAGCCACTAGCTAGCAGGTGCCTCATATCCAATCTCTTCACACAGCCCAGACTCAAAGACCTTGAATGGCACAGGGGGTTAAGTTTCTGCAAAGGTGTCCTGTGTTCTAAATCACCCATTCCTACTGCAGCCACCACTGGACTCCCTGAGCAATCAGTGGTCGAGCACACAAACTTCACTTAATACCCTGTCCACACATACACAACCACCGAACTCATCGAAGGACTTTCTGGAATGCAGCCCACCCTTCTCAGCCAGGTCGAGAAAGGAATACAATTTGGAGCCTGTAGAAGCCTGGCCCCCGGACTCGTTCCAGTCAAAAAGAACACGGACCCCTGGGACTTGGGCGGCTGAGGGTCTAGGCAGCTCCAGCGTCAGCTCTCCCCCAGTCTGGTGAGTGTGCAGTGGTTACTAGTTGGTGGCAGGTCATCAAGCTTGTGAATTACAGGGCTAGGGGCTCCACATGGCCCACAGCCCTGGGTCCTGGCAGCTCAGGCAGGCTACGAGGTGCCAATAGCTGTTCCTGAAGGTTTGGGAAAGGAGCAATCTGGAGTCAGGCATGCTGGGACACACCTGTAAAAACCCAGCACTTGGAAGGCAAAGGGAGGTGGTCAGAGACTCCAAAAGTTTAGAACCTGGCTACATGAGACATTGCCTCAAACCAAACCAAACCAAGAAGTGACACACCCTTGCCAAGGCAAGGTGCTGTGCTGTGATGGCTGGCACCTGCTGTCCACTAACACACTGCCCAGCACCACCCAAAAGGGGCCCAGGACTCGTAACAGCACATCTGCATGCTGTGCTCTCAGAGGCCTATACAGTAGGCGATCGCAGCAGCACGGCAAGCACCGGGGCTGTACACAGCCGCCTGCACACAGCTGCCCACCCAAGCAGCATGGCACTAAGCGCAGGACACTTGGGGAGGATAAGCGAGCAGCTAGATGAACAAAAAGGCCCCTGTTGTCAGGGCCCACCATGCTTCTCACTGGCAGGACAGTGCAGCCAGCCCTGGTTGTCACATGTCCTAGTGAGGTAGAGGGGGCAAGGGCAGGGACCTCACAGGCCAAGATGTACACAGTGCATCCAGCTCGCAGCCAAGAAAGAAGTTGGTCTTCAAATGGTGACTTCTCTTAGCAACCCTCACTGAGAAAACCCAGGCAGAGTTCTGCAAGGCTGTGAAGCCACTTCTAATGTGATCTGGTAACACTTGAGAGGCAAGGAGGTCCAGTTGATGCCGGCCACCAAACCTGGGAGGTGAGTGGAGAAAAGGGAGAGATACCCAGCATGGGACTCTCTCGTTACCTGGAGAGGGGCAGGTTGGTGGAGGAATGCCCAGACAAGAGCCCCTTCCAAAATGGACCGAATCCTGGGATCCCTCACCTGAATGAGTGGAAGGGAACGCCCAGGTTTGCTCTTGTGGGGCAGGGGAGAGGTGGCACACAGAGGGGGCAACACTGAGCAGAGTGCACAGGACAGGAAGCTGTCTGCACAGGAGACATGGAGGGCAGTTCTCCTGTGGACACTGCATGGTGGTAAGAATACAGGGCTGCAGGCTGTGGGGCAGGTGTGATCATGGTGGGGGCTAAATGTAGACAGGGGTGTGACTGGCACTGGTCCCACCTTCACTGAGTAGCAACTTGGCAGCGTAAGCCAACCCCTTCCTCTGCAGGCTGCTTTTGGTCATGGTTTCACCACAGCAACAGAAACCCTAGTCAATACAGAAGCTGGTACCAGCACAGTGGAGTATTGCAGAGACCTGTTGTTCTGGGAGATATGCAAGGACTCTGGAACTTTGAGCAAGAAAAGCTATTAAGAAGATGGGCACAGTGGCACATGCTTGTGATCCCAGCACTCAGAAGGCAGAGGCAGGCGGATAGATCTCTGTAAGTTCGAGGCTAGCCTCCTCTACAAAGTGAGTCCAGAACCGCCAAGGCTACACAAAGAAACCCTGCTTCAAAAAAGAAAAGAAAAGAAAAAAGAGCGGCATCACCGAGGTGAAATCTGCTGTGAAGTGTTTCCGCAGGGGCAGCACACAGAAGCTGTTTCAGAAGTGGCCAATGCTGTCAGCTTGCACAGGCTCTGACTAGGTGAAGAGATTCGCAGGTGGGCTGGTTTGAAGGCATGAAGGGGGCCTTGGCACTCTGCAACGGGGCTGGAGTCCCTCTAGAGAGCCAGGACAGACTACTGGTGTAAGCACAGCCAACCTGCCGTAAAGACACGGTAACGGAGTGACGGCAAGGGCAGCAGCTGTGGAAGGAAGCTGCCTGGACAGTCTGTGTGCAGAGCCACAGGCCAGAACCAGGAGTGACCCACACTCCTTGGAGGAGTCCAGATCTTGAAGGATCGAAAACATTGGATATTAAGGATTTTTTTTTTGATTGGGTTTTTTTGAGGGGTCAGGGTGGGGAGACAGGGTTTCTCTGTGTAGCCCCGGCTGTCCTGGCACTCACTCTGTAGAACAGGCTGGCCTTGAGAGAGCTCCACCGGCCTCTGCTCCCGAGCGCCGGGACCACCACCAGCTGGATGCTGAGTTACTTACTGCCTTGCTTTGACTTGTTACTGTGCCCTGGCTCGTCCCTCCTGAGGTCAGAGTTTTGATTGTACAGAAGCCCGCTGTTGAGAGACCCTGACTTTTAAAAGACTGGATTTTAAGAGACCCGCTATTTTTTTAAAGAGATTGAATTTTTAAAGATTGTGTGACTTAAAAATTTTGGAATATTTATATTGTTAATGTTGATATTAATATATGATCTCGGGAAAGGAAAAGTTATGGCTTAACAGTAATGTTTTTGTATCAAGTCAACAAGGGGTCAACTATGCTGGACAGTTTTAGGTCAACTTGACCTAAACAACAACAAGCTGGGGTCATCTAAGAGGAGGGGATTCCTCCATAAGATTAGGTTGTAGGCAAGCCTGCAGGGCATTTTCTTAATTAGTGATTGATTCGAAAGGTCTCAGCCCGATGTGGATGGTGCCCTTCATGGGCTGGTGGTCCTGGCTTCACCCCGGCTGAGCAAACCAGTAAGCCTCCACGACCTCTGCCTCAGCTCCCTGCCTCCAGGTTCCCGGCCCACTTGAGTGAACAGTGATACGGGAAGTGTAAGTGTACCTGGACGGGCGGCTGCCCCGAGAGTCAGGGCTGACGCTCCACCTGGCCGTTGTCTTCAGGGGCCCACAGTCTGTGGTGCCACCTCCACCGCAAGACAGAGTCCTGTGGACCACGTGACAGCAGGTATGACAGTTCCTGTGCTCTCAGCAATTTCTAGACTGGCCCCGAGGTACATGTGGGAAGCCATTGGTGGCCTGAGGGCCCCTGCCCTGGTGGGTGCTAGAAGGCAACGTATGTGGCTAAGGGGGAGGGGGTGGGGGTGGGGGGTCACATCACCATCCCTAGGGTGGTTGGAGGTGATCCCATCAGGTTAACAAGTCAGCCTGTGTGCTGCAGCTGGGCAGCAGCGACAGCCACAGTCTTTGGGGGCTGTGTCACTCCTGAAGCTTGCTGAAGCCAAGCACACACCTGTGAGACACAGTACTAGCCAGGTGGTTGCACGGGGCTGATAGCACCAGCAGGGCCCATGCTTGGCTGAGAGCCAACTGGCTTCAGTTCTGTGGGACAGAGACATGAGTGTTGTGGTCACTGGGCCTGAATGCTCTCAGCACTGACCCATTCCTGGGTCAGGGCAATGTAGTGGGAATAGGCAAGGCCTCAGCAGGCTTGTCCCAAGACAGACAGACAGACACACCAAGGCAAGCATCAGGACACAAGGGTGCTGGAATCTTCTCTTGTCTCAGGAGAGCAGCTTGAGTGAGGCAACAAGAAGTGTTTATATAAGGCTTGACAGTTTTACAGAAGTGTTGCTGAGGTGAGGCATGGCTGGTATCTGTGAGCACTGCCTGGGTAGGGAAGGCCCTGCAGAGAGAAGCCAGCAGCCTGGCCACTTTGGAAACCACAGGATGACAGACTGGGAGCCTTCCCCACATACTGCCATATGCGTTTCAAGCCCATGGCATTTTTTTTTTTTAAGACTTGTTTAAGCCAGCTGATGGTGCAGGCCTTAAATCCCAGCACTCTGGAGGCAGATCTGAGTCTGAAGCCAGCCTGGCCTACAAAGTGTTCCAGGACAGCTAAGATGGCAGTGTTAAGAGTGCCCAGGTTAGCTGGGCATGGTAGTGCATGCCTTTAATCCCAGGGAGGCAGAGGCAGGTAGATCACTGTAAGTTCAAGGCTAGCCTGGTCTACAAGGAGAGCCAAAGCTACAGAAAGAAATCCTGTCTCAGAACAAACAAATAATAAAATAAAATAAAATATTTTTTTTAAGTGTCCAGGCTTCATGCTGGTTGGCACAGCAAACGGAGTGTGGATCACAGGAGAGATTCTAACTCAAAATTTAAAAAAAGGGAAAAGAGGATGAAGGGGGAAGATGGAGGGGCCAAACAAGAGGGGCCAGAGAGCTAGCTCAGTGGTTAGGAGCAGAGGGCCAGGGTTCAATTCCAGCAGCCATATGGTGGCTCATGGCTGTCTATAACACCCTTTTCTAGCCTCTGCCTGCACAAGACAAGCATGTGGTACAGACACAGCAACACAAAGGCAAAAGCACCCGCACTCACTCTTCTAAGAGGCCATGAGCAGCTCTGGTCTGCCAGCTCTGCTCTTCAGAGGATGTGCGTTTGTGTCTCAGCGCGGGCACAGGGCCAGGCCTACAGCACTACGAACCTTCCAGTCTCTGCAGCGCACATCCACATGCAGCAGTCAATCGTCTCCCCAGCTCCCCTTTTCTTTCTTTCTTTGTTCCTTTTTGGTTTTTCGAGACAGGGTTTCTGTATGTACCCATGGCTGTCCTAGAACTTGCTCTATTGACCAGGCTGGCCTCAAACTCAAGAGATGCGCCTGCTTCTACTTCCTGAGCAGTGGAATTAAAGGTGTGGACCACCACTGCCCAGCATACACAAATCTTAAAGAAAAAAAAAATAGTTGTCATGTGCTTGAAAGGGGCTCCAATTCAATTTGGTGTTCATGCAGACATGTGGCTCCTGCTGGGCAGCGTGCTGTGGACCGGTCCACAGTCTGGAAGAGTGGGGCTGTGTCTGAGACACTAGACCCAAGGCTGCTAAGAGACAGGGCTGGGAAGCCAGACATGTAATGAACAGGTCATGTCGAGAGCCAGACAAGGCTGGGTGAGAGTGGCCATGTATACTGTGCCCTTTCCTGGAACCAGGAGCTTGCTGAGCAGTGTTCTTCCTCCAGCCACTGCCTGCCCTGACCCAGCACAGGAGACAAGGAAGGGAGGGCATGATCCCTTCTTCAGGACGCCCAGGCGCCAAGCCCAGGCTACCTTCTCAGAGCCTTGCCGGCAGGAGAAGGAACTGCAGGAACTGAACCCTGGCCAGCAACCTCCTGGTAGCCTCCCCTTTCCAGTAAAGCCCAGCCTGTTGGGAAATGCTGTTCAGGAATCCTCCCGCAGCTTCCTGGCAGGGTGAGTGTGCTCACCAAGGCCGTGTAACCTGCGGGAAGGGTGCCTCCATGAGCAACTGGGGCTTGGGAACAAGGACCCCAGCTGTGGCTTCCACAAAGGTCCTCCTGGTCCCCTCAGCAGGTCAGGCAGTGCAGATGGACAGTAGGCATGTCTAACTCAAGGAAGAAAAGTAGAAAACTCCCAAAGTAACCCTAAATGGAGGGTTTTCTTTTTTTCTGTTTCTTTTTTCTTTTCTTTTTGTTGTTGTTGTTTTTTAAGACAGGGTTTCACTGTGTAGCTTTGGCTGTCCTGACTCACTATGTAGACCAGGCTGGCCTTGAACTCACAGAGATCTGCATACCTCTGCCTCTCATGTGCTGGAATTAAAGGTGTGTATCCCCATATCCAGCTAATGGAAGACTCTTAAGGTTAGAGCTGAAGAACACAACCCAGCAGAGACCACCACCTGGCTACAGCCTTGGCATTGGGGGCACACCCAGAACCCAGGCCTGTTGTCAAGCCCCCTCCAGTCGCGTGAACGTGTCTTTCTGAAGCTGTATCCATGAGGTCACACAGTATGTTGCAGCTGTGGCAGCACAACAACCGCCTCTGACCTGGAAGCTGCAAACAACAAAACCTGCTCTGTCCCGGGTCAGCGTCGCTGGGCTGTAGCAGGAGTGGCCCCGCCCAGCAGCTCTCTCTCGTGGCCGTCCTTTTCATCTCCGCCACACGTGGCCACATGGCACTCCCTCTTCTCGTCTACATCTTACAGAACACTAAAGGTTTTCTTTGTTGTTTATTCCCTGTGCACTGGTGCATTGCCTGCATGTGTGTGTGAGGGGGTCAGACCCCATGGAACTGGGGTTACAGATAGTTGTGAGCTGCCATGTGTGTGTAGAGAACTGAACGGGGCGCTGAGCCATCACTCTAGCCCTAGATTTTCTTTTTTATGTGAGCAGGTCTCACACATTCCTGGCTGGCCTCAAGTTTACTGTGTGTCTGGAATGAGCCAGGACAGCTGCCCCTGCTGCCCACACCTGGTTAAGTGATGCTGGTTAGAGCCAGGGCTCCAGGGCGCTGCCATCTTCTCTCAGCTCTGGAAGGTCTTGCTGACCTGGAGCTCATGGCCTGCACCAGGCCAGCCTCCAGTGTTCAGCAATTCTGCCTCTGTATCTGGAGTGCCAAGAAGACAGGTGGGTACCCACACCTCTTCTTTTTCCTTTTTGTTTTGTTTTCTGTTGGAGACAGGGTTTCTCTGTGTGGCCTTGGATGTCCTGGACTCACTTTGTACATCAGGCTGGCCTTGAACTCACAGAGATCCACCTGTTTCTGCCTCCTCAAGCACTGGGATTAAAGGCATGTGCCACTGAGCCTGGCTCCCATTTGGTTTTTAAAGTCAAGAGTTTTGATACCTAACCACGGCTGGCCTAAACCACTGATCCTCCTGCATCAGTTCCCACCTGACAGCATGCCCCACCACGTTCAGTCATCTTTACATACATCACTCACACACACACACACACACACACACCAATAAAACAAACCTTTACTGCAGTAAGGATGGTACCAAAGGCTTAAACGCTGACCCCACTGCCCCAGTGAGCCTGGAGCCTATTCTTTAACTCTGAGTAAATTTACCTCATGTGGGCGGCTCCTGCTCTGAATGACGTTTCTTGTTTCATTTTAAAGGGTCTTGTGTAGCCCTGGCTGGCCTCAAACTCCTGATTCACCTGCCTCTACCTCCCTGAGATGACAGGCAGGTGCCACCATTCCCAGCTGTTCTTTAAAAAAACAAACAACAAACAAAACCAAGTCTTTTCAAAGCTATGCTTTACTAGTATTTTTTGTTGTAGCTGTGGTTTGAGATAGGGTCTCCCTATATGGTTCTGGCTGTTCTGGAACGTACTATGCAGACCAGGCTGGCCTCGAACTCACAGCAATCAACCTTCTGCACCACCACACCCTGCTGAAAAGCCAGTTTTGCGTAACAATCTCCCAAATAACCATCCACGCAGCTCCCTGAAGTGGCTGTGCTTATCTTGGGAACTGCTTTCTCAGTAGCCACATGCCCTGCTCACCCACCCAACTGCAGTCATATGCAGAACATTATCCAGGTTTAGCTCCAAAGGCATTGCTAAGCACACAGAGCAGATACTGGCTTCTCTCACCCATGAAGCCTGCCACTCCTGCGCCCTCTCTCTGTGAGTGTCAGGGCAGTTGCTGGGCTCTGAAGAAACCACAACCAAATCAGCAGCCACAATCAAGGCACTTCGAAACCCCTTAACTTGAAAAGCCCACCCCCAATCTCAGCCACAGGACAAGCACAGAGAGGACATGGTCTGGACAAGGGTGTCGGGACCCAGCCTCATAGGACAGCAAGTTCTGTTGTCCCTGAGCAACTCCAGCCTGGCCACCACGGCATTTGATCTCAGCAGAATGTTGCAACTCAGCTCTACTCATGATCTGCATGCAACCTCAGAACTTTGCTAAACAACATAGTCTCCCAGCAGGCCAGGTCTGCAACAACCCTTACCGACCTCTAGAGAGCTGGGGGCCCTGGGCCAATCCAAGGCTATATTTTGCTTCTGCTCCTTCCCCTCCTCAAATGAGAGTGCAGAGAGACCACCTACAGGCACAAAGACAGGCCCCAGGGCCTACCCCAATGGCCAGATCTTCAGGGTCCTCAGGCACAGTACTCCCTGAGCCTGAGTTCCAGAGTCAAAGAAAGTCATGACCACTACACACAAGCCACCTTCTCCTTCCTTAGAACCCTGGCCACAGGAGGTGCAGCACCGCTACTTACGAACTGCTCTAGAAACCCTCCTGAGGAGGGCGTGTGTGAGTGCTTACCCATCCTGTCCCTGTCTTGCAGCTCTGTGCATTTATTTCTCTCGAGGGCACTCAGGCTGCTCTAGCCACTTGGGGTGGGGGCAGGGGTGAGGGCTGCTGTGACCTCCACTTAGCTAACAGGCTGCCGTGTAACAGGCTCAATGCCAGCCACTGCTGCTATGTTCTCTTGTAAGAACTTTTGTCCACTGTTCCCATAGTGTGGCCAGCAGAGCCTGCATAAGCAGGTACATGTGGGCTGAGAGTGTATTAGAGGCACTATCCCAGGCTGTGTGTCCCTACGTGTCCTATCTCGATGTAACACACCCTGATCTCCAGTCAGACTGTGCAGAAGCCAATGCCAACCATCTGCTGACTGGCATTTCTTCAGGAAGATGACCAATGCCCAGCACAGAGAGCTACATACAATGTCCCAGATTAGAGCACACTCAGAACCACCCAGCTACTCAGCTGGCTGTGACAGCAGGGTCAGGAGGTCAGGAGCAGCCTGGGCCCCTCGCCCTGAAGTCCAGAAGCCCAGTGACTGAGCTCAGGGCCCATGGAGAAGCCTGAGGACAGGAGACACACACTGTGATAGTCATGCTGCCAAAGTCTGCTCAGAGTAAGCAGGGACAATCAGGGCACGCTGGACCCATCAGCCCTCACAGCACAGGCTGTGTGTGTCCTGACCCAAAGCCAGCTAGGGCAAGCAGGCCCACCTCAAACAAGAGAGGCCAGCTTTCTGCTTCAACAGGGTGTGAGGAAAAGCTGTGGCACATGTCCCTGTGCCACCAGCACTTGCAAAGCTGCCTGTGTGGCTAGCCATGGGGATGGCAGGGAGGACTGCAGGCTGGACTCCTCAGCTCTCTCTGCAGCCATTTATCTTCTGTCTTCAGATAAAAATGGGCTGAGCTTCAAGATGACAAGATACGATGAGGTGGAGGCAGCTGGGTTCTGCTCTGGGGCAGGGCTCTCTGCAGTGGTACTAACCTCATAGTAAAGAGTCGTTTTCTGGAGTTTCTCAACAGTCCTATCAGATCAGGAGGTTACTGAGGAGAGTGAGGGAAAAGTGCCTGCCAGGCTGCGCACCCAAGAGTTCGTGTGGTTCAAGCACCCATGACCTCAGATCTCAGATCTCAGGTCCCAGTCTCCTCTAACAGATTTGCAAGAGTCCTCAGAGGAAAATCTTGCTAGGACAGCTATCATCACAGACCAAATGCCTGGACAGTGGCCAGCCTGGCCTTGCAGCCCCAGGTTACTATACTGCCTTCTATGAGGCTTACACACATAGCTATGAGGCTTCTATCCCCACTAGGTTGCTCCTTGCTCTTGTCTACCTGGCAGCCTTGCCCCAAGGTATCCTATTAACAACAGGCATGGTGGGCACAAGCGCCAGAAGCCCATCATAGTAGTGCTGACCCCGAGCTAACAGCCTGGCATGGGCTGAGCAGAGGCACACAATGACACTGACCACACATGCAGCCCTATGTCCTCTGACCCCTAGCCACCAGGCACAGCTGGGCCAGGGAAGACACAGCCTTGTGATCTGCTGGCAGGTGCTCAGAATAGCCTTCCCTGTCCCCAGTGTTTTAGAGACCATCTCAGACACAAAACTGCATCAGAACATCCATGGCCACCCATACTCTACACATGGGTGCACATGCACACACATACACAGACAATCTGTCACAGACACACCTACTTGCTTCTTCAACCCTGGGAAACAGCTGGCCTCTAGTACACCACCAGGTGGTCACAAGCTCCTCAATTAAGTACTGACCATGACCACACTGCAGTCACCTCTTAGCACTGAGTGCAGAATAGCCCACTGCCCCGAGCCTCTAAATGGATACTTCTTGGCCATTCTGGCTGTGAGGAGGATCCTGACAGACAGTGCCAGGCATGGAGGGGTAGGGCCTTGTGGGAATATAAGTTCCAGGATGGTCCCCATGAACCTGGCACCTGTCCCACAGGCAGATGCCTGTATGTCACAGGACCTTCAAGGGAGAACATAGTGGGGGAGCTTCCAGGGGTGAGGGCAAAGGGTAGAGCAGCGTGGAGTCTCCTGTGGGGATAAGCATCAATACTCCGTGTACTCCACACTCAAGGGATGGAGGCTCAGGCAATTTAGCAGAGCAGAAGCACCCTACAGTGAAACCCGCAGAAAGCTGGCCCACAGCAGCCAGGCACACTTCCTCCTTCCTGGCTTCCTGGCTTCAGGTCAAGAGCAGGAAGCAGCTTTGCTGAACACTCTGCGCCCTTGGCCATGAGGACAGACCAGGCGCCAGCAGGCAGGAGGTAGACTCTCACTGTAGTCTGTGACACCAAGTCTCTGCCCATGAGGGTGAGAAGTCATGAAAGAACTGTAAGATAATGGCCAAAGCTATTGACTCTGCCAAGTGCCAGTGAGGGCATGCTAACAGGGAGCTTTCAGAACCACCGTTTGAATGTGGCACAGCCATGGCCACAGGCGATGTCTCATTAAGACAAATGACAGATGCTACCTTGAGGTCCCAAAAGCTCACTCCTCTGTACTGCCTCAGGTGACCTAACACAGAAGCACAACAGCTGTGCTGTCACACACCTAGAGTTCTTGCACTCAGGAGGCAGTGGCAGGGGGATCAGGAACTCAGGGCAAGCCCTCTCTGTCCAGCAGCATGAGAGGCCCACCCTGGACATTCCCGGCCAGGGAGATAGCACTCAACTGTACAGGCTTAGCTGAGTTTGCTTCCAGGAAAACAGATGTAAATGCGGACGCAGTGATGTGCGTCTGTAAACCCAGCACTCCTATGGTCAGAAGAGTACAGACATGAGTGTGTGCCTGCAGACAGGGGCAGGACCCAGCAACAAGAGTGCCTGGCTCTTCAGGATAGAGCCACCCACTCCAAAAGGGGTCCTTCTCTGCTGTGCTCTGAGAGAGTGGCTCATTGTGCGATGCTGACTGCCTGGAATTCACCATGCAGACCAGGTGAGCCTCAAACCTGGTGACTGCTGAGACTAAAGGCATGTGTCAGAAAGTGGAAAATATCATCCTGAGTGAGGTAACCCAGAACCAGAAAGACACTCATGGCACATACTCACTTTTAAGCAGTTATTAGCCATATAATAAAGGGTAACCATACTAAAATCTACAGACCTAAAGAAGCTAAACAAGAAGGACCCTAGGGAGGATGCTTAATTCCCATTCAGAAGGCAAACAGGATAGACACCAGAAGCGGTAGAAGAGAGGGAACATCTACCATAGATGTCCTCTGAAAGACTCCACCCAGACAAGGCGACCTAGCCAAGCCACAGAGGAAGAGGATCCAGGCAGTCTTGATGGTGGCTTCTGGACTCTGCGTTCACCATATCTCACAGATAGAAAGCACACATGAGCGTGTTTGTTTGGACCTGCTGAGCCTGGTTTGACCAGCCTGTCCCTGACAGTGGTGCTGTGTTCAAAGGTGGCATCCCTAAAGGGTGGGGCTACCTGGGGAAGGAGGAAACTGGGGGCAGGCTTTTCTGTATCCTAGCCCCACTTGTAGCCTGAGCTGTTTTCCCTCTGTTGTCAGATTATGACCAACTGCAGGCAGCTCCTGCTACCATACACCAAACCACTTCAGCCATGAGACTCAAGAGACAAAACCAGAACTGTTAAGTTCTTGTGCAGGTGTCCTGCCATAGTGACAGAGTAACTACTGCAGGGACTGTCTGCAGGAGCTGCTGTGAGGAGCCTGAGCCTTGCAGCCTTGCAGGCAGGAGGAAGCCTGGTTAGACAGGGCACATGTGGAGCAGGGCGGCAGCAGAACGGGCAAGCAGTCCCTGCACACACAGGCTCTGGGCAGCGTGTTCATGCTGTGTCCTGACAATGAACCTGCCCAGGCCTTCGGGGGGGGGGGGCACACCTGAAACCAACAAATAGGTCAGGTGTGGCACTTGAGGGAGAGACAAGTGGATTTCTGTGTTTGCGGTCAGCCTGGTCTACACAATAAGCAAGCTCCATGCCAGCCAAAGCTGTACACTGAGAACCTATCTCAGAAAACAAACTAAATAGAATAAAATAGAAGAGGAAATTTCAAGAGAGCAGAGTGCCAGCTTTGGGATGGTCACTACTTACTGCTGTTAGTCAGACTACAAGGAGAAAGCAGAGAATGCAGCAGGACAGTGTGTGCAATACCCAGTTTGGGAAGGTACAAAGCAAAATAAAAGTAGACATGGTGGCTTTTGCAAAAAGCACAGAGGAGCTGCAATTGCTCAGCATTCAATGGAAACCTGGCATGGGTAACGCTCAAATACAACAGGAAAGTACCCTGCAGGCTAACCCTGACTTCCCAAAGACTCAAGGGGGAGCCTGAGAACCCCTTTGGAAAACATTCCTTTGAGAGTCTGAAGAGGCAGCCTGCAAGGATGCTTTGATGCAAAACTGTTGCCTGGGGGCATGTCCTTTAGTAAGCAGAGGTTTCAGTAGTTCAGGGGCCCCTGACAATACTTTGAGATGCAGCAGAACCCACACTGGTCCTGTGGTGCTGGTTTCACAGGCATGCCGAATGCAGCGGTGGCGGGGTCATAAAAACTCAAACCAAGGTTGCAGAAGTAAAGTATTTGAGTCAGCCTGAGAAGTAAAATATGCTGTATGGAGGCCCTGAGCGGCACAGAGCCAGAAAGGTGAAACGTCATTACAATGGAGAAACAGGGATGCCCATGATGGTCATAAACAAGGGACGCTGTGCTGGTTGGGGTTTCTGTCAACTTGAAACGAGCTAGAGTAATCTGGAAAAAGCGAGTATCATATGAGAACTCACCTCCCTCAGACTGATCTGCAAGTCTGCAGGCATTCTCTGTATTCCTGTGGGCAATGCCAGCAGGTGGTCGTGGTCGGGGCTATGTAAAAAAGCAGGCTGAGCAAGCCAGTAAGCAAGTGAGCAGCATTCCTCTGTGGCCTCTGCTTTGGATCCTGCCTTGAGTTCTTGCCCTGCCCTCCCTTGATAACGAACTACAACTCTAAGCCAGAGCAAAGTCTCTCCCACAGGTTGTTTCTGGCAGTGTTTCATCACAGCAACAGAGAGCAACTAACACAGATGTCCTGCTGGAAAGCTGCGGCACAGAGCAGAGCAGGCTCCATCACCACAGGCCACCTGACTGCCCAAGACTTCAGGGCCCAGATGGTGCCACTGTGAGCCCCAGATGCTGGCCCAGAGACACAATTCCAGTTTCCTGTGCCTCGCTGGGTTTCGGCCCTGCTTAGTCTACTCCTTCACTCTGTGCCACTGTATGCTGGGAGTATAGGATTTGTTTTTTGAGACAAAGTCTCATATAAGCCTGACTCACTACATAGGTGAGAATGACCCTCCGTAACAGGTTGCCATGCCTGTAAATGGTTTCTGACTTCACAGAGACTCAGCAGAGACTCTGGACTTTTAACTAATCTGTGGGATTTTTGTTTTGTTTTGTTTTTTTATGCTCTGTTTTCACACACACCAGAGGTGGGAATCAGATTCCATTACAGATGGTTGTGAGCCACCATGTGGTTCACATGGGAACTGAACTCAGGACCTCTGGCAGAGCAGTCAGTGCTCTTAAATGCTGAGCCATCTCTCCAGCCCACGACTCTGGGCTTTTAAACAATGTCGACATCATCGCAGTGTGAGCCAGGCCTGGATCACACTGTTCAAGTGAAAAGCATTCCCACAGGCTCTTCCCTAACCAGGGGTGCTGGTTTGGGGTTTTGTTCTTGGCTAATTCTTGGGATGCTGGGTGGAGGAAGTGGGTCACTGACAGGTAGAGGCCAGTCCTATTTCTCTCGATCTGCTTCCGGTCTGCTGCCACCATGTGACCTGCTGCCAACTCCAGTGCTGCCTGCTGCAAGAGTTCCCCACCATGCCGGCTAGTCATCTAGCACTCCCGACACAGCAAAAGCAGGAGCTCAAGGCTATCCTCAGCTATAGAGTCCAAGGCAAGCCTGGCCTTTATCAGACTGGCTTTAAATAACGCCCTAAATTCTCCAGACAACCTGTGTGCCCGCCCTTCCAACCCATGGATGGCCATGGGTTTGGCCGTGCAGACCCCGACGTGAGGGCAGCTGTGCTCCACACTGGACACCATCAACTGCTGTGAGGATTTCTGCAAGGGAGGCAGAGCCCACCAGGACTAGGATAGGTTTCAATCAGCTCTAATGGGCAGAGCTTCCCTTCCCACTGTGTTACCAGCTGGCTAAGGCCAGGGATGGAAACTCAGGCACACAAGACAACCAAGAGGCACCTATGCAGGTGTTCCTGGACTAGCAGGGACCCGGCAGAGAGGGGATGCCATCCTTCATGCAAGAGCCTCAAGAAGCACACATACATACGCCCTGGAGGCAGCTGAGCTTAAAATGTTCTGGTTCAACATGGACAGGTCATTTCTAAGCTGTGTGGTCGGACCTCTGGGCTTTGAGAGCAGAGCAGGTGGAAATATAACTCATCTGCAACAGCCCCAGTTGAACATGAACCGCCCCACACACACATAGAGTGAATGAGCCTTGGCTTTCTTCAGTTCCTACCTTGTTTATCTGAATGCTCCTTTAAACTCCTCAAACAAGATATGATTTGATCAAGGTTTGAGCAAGGCCAGCCCTGAAGATAGCCCAAGTCAGGAAGAGACCTCACTGTTTGGTTTCAGGCATCTCTAGGATCCTATCTGCTGCAGGGCATGGCTGGCATACCCTGCCCTCAACCCTGAATTCCCTACCCCAGGGGAGGGGCTTCCCTTCTTCCAGAGGCCCTCCAATTATAATCCAGACATTTTCCTGTCCCACCCCGACCCTGCTTCTCCTCTTTCTGTATCTCTCCTCCTCTTCTCCTTCTCTCTCCTCTCTGTCTCTCTCTCTCTCTCTCTCTCTCGGCAGCTGAGAGATGCTTTCAATAAACCTGCATTTTTATATAACTATCTTGCCATTAGCTCATTCCAATATTTCAATCACCCACAACCTGGCATGGGGCCTTGCCTTCTGTGGCCTCAGAATTCCGTATGTTCAGCACTTAGAAGACAGAAGCAGGTGGATCTCTGAGTTTGAGGTCAGCCTGCTGGACTACACAGTAACTAAGTTCAGCCAAGGCTATGTAGAGACAGCCTCTCTCAAAAAACCTCCCATGTGTCCTCCACCCTGTCTGTTCTCCAGACAAAGTCACAGTGCAACCAAAGGGACAAGGGCCAGAGGAAGAATGCTGGGCAAACTAGAAGTCACCATGGGCCACCAATGAGAGAGTCCCCAACGAAGAAAGAAAGAGTGGGCTGACCTTTCCCAAACTGTCTCCATGACCTTGAAATCACCCAGCAAGGCTGGGCAAGGTCATCAGGAAAGCTACTCAGGCTCCCACCCCGAAGCACAAGAAACAGTAGACACAGAATGAAGACTGGTGCACGCGCAGGAGCTCAGAGCTCAGGTCAGACAGTCACAGCTCCGCCTACGCCATCAGCTCTCTGTCAGCTGCACACCAACTACCACAGCTCGAGAGCAGGAAGACCCACTAGTGTGGCATGGGAAGGAAGAGCCAGCTCTCTGGCATAGCAGCCATGCCAACTGGAAAGCTGGCACAATGCAAGGTGGAGGTCGCCTGAGCTGGTGGAGACACTCAATGGGAGGCTACACATGCAGCCAGCTTGAGTGAGGAGTGTAGAGAAGCCACCTGAAGACCCAAACTAGAGCCAAGAGGGATTCTCCTACGGCATCTGGCACTGGAGAGATCAGGAGGTGCAGGAGAGAAAGCCCTGGGAGTGCACCCAGAGGGAGAGGGGCTAGATGGTCAGATCCACGGCGGCGACAGGAACCTGCTGCCGCTCAGAGACTCTTCTGCCCTCAAAAGGAAAGCCTAAACCAGACCAAAGGAAGCCCGTGCCCTGACTGCTGTGCACGGTGGTACACGGAGGACCCCAGCACAGGGGCAACTGAAGGAACAGAATCCCACAAACTGCAGCCTCCAGACCTTGTCTCAGAAAACTAACAGAAGAGGTCCGAGAGACAGCTCAGTGTGTAAAGGTCTTCCTATACAAGCCAGAACCTAAGTTCAACCCCAGAGCCCACAGAACGGTAAAAAGGGAGAGCCAAGTGTGGGAAGGCCTTTGCCCCACACACATGCCCGTGCCCCCTTATATCTTTTCAGAGATAGCACCTCACTATGCACCCCTGCCTGGCCTGGAACTCACTATGCAGACTGGGCTGGCTTGAACACACTGAGGGCCTCTGGCTCTAAGATTAAGGTGTGAGCCACCCAGTTTGTGTTTTATTTTAAAAGTAACAAAACCATGAAGCAGAGGGAGGGACCACTGGCTCTTCCAGGCCCCAAGTGTGGCGACCTCTACCTTCGGGTGTTTTCTTCTACTTTAAGCACTGTGCACTTCCCATCAATGTCAGGTGTGGGTCTACAGGGAGCGGGCATGGCTCAGTCCTGACCTGTCCTGACCTGCCCCGTGGGCCACACCCCCACCCTCCTAGTTTTGCCCTGTTTTCAGCTGCTCAGCCTGAGGACAGTGGAGCAGGCCTGCGGGCAGTCCCAGTGGTCACTGACACTTTTGTCACCTTTGCCTGCACGCACCACAACATTCTGGCCCCCTGCTTTATCACAAGTGGCTAAGGGTCAGCGCTGTCAGAGGACAGCAGAGGACAGCAGAAGCCACCAGAAGTGGCTCCTCTGGAGGGTGGGACTACTGAGCCTTGTGATGGCCACGCCTCCTCTGTCTAGATAGTGCAGCCTGGCTAGGTACACACCTCCTCTCCTATCTCCATGATAGGATATCCATCTGTCTCCCAAGGAGACCAGGGACCTGGGCTTCAAAGCAAAGATGCCTGGCTGTCACTGGTCACCAGTCTAGCACAAGCAGAGCCACAGTCCCACAGGGCAGATCAGGGCTAAGGCTCAGGAGAGCTCCATGCATACAATTCCTGCTGCAGCTGCCTTACACAGGCCTTCAGTCACTAAGCTATGTCCCCATCAAGCCACACTGCAGGTTCCAGGACACCCAACGTCTGTGTGTGGTGACACCAGCATGGGGGCTGATGGGCCTGACTGTGGCCCCAGCCTACCTCCAAGACCTGGATCACAGAAGCCACGGGGTCAAGCGGCTTCTACTGGCGCATGCCAGGCTGCTGCCCTGCCTTGGCTACATCTCTGATAAGAGTACCTGGCCTACAGGTGGCTGGGAGCCAGATCCTGCTGTTGAGATCCTATAGAAACCTGCAAATGCCCTCAGGCTCCTAGTTGTAGGTCACCTCACTCTAAACAAACACCACACAACCTGACCCCAGGGTGAAGTGTGTGGCAGAGGATGGGTACACCGGCAGTACTCCTGAGCTGCAGAGCTTCAGGCACTGCCCCAGAAGACCACAGCCATCCTTACTGACAGCTCCTGTCACCTCCTAAGGTACCGGGCTTCCAACGTACTCACGCAAGAGGTAAGAACAAGGGAAAGGAGAGTGGGAGCACCTGGGGCCCCAAGGCAGACAGACAGACAGCCATCAGTGGTCTAAAGCACAGACCAGGGCAGACACCTTACCAGAGGTCAGGCGCTGGCTTCAGCCATGGAGCTGCGGCAGCATTAGCCAGGGCCCTAATCCATCATACTAGGCTCTGCAGACTCCAGCTCTGTGAAGATGGAGTCCTGACCTTCCTATATGAGAGAAAACAGGGCATCTTCCCTTGGGGAAGTGCTATGACAAAGGGAGAAAGCAGAAGGGGGACAGTAGCAAGAGACAGCCCGCCCCTCCCCCCTTTTGCCTGCTCAGCACAGCTGACTTCCTACAGGTGGACAGCTACCAATAGGGAAGCTTTGTCATTTGGCTGGGGGTGTAGTATGGGGAGGGGACAGGACTTGACCAGGGGTCCCTGCTCTCCTCTAAGGCTTGGCACAAGCCCCACTGTCCCCTGCCCATCTCAGATGTCCCCTGAGCCAAGCACATTTCCCTGAAACACAAGTAAGGTGCCTCATGCCAACTCCAAAAATAGGGCCACAGGAAAAGAAGGCACTCTTCTAGCTGTGGCCTGCCCCTGCCCTCAGACAGCTCCAGGGAGGTGTCTACCACTTATACTATCTTGAATGGTGGCCACCTGGAAGACATGAGGACACACAGGACAGCAGGAGTCTTCTGGAGTTCGGCTTTCACAGGTATATGCTTACGCAGGACAGCCACCCTCCCCTGCTGTGGAGGCACCGGTTCCTCACAGCCACCGGGCTAGCGTGGGGAGAGAGGAGGACTTCGGTCAGTGTCTAGAGAGAAGCAACAGACCAGGGGCTGAGCCCCTCCAGACTGTGCTCCACCCACCATGTACCAGGGTCCTCTGCCCAGGGCAGGGATGAATCTGCTTTTCAACAGCAAATGTCCACGCAGCTTACTGGTACCTAGGTGTCCCCTAGATTCCCCTGAAAGCAGCATAGGCTTGTCACTGTCCTGTGGTGTCTGCAGAGTGTCCTTGGAGTAGAAGCATCCCTAGTAACCGCCTTGGAGAAGCCTGTTGTCAGCCACATGGACCACGTGACATGTGGCACGGCTAGCCAGCCCTCCCAAGCACCTAAGGCTGACATGACATATATTAGAACCACAGGCCTTTTTCTCCAGGCTCAATACAACCCTGAGACGACAGCTGGGGGAGGGGGGCTCCACAGGGAGACCACAGCTCCGGAGGAAGGTCTTCTCTAGGGGACAAGGCCAACACTCCAAGCTTAATAACCATCCCATACATGATGTTATGCTGAAGCTTGATATACAAAGGCAGGGTGGCCTGGCCTGCCCTCTTGGACCATAACTTAACTGGCTTGGTTTAGGGCAACAATCACAGGGACAGTGTCCTCTCCATCTACTGAGCCAGGGTGGCACTGAACACCACACAGGATCTTCCCCACACAGCTGTGACAGAAGAGGCTGAAAAAAGGACCCCTTAAAAAACCAGGCAATTCAGAGGAACACAACCCCTGACATCAGGATCTTCAGAAGCTGGGGACAAGAGACACCCGGAACCCTCTCCCAAGGGTCCTGTCTATCATCTAGCCTGTGGACATGTCCTCATGATCTCAGAGCCTTGCTGGGACCTGTAGTCACACCAGGATGTGGGGAGACCACGAGGTCCACAGCAGGAAGCGTAATTTCCTTGAAAAACCACTGTTTAAGAACAAGATCGAAGAAGCCAGGAGTTGGTGGCACAGATGTGACCCAGCACTGTGGCAGGAAGACCTCAAGTTTTGGGACAGCCTAGGCTACCTATAAAATACCTGGTTAAAAACTGAGAGGGACCAGAGGAGTTGGCTCAGCAGACAGTGACAGTTGCTGTGCAGGCCTAGAGACCTGTGTTCAGTTCCCGGAACCCACACAAAGATGGAAGGAGACAACCAGCTCACAAAGTTGTCCTTTGACCTACACACGTATGCCATGGCATGTGTGTCCCCAAATCCTGCAAACTCACAATAATAACCTTGTGGGAGCTTTGTGTTGTAGTGCACACCTTTCTTTGTTTTTTGGGTTTGTTTGTTCTTGTTTTTTCAAAATGGGGTTTCTCTGTATAGGCGTGGCTGTCCTGGACTCACTTTTTAGACCAGGCTGTCCTTGAACTCACAGAGATCTGCCTGCCTCGGCCTCCATGAGTGCTGGAATTACAGAGGTGTGCCACAATGTCTGGCTGGTGGCACACCTTTAATCTCAATGTCTAAGAAGCAGAAGCAGGTGGATCTCTATAAGTTGAGGCCAGCCTGGTCTATGTAACAAGTTCCAGGACAGCCAAGGCTACACAGATAGACCCACCTCAAAAAAACAAACAAACAAAAAAGAAGTGTGTGTGTATGAGAGAGAGAGAGAGAGCACCCAAACCAGCTGAGCCAGTTGACCCTGAAGGTTGGCACTCCACTATGAAGGCCAGATGAAAACTCCCTCCGCCCATAGATCGGCTTCCCTTGCACTGAGGGTCCTGATCTAGTGTTTGTAGGGTAGGACAGTCATGCCGCACATGTATGCACGTGCCACAGGCGTGCACACATAAACAGCCCTGCTAGAGGCTGGGGCTTTTTTCAAAAGCCCATGAACGGGAACCAAGAAATCCTCCCTCTTCCCTACCTCCCACTCACCCCCAGCCACCAACATCAGGCCAGCCTAGAAGCAGAGGGAAGGAGGAGAGACAACATACAGACACAGGGGACAAGGGAACCCGGGGCCACAGCTGCCCTGCCTGCTCAACACCCCACAGGGAAGCTCCTGGCTGCCTGGCCTTGGGGCTGCTCCAGCCAGGAGGAAATCTTAGATCCCCACACTACACCTTTCTCTTTCACAGTGCCAGGAAAGACCCACACCCTGTCCGAGACCACTGCCAACCTGCAGTCAAGGGGGCCTGCAGAGGCAAGTCTGCATGCAAGCAGGGGACATGGAGTGAGCCTGGCTTGACAGCACCAAGCCTATGGCCAACTGGAGGACAGAGCCCTGCTGCCCTGTAAGGCTGGAGAGCTGTGAGGACCTTCTCTCCCCTCTGTCTGGTGTCCTTTCCAGCAATGGGCCATGATCACCACCTTCCTCAGCCATCGAGGCCATGCAGACCTTCCTCTTACGTGGCCCATCAGCATGAACCCAACAGCGCAAGCCAGCACCTCGTACTAAAGATTCTTGCCTCCAAGCCTTACGACCCGAGTTTGTTCCTGGATCCACATGAACATGGGAGGAGAGACTCCACAGCTAGCCTCTGACTGCCACACATCGCTGTGGCACATATACATACATACACATGCACATGTGCACACACACAGATAAATCTAGCTGGCCATGGAGCACTCAGGAGGTAGAGGCAGGTGGATCTCTTGTGAGTTCAAGACCTGACTGGTCTACAGAAAAAGTTCCAAGATAGCCAGAGATACATTGTGAGACTCTTGTCTCAAAAATATCAAAATAAGTAACAGAAACATTGCAGGGACAGTAATCACAGGGCACACCTGTTATTCCAGCAGTGGGGTGAGAGGAATATATGTGAGTTTGAGGCTAGCCTAAGACGGGCATGGTGGTACATGTCCAGCACTAAGGAGGCAAAAGCAACGAGTTCATGATGAGTTCAAAGCCAGCTTAGTCTACATCATGAGTTCCAGGACAGCCAGAGCTAAGTAGATCCTGTCTCAAAACACACAAACAAAACACACAAGATGTCCAGGGGGAAAAGAGACTAAGTATCTCAATATCATGTCCAGTGAGAGGTGATGGTGCACCCTGAGAAAGCAACACGGGGCTTCTTATGACCTGCAGCCTGTCCAGAGAGACACACAGGCACCCAAGGAGGCCCACCATCCTGCTGCTGCCTGAGCGATCTGCAATATGGACACAGGAGGTCCAGCATTGGCCAACTGCTTCCAGAGGGCAAAGCGCTAACAAGAGGAGGGGTGGCACACACCTATAATCCCAGCACACAGCAGGCAGAGGCAGGCAGATATCTATGAGTTCGAGGCCAGCCTTGTCTACAGAGCAAGTCCAAGACAGTCAGGCAACTATACAGAGAAACCCTAACTCAGGAAGAAAAAAAATATATTAGCCATGTCTTTATTTAAAATAAGACAAGAGCCCAAGGGACCATCCCACTGTCCCCAGGGATGTAGTGGCTCCTAGTGACTAGCCTTTGGTCTTTTGAGGGGGACATGGCTTTGTCACACCTCTCTGAGCATGTAGGACCATCACTGGAGAA
>CM053764.1:64943091-64977452 GCA_028658305.1 Pachyuromys duprasi
TCGGGAGGCGGAGGCAGGCCAAGCACGCGGGCTTTAAGGCTTAAGGGACTTTAAATAAACCCTTTAGAACCAGGGACGAGAAACACTGCATGAGTATGTACAAAGGATGAGGATGCCCCATGGGCTGCAGGGACAGTCACAACTGTCCTCTGTGGGCCTCCCCTCTGTGCTAACTGTGCACACAGCAAGAAAGACAAAGTTTCCCAAGTGCTGCAAACAGATATCCAGAGACTCTGGGGAACACTTTGATGTCAGGTCCCTTTTCCTACCCCTTGGTCCTGGTGACTCAGTGGGGAGCCTCATCTCCCCTTGGCCAGGGAGGCTCCTGCCTACAGGATGCCATTTAGAGCACAAGGCTTTGACCCTGAGTGTGGGGCAGGCTCCTCGGCATGGCCTATTTGGACACCAGCTTTCCTTTTTATGGAATGGTGACATAAACAACTGGGTGTGGTGGCAAACACCTGTCATCCAAGCACTTGGGAAGCAGAGGAGAGGGCCAGCCTGTGCTACAAGACACCTGTCTAAGAAAAGAAGGAATGAAACCAAACAAAATATCCACCTGCCATAGCTGCCTACTGGTGGAAGGTCACATGGGGGCACTCTGAGTGACCCATGAGGCCGCAGAGCTGACACAAATCCATCTGAATGACTTGGGGCACCCAGGTCAGCCAGCAGCACGACTCCAGCGTGTACCCTGCTAGCCCCAGCCCAGGGACTCCTATGGTCTGGGCTTGGGCCTAGGGACTAACAGAGTGAGTAGGGAAAAGAAGCCGTGTTTTCCGTGCTGGGTAGTTCCTCCCTAAAGGCCACCAGGATGTCACAATCCCAGTGTGCTGTCAAAACTGCTTGCAGGGTGATGAACTCTGGCCTGCAGATGAGTCAACAGAGGGATGGGTTCTGAGTGCCTGCTGTTTACACACAGTCACCGCAGCCACAGCCAGGCAGCCGGAAGCACAGTCAAGGGTCACGGCAGTCAGGGAGGAGCTTAGTCTGCAGCACCCGTCACCCCCTGAAGACTAGCTTCTTGTTGTAGTTCTTGGAGAGACTCAGCCTCAGAACCATCCAGCACCTCCCTTGCAATATACACAGGAAACCCACAGCCCCTCGGGCCAAAGGCACAAGGCTGCCACACTCCTGGCATGTTACACCCTGCCTCACAGAGCCACAGCCCTTCTGAGTGAGGCCTTGATGTCTGGCTCCTGAGCCACCTCCCTGCTTGGACGTCCTGAGAAGTAACTGACCTCTAAAGCCACTACCTGCGGTATCACCTGAAAACTGGTCACTACTCCCCTATGGATATGGACATGCCAGTGAGGTGCAATAGCCCCTCAATCAGCAAGTGTGCTCTATGAGCACTAGCAACTGGCGTGAGGCCCTATGCACTGAGCAAGCTGGGGACAGACAGGACGGTGTGCTGCTTCAAAGCTCACACTTCACAAGGTGGGAGCCACCAGTCCACTCTGTCTGGGGCAGGGTCCTACTAATTCCAAGACTGGAATCCCCAGGAGTAGGGGAGCCCCGCCAAGAAGGTACAGGCTTACTTGTGACTCCTGCCACAGAGTCCCCATAGTGTAGCACAGGGCCAGGGCCTCCACTGCCCTCCCAGGCCTATCTTCAAGTCCTTGCTGACATCCATCCTAGTGGATCTCCCATGCCCATCTTGCCACTTCCTGAAGATTCTAGAACAGCAGGCGTAACATGAGGGGCTCATCTCCATGCCTGTGGACCCAAAGGCCATCCCTAGACTGACAGGGGAGGGGTGTTTCTTTCTTGGAGGTGCGGTGCAGGATGGGCCCAGAAGGCAGGCCTCTACAGGCAAGTAACAGGTGCCCAGGAATATGCGGCCACAGCAGAATCCAAGCAGGAGTCGCTCTCAGTGGAGCCTGGGACTCAAATGGGAGTGGGACTGCAGATCCAAGAAGGGATTGGAGCTGGGGGCGGGGGGAGTCCAGCCCTTGCTAGCCCACAGATGCTTAAGGTTCTAAACTCTGCCTCATGGGTCCTACTGGAACCTTCAATTTTCCTTGACCACTACAACAGGGTAGGTAGGTGGACATCGGGTCCCCACCTCATGGCTGGCAGAGAACATGCCTCCCAACAGCAACTGGTTGTCCTGGAATGATGAAGGGACCACATTTCCTCATCTCTTCTAGACGCCACATCCCAAAACACACAAAGTGTCACATCTGCACCAGTTTGGTTTGAGAGAGGAGGTCTCATATAGTCCTGGCTGGCCTTGAACTCACAACCTCCCTGCCTTATCCTACTCAGGCCTGGGACCCCAGGCAGTTTTCCTTTTTCATTAGAAGTTCTAAGTGGGCCAGGCTTCAGCCATGCCTGTGGCTGTGCCTTTAGCTGGCACGGCCTCCTATGCCAGCACAGAACAGGTACACTTTCCACCCACTCTACCATGCCCGGCTTCTTCCCAGGTCAGACACCCATTCCATAGCCAGTTCCCTCCCAGACCCTCATTTGGCTACACTGGCAGCTATGAGAAAGCTCCTAGTAACTCAAACTAAAATATAAGATGGTGCTTGGGCACAAGAGTCAAAAGCGAAGCTAAGGCCAGAGGGTCCCAAGTTCAAAGGCAGCCTGGGCTACAGAAAAGGACCCTGTCTTAAAAAGTAAAAGTAAGTGGCCAAAAGGTGTCGCCCACCTTTAATCCTAGTACTCAGGAGGCAGAGGCAGGCGGGTCTCTGAGTTCCAGGCCAGGCTGGGCTACACAGAAAAAGTATCTCAAAAAGCAAACAAACAAACAAAACAAAACAGAACAAAAATAAAAGAGCTGATGGCACAGCTCCATGGTAAGCAACTGCCTGTCAGGCTTGAGACCCAGCTGCTGGAAAAGCAAAAGGAGCCGGCCTGTGCTAGTTGCTTTTAACAGGGCATTAACTCAAAGCAGGGAGAACAGAGACAGTGTGGACCCTGTGAACATCAGCTGATGACCGGTCCACCATTTCCTCCTGCCACCAGAGCTACCCTTGTCTCGGCTCAGACCCCTCCCACACTCAGAGAGTTAAGATTTGACCCAAGACAGACATGGTGGCACACACCTTTAGTCTCAGCACTCTGGAAGCAAAGACACGTAGATCTCAGTGAGTTGGAGGCCAGCATTAACTATGTTGCAAGTCTCAGGCCAACCAGGATTACATAGGGAGACTTCTTAAAAACAAACAAACAAACAAACAACTGTATGTACCTCTGAGGCTGGGTACTGGATGCCTGTCTGCCACCTTGGCACTTAGAGCCAGGGAGTAATGAGTCTGACACCAACCTAGCATAGACTGAAGCTCTGACAATGACAACAGAGTACACTCCAAAGTCGCCTTGCCACTTAAGCGTCAGCATTCTAGATAAACACTGATTTGGACTGCCCCAAAGTTGAATTCTGATGGCTACACTGCCCAGGCTTCCTCGTGGTTGGTCATCACGAGGCCAGACATAGTTGGCTTCCTCAGGGCACGTGCATGACGGCCTGCAGTTCCATGAGCGACCTCACATGAAGAACAGGCTTAGTTAGGTGGTGTAACACACACCCAAAAGTAAAAATAACAGTATGACGGCAGTGCTGAAGAAGGCTGCTGGGGTGACAGGGCAAGGGCCAGGAGCTGCCAGCAGGTACCAAGTCCACCTGAAAGTGGTGACTCATGCTCTGGCCCAGCTGTTTCTCGGAAAAGCCCTATCCTCCAGGACTAGTCAGAATGGCCCAAGGGGAAAGACTGCAGGTTGGAATTCCAACCAGGAAGGGTGGCTGGGCCCGTCACCCAAATCCTCGTCACCTCTTCCTCCTCACCTGTAGGGGCGCTTTCTGCCTCAAGGTGAGGAACCTTCCTGACAAGGGAAGAACTACTACTCTTTTTCCAGAGATCCAATCTTGTTCTAAAGAAGAGGAAACTGAGACCCAAGCACAGGCAGGAAGTGGCTGGAAGAAGTGAAGAAGACAGGAGGTTGGGCTCCCCAGAACACTGAATGGAGAAGAAATTCCTGGCTTGGCCAATAGTGCCGCGCATGTCCCGGGCAGGAAGAAAACCACATTCCTTCCTAGTTACTCTCTGTTCACTCGCCCTCGTCAACACCCCCTGCGCCAGCACAGGCAAACACAAGACCCAGACACTGACCCAACACCCCAGTCACTTTAGGAAGATGAAGCTTCAAACCACTTCCCCTGGGGACCTGCAACTTCTGTCCCCGGAGACGCAGGGTGGTGCCAAGGCTTGCGTGGAGCTTCCAGGTGTGCCCCAGAGTGGGGTCCCTGGAGAGATGAACACAAAAATGCTCCCCAACCCCACCGCCAAGCCAGGAGGAGTACCAAACGGCCTCGAATCTCGCCCAGATGGAGGAAGAACATGAGGCAGGGACTAAGTGTGGCGGATACAGCTGCCTCCTCCTGAGCGCCCAGTCAGGAGGACTAACATCACCACCTCAGTCTGCGAGAAAAACATATCAGCCTTGTCGAAAACTGTCCAGGGAGACAGGGTGACATGAGGTGGCAGGATCTGGGGCCAGGCAGTAAGTTTCTGTCTAAAGTACCCCTTCCAAGAGTGGATCCAAGCACGCCTGTCATCCCAGAAACGAAGAAGCTAAGGCAGGAGGATGGCCGCCAGTTCGGGGCCAACCTGGGCTACATAGAAAGGACCCGTTTTATTTAAAAACAAAAACAAGTGTAGGTTCAATTTGAAGGATGTCACTGGGGTTGGTCAAGGTGTCGCCAGGTGTGGACGGGGCCTTGCCCCCGCAGGTCCCTGCAGGTGTGCCCCCACGGCTCAGCCCACCCGCCAGGATGCCGCGCAGCTCACCTGGTGGTCCCGGTAGCTCTCGAAAGCCTTCAGGGCACTGTCGGTGAGCTTCACGTGGAACACCGACACCTTGCTGCCGTCGCTCACGCGCCCGCACGACAGCCCGTAGCTCCGAGCCTCCTTCAGCGCCGCCATCTTGCAACCATCACTCCCCCGCCCCCTCCTCGGAGACTGCGCCAGCACGCCGGCCCCGCCCGGCCCCGCCGCCCGCCGACGTGCTGCATTATTCATGAGGACAACATAGCCACGCCCCCTCGCGAGCCACCCCGTTGCAACGCGCTGGTTAACGTGCAGCCCGCGGCCCGCGCCCTGGTCACGCCCCCGAGGCTGGCAGGCCCGCCCCCGGGCCCCACGACTGCCAGGCGCGCGCTGCGAACGCGGCCGAACGAGCTAACCGCTGCGCAAAAGGCCAAGCCTTCACCCTAAAACAGCGCGAGCGGCGAGCTGGCCACGCCCCCAGGCGCTCGCGAAAACTTCCCTGACAAACACCTCGTACGCGCTTGCGCGAGCGGCCACGCCCCCCGGCTCTCACGGACGCGCCCCTACCTGGCGGCCGGCGCTGCGTTTAATTCAGGAGGCGGAGGCAGCCAGCGCCCTGCTGCTCCGAATCCAACAAAGCCCCCTCAGCCGCGCAACCCGCCGCCGAGCCGCGCTGTCCGACGAGTCTGTAGACTGCCAGCGCGCAGCGGCCCGCACGACCTCGCGGAGCCTTGGCGAAAGCTCGCCTTCCCTGAGGGAAAGCCCGTGGGCGCGCTCCGCGGTAGCCACGCCTCGCGCTGCGGAAAGCCCGCCCACACGAAAGACCACCTGGAAGGAAGGCCCGCCGCCTGGCCACGCCCCCGCCCGTCGCCACGCCCCCAGGCTCCGACGGAACCTCCACGTCACTGGGGGAATGCCCCCCGAGCGCTGCGCGTGCGGCCACGCCCCCAAGCGCTGGGTAACGCCCGCCCAACCAACTTGCTACAGTGTCCAGGAGGCAGGTATGGCCACGCCCTCGCCGCGCGCGGGGTGCTGTTCCCAGACCGCGGCTGGCCGCGACCCCACGCGTCCGCGGAGGCACCCCGCGCCGCGAGGGTTGCCAGGCCCTCGGGCTCCCGAGGCCTTCCTCAGCAGCCGCCGTCCCTCAGACAAGCCGCCGCGGCCCCGCCGCCTTCCCAGCCCCGCGCCCTGCGCCTCTGCCTCACACACAGTCACAGAGCTGACAGATCTCTAGCCCCGCCTTTACATGTATTATGCATGCGTCCTTTACACAGGGACGCAGGTCGGCTTCATTTTTGGGATTTGGGCCGGCTCTTCGGCGTTCCTGGGCCCGAGGCTGCGCAGAGCGGCCGCGAGCGTGCGGTGGGCGGGGCGCGCGCGCGCCGGAGGGAGTGGGCGTGGCCATGTAGACCAAGCGCGTGTGGCCTGCTGTGGCCAGCTACTGGGGATTCCCAGCGCCGGCCGGCCAGAGCGGTGGAGACAGGGCGGCGTGCTGCGCGGTTCTGATGCTAACAGCTCAGCAACTGGATGAGAAACATCCGTGTCATAGATGGGCTGGCTTTCCAATAAGCAGCTCTGTAACGCGACAGCCACCACGTTCTCAACGTTGCGCAACCGCCACCGCGGTCTGCTCCAGAACATTCCTTACGTCAAAGGAAAGCCTGGTCCCCATCTGCACTTTTCCTGTCACCTGACATCTCTGGTCTGCTTATTTCTGGGCATTTCATAGTGCGCTCCCACAAACTGAGGCCTTTAAGATCTGTTATTATGCTTTCAAGGGTCATCAATCAAAGATGAATCGGCTTCGTTCCTTTTTGATGACTACGTAATATTCTGGTGTGTGTGATTAACAGCTTTTGCTTATCCACCCGATGATCAGCAGCAGTTGCTGCTCCTCACTGCCTACCTATGGTCAGTTTGGTTTTTTTCGAGACAGGGTTTCTCTGTGTAGCCTTGGCTGTCCTGGACTTGCTTTGCAGACCAGGCTGGCCACAAAATTACAAAGATCTGCCTGCCTCTGCCTCCGTGAGTGCTGGGATTACAGCTGTGCACCACCACACCCATTATAAAGTTTTTAAGTTATCATGGGGGAAGAGGTCCTAGATTGTCAGGCCAAGCAGGAAGACTCCAGAAGTCTCTGGCTATTTTCCTGGTCACTAAATGCACACAGAGCAAAGGGTCAGGGAATGCTTTGTTTCACTGAGACAGGCCTGGTCTCCCTAGTGATGACATGATAGGTGTGAATCACCACCCACTTTTTTGGTATTTTTATGTGTATGAGTGCTTGCATACATTTGTCTGTGTGCCATGTGTCCTGATGACCTCCAGGCCACAAGATGGTATGGGATTTCCTAGACCTGGAGTTAAGAGATGGTTCTGAGCCTCCATGCTAGGAACTCTTGCATGCTACCCTCCAATACAAGAGCAGCAAATGCTTGTAGGTGCTGAGCCACCTCTCCAGACCCTTGTTTTGAGGCATGAGTCCAGGCTTGCCTGCAACTTACCACATAGCTGAGGGTGCCTTTGACCCCAGAATTCTTTGATCTCAGTGCTCTCAGTGTTCAGACAGCAGGCAGGCTCCGCCACTGGATGGAGAACCTTCCTCCTTAACTTGTACCCAGCCTTCAAAGGCAGAGTCTCGCAGCCCAGGGTCCCCCATAACTACAGTACTTTCTGGGCTAGCAAATTGGCTTTGTGGGCAAAGGTGCTCAGCACCAAGCCTGTAACCTAACTAATCCCTAGGACCCACAAGGGGAGAGAAGCAGCATGCTCTACTGCATACACCCAAAGCCCCACCACACAACTGAAAAATGTAAGGAGGCCTTGGATTCCTAGCACTGCAGAATAAGCCAGACATGACAGAAAGCTTGTCGTGCCAGCTACCTGGGGGGCTGAAGCAGGATTCCCATTGTCCAGAGCTCCCTAGAAGACAGCCTAGACTACACAGCAACCCTGCCTCTGAGGTAAACGAAGTATGTACAATGTATATCAGTGCTATGCCAACTTCAAGGAACGTTAGGGAGAGGAAAGTAGAACTAGGGCATGGGGCGGGGGCAAGTTTTAGTGCACAGGGGTTGGAGTATGAAAGATCCCACACCCCACTCTGCACCTTCCTAGGTAGGCTGGAGACATTAGGGCTCCCTAACACCCTAGCTGAGACCAGAAAAGCTTTGGTAACAGGCTCACTGCTGCCCAGCCATTCATCCCAAGACCAGGTGAACACTGGAGTTGGCCAAGTAAGCAAAAGGCAAGGACAGCTGGGGCTCTGGAGATCTGCACAACTGCTGTGTAAACCAGGAAAAGGCACATTCCCTCTCTGAACTCTTAAGGATTTGAGGAAAACAAATCCCAGAACATCTCAACATTAAAAAAAATATATATATATATATATATAAAACTAAAGACATTTTAAATGCCAGATATATCACAGACCTGGCAGACCTGCCCTCCCAACACTTGAGGTGGAGGAAGGAGAATGAGGAGTTAAACAGCCTTTAGCTACATGAGGCCTTACCTCAAAACAGATGCCTTGAACAGCTGTCATTGTATGAACCATCACCCTTCTGCTGGCAGTGGCAGGTGATAAGAGGTCACAGGTCTGGGGCAGGTGGTCTAAGTGGTGCCCTTATTCCCAGTGGCAGGACAGCCTCGCAGGGCTCAGCTCTCCTGCGGCCCCTCACCCATCAGCTCTGGGCTCTCAGTTGTAACGTGCAGAGCCTACACTACTGCAGTGACTACTGCTACTGTGAAATGCAACACTGTCTTGAACCAGCCTTCCTAATGCACACACACAGGGACCCTGCCCAAGTGACCACAATCCCTGCCTGAATCACAACTCAGTCTCTCACACACACAGATACACAGACACCCCACCTTGTCTCCATGACCATGACTGTAAGGTCCTCCACCTCTTCCTTGTTGAACCTATGGCCTCATATATGCCAGACAGGTGAATATTCTAAAATCACAGCACCCGTCAAGTAAAACTGACCTCAGAGTCCACACAAACCCAACAGGACACTACTACAGACAGAAGTCCTCATGAGTCCATCTGTGGTGACCTAGGCACAGCCCACAACTGCTCCTTAAAGCAGCTTTTGTTGGTGACCTGGCTCAGCCGTGTGACTCAGGCCTTCTCAGCCTCGGCAGAAACACGCCCAGGAGGCAGTGGGGTGCGGGGTGAGGCTTTATTTCATTCACAGTGGGGGAGCCTGGACAGAGGGGCGGGGAGGGGGGACAGGAAGGAGTGTGGTGCTGTCCCCAGGCACTGAGGAGGGGGCACTGGGGCCGCCCAGCTGAGGCCTGGCCCCAGAGGATGGGCTGTAGGGTGTACAACTGGGTCTGGAGGAACAGGGCCCCTTCCTCTGGGCTGCACCCCATAACCCCCTCAGGGCCTCAGTCCTTCCTGCATATTGGGGTGTGTGACCCTCAATCCTTGCTCCCCCGACCCAGAGGATGCAGCCTGGCCAGAGAGGGCAGTAAACAGGGAGCCTGGGGAAGTTGGGGAGCACAGGTCAGGGTCCAGGTGCGTAGGAGGACAATCAGTTCCTGGCAGCAATGACCACAGAGAGAGCCACGCCCCCCAGGGCCACGGCGGTTGCCCCAAACAGCCACTTCCACGGGATGGACTGTGGATAAAGGGAAGGGTGAAAGCTGGCTGCATAGCCAAAGCACTACCACATCCACACAGGCCTCCTTCGGCAGGCTTTTCACCATGTCTGAGGTAGTCCTACACACACCCAAACCCAAACCCAGTCCTGAAGTGTATGTTCTTCCTCTCCCTCACCACGAGCCCTACAGCCCCGGAGTCCCTCCTCCTGCCTCGCCTGTGTCCCCAGCATGTCCCGGCCAGCCCAACCCTGCCCTGGCTCACCCAGGCCCCCTTGCCCGGACACTTGGCAGGCAGCCGGCTGGGGTTGCCCAGCATCTTTCGGTACAAGGCAGTCTCTGTGCTCCGCTGTGCAGCGCGCTTCTTTACCAGCTTTGAGAGCTCTGCGTGGATCGTCTGTGGGAGGTGGGTGGGATGGGTGAACACGTGCAGGAGGCAGCTGACCTGCCTGTCATCGCTACTGCTCCCTTCTTCTGGTCCCCAGGTTTGTCAGGTGTAGGGGCCCTTAGGAAATGTGGCCCCATCAGCTCTAAAAAAAGTGGGAGCTGCTGTCCCACCCTTAGGAAAGCCAGAAGACAGAACGGCAGTAATGACAAAAGGCTGACAGTGACGTTACCAGACAAGACCACCAGAGCTCTGCTTACCTTGTTGGAAGGCTCCAGCTTCAAGGCGGCCCTCAGGATGGGGATGGCCTCACTATATTCACCTTGCTGAGCCAACACCTATGGGAGAGGGGCACCCACTCTCTGTATCACTCTCCTCTGCCCTGCAGTGACCTCAATGCAATCTTGAGCCACAGCTTGCCATTGGTATCACTGCTGCACTGGGACAGAGGACTTAGGGACAGGCACCTCAGGGCATAGGGCCCTCCAATGAGACTCAACATCCCCACAGCCATACAAATTCCTCCTGATGTGAAGGCAGCTCCCATGATGGGGCAGTTCCAATAACCAAACATCTTTCTGGATTTTTCCACTGTAGCCCGGGCTGGTCTGCATGTATTGACAATCCTCCTGCCTCACTCTCCTGAGCACTGGGACTATGCTGCCATGCCTGGCTACAATCCCTCCTTAGGCTTCCGCTGGGTGGCCGTGCCACAGGGCCCGATTTCCACACTGCAGGCTCCTAGAAGAGCACAGCTGGTTTCCCTGAGGAGCCTGCCAGCGCCTCGGAAGCAGTTCTCACACAGCCCAGGTGTCTGTATACCTCAGCTTCCCTGGCCTGCGGGGGTCCCAGGGCTGCGCCCTCACACCAACACTAACATAGCAGCAGGTGAGGAGGGAGCCATGCAGGGCTGGACAGGCCAGCCGGGGGAGAGCCTGAGCTGAAGGGCGGGCCAGAAACGAGCTGGGAGAAGGGGCTGCGTCCACAGCCAGCCTGGTCAGCAGAGACAGCATGGGGAGAGCTGCAAGGGTCAGGGCTCCCAAGGCCATGGCATGACATCATGAGATTTTCCCTCTGGGGAAGATGGCAGCCAGAGGATCGTATACAAGCATTCGCCACAAACTGTGGGGCACCCAAAGCTGAGGGCCAGCATGTGGCTGCAACACACACCTTGCCCTTGCGGAACAGAGCCTTGATGTTGTCGGGCTGGTGTTCCAGCACCTGGCTGCAGGAGCGCAGTGCCGCGCGGTAGTGGTCCAGCTTTAGCTGCGATGCCGCAAGGTTGTTCAGACACTTGACCTTCAGCTGTAGCAGCTCTTCCTCCTCCTCACAGGTCATGTCCACTGTGGGGGAGTGGTCACTGGGAAAGAGCCAGACCCTCCTCTGGGGTCCACACCACACTCATCCTTACACCACTGTCAAGACCTCCACCAGCTCACTACGCATTGTCCTGGACCTCCCTATGTCCACCCTCACACTGAGGGCTGTGGGCAAGCATGAGGATGTGAGTTCAGATCCCAGTGCTCACTTATGAGCCAAGTGCAATGTGTCTGTGACCTCAGCACTGATGACCACCCATCTCTCAGTGACCACTGTGCCTAGTCACCACAGCCTGGAAGGAGCCACTGACCTAAAGGTTATGGATGGCAGGGACTCTAACTATATTCTGGAATATTCTAGAATGTTCTATGGCCCCAATGATGGTGCAGAAGTCTGGCAATCCTACAAGATGGCAAGATGGCTCAGTGGGTGAAAGTCCTTGCTGCAAAGCCTATCTGAGTTTTGAGCCCCTTCCACTTGATGGAAGAAACAGAACTGCCTCCCCTGAGTTGTCCTGACTTACACACCCACACACACTCACACACAGGTCACCTTTGGCGCTGGAGGTGATGGCCTTGATGGCCAGGTCATAGGAGTTGGCAGCCAGCACAAAGTCAGCACGCTGGTAGTGGGCATTGCCACACTCCCGCTTGCGGTTGGCTAGGGCCACACGTTCCTGCCCACTCAGCATCTCCAGGTCAGGTCCATCCTCCGCTGTCTTCAGGGTGACTTCCAGGCACAGGGCTGCATGAGGGGGGATGTACGGGCTCCTGCTGGGGATGGAGTCAACGAGGGACACTCAGACCTGGCAACCAGGCTGTACCCGCCACACACCCTTCTTGCCAGGATGGATCTGAGGCAGGAAGGCAAGGCCTCAGGCCCTGGGGTGCCCCATGTCAATCACCCATCACAATCTGATATGATGCCCTCAGCCTCAGTTTTCCTATCTATGAAAATGGGAAGGATGGTGGGAACGGTTGAATACACAGGCCAGCTCTCACCTGCCTTGGGGACCGTAGCAGTACTTGGAGTCAGCAGTGACCATGGCTGTCTCGCCCACATCCATGAGCGGGACACTGAGGTCCAGGGCCTGGAGGACAGCCAGTAAGTGTCACAAGAGTTCAAACCCTGTGGCATGCCACCCACCTGCCCACCCAGCTCCCACCTGGATAACATCACAGTCTCCCAGCGTGAAGGCCAGTTCGGGCTCTTCCTGTACGCGGGTGCCATTCTCCAGAGACATCTGCAGGTGCACCTTCACCACCTGGCCCTTGAGTGGGCGGCTAGAGCCTGGCGGGCCTGGGACCAGGGTCTTCTTCCGCAGCAGTCCATTCCCTGCATGGGCCGGGGTGAGCCTGTGATCTGACAGCCAGATGGGCTGTCTACTATACCAGGCCACCCTCGGGTGAACACCCACTGCTACTGTTGTCTTAGTGACACTGGGGATGGAACTGAGACCTTGTGCCTGGCCTGCTGTTTTGTTTTTCTCAGACAGGGTTTCATGTAGCCCAAGTTGGCCTCAAACTGAGCATAGCTTAATATGCCTTTTACAGTGTACCCAACATGGCTGTTCTGGATTTTTTAAAAATTTCATATGTATGGATATTTTGTCTGTAAATGTTTGTGCACTACACGGGTGCAGTGCTGGCAGAGACCAGAAGAGGGTATCAGATCCATCTGGAGTTACAGACACGTTTGAGAATTGAACCTACGTCCTCTAGAAGAGCAGCCAGTGCTCTTAATCACAGAACCATCTCTCCAGTACCTGCTGGTCTAGATTTTAAGAAACCCTTCCTAGAATGCCCCAGTGAGGGGCCAAGAGAGAGCCCCAGTAGTAAAAGTCTCTGCCTGGCACGCAGGGGCCCTGAGTTCCATTCCGTTGTACCCACTCATACAAAAAAAAAAAAAAAAAACAGATAGCACTACCCAGGGAAGACAATTTAGGAAGAAAATAAATGCTGTGAACTGGACATGGCTGTTGAGCCGTGGTAGACTTCTCAGATTCTGTCACATGTCTTGATAAATGCTTAGGAAAAATGCAGTGGGCGTTGGCTTGGAACAGCTGGCACCCAGTGCAAAGGCTGTGTGGCTCCACGAAGGTGACTCAGCCTCTCTGAGCTGCTGTTACCAGCACTGGGGGTAAAGGCAGCTTGTTACAAAATCTGTGTGCATGCCAGAGTGTAAGCCAGCAAACAGAGTTCACAAACACTCCTGCCTTAAACAGTCGCAGAGGCTTGCCAGAGCACAGGCCTGTGAGACCAGGGAGCCCAAAGACAGTGACAGGAGGACCCAAAGTTTAGGGCCAGCTTGGACTGCACAGTGAGTTCAAGGCCACCCTGAGTATCTAAGTAAGGTTATCTCAAAACTAAAAATTTTTAAAAAGCCTTTGGTGCCAGGTGTAGTACATGCCTTTAATCCCAGCACTCAGGAGTCAAAGGCATCAGGAAATCTTGTAAGTTCAAGGTCAGCCTGGTAAAGAATAGCCAAGGCTACACAGAGAAACACTATCTTGAGAAACAAAAACAAAACAAAAAAGTCTGTGTGTACATGTACGTGTGTGTGTATATATGTGTATATATATATATATACTTGTTTACATGTATACACACATATATACAAGTGCCATCGATGTTCTAATGTCACTTTCAACCCACAGAGAAGGAGAAACAAAGCTCAAGAGACAACAAGTCCCTGGGTCAAGGTGGGCCCCTGACCCAGCGCTCTGTTTACACTTACCCAGGATGTCCAGCCACTCTTCTGGGGCTGGGGTCGGGGCTGGCTCAGGTTCTGTGGCTGCCAGGAACTCCCGAGCCAGGGCTCCAGGCTGCTCAGCCTCCTCCACTGTTGGCTGCCCCATGTCCTCTAGAGGTGGTAGCCCACTTAGGTCCTCCTCCTCCTCCTCCTCCTCGCCATCTGCATCTTCAACACCATCCAGCACCTCAAAGTCCTCCAGTGGTGGGACGCCAGCAGGTGGCCGGGCAGCAGGCTCAGATGGCTCTGCCCAGGACGCCATGCTGCTGGGGGATGGGGAACCAGCCCTAGGGGAACAGTCAAGCACTAAGATGACAACTTCACGTAGGTAACCCCTCTATTCCCCTAAGCTCGCTCCCTACAGCTGGGATCCCTCAGGAGACTCAGCAACACTAGGTCTTGCATTCACCATCTAGACGTTGGGCTTCCTACCCAACTGGCTGAAAAGGTGAACACAGACCCCACAGGCTGCAGCTGGGCTAGCTGTTCTCAGAACTAATTATCCTGTGAAATGTATAAACACAGACAGTATGGAAACCCCAGAGAAGCAAAGCCACTTGGCCAAGGTCACACAGCAACTATAGGGCCAAGATTGAAAAGTAGGCTGAATGCCAAGAAAAGGGTGCTGGGGTTATTGGGTAGTGGGGACAGTCCCTGAGGCCTTGGGGTAGACAATTGTATAGCTCCTGGCTCGCTTGAGAAATCCTTAGTAGCGGTCCTTGCATCTGGTACCTTGTCCGATAGAGGCCCCAGCATGAACATGAAAGGATCGGTGCCAGACTTAGCCGTCTCTTGCTCTGCCCCTGAAGGTCCTGAGGTCTCCCAACAGCAGGGACTCCGACTCTAACCTGCCTCTATAATCAAGCCTACCTCCAGCTTTTAATCATAGTAAGGCCTGGGAGAGGTAGCTCATGTGACAGGGCACTTGTCTACCAAGCACAAAAACCGGGGTTCCAGCCCCGACAAATGCCTTTCATCCCTGTGGAGGCAGGATGACCAGAAATCCAAAGCCAAGGAAGTGATGGGCTATACGAAATCCTGTCTATCTAAAGCATGCGCTAGAGTTGTAATCCGTAGGAAGAGCGCTCTCCAAGCATGCACAAGGCTCTAGGCTCAGCACCCCTGTAAACCTGGTGTGGCAGTGCAGGCATCCCAACCCTTCGGAGGTAAGACACAGGAAGACCTGGAGTTCAAGGCCAGCCTGAGCCACACACACACTTGGGAGACTAGCTTAGACTACGTGAGACCCTGTCTCAAAAATAAATAAACGCAAAAGAGTAAAAGGGACACCAATACGGAATCCTGCACCATCTCGCTGGCACCAGGCCTCTCTGCGGAGCCCCCAACCCGGCTGCAGCCCCTACATCCTGTCAGGTCCTCTCCTAAAGCCCCAGGAAGCCCCGGAGGCCGCGTCCCTGCCCTGCGACCCTCACCTGCGGGGCTCCTTCCGGGATCCGGCCCGGCCCGGAGACCCTCCCGCCCCGAGGCCCCACAATGCCCCGCGCGCCCCGCACCCCAACGCCGCCCCGCGCCCGGCTGACGCCGCTGACCCGAGAAGCCCCGACCCCCACAGCCCCGGGAGGCCCCGGCCCGACCCCCTGACCCGCGCAGCGCCCCACAACACGTGCCTGCGGCCCGGGGACCCCGCCTGGGGTCCTGCGCCCCCTCCCCGCCCCCAGCCGCGGCCGCCGCGCCTCGGAAAGCAGCTTCGGACGCGCCGGTCCGCCCTCGCGCGCCCATTGGCTGGTCACGGCGCGACCGCTGCGCCTATTGGCTTGTGCACACGTCCGTCTCGCGGCCTAGATGCCGCCTCCTTCCTGCTAGGCTCGGCTGCTTGCTCTTAAAGGGGCTCTAGCCTCTGGGTGGAGGGGCTGTCGGGAGTGGGAGGTGGGAACGCTCCGGGCTGGACCTCGGTAGAGTGGCGGCATGTCCTCATGTGACTCCACACTGGGGTGGGCTTCTTCCTGCTCACATGCACCTCTGGCACACTGGTGTTCAGTAACTGCCTGCTATGGGGAGCCTACGGCCCCTTTTGCGCGCGCCCTCTGCCAGAGGGTGATAAGAGTGCCAGAGGGAAGAGCGCCGCTGACTAGAAGGGGTTCCACTACTCTCCCGAGCTATGCCTGTAATTCTGTCACTTGGGCCAGGTCCAGTTCAGAGGGCTTCAAACCTAGCTATGTCTGAAGTCCAGTGGGTTTTGTTTTTGGTTTTCTCAGGTTCTTTTTTGCATATGAGGTGAGAGTGTGTGTGTTGGAGGAACAACATGTTCCTATTCACGCATGTGAACATCAAAGGACAATTTTCAAGACTCAGTTCTCTCCTAACATTGATTCTGTACATTGAACTTAGGTCATCGGACTTGGTAGCAAACTCTCTACTTGCTGAGTCATCTCATTGGACCAATTCTAATGTCTGAACAGTGTGACCCATGCCCTGCAGGTGTGTCTTTGTGTGTGTGCTCTTTTCCTTTACAAGTGGATTCATTATATTATACAGATATTTCTCTTAGTTCTTTCGGTTCTCGAAGACAGGGTTTCTCTGTGTAGATTTGGCTGCCCAGGAACTCACACTGTAGACCAGTCTGACTTCGAACTCACAGATAACTGCCTGCCTCCCGAGTGCTGGGATTAAAGACATGTGCCACCACCAACTGGAATTTTTTATTTTCTATTTGAGATGGGAAAGTCTCACTACATACATAGCTCGGCCTGCTCTGAACTCACTATGTAGCCCAGGCGGGCCATGTATATGTGGTGAGACTCCTACTTCAGCCTCTCGAGCAGCTGGGATGTGCCACTATACCTCACTCTAATGCTGCTCAGAGCTGGTGAAGCCTAGGAAAATGTGTTGCCCTGTAGAAAGGACTTGAGCAGCTTTTATTTGATATTCATCAATCTAGAATGGGTCTGTCAGACACCTAAGGATGGAGTGCAGACCTGCCGGGGTCCTACACAGACATGCGACAGCAGTGAACAAGAATCAGGCATCTTTCTAAATCCAAACAGAAGAAGCAAGCTGCTTAGGGCTAGACATAAAGACAGAGACAAAAAAGAGTGGGGGCTGGAGGGCTGGCTCAGGAGTCAAGAGCACTGGCTGCTCCTTCAGAGGAGCTGGGCTCCAATCCCAGCTCCCAAACGGCAGCTCACGCCGACCTGTAACTCCAGTTGCTAAGGACTCCACATCTTCTGGCTTCCACAAGCGCCAGGCATATGTATGGTACATATATGCCCGCACATATGGCAATAAGGGTTAAAAAAGAACCAGGGAAGGCTTCGGGCACCCCACCTCAGGGACAGAACTGTCCACATGCCAGGTATGATGTATCAGCCTTCACTCCCAATGCCAGGGAAGCTGGGGCAGGAGGGTGTCCAGGAGTTCAAAGCCAGCCCCCAATACATAGGGAGAAAAACAATTCTGGTGCATTTTCAGTTATCAGGTATGCAGAGAGTCCATCAGAGTCACAGATAGAACAAAGTGCTAGGCCCTTCTTGTTCTAAGCTGGCAGCTGCTGTCTGCTTCGCTTATAGCTCAGGATGGTTGCAAAGTTGCAGGCACTCTGCAATGTGACCTGTGTCACAATCAGAGAAAGGATAATCAGGCTGAAGCACAGAAGATTAACTTTGGTAAGGCTGTGAGTCCCCTGAAATGAATGGGGAATTTAAAGGGGACTATGATAAGGCATACAAACACTGTAAAATCCTCTGAGTATCCAGCTATTGGAAAAGAAGCCAGAAGTTTCTTATGACTTGGACTTTAAATATTGCTGCCTTAGCTGGACGGTGGTGGTACATACCTTTGATCCCAGCACTTGGGAGACAGAAGCAAATGGATCTCTGAGTTTGAGGGTAGCTGGGTCTACAGAGTAAGTCCCTGGATAGTCAGAGCTACACAGAGAAACCCTGTTTCGAAAAGCCAAAAAGAGAAAGACAGAAAATAACACAAACGCTGCCTTACAGCAAATCAGCCCTTTTTCTATGCTGAAATCCCATTTTGCAAAAATCCTATTAACAACTCTTACCTGGTTGTGGTGGCCCAAGTCACACTCAGGAGCTGGAGGCAGGCAGATCTCTGATTTCGAAGTCTGCCTGGTCTACAGAGGAAGTTTCAGAACAGCCAGGGCTACACTGCTTCACACACACAAAACCCAAAGAAGAAAACAAACAAAAGATAACACCCTGCTTTTCTTTCACTAGTCTCTTTACTAGAATGTGAGAATTGTTTTTCACAATAGTGAGTACCAGAAAAGCCTGGGCTACAGAGATGTCTCAAAAACCTGAAAGTCACGCATGGTGGCATACATCATCTCAGGAAGTAGAGGCGTGGGGACCAAGCGTTTAAGGGTAACTGCAGCTACATGACAAGCTGATAGTCATCCTGGGCTACATATAACCTTGTCCTTTTTATTTGTTTGGTTTTTCGAGACAGGATTTCCCTGTGTAGGCTTGAATTAATAAAAACATCAGATTTAATTGCCCACTTCCGTGTTGCTTAGGAGACCCACGCTTGGAACACTACGCATGCGTATAGGTCGCCCTGTGATTGAACACCTTTGACCTTTTGAAGTGCCCCTACAGTTTGGTCCCGCCTTTTCCTGCTGCGAGCACGCACGCGGCCCCGTCGGCGACCTGACGGGAGGCGCGCACGGACGCTGCGTGATGACGCCACTGCCGCGGTCGCCATCCCGGAAGCGCGAGCCAAGCCGCCAGATGTGCAGGTGCCGAGGCCGGCGGTGCCCGGGCCGGGCCGGGGCGGGGCGGCGGGGCAGCGGGGGGCCGGGGCGGGGAGGGAGAGGCCATCCTGGCTCGCGGCCGAGGCGGACTCAGCCTCGCGCAGCGGCGGCGCGGGCGGATCCGGATGGGAGCCCGAGTTGTGTGACGGTCCGCAACCGGGAGTCCTGGGCGGCGCGCAGTGCTCCCGTGCCTCAGTTTCCCCGCCCGAAGGGGCGGGGCCTCCGTGCTTGTTTGAGCTCCGCCTTATCCGCTTTGTTTTTGTTTTTTTTCTCTTCGTAGTTTGGCCGCCGAGTCGAATTCCGCTGGAGGAGTCCGGCAACTCCTTCTACCCCTTGTGACCTTGAGGCGCCGAGCCCTTCCAGTCAGCCTTGCATTCCGGGGAACAGTGGTTTTTGAGATAGTAGCCCAAATTCGCCTCCAATTCCCAGCAATCCTCCTGCTTCAGCCACCCAAATATTAGGGGAAAGTCATTAGACTTTTGAGATAGTGGCCTGAACTGGCCTCCAGCTCCATGAAATGCCACCTTCTCAGTCTCTTGAGTGCTGAAATGACAAGCGTGAGTTTCCCCGCCTGGCTTGTGCTGTGTCTTGTTTGGGTCGGGGTCTCATTTGTCTTAGGCTGGCCTCAAACTCAACAAAACAAAGGATGACCAGGAACTGTGTTACTCTTGTCACCGCACCTGACTCGGCTTTGTTGTTTATAGGGGGTCTCGTGTTTCCCAAGCTGTAACTCATTGTGCAGCCCTTTAGCCCTGAGTGCTAGGATGACAGACGTGAGCTGCCACACAGCCTGTGCTTCAAAACAGGATTTTATGCATCTGAGGGTGGTCTAGATCTCAGTATGTACAGACAGCCACGTCTGGTCGTTACTCCTGAGGGACCGAGGGCTTTTTGTGTTAACAGTTCAGTCCCAGTCCAGGACTAGTACCTTGATCTAGAAAGAATGTATGGAATCAGAATTCTGCATGAAAGATCCCAGCTGCTAACCTAGCTGTTGGCTATGCCCTTTAACCACAAGTCTTTTCTTTCTTAAGAAAAACTCTACCATATATATTTCGGGAGATGGGGACATGACCCTTCATGCGCAGGAGACAACCTCAGGAGTTGGCTTTCTGTCAGGTGTGTCCCAGGCTTGTGCTGGAGCCCTCAGTTTTGATGGCACCTTTTAGGCGCTGAACCATCTCACAGGCTATCTCCTGAAATAGGCTTGCTCTTCCTGTGTTGCCCGGGTGGCTCGGGAAGACCTCTGAAGTTCTGGTTGGCGGTGAAGGCTGGATGCTCCTGCCTTGCTGTTCTCCCTATGCCAGGGTCAACTGTGCCTGCAGTTTGTCCATGCTCATGTTTAACTGTGGGTGGCTGAACTTGGTATGACTGTGGGATGGGAGGGGCCATGCCTGCCCACAGCTAGTTTATTTTTTCACTTTGTTTGGGTTTGGTTTCAAGACAGTTTCTCTGGCCCAGGTAGTTACGGAACTTGCTCTTTAGACCAGGCTGAAGTCCAACTGCCTCTGCCTCCAAAATGCTGGGATTAAAGGTGTGTGCCGCCACTACCTGCTTGTTTGTTTGTGTGTTTGAAACAGGGTTTCTCTATGTAGCCCGGGCTGTCTTGGAACTCACTCTGTAGACCGGGCTGGCCTTGAACGCAGAAATCCACCTGCCTCTGCCTTCCAGGGACTGGTTAAAAGGCATTCCTGGTTTAAATATGTATATCTTTTTTTTGTCTTTTGGTTTCTGTGTGTTATTTGTAGAGTTCTGGGAAAAATCTGAGTGTCAAGACAGCATCTCTCCTTCACCTCTCTGTAAGCCAGGCTACCTGTCCTTGCAGTATCCAAGTTATTGTCTTGTCTCTGCCTCCTGTCTCCATGCAAGGGTGCTGGGATTGTGGGTGGATGCATTATTGTGTCTCTGTACACGAGTTCTGGAGACCCCAAGGCAGGCCATTATGTCTCACGCCTCCCCACTGTTCATTCTCCCTCCCTCCATTGTTCTTTTTACCTTGAGCTAGTGGATCCCCGCCTCTGCCTCCCAAGTAGTGACACTAAAGGTGTATGACACTGTGCAAACGGTCTCTCATTTGTTGAGACCTGATCTTACACTGACCTGGAGTCACTGAAGTTCAGGCCTCCCTAACCTCATGCTAATTTTTCTGCCTTGGGCTTCTTTGTTTGTACTGAATAGCAGGAACCATCACACAATATTTGTTGATCAAGGCTCACTCTGTAGCCCTATCTAGCTTTCATTTGTGTAGCTGAATTTGGCCTTGAACTTTGACCCTTCTCTTCACTCCTGGTGTTGCTAGTATATCACCACACCTGGCTCCTGTGTGTAAACCCTGCCCAATGCTAAGTCCTATCAGGATCCTCGGCTTTTTCCTGAAAACCAGAGAGGGGCTGGTGCTGTGAATCTCCTGTTTTCATCTGGTCTGGGAAGCTCTGCTCACGAGGGCACAGCAGAGGCCCTCATCTGCCTGCCAGATGCTGAGAACCACAAGCCATATGGGGACCAGGCCTGCAATTGTCTGTGCTTGCAATTCCTGGGCTCTAAATTGTTGATAAAACATAGCAGACTTCAGAGCTGAGTGTTGTACTTCTGGGGGCAGTTCTCACAGAGTAGCCCAGGCTGACATCTAGAGCTGGGAAAAATCTTCCTGCCTCAGCCTCTTTTTATTTTTGTTATTTCATTTTGGTTTTTGATTTTTTTCAAGACAGGATTTCAAAAACCTGAGTAGCCTGGCTGTCCTGGACTCAATATGTAGACCAGGCTTCCCTATATCTCACAGAGATCTGGCATCCCTCAGCCTTTTAAGTGCTGCAATAACAGGTGTGAACCATCAACCCTGCCAAGATTGATGACTTGAGTTCAATTCCTGGTACCCACATAGTGGACCCCCACCACACACAAAAACACAAAAGAAATCAATTTTTTTGTTTTTACATTTAAAAGACAAACATGTAATTTTTTTAAAGTTTTTTATATAGGGTTTCCTTGTGTAGCCCTGTTGGTCTTGGATCTCACTCTAAGTGCTGGGATTAAAGGTCTGCGCCACCAGGACTGGCTGTGCCTGCTTTCTTGTTTTTAACTTAATTATAATTTGTGTATTAGCGTGAGGTGACAGGTCCCTTAGAATTGGGCTTATAGGCAGTTGTGAGCTGCCATGTGGATGCTGGGAATTGAACTCGGGTCCTTTGGAAGAGCAGAAATTGCTCTTAACCACTGAACCCTCTCTCCAGCCCAGCCTGGTTTTTATACATATTTATGATTACATGTATACTGTGGCATGCATGTGGAGTTGGTTCTCTGTTTCCACCATGTTGGTCCCAAGGTTTGAACTCGGGTCATCATGCTTGGCAGGAAGCACCCTCATCCACTGAGCCATCTTGCTGGCCCCCAGTCCATGTTTAGAGCCAAACTGGAAACAGTGCAGATGTGGGGGCCAGCCTCAGGTCAGGCCCTCTAGAACCTTTGCTGTCTCTTACCATGGAGGCTAGGCCAACTAGCCCTTGATAATTAAGGTGTCAGTCTGGGGAAAGCAAGTGTGGTGACAACCATGCCACTGTTCTAGCACTCAGGAAGTGAGGCAGGAGAATCATGAAGTCAGGTTATCCTCAGCTATGTGGTAAGTCAGGGGCTATCCTGGGCTACATTAGAAACAGCCTCAAAAACAAGCAAGGTGTGGTGGTACACACCCTTCATCTCTGCACTCTGGAGGCCAGCCTGCTCTACATGGCAAGTTCCAGGCCAGCTTGAGCTAAGCAGTGTGACCGTGTCTTGAAGGGAGGGTGCGCTGATAACATGCTTAAGGACCCAGGTTCAGTCCCCAGAACCTGCACCGAGAGCTGGGGCTCAGTGATGGGGAGATGGGGAGCAGGTAGAAGAATCCTGGAAGCTGGTGGAAGAAAAGGGCTGCAGAGATGGCGCTGGAAGAGGCCCTGAGCTCTCTGCGCAGTGTCCATGGCTACCTGTAGCTCAGCCCGGGCATCAGCGCCCCCAGCCTCTGCAGTCTGAGCTCTCACTGTCTTGAGCACTGTGGCACCTGTGCAAACAAATATAAGGCAGGAGCCTAAGCACGTAGGCGCAGAGACGGCAGCAGCAGCATTGCAGTTGAGGACAGGGAAGGGAGAACGGGCACCGCCCAGCCAGTGCTACTGAAAGTTCAGTTCTTGGCCAGGATGAGATGGGGACTGTGGCGGAGTGGGGGCCTCACTCTTTAGCTCTGGGTAATTTAGAACCCCATCCTCCTGCCTCAGCTTCCTGAATGCTGGAAGCAACAGGTGTGCTACCATGCTCAGTTCTTCTGGCTTAATGTATTTCTGGGGATGGATCCCTGTTGGGCCCTCAAGAACCCCAGGTTACCAGTGCATGTTCTGAAGCTTGGGTGATTTCTGTTAGGGGCTATGATGGGCTCTTGACATCCTTTCTTAGGTAGTGCTGAGCTCAAATCTTATTCTGGTCATTTCAGGCATCAGAGGCCAAGGAGAAAGAGATGGACCCCCCAGACTCGGCATCAAGGGTCTTCTGTGGCCGCTTCCTCAGCATGGTGAACACTGATGATGTCAATGCCATTATCCTGGCCCAGAAGAACATGTAAGCGACCACGGGAGGCATGGGAAGGATCCTGCTGTCTACCCAAATCCTGCCCAGAGTTTTGACAAAGGAAATGAGGTCCTGGCTTCAGAGCCAATTCCTTCATGGCCTGCAAGCCAGGCCTTGGCACGGCCAGGGCTGGTAGGATTTTGCAGCTGTGGTGACATTGTCAAGGGGCTCCTGGCCCCACAAAGGGCCTGAGAGGGCTGGAGGAGTAGGGTACTCAGGAGCTTCCGGCCAAGCTTCTTGGCATTAGAACCTGGACCCCAGTCTGGGTGTGCAGAGAGCCTGATCCAGGATGCTTTGCTCCCTGGCTGGTAAAGCCCAGTTTCAGCTGGGCTTGTAGGGCAACTTGGCAGTGGGTGTGTCCACCATTCTAGTGGCCGGCCCTCCCAGCTCCTTGTTTATAACACACTGAACCTTGGCTGCTGTCTTCTGGGGCTCTCTACCTTATATTTACTTAGTTCGTTTTGTTTATTAGGTTTTGTTTTTTTAAAAATTTGTTTCCCTTTATGTACATTGTTGTTTTGTCTGCGTGTGTGTCTGTGAAGTTTTCAGATCCCCTGAATTGGAGCTACAGTTGTGAGCTCCCATGTGGTGCTGGGAATTGAACCTGAGTCCTCTGGAAGAGCAGCCAGTGCTCTTAACTGCTGAGCTATCCTTCTGGCCCCCTTGTTTTTGTTTTTTTGAGACAGGGTTTCTCTGTGCAGCCCATGGCTAACCTGGAAGTCACTCTGCAGACCAGACTGGACTCTAACTCAGAGCTCTGCCTGCCTTTGCCCCCCAAGCACTGGGATTAAAGGTGTGTGCCACCATGCTCAGGCCCCTTTCCTGGTTCTTTAGGTTCTTTAGGTTAGGTTCAGACATGGCCCTGTAAACTCCCAGACTAACAGTGACAAAACCAAATGGGAACCATCCAAGCCCTTGGGTGTCATGCCAGGGCTTGAGGACTGACTTGGGGTTCATGCAGTGCAACAGGAACAGTCAGCATGAGGGCTAAGTGACTCTGAGAAAAGACATTAGGTTCTAGTTGATGTGGCAGAGTCCACGACCTGGAACCTAACAGAGGAACAGCTTTCTGCCTCAGACTCCTGTCCATCTTTTGAAGCTGTTTGTGGCCAGGAAGCCAAGAGACACAGGCTGGGCTCCCAGCATCCCCTTTATGGTATTCCCCAATGTTCTACCACCTTCCAACTACAGGCTGGAGACACCTTCTGAACATTGGCCTTGAGAAACATTTAAAATCTAAACCTTGAAAAAAAAAGGGGGAGGTTATTAAGGGGATATTAAGTGGTTAAGAGCAGCAGCTACTTTTAAGAAGGGCCAGTTCTATTTCCAGCACCACATAGTGGCTCACCACTGTAATTGATGTTCCAGGGACCGGAACTGTCTTCTGTCCTCCATGGGCACTGCATGCACACAGTCCACAGATATACACAAAGGCAAAGCATAGAATAGAAAACAAGTATGGCCCTGGAGTGATGGCACACACCTTTAACTCCTGTACTCCATGAGTTCCAGGCCAGCCCAGACGACATATTGAGATTCGGTCTGTCCTTAAAAAAATGTCATCCTGTGGCTGGATGTTGTGGCATAGGCCTGTAATTCCAGTACTTATCTAGAGGCAGTTTGAGGTCAGATTAGAACATAGAGTGGGTTCCAGACCAAGCTGGGTAACATAGCAGGATCCTGTCAGGAGAAACTAATGCACACTAAAAATCTCTGTGAAAGGTGCAGGCTGCAACTAAGAGTATCTTTGAATAGGGCTTTCAAGGGTGAGTAGGAGTTGGGTGGCCAGAACAGCAGACAGAGTTCTTCAGGCTGTGGCTCTCACAGGGCTCAGCTTGGGCCAATGTTCCTAGACCTGATGCAGACAGAGGCCCTCACTCTCCCCGCAGGCTGGACCGCTTCGAGAAAACCAATGAGATGCTTTTGAACTTCAACAACCTGTCCAGTGTGCGGCTGCAACAGATGAGTGAGCGCTTCATGCACCACACGCGCACCTTGGTGGACATGAAACGGGACCTGGACAGCATCTTCCGCAGGATCAGGTGTCCCCGCCCCCCAGAGCTCCCTTGTGGCTACACAGCCTGTTGCCCCACATCTTGCCTGGCATCTGCCTCCTTGCCCTGTCTTGCAGCACAACTGCAAAGCACTAGCCTCTTCCTCTTACTTTGGGCCCGTCCGTGGCCATCACCCAGCTCTCTTTTGATGCCCTGCCCCTCCACTCTGAAGCCCCACCCATCATCTCCAGGACACTGAGCCCAGGACCTTGCTGACCTCTGCCTCTTAGTCCCTTGAGGCCTCCCCACCCCAGCCTTCCCTCCTTTCCCCTCCGAGGCCTACTCCTCTGCCCTTCCTCTCCCGTACTCCCTGCCTTCTGCCCTCTACAGCCTGGGGAATTCTGGTTGTTTACAGATCTGATCTCTGGGGTAGTGATCTGGAAGAAGTAAACTTCCCCTTAAAAAAATAGCCAGGGCTGTCCGGAACTCGCTCTGTAGACCAGGCTGGCCGGGAACTCAGAGACCCGCCCGCCTCTGTCTCCTGAGTGTTAGACTTAAAGGGCTGCGCCACTGCTGCCTGGTGGTGAGTTTCCGTTTTATTTGGCATCTGTGCCACACAGCTAGGACCCAGTACAAATCAGCAGAGGTGATAGTTGGGTGGACAGGCCGGGCTCTCCGCTTCTTGAGGCAGGCTGAGCAGCCAGAAGAGCATGAGGTCCCCAGGTCCATTCTGGATAGAGGCCAATCAGGGTTTGGTTTGGGTCTTACCATAATGGCGCCAGGTCCTGGAATATGACATCCGTATCCTTCTCTCTCAGGGTCCTCCAGGTATACCTTATAGCCTCACCCATCATGGCGGTGACAGCTTCAGTCAGCCATCCAGCCCAGGACAGCTCAGGCCATAGGGGATCCAGATTATAGATGTGCCCTTGCTTTCAACCCAAGGCTCTAGCCTGGGTTGCTGGGGGACAAAGCAAGCCTCCCCAAAGCCTTCAGGTGATCTAGACCACCTTGTTTTGTTTTTGAGGCAAGGTCTCAATAGCTCCAGCTGTCCTAGAACCTACAGAGACCCACCTGTCTCTGTCTCCCTAGTGCTAGAATTAAAGGCGTGTGCCACAACTGCCTGGCCTCTTATTACTTTATTGCAGTCTTGATACTGTTTGAGACAGGGTCTGTTGTAGCCCAGGCCAACTTCCATTCCTCTTAGGGCTGATGATGACTTTGAGCCCTTATTCTCTTGCCTCTACCTCCTGAGTGCCGAGATGCCTGCCACCCTTGTCTCCTAGTTTTTCCTCTAACACAGTTGTATCTCACAGTAGCAGGCTGACTCTGCAACTGGTTTGGGGAGTAGGCAGCAGCTCTTTGAGCCCCAAGAGTTGATAGCCAGCAGCATGTGTCCTAGTTGGCCAGAGACAAGCGCAGTCCGTCTGTGCTGAGCCTTGACTATGTGCTCATGACAGCCCGCTGGCGGCCGGGGCGCGCTGTGCTCTCTGAGGACCCTCCCCTGCTGACAGGCCTGGGGTGTGGGACTTCAGGGCAGAGAGAACAGGCAGTTCATACAGGAATAAAGCCAACTAGGGGTTAGGGCACCTGCCTGGGATCCTGGCACACTGCAGGATGAGACAGGAGGATCTTGACTTCCAGGTCAATGGGCGGCTCCAAGGTGAGTTCGAGGATAGCCTGAGCTACACCGCAAGACTTTGTCTCAGAAAGCCAAAAGGGCGCTGGGAAGATGACTCCGTACTGAGCTAAGCAACCATGAGGACAGGAGTTCAGATCCCAGAACACACAGAAAGTTAGACACAGTGGCTGGGGATGACTCAGTGGTTGAGAGTGTGGGTTGTTCTCACCATAGCAGTTTGGCTCTCAGCACCCATCCCGGGTGGCTCACAACTGCCTGTAACTCCGCCAGAAAACCAGAGCTAGACGTCAGCACCTGCCCGCTACATACCCATACACAAAAACATATCCAGGCACAAGTTAGAGATAAAATGAATTTATAAAAATGCTAGGTACAGGGCTGCATGCCTGTCTTCCTGGCACTGAAGAAGTGGAGATAGGTGGATGCTGGGGCTTGCTGACCACACAGCCCAGCTGACACTGAATTCCTGTTTCACGGAGCTCTGAACAAACAAGGTGGACATGTGCTGGGAAAGACCCCACCACCTGGGAGCCAGAAAAGAAAGCAGCAGGATGGTGGGAAGCTCCTGTAGCAGTCTCAGCCGCCTTCTGCCCCAAAGCATTGCTGGGGCCAAGCAGAACAGAGGAGGAGCTGTGAGCATGCAGGAGACAAGTGCCCAGGGCAGTAAGCGACAGGCTGTTTCCAGAGCCCAGAGGCTCCTGCTGGTGGCTCATCCCTGTCTGTCCCCTTCTCCACAGGACACTGAAGGGGAAGCTGGCCCGGCAGCACCCGGAAGCTTTCAGCCGTAAGTGTGCCCCACACCCTGCTTCTGCCAGTGCCTTCTGCCCAGGGCTGGCTTCTGAAGGCTCCTGGACAGCTGCTCATCCAGGGTCCCGTGGGTGGGGGAAGGGCACAGAGGCCACAATGTCCCCTCTGGAGGCAGGCTTCAGGAGTGGATAGTGACAACCCTCACCTTACACCCAGTAGCTCCTGTGTGCCAGGCTGTCACCAGCAAGTGTTGAGGTAGGGATGGGACATTCTGTCTCACAAGGGGAAACTGAGACCCCACGAGAGGGAAGTGATACCATCTGGGGTGTGAATGAGGTGGAGCCAGAAGAAAGGCTAGAAAAAGAAGTTGTCAGGTCTATGGCTGTAATTTTGCTGGAACCCTGCCCAACATTGAGAAGGGCTGTCTGAGGTCACCTCATCTGTTGAGTGGTCTCTATCCACCCCAGTGACAGGTGGAATTCCTGAGGTTTCTTTTGTTTGCATTGTGGAGTTTGTTTTTGTTTGTTTGGTTTGCCTGGATTTGATTTTCGAGACAGAAGTTCTCTGTGGAGCTCTGGCTGTCCTGGAGCTCTTTCTATAGAACTGTCATATTGGATTCTGGAGGGCTAAAAGGTTCCTGAACTCAAGAGCTCATCCTGCCTCTGCCTCTGAGTGCTCGGAGTAAAGGCATGCGCCATTGGCTGCCACCACTACCACCGCCGGGCTTTGCAGTTTTTTTGTTTTGTTTTCAAGACATGGTTTTATGTAGCTAGAACTGGCCTTAAATTCTTTATGTGGTAAGAGATGACCTCAAACTCCTGATTCCCCTGTCTCTACCATTAGGGATGCTAAGGTGAGGCAGGGCGGGTGTGGTATCTGGCCCAGGGGCCGTGTGCACGTGCACACACACTCAAACCCAGTCTTTCTGCCCATGCCAGCCAGCCTGGGACTTTTGTTGTTTTATTTCAAGTGTTAAGTTTTCAGGCAGATTCTCACTGTGTAGGCCTCCTGCCTCAGTCTCCCATACTGGATATAGATGGGCATACTCATTCTAAGCTCACCCTCAACCTAGAGCTGTAATAAGTTGTCTTCCACTTGCCTATGCCTCAGTTTCCTCCTTTGTGAAATGGGCCAAGTCATGCCTCTGGGTGGTAGAGTTCTAGAGGCCACCCTTATAGGAAGGCCAGGATCTGTGCAAGGTGACATGACCAGCATGGGGTTCCTTCCCCAGACATCCCAGAGGGTTCATTCCTAGAAGATGAAGATGAAGACCCCATCCCGCCCAGCATCACCACAACGATTGCCACCTCTGAGCAGAGCACGGGTTCCTGTGACACCAGCCCAGACACTGTCTCACCATCCCTCAGTCCTGGTTTTGAGGACCTGTCACACGTGCGACCCGGTTCCCCTGCAATCAACGGCCACAGGCAGACAGATGACGAGGAAGAGATACATGGAGAATAGCCCCTCCCATCATCCCAGAAAGGCTCAGGGTGGCCCTGCTCCTTCTGGGGTCACAACCAGTCAGCTTTGCTGCCCCATTCTGTCACAGGCAGGGTCCCTAAACTCCTGCCCCTTACCCTAAGAATGGGATTTCCCTGTGCCAGCACATGCACCCTAGCTGAGGTGGTGGGGCTGGGTCCAGGTAACCTTGAGTTCAGCCTGGGCCAGCCTGGAACAGTGCTTCTGTGGTCCCCACAGACCAAAGCTAGATGTCCCCCACCCTGGGGAGGCCATTGGAGGTAGAAGGTGCCAGCAGGGCTGAGCTTGTTCCTACCCACTGACAGCTGCTGACTTAATTCTGGTCTCCCTGTCTCTGTGGAAGTCTTTTTTTCCTGTCACGTTGGCTTCTGGAAGGCTAGAAGGTTTGAGATAGAAGTAGCTCACAGGTCCAGCAGGTGTCTCCAGAGCTGGCCAGCCACTTTAGAAAACAGCTGAATGGGCTATTTTTGTATCCGATGTTTACAGATGTTGGGAAGTTATCAATAAAGACTGTTATGAAAAGGGAACACTGCACTAGCGGTGGCTAGCTGTTGTCATTGGGTCTCACCCCAGAACACGGCAAGTTCTGGATGTGTCCAGGGGGCCCTGCTGGAGGAAGCTGGCTGAACAGCAGACTTTGTGAACTACAAGACAGGGATGTGCCAGACGGGAGTCCTGAGGTGACCTCTGAGAGTTTCCTTCCCTGCTGAGGACATGCCTGGCCTGGGGGCTTCTGTGACACTGTTTCTGCTGGACACCTAGACATAGGAGCTAGGATTGTACACAGCCACTACTGCATGTCATGCAGCTTTTACTTGGGTTCTGGGGATTTGAACTACCTTCAAGTCTTCAGGCTTGTGTGGTAGTTTTACCCAGTGAGCCATCTTCCCAGGCCTAGGGCACTATTAGTTGATAGTCTGCCAGGAAATAGCCTGGTCACAGAGCCATGTGAAGCAGGCACTAGGCCCCAGGGTAAGCTCCATCTCTGCAAAATAGTGCTAATGAAAGAAAACAGCACCAGCTTCCACATGGAAGCTTACACCTTCAACTCCAGTCCAGCACAGCTGATGCCCTCTTTTGGACTCTAGGGGCACCAGCCATTCTAGTAACAGACATTCAAACAGGTAAACACTCATACACGTAAAACTGAGTGACTCAGAGCTGAAGGTCTCCGGCTGCCTTTGAAGAGGACCAAGGTTCACGCCAGGATCTATGTGGCGTGCATTTCTGGGGGATCCAGTGCTCTCTTCTGGCCTTTGCAGGCACTGCATACACAGATGTTCTTACTAGTAGGGAACACTCAAAAACAATTCTATGTACTGTGTGAGTACATTGAAAGAATCTCTTCAGGTGTTCACCTGGGAACTGACAGGGAACCAGACAGTGCCATGCTTGGCCATTATCAGAGAGGCTAGCTGCAGCAGATGGGAGCAGGTGCAGACCCACAAATGGACAGAGTAGAGCTAGAACTTGGAACTCTTAGCCCTAAATGGGGGTCTCCACTAAATCCCTCCCCTCAGGGCTCAAGGAACCCTTCAGAAGAGGCAGGAGGAAGAGTGTAACAATCTGAGAGGACAGAGGCAGCCAAGGAAAGGAGGCCTCCAAACACAGCAAACTAACACGGACGCAGCATGGGCGGCAGGGGACCCAGTGCTGATGGTAAGTAGACACATGCCCTGTCCCTAACTCGTCCCCAAATGATAGCCATTCACAAATAAAAATTAGCTTTCTCTGACAGAGTCTTACTGGATATACAAAGAACACTCTAAGAGCAGGAGGTTTCCCTACAGGCCTTTTGTTTTTATGGGATCTGTGCTTACAGATGTAAGTGGATGTGTTTCTTGTGCTTTCCCTTTGACTTTTCTTATGCTTGGTTTGCCCTGTTCTGGTTATTTTTATATGCCTGTTTGTTTTCTTTCTTTGTTGTTTTTGTTTTTAGTTTCTTGAAACAGGATTTCTGTTACAGGCTCGGCTTGCCTTTGCCTCCTGATTAAAGGCTGCACCACCAGGGCCAACTGCCTGTTTTCTATGAGAGGGAAAAAAGGTGTGGACTTGGGGTGGGTAGGATTGGGGGATAATCAGGAAGGACTTGGGGGAGGTAACATTTTGATCAGAATATATTGTGTGGGGGGGCTATTTTCAATTTAAAAAAAACCTTACCTTTCCAGAACTTCCACAGCTACTTTTTTTCCTGATGCAGAGTAAGCCCTGGGGAATACTTGAAAAACAAGAGCCATATAACCAAACTCAAGGTAATTTATCTCTCTCCAGTTATTTTTTGAAGCAGGATCTCAACTATGGGCTCCTGGCTGTGCGGGAACTCTGTTCGGGACTGGCACTGAACTTCCAGACCTCCGCGACCTCTGCCCTCCAACTGCTAGGATCAGAGGCGAGTGCCACCACACCCTACTCTTGAGTAACATTTTTATTACATTCATTTCTTTCGCGTGTGTGCGTCCTGTTAACGTGGGTGAACAGCTGCAGTCGGTTCTCTCGCTCCAGCTTTACCCGCTGAGTCTACTGGCTTTTGAGACGGAGGCCGGCGTGTGCGCTACCGCCTAGGCTACCCCAGCACTCGCCGCAGTCCGCCAGCCGCGGTGACACCTCAGGGGAACAAACCGTGTCCCCAGCTGGCCGGGAGACGCAGGAAGGCAGCGAGCGGCCCTCACTCACGTGCTGGGGCGCAGCTCCTCCCCGAAGCCGCTCCTGGCAGACCGGCTTCTCTTGCCAGCACCCAATATGGCGCCCGGCGAAGGCTGGGGCGGGAACGACGTGCGGCGCGGATTGTGACGTCGACGCGCGGCGTGCTCAGAGCGCAGGCGCTCTAAGAGGAGACTCGGGGGTTTCCGGTTCCGCCGTCCTCTTTCTCTTCAACGAGGCGGCCGAGCGGGTTGGTGGTGGCTTCGTCGCTGACGGGCGGGTGGCGGCTGGGCCGGGCCGGGGACCGCCGAGGGGAGTGTCGTGGCCAGCGGGGACCGCGCTGTCGCCGCGCGTGCTCTGCAGGGCTCGCCGGCGGGGCCTGGGCGCGCGGCGGGCACGCGGGAGCCCAGCCCGGGAGCGGCGGGCGGAAGGGCCGAGAGCTCCAGCCTGAGCTCCAGACAAGGCCTGAGCCGATCCTGACGTGCATTGGGTGCCTGGTCCCAGTGCCGGCCACACAGGGTCCCGGCCAGCCTGTGTTTGGAGGGTTAGGGCTCCGAAGCCTGCCTGGTTTACACCTTGTTTGATGCAGTACTGTCATATCAGCACTTGCGAAGTAGGCCGCAGTGCGTCTAGCCTGTCCTGCTGAGAAGAAAGCTGTCTGCTGTTCGATCCGCCAGAGAGAGGACAGCGGAGGGCCGCTTGCCGAGGGTGGGGTGCTCTTTGGTGGTGACTGTTGAGACTGTCTAGTAGGGGAGATACTGAGCTTCAGTGCGCAGCAGGTTTGGCCTTTTGGGGAAGGGTAGGTAGCTAGGAAATGTAGAGTGGAAGACCGTGGTCCACCCGAGCAACATGTCAACTCGTGTGTCTCCTCTGCTTAGCAGACCCCAACATGCAGATCTTCGTGAAGACCCTGACAGGCAAGACCATCACTCTTGAGGTCGAGCCCAGTGACACCATCGAGAATGTCAAGGCCAAGATCCAAGACAAGGAAGGTGGGCTGTGCTGCATGGGTCTCCATCTTGGGGGTGGGGCGGTCCCAGCGCCTTTAGGAAGGAGTGGCCAGCCTGGTTTCTCCTGTGCACAGGCATCCCACCTGACCAGCAGAGGCTGATATTCGCTGGCAAGCAGCTGGAGGATGGCCGCACCCTGTCTGACTACAACATCCAGAAAGGTGAGGGGGACAGGGAGCCTGGCTATTGAGCTCTTAGGGGAGGGCTTGACGTTGTAGTTGGGGCTTGTCTCTAGCATACAGGAGAGCGAGGAAAGTAGGGGACTGGTGGTGTCCCTTAACTTTTTCTTCATTTGCCATTTGTATAGGTGGCAGAGTCAGTTCCCCTTTTTTCCAGACAGGATTTCTCTGTGGAGCCCTTGCTGGACTGGAACTCAGGTCCACCTACCTCTGCCTCCCTGAGTCCTGGGCTGTTTTGTTTGTTTTGTAACACATATTGCTCTCAAACCCACAGTGTTCCCCACAGCCTTCAGATTAGAGGTGTGCGCCACCACACCTGGCCCTCTATTCTAGCATGGGTGTCAGGGATTGAACCCGAGCCACTAGACCCCGCTGTGTCTTTATTTGCCATAATTCTGTGGGGGAATTATGTGTTTGTTGTTGTTTTGTTTTTGGTCTTGTTTTGGTTTTTTTAGACAGGGGTTCTCTGTGTAGCCTTGGCTGTCCTAGACTTGATTTGTAGACCAGGCTCACAGAGCTTCAGCTGCCTCTGAGCCCTGGGATTATGGGTGTGCACTATCACACCCATCTGTGGTGTTTTTTGTTTTGTTTTTGAGGCTAAATCTGGAACTCCTTGTAGTGAATGTTCCTCCTTTGCAGATGTGAAACAAACATACACAGGGTTTCTATGTGTAGCCCTGGCTGTCTTGGAACTCACTTTGTATAACAGGCTGGTCTCAAACTCAGAGATTCTTCTGCCTCCCAAGTGCTGGGAATAAAAGGCCTGCCTGATACCACCACCAGACATTTAGTTTTCATTTTGAGTAGGGAAAGGCTCACTGCATAGATTACAGGGTTTTGTTTGTTTTAACAGGCTGGGTTGCCTGTTCCTCTTTAAATGATCAGATCTCAATTTGTAAGTGGGTGTCACCTTCAGCCTTTAGTTACTTAGTTTCTTCCCTGCTGAAACTGAGCTTGAACGTGGAGCAGAGCTGCCTCTGCCTGCCCAGAGCTGGAGTGTGCGGCAGCAGGGTGCCACCTAACTAGCAGCAAAAAGGGCCTAGTGGGCTGCAGACATGAGGCAGCACTTTTGAGACTGCTGTGTTCTCATGTCCAACTGTGGGTCTGGGCACATCTGGGTTTGACACAAGCTTGCACAGGAGCCGTAATGGTCCTCGCTGTCCAGCTGCCACTTCTGGCTCTGTAGGGTGGTCTCCTTGGGCAGCCCACCTCCGTGTTCTTTGTGAAGTCCTGCCCTGTGCTGCTTGGGCAGGACTCAGCCTCCACCCTCCTTGACAGAGTCCACCCTGCACCTGGTGCTGCGCCTGCGCGGCGGCATCATCGAGCCATCGCTCCGTCAGCTCGCCCAGAAGTACAACTGTGAGAAGATGATCTGCCGCAAGTGCTACGCACGCCTGCACCCCCGTGCAGTCAACTGCCGCAAGAAGAAGTGCGGCCACACCAACAACCTGCGCCCCAAGAAGAAGGTCAAATAAGGCTGGGCCACATGTGCCCATGACCCCGGGG
>CM053764.1:64977952-65177551 GCA_028658305.1 Pachyuromys duprasi
CGCGGCGGCATCATCGAGCCATCGCTCCGTCAGCTCGCCCAGAAGTACAACTGTGAGAAGATGATCTGCCGCAAGTGCTACGCACGCCTGCACCCCCGTGCAGTCAACTGCCGCAAGAAGAAGTGCGGCCACACCAACAACCTGCGCCCCAAGAAGAAGGTCAAATAAGGCTGGGCCACATGTGCCCATGACCCCGGGGCCAAATAAAGTCCCCTTCCATCGACTGGAGCAGTAACTGGTGTCCAAAGTGGCTTTTCTGTTCATGGGTGGGCGGCAGTGGTTGGGGCTCCCACCCTGTAGGGGTCTCACCTGTAGTCTACAGGATGGCAAGTCTTGGGCTAGGACTTGAACCAGTGGATTAAAACGGGGGAGGGGGCTTGAGTTCATCCAAACCCATGTGAAGATGGAGACCACAGTACACACAGCTCCAGGGAGGCTCTGGCGGCTAGTTTGGAACCCATACTCTGGTCCTCAGTCTGGCCCCATCATGCCCATGTGATCTTGCATGCCTGTAGTTTCAGGTCAGACCTTAGTTTAGGGCCTGTGCAGGTTAGCTCACTGAGCCTACAGGTCAGCCTTCCTGTCCCTCAGGCGCCACCATGGGGGTCTTCTCCCAGCATTGGGATCACAGGTTCACACAGCAGTGCACACTTTTATGTGGGTCTGTGAGGCCTGGCCATCAATCTGACCTATGTAGTCTTGGGGCATGGAACTCTTGCCCCATCCTGGAAAGTGCTAGATTGGCTTTAGCCACTGCAAAGGCTCTACCATGCCTCACTCTGGGACTGAGTGGGTTCCAGCTTGTCATTGAGGGTTTCTGTGGGTATGAACCCTGTTGCTAACAGCTTGCTGTCTTGAGTGCAGGCGTGGACACCATTATGTCCCTAGTTCCGCTTGGGGAAGGAGCCTCTCTGCCCTGGGCTCCCAGCATAAGGTGTTTGCACGGATCTGCTGTACTTTTGGGGGACTGGGAGGGTCTATGTTGGGTCTGGTGGTTTTGAAACTAGACCAGGCTGGCCTCAATCCAGACATAGCACCTGCTTCTGTCTTCCCGCTGCTGGGATAAAGGCATGCACCACCGCAGCCTCACACTCCGTCTGTATTTCATAGGTTTATCAGAATGGATGTTTAGTGCTTACTCTTGAGATGGAAAGAAAGGGCTTAGGATCATCTGCCAGAGTTTAAGATGGGCCCGGCCATGTGGGTCCAGTCCTGTGACAGCAACCGGCACCGAAATATTGGTCTAGCCCCCACCTACATTTCACTAATATAGCCTGTGACCCTACTTGATCCCCGCGCGTCTCGAGGATTAGGCGGATGCACACAGTCCTGGAACAAACTAGATAGAACTGTGGTATGGGAAGGTGGCCAGGTGCGCGCGGGTGGTTCGTGGGCCTCCTGGCCGGCAGGGGGCGCTGCGGCCGTTCCCAGGCACCGCGGGACTGCGCAGTCATGTTCGCCGGCGCGACAGAGGTGCCGGCTCCTGCGGACGCCCCGGAGTCGGCGGAGCCCGCGTGGGCCTGGGTGAGCGCGGGCGGGCGGGTGGAGCTCGGGGCGGCGGGATGGGCTCGGAGCTCCGGCTTCATGGTCCCACGCCCCCATAGAAAGACGCCCCGATCTCCACGCTAGTGCGGAGGATCCAGCAGCTGCAGAATGAGCGCGCTCAGGCCTTCCGCCGCCTGGACCAGTGAGTTGGCTGGGCTGGAGGGCGGGGCCGGGACAGCTCGCCGGGTGGGACCGGCGGCGGGCCACTAGGGGCGCCAGGCGTGAGGACCAGGAGTGGAAGTGGTCGGATCCGGAGCGCAGAGCGTGCTCGGGGGGCGTGGTCTAGGGGCCCCGGGTGGGCGACACCAAAACCTGTCCGGAAGAGCGAGTCCACCCGGAGTAGGTGTGTGGAGTGGGGGTGGCAGAACGCGACTGTGGCAAGGTATGGGGGAAGGGGGTGGGAGGGGCCCTGACGGGGCGTGACCCGCAGCCCTCTCTTCAGAGATGGGCCCGCTCTAGGCTCTGTCCTGACAGCAGGTCCTTCCGTCTGTGGGGCTTAGGTTTGGCGCCTTCAAGCCGGGTGCATCTTGCAGGTGGCTGGAGTAGGGGTCCTGGTCTGTGAGTCAGTGGGTTCAGCGTCCTCCCCACCTACCGCAGAGCTCACCGCCAGTACCTGCTCAATGGCCTGCACCATGACTTCTTCCCCCATTACCGGAGTGTCGTGCACGAGGTGACTCAGGCCTTCGCCGCCGCCTCACGGGAGGTACTGGCGGTAGAAGCGGAGCTGGCGGGGCCTCGATCGCAGCCGGTGCTCGCCCGCCACGTGCGCAGCCTGCAGGAGCTGGAACAGACTCGCCTGGCTACGGTAAGACCACCACCTCGCAAAGCGGGGCCTGGGCCATTCCCGGCCACTCCGACCCACCACCTTTCTGCCACACACCTCGATGGATTTGAGCCCTCTCCAGCTGTCTCCTATCTGCCTACATTGGTCTCCGGAAAGCTATCCCAAGAACCCCAGGGTCCAACCCTGCACACACTGTGGCTGTTCAGGTCCCTCTCCAACTCCGGTTTATCACGATTGTGACCCACAAGCTACTTCTACCAATAACCTCAGAAACTTATCACCCTGGCCATTGACCCAGACAGATCTCAAGGCTGCACCTTCCCTGACCTTTCACTAGTGACTCACCCACTGAAAGCACACCCACATCGCTCTTCGGTCTGGAATTCATAGTGCAGAACCCCAAACTCTGCCTTGAGTCCCAGATTTATTTCCGTTCTGGAATTTATAACTCCCTGGCCCACCGCTGGGGTGGAGGCCACACCTACCATGCCTGCCAGAATTCCATGGCTTTTCCAAGCTGTGACCGTATTCTGTGCTGCTCTTCCACAGGAGAGTCCTAAAAGCAGACCATATCCCAAGCTCTGCTGCCCTAGACCCCTCTCCTGGTCTGCCTTCCCGCTGGCGGTGCGGCTTTTACCTACTGCGGTTCCCATTTCTCCCTCCAGGTGGCGCTGATGCAGGTGATGGCGACGCCCGGAGTGTCTGAACAGGAGGATCCTGAAAAGTTGCGCGAGCTGAAAATGAAGTGAGCCCTCTGGGCCCCCTGTTCTGACAGCTTAGATTGGCATCTTGCAGCCATGGTTGGCCAATCGCTGACCCAGTCAGAGGGTGCTCTGACCTGCACACTGGTGTCCCCAGATGCATGCGTCCCAGGATGCCCATGTGTCTTCCTGCAGTTTCTGCTGCTCTCAGGAGTTTGAACATGGCCATGGTCACACTTGTTCCCCTGTATGAGCCCCTGCAGTTCTCTCGCAGGCCTCCAAGCAGAGGCGGTGATGCACAAACATACCAACTTCTTGGTGGCATGCGCCCCTTTCCCCCACCATGGCCTTTCCCATGAGCCCACTTGTGACCCACGGAGCCACCCCGCCTCCTGGGCATGCTCCCAGGCGAGGCTTGAGGTTTGGCAGCAGGCAGGAGGGCCCAGGGCTTGCCATAGGCCCTCCCCGCTAGCTGTGCAGCTTGGCTAATTCAGCCCATCTGGGTTTTATTTATAGTTTCCATCCGCTCTTGTAGGGTAATTAAAACCATGGAGGCGATCAGCGAGGTTCTGCAGGAACTCAGGTTTGATGCAGAATCTGCCGAGTGAGGGCGGCTCCCCAGGGACCAGAGGAAGATGGGAAAAGAGGCCCATGGCGTTCAGCCCAGCCCTGACCGCCAGCTGGCTGAGGTCGTGCCCCACCGGGCTGCCTCCAATGCGCCTCAAATAAAGAATCCTCCTTCTGCAGCTTTCCCATCAGCTCTGTATCTTAGGGTGTAGGGTTTGGCGATCCTGGGGAAGGGACTCCCCAGGGGAACAGGTAAAGCAGGTGGACGATTACACGCCCCCAAGAGTTCAAGACAGGTAGTCTAATGCACTGCAAGACAAGCCTGAAGTTCAGAGGTGAGGGGTGTTCCAGTCTCTCAGGCCATCCAGGCCCCAAACACACACAGAGGAACCTGAACAACTCATTTATTTAAAGAGACTCCTGGAGGGCCCTGGGTACCCTACCCACTCGCAGGTGCACCCGAGCTTGACTGTCATGTGAACCACAGCTGCGGCGTTTCTTTGGTCTCCGGAAATGACAGTACAGAGAGGCTCCAGTTGGAGTGGACCTCCAGGTCTGCATGTGGCAGGGGGGTGGCCTGTCCTTAGAGTCTATCCGGCAGGACCTGGGGACAGAAAGCAGATCCCACTAAGCCTGGGGCCTAAGAGTCCAGACAGGACTCCCTCTCCCTTCCGTGATCCCGGAATGAAGCCTGAGGTGCTTAGACATGCTGCGTGCAAGAGGAGAGCTTCCCTGGCGTTACCAAGAGTAGGAGGAAGGCCTCATCCATGCTGCCCCAACCCCCACCCGGGCCCCCCGTACCTCTCGCCGCACCCCGTCTGCCCGAGGACAGGATCCCCTCATCCTGTGCTTGGAAAGAAGTGCGCGGTGTTGTGGAGGCTGCACATCCGGGTCCCTCCTCAGCTTCCACACCCCCACGCAAGCCTCCCCCACCTTCCTACCTGGTTTCGGGTCTTGTGTGACTTCTGCATCCAAGCACGCCACTGGTCGTACAGGCGGAAGCTAAGGTTCGAGCAGTACGCGTGCTTCTTGAGCCAGCCAAGGAACTGCTTGAGCTCGCGCCGCACCGGGCCCGAGCTGGGCTCGCCGCCCCGCGGCTCGCACACCCCTCCGCCCGGGCCCGGGCGCTCTAAAGAGAGTGGAGCGGCAGTGTTGGGCTCTGCCGGCAGGGGGCGCGCGCGGGCCCGCAGCCTCCCGTACCGGACCTGGCGGGGCCCGGGAAAGTGGGGCCGGGTGTCAGGTGTGGAACCCTGGCGTCGCCAGCGGGATGGAGACCCGCAGGGAGGATCAAGTTAGAGGGAGACACACAGAGACGCTAGGGACAGGGACAAACCGAGACAAAGGCCGAGAAAGCAGAGGTCACCGGGAGGGAGAGGAGCCCTCAGCCCAGCACTTGGTAGGCTAAGGCAGGACTGCTGCACATTTAAAGGCGCCTTGCACTACCTGTGAGGGGAGGAGGGGGCTTGCCTCCAGCCCTGGTCCCACACGGTGGGACACGCTCTCCAAGGCACAGCATACAAAAGCAGTTTCAGAAGTTCAATTATGTTAAAATGTAAACAACATTAATAATAAAAGGCTATGGGAAAGTGGATGACAGTTGTAGGAGAAGGAGGTAGACAGCAAGATAAGCCGAAGAGAATGATCCGGTGTGACAGGGCGTGGGCTGGGAGGGCCAGGTAGGAGGCCAGCCCGTAGGTCCACCCCCCAGCCCCAGCCGTCCCCAGGCAGACCAGCGGATAAGGACATCGGCCTCACGTCATAAATAAAACTGGGGACTCGCTGACAGCCCCTGGCACAGCCTCGGGCCCCGCAGCCCCCGCCGGCCTCCCCAGTCTCCCGGGCGGACGCAGCCGCCTCCTGGCTCCCGCGCAAGAATCGCAGGTGCTGGGCACGAGCAAGGGCCAAAGCTCCAAGGCTCCGGCCCCTCCCTGCTGCGTTCACTCCCGCCCAGCCCAGACCTGGAGGGGCCCAGATGGGGGCTGGAGAGCTTGCTGGAGCTGGTTCTGACCCTCTCTTCCTCCAGGACTCTCGCTGGACCTCAGTTTCCCCATTACCCCCTCATCACCAAACTGAGCATATGTGTCTGAGCTCGGGGGTTTCAGTGTCCCTCATGGAAGAAAGAGCGCTCTCTCCCTCTTGGGGCCTGGTGGAAGGGTTTAGGGGACGGGAGCCCTCTCCTCTCCGGTCTGCAAATACTCTAAGGTGGGCACCAGCCTTGGACAGTGCTACCCAAACCTGGCAGATAGGGAAACTGTGGCCAGACACTTCGAGCAATGTGTGTCATGGAATAAAGGGCAGGTCCATGGGCTCGGGAAGTCTGCAGGACAAGGAACTCAACTTCAGGCCCTCCCAAAAGACCGGAAGAAAAGTACGGCTCGTGGCCAAATATTAAAACGGCCTAGGCTAAATTAAGGGTTAGAGGGGTGGCCCAGCAGTCACGACCCCTCCCTGTTGCAGGCACAAGACACTGTGATCTATGGATTGTGTGGGTGGGATCAAGTGACAACTGGCTGCAATGTTCTATATTACATACAATTAATTTTTCTGGAGAGTCTAGGATACTTGGGTAAAATCAGCCCGTTTTCTGTTCTCTTCCAACAGGTCACACTGTTCTCCACCCCTCACCAAAAGTCAGGCTTAAAGTGTGATTAAAGCGTGACATGACCAATCTCATGATTGCGGCGGTCATCGCAGCAGCCTGTCTGGAAGGGGAGCTAGGAGGATCAGGAGTTCAAGCTCATCCTTGATTTGAGGTCAAGGCCAGCCTGCCCTACCTGAAGACCCTGTGTCAAAACAGAAAGAGAGACAGGCTGGGCTGGGGCCCCGCGGGGCCATCCGGCCCGGGGAGGAGCTCACCGCTTCGCGGAGTGGAGGCGGCAGTGGCGTGGCTCCACTCGCTCCAGATTCCCGCCTTTTTCGACCCATAGATCCCGAATGGGTTACAACGCACTTGGACGAAGTACACGGTGCCGGGCTTCAGGCCCGCAAGCCGGCAGGAGGTCTGGTTGCTGACGTCATCCACCACCTGCACACGGAGGGAGGGGTCAGATGCGAGGGGCGGGGCTATGGGCGGGTCCAGGGCGGGACGGGCACCTTCCAGTCCACGCTGTCCTCCACGCGGTAGCGGATCTGGTACTTGGCTTGAAAGAGGAAATCCTTGAGGGCGGGTGGCGAGACCCAGCGCACACTCAGCTGGTCCTCCAGGCCCCCAACGCGGCTCACGTGCACGTCAGGTGGAGGGTCCGTGGTCACTGGGGGTGGAGCAGGCCTGGTCACTCGAGATGTTTTTGTTGTTGTTTTTGAGACAAGGACTGTGTAGCCCTGGCTGGCCTGGAGCTCCCTATGTGGATCAGGCTGGCCTTGAACTCACAGAGATCCTTCTGCCTCTGCCTCTCCTGATGCTAGGATTAAAGGCTTGCAACAGTAGGCCCAGCCCTTAAGACAGCTTGGTGAGAATTGTCTAGGAACAGACCTCCCAGTGGTGCGACCTATGCTGCAGTGGTTCCTGGGACATCTGCCTGCATTTGCCGCACGCATGCACGCGCGCGCATACACACACACACACACACACACACACACACGCACACACACACCTGCTGTCTACTCACCCAGGCCTGACAGACCACTGTCATTTAATATTCCAGAAACAGCCAGCAACTGTTGTTGGAAGCTGATATCAACATTACTGTCTCTGATGGAAGACACGCAATCCTATCCTCAGAAGGTCAGAGCAGCAAGCCTGTCCAGCTGGGGTACAGCTTAGCAGCAGAGGTCTCACTAAACAGGAGGCTCACCCTGCACCTGTGAGCATCACCCTGCACCTGTGAGCATCACCCAGCACCTGTGAGGCTCACCCTGCCCCTGTGGGCATGACCCTGACCCTGGGAGGCTCACCAGCACCTGTGAGGTTCACCCAGCACCTGTGGGCACCACCCTGCCCCTGTGAGGCTCACCCTGCCCCTGTGGGCATCACCCAGCACCTGTGAGGTTCACCCAGCACCTGTGGGCATCACCCTGCCTCTCAGAGACCCTGAACTCCAGCATCAAGGCATGGCTGCTGGCTAAGGCTGCTGGCTGTGTTTTCAGCCACGGTCTCACGATGTGACCCAATGTGGCTTCAGCATCAGTGATCTTCCTGCGTAGGCCTCCTGAGTGCCAGGCTGGCGAGCTTTATTTTATTTCACCCCACACAGAGGTGCTATTTGGCTCCATCCCCGTGGGTCCCCACCACATGCCCACCTCTGTTGCCCTGTACATTACCAAAGCCTAAGTGGAGCAGTTATGGCAACCACAGGGAACAACCCTGGGTTAGATGGCACTTCAGGATGCCAGGAAGACACAAGTGCTCTGGGGAGTGGAAACAAGCCAGGGGTACCCAGAGACCCTTCTGGGGAGCCACAGAGAGAGCACAAGCTGGTCTCCCCCCCCACACACACACCAGTCCTCAGTGAGGCACTGAAAGGGTTAAATGGCCCAGGCTGCTCTGGGCTGGGAACACCCTAATTAGATTAGGTCCAATTCTGCTCAGGGATCATCCACTTCCTGCCTCCCACCCTCGCCCCCCAGCTCCAGGCCTCGGCTTCCTGGGGCTCCTCCGACCTGGGCGCCCTCTCCTGCATTCCCCAGGGCTCCCTCCTGAACACCTGGGCTCCTGAGAGGGAGGGTGATCTGGCCAGGTGTTTTCTGCAGAGTGGGGGGATCTTGGCTGTCTTGGGGGGGTGTTTGCACAGTTGTAACCACCCACTGCCCTGCAGCCACCAATGCAGGGGTGGGGGCGGGTCAGACACCTAGAAGAATCAATAGGCTGGGGGGGGGGGGCTCACCCACGTCCAGGACGTCCAGGGTGAGCACATCAGATCTTGCCGAGCCCAGGCGATTGCTGGCTTCCACCCAGATCTCATAGGGAGTGAAGAGCGCCAGGTCTTTAGGGATGTGGCAGGAGTGAGGACCCACAGTGTGGTATTCCTCACATGTGTTGTCCCGACCATACCACCTGTGGAGGCGGGGAGTCCCCTGTGAGTCCTCAGACCTGCTTCCTGCAGTCTCTGGCTTCAACAGGAACCTGTTTCATCAGAGAAGGCAAGTATCTGCCTGAAGTCACACAGCAAGACAGGCCTGGGCACCGACCTCAGCTTATACTTGAGCGAGTAGTTGGTGTGTAGGAATGTCTCCCCGTGTGCACCCGGGGTCCAGCGGCAGGTGAGGTCTTTCATGTTCCGAGACCAGCAGCTGATGTTGAAGGGTTTCTCAGGGGGTACTGCAAGAGAAAGAGGCCAGCTCCAGAGCTGGAGGGCCCATCCTGGGCATGGCCAGCACATCGCTCCCACCCCAGCCTGCCTGTGCCCCGCCCACTTCAGAGGGTCCAAGTTGGACTCTCCACATCTGTCACCACTACCCACAGTCTGTCTCTGAGTGTCCTGGGCCCTACTTACGACCAACATAGAGGCAGGAGCCAGCCAGAATGCTGCCGTCCCGGGCGTGGCACACCAGGTTGTCCCCTGACTGCTGCCTGGACCCGTTAAGGTTGGCCAGGGCCAGAGCCAGGGTGGAGGTGTTGAGTAGGCGGGACAGCTCAGAGGGCAGGCGGCGACCATTGAGGGTCCAGTAGAGACCCTCAGCACTGGCCCCGGGTGTGTCCCCATGGATGGAGCACGTGGCTTGCAGGGAGGAGCCGATGAGAAGAGTGGGGTCCTGGGGGCTGATCACAGCTGTGTCTGGGGTCAAAGAGGGGCACTCATCAGGCATAGGATGTCGTCGGTCAAGTCCCTCACCCTGCCTGGATGTCCAGGTGTCAGGAAACTAATTTCACCCATTTTACAGATAAGCAGAAGCAATGAGGCAGCTGGAGCTGAGGCGACAGCATCAAGTGTGCAGCGGGCTGCTGCCTCAGCCAGGAGAGGTGCCACAGGCCGCCACGCCAGCCTTGGAGGCGGAGGCAGGGAGACCAGAAGCACAAGACAACCCTTGGGTACATAGTGAGCCCAGCTAGAGCTACAGAAGAGTCTATCTCAAAAATCCACCCATCCATCCGGGCCAGCGAAATGGCTCAGCACAGAAAGGTGATTGCTGCAAAGCATGAGGACCCAAGCTTGAATCCAAGATTTATATTGTGGCGGGAGAGAAGCAACTTGCGCAAGTTGTCCTTGAATGCTTACATGCTGAGACACACATGTACAGTCACAAGCACAAAATATACTTGGCTTTGTGGGTGAGAGGAGGAAAACTGTCTCACTGTGCATCCTTGGATATCCTGGAATTCATCCCTCTGGTACTGTGATTAAAAGTATGCACTTCCAGCTCGGTGCAGTGGCACATGCTTTTAATTCCAGCACTTGGGAAGACAGAGGCAGACAGATCTCTGTGAGTTCGAGGCCAGCCTGGGCTACAAAGCCAGTGAAGGACTGCCAAGGCTACACAGAGAAATCCTGTCTCAAAAAAAAAAAAATGCATTTCCACTGAGTGGTGGTGACTCACACCTTTAATCCCAGCACTCTGGAGGGAGAGGCAGGCAGATCCCTGAGTTCAAGGCCAGTTTGGTCTACAGACAGCCAGGGCTACACAGAAAAAAACCAGACTAAAGGAAAGAAAAAAACAAAAAGCGTACTTCCATGCCCAGTCAAAACTAAGTAAGATTTTTAAACCGTCAGTGAGATTTGAGCAAGCCTTTCCTATTAGTTCATTACGGCTCCCTGCACGTGGAGGTTTGCTGACCGGGCTCTGCTTTCGCCAGCCCCAGCGGTGGAACTTACGTAGTCAGGATTAGTCACCCAAGGTGCTTCACCACACAAGATTTTCTGTCCTCCTTTCTTTCATTATTTTTAGATTTTACTTGTTTGTTGGTTTTTTGAGACCAGGTTTCTCTGGGTAGCCCTAACTGTCCTGGAACTCACTGTGTAGACCAGGCCAGCCTCAAACTCACAGAAATCCCCCTGCCTCAGCCTCCCCAGTGCTGGGATTACAGGCATATGCCGCCAGTGGTCTTTTTTGTTGTTCTTAGAATCTCACTAGCCCTGACTGTCTTGAAACCTGCCATCCTCCTGCCTCAGCCTTCAGTTTCGGGGATCTCACATGTACCAACCACCCTCACACCCAGTCAGGAGTTCTAACTCTCCTCATTCAGTCTTCCTAGGGTCACTGTGATGGCCACTTAGGAGTAACCTCAGTCATGCTGTGGCCAGCCCACCACTGTCCTACTCCTGGGCTGGGATGTCAGAGGGACAGCACAGCCTAGGGGAAAGGGAGGGAACACATCCCAAACACTGTCCTGGCCGGTGGCCACCCCGATGCCAGTGCCAGAGGCTCTAGCTGGAGGTGTGTGGGAACTTTCACTGTCCCCCATGAGACCAGCAAGGCGGGCTGCCCCTCGCTTCCAATATTCCCAGCTTCTCTGCAGACCCAACTCCATTCACCCTTCTGAGGCTTCTTCACGCAGGGCAGGAAGAGTCAAGCCCCCTTCGTTCATCCAGGGCCCATACTACACCAGGAGCTGAGGTCACCCAGGAATAAGGGCAAAAGCACGTGTGCTCTGTGGTGGCACACACCTTCAGTCCCAGCACATGGGAGACAGGGCCAGGCCAGCCTGGCCTACAGAGTTCCAGGAACCCAGGACTACACAGAGAAACCCTGTCTCCAGAAATCCAAAAACAAATAAACAAAGTCACAGAAACAAAAGAGAAAGAGGGAGACAGTGACAGGAGGGAGGTGAAGGAAAAGAGCTGAAGCTGGAGCTTTCTTTGAGTGCTCCAGGCCCTGGGAACACTTAGCAGAAGCCAAAGACGGTGTCCACAATTGGACAAGGTGCCTGTGTGTGCAAAGACCCTGGGGCAGACGCTAAGGAAAAGTTAGGAAACAGGGCAGGGCTCCCAACCCTTAGGAGAAAAGTGACTCCCCAGCTGGGGGTGGGGACAAAGGAGAATGAGATTTACATTGCAAAAAGGGTTTCCCAAGGGCCTGGAAGACGCGGGGCTGCGCCCAGCCCCAGGCTCCTAGTAAGCTTGGCGGCAGCCCTGAAGGTCCCTCACAGCCCAGATGCAAGAGGGGGTGCATTTCAGCAAACGCGGCCTTGGGAGGAAGCGGGTCTTGCTGAATCCTGCAAGCACGGTTGCGTCTGAGGCTCGGCGGAGTCTCCGCGTCCGCGTGAAGGAGCCGGAGGAGCAGGCTGGGGGGGGGGGGGAGCAGGGGGCCGCCCCGAGCTTCCAGGCAGCCAGCCGCCCGCTAATTCAGAATTCCTTCGGCATGAACTGGGGCGTGCCAGCGTCTCTACCCTGGCCCACCCACCGCTTCCTGCCCGGGTGCCCCCCTAAGCCGGGTGGGAGACCCCAGGGCCTGCAGTCCTGGGCTATGCTCACACCCCTCTGTCCCTCCGTGGCCTTTGTCTGGCCAGGAAGGGGACTCTCTGGGGGGTCCTGGCTGGGGGGTACTGCCCTTTTACCACACCCGCCTGGCCTGGTTTCACCGGCAGCTGCAGCTGCCCTTTGGGGCTTGGGGGAGGGGGACGGTCAAGGCCAAGACGCCAGGACAGGACAGCCCAAGCTTTCTCCTCAGGGTACCCCCACCCCAAGCACAAGTTCGGACACCTGGCACGCCCTTCCCGAGCCCGCTATAAAGCAGGGAAGGTGTCCTCGGGCTGAAGCGTGGGCCTGGCACCCTGAGCACCGGGGACTGGCGACTCCAGCCTCCCTCTTGGCTTCCACAAACAATGGGCCAAGGCCACTGGGCGCACACATGCCAAGCCAGACAGAGCAGCAGCTGACAACAGCCCCCCAAGCCTGGAGGGGGAGACGCCCCTCCTTTTTCTTCTTCCCTTCCTTTCCCCCACCAAGCTGGGGCCTGTACAGGCTTCTTTCCCCCTTTCCCAATGCGGAGTTGCTGCCGTTATTAAAAAGAACACCATGTGTTTTAAAAGCGAAAAGTGTGAGATTCCCTGAAAGGCCAGCGGGAGGGTGGCCCCCTCCCAACCGTCCCCCAGAGTCGCCGGCTCCGGGCCCGCTGGTACCTGCATACACTTTTACGACCCACCGGCCGGCTGGTCAGGTGCTAAGACACACCGTAAGTACAAACAGATTGCAGAGGTGTGAGACCCTCTCATTTAATTCCTCTCCCCCTTAAAGGCAGAAACACGCGCCACCCCCACCCCGCCACCTTCGCTGTTGCTCCTCGGCCCTCCCAGAAAACAAAGCTTAGCGCTATTGGTGGCACTCAGAGACTACCCAGGCCTGGCAGAGAACCAGCTTCAGAGGGGTCCCGGGGTGGGCACCCATCACCTGCCTAGTGGCCGTGGGCGAGCTGGAGCGCGGGTCTCCGGCCCCGGAGGGGGTGGGCGCCCACGGCCGCCGCACAGGCTGCCCCTAGCCCGGAGCAGAAGCGCAGCGTGGCCTCCCCGCGATGTGGCCTGTGACTCGGGTGGGGTAGAGGAGTTCGGAAAGCCCTCCCGCGCACTCGGCCACATGCGTGCCCCAGTGCTGGCTTCCCGGCGGAACGAGTGTGGGACCGCGAGTGCGTGCGTGTGCGCGCGCGCGGGGCGAGCATGGAATGCGAGCGCCGCGATGGTGTGCGAAGCCGCATCTGGGCTGCAGCGCGTCGGAGGGCAGAGGGACGGGACTCCAGCCAGCGGGGCTCTTTTGTGTGTCTCTGGGTGTGTCTCGGAGAGGGTCTGGATGTGGAGCCCGCATCCCGGCGGGGGGTGGGTGCTGGGTGCCGGGGGCCCGGGCCGGGAGCTCCTCCGGGGACGGAGGGGCTTCCCGGCCGCCGCGGCCCGCTGGGTGCCCCCTACACAATGCGGCTGGGCCCGCGGTGCCCGGACACGCTCGCTCGCTCTCCTGTCCGCCGGGATTTCAGCTGCTGGAGGCTCTAACCCGGCGCTGCCCGGAGGAGAGCGGCTGCGAGCCCACCAGCGGAGGGGACCCCGCGGACCCGAAGCGCGGAGCGGGCTGCAGGGGGAGGGGACGGCGCCGGCCCCGCGGAGAGCAGGTCCCGGGGGACCCCGGGCCGCGTGCCAGGCGGTCGGGGCAGGAGGGCCCCCACACCGCCCCACCCTCCCCGCGGGGCTCGGCGCTTCACGGGGGGAAGGGACCCCGCTCCGTTCCGGCACCCAGCTCGGCGCGGCCAGGCGTGCGCCCCCAGCCCGGGAGGCGTCTCTTCCGCCCTGAGATGGAAGCCGCAGACGTGCGCCCCAGGCGTCCCGGCACCCTCAAGTGGGTTCCCGGAGACCGCGAGCTCCCTCAAAAGGAGTCTGGCCGGACGGCCTCGCACAGGGGACCCAGGTAGGAGGCCCGTGACGCATAGCGGGGCATCCTCGGGCCGTGGGGCGGTGGCACCGTGCGCCCGCAGGTGAGGGCGCCCCGAGGGCCGCCTTTCTTTGTTCCCAGGCCGTCCAGGTGGCGCTCGCGGCCCCTCTCCCCTCCTCCGCGGCTGCCCCCCGGGACGCCCGATCCCGGCTTCACCGGGGAGGTGGAGAGCAGGGCGCACGGTACTCACGGGCTCCCGATCCGCCCCGAGGCACCCCGAGGACACAGAGCAACAGAGGCGACCACAGCGAGGGCAGAGGCCGCGGCGGCCGCCGCGCGGATGGGGCGGCGGGGCCCGGGCGAGCGGCGGGCATGGGGGTGGCGCGCAGCGGGCGGCGACTGCGACGCCGGTGCGGGGCGGGGGCGGCTGGGGGGCGCAGACCGGGGCTCGCGGCCGCCCGCACGTCGCTGGGCGCGGACAGCGAAGGCCGGAGCAAGTCTGAGCAGCCGAAATTGACAAGGCGCTAATGCGCCGCTCGCCCCGCCCGGCCCCGCCCCCGGCCCGGCCCCTGGGGGGGGGGATCGCGGGCCCCGCACCGGCCTTCCCACCGCCCGCGGGCACCGCGCGCCCCGCCCGGACGGCCTCCGCCCAGCCGCCACCCCCGAGCACCCCTTCCTCCCGCGCGGAGCCCCCCACGCCCTCCCCGAGGCCCGCGGGACCTCCCTCCCCGTCCCCGCCCGTCCCCGGCTTCCAGCCCCCTCGCCGTCCGGGACCCTGTGCCCTCAGCCTCGCTCGCTTCCCTCGCTCGCAGCCCTGCTGCCTTTCCAGGGTCCCCCAGGGTCCCCTGCCTTCCCCGCTCCTCCTATGGGGAGCCCCCGTACCCTCTCGGAGCACCACCTGAACCCGGTCATTTTTCAGCCCCTCTTCCTTCTCCAAAACGCTTGTGAGCTGCCCCCGAATCCCACGCCCTGGGCGCCCGGGTTCCCCGGTCCCCACCCAGAGCCCTCGTTCCCCCTGCCTTCCATCCTCGGTGCGCAGCCTCGGCCCGCACAGGAAGAAACAGCCAGACGGCACCGAGGCCCGGCCTCCGGTCCCACCTCGCCTGTCCCCCCGCGGGTGCTGGCTTCAGGGGTGCGGGCAGCGCGCGTCCGGAGCCCCTGAGAGTGGGCACACGGCAGAGTCGTGTCCCTTGGTGAACGGGCCCTGAACCCCGCATTCCTAGTTCCCAGAGGAGCATCGGTGCAAGAGTTCTCCCTAGACTTCTTCACATCCCCCCCCACGGAAAAATCCACTCAGCGGCCCGCGGGTGGGGTGCGCCACGCGGTGAGTAATCGCTGCGGCGGCGGCCGCCGCCCGCCAACCTCAGGTAACGCGGGCGGCCCCGAGCAACGCAGTTATCTCCGACTGAGCGCAGTTCTTTCTCGGGGTTATTTTTGTTGGCCACTGTTTGGGGTTTGAGGGACCCCTCCCGGGCCAGCCCAGTCCTGGCATCTCATCTCCCTGATCGCTTCTTCGACTCCACCCTGTCCGGATGCCCACGAAGAGAAGGGAGGCCCCTGGCCTGCAAGGTCTTTGCGGGTGGGGTGGTGCTTGAAATGCGAGTTCCCGGGTGGTCCCACCCCACTGGTGGGGTAACGGCTCCCTGAGAGTTCGACTCTTCCCTGGGAGGCTCAGCCTCTTCCTTAAAGGTCCCCCAAGTAGCTTCAAATGACAAAGAAGCGAAATATAAACGAAGGAGGCCACTGCCATTTTGCTGGGGCCAAACCAGGCCTCTTTGTGCCTCAGTTTCTTCTTTTGCACGGTGGATGATTTGGGGGCAATTAAAAGGTTTATGTGGGGAGAATCAAGTCCGGGGGAAAATGGCCCCCGATCTTAAATCTGATGAACACAGTAGGGTCCAGAGGTGGCTTGTTAGCCTGCAGGTCCCCTCTGAGAAGGTGGCCAGGTGGCCTAGCTGGTTCTGGGGAGGGCGAGGGTGCTAGCCACATTTCCAGGACCATCACTGCCCCTCCCCCACAGTGCCTCTCTTCTCTCAGTGACTTCTCTCAGGTCCCCAGCATAGGTAGGGAGGTAGGAACTTGGGCTCCTGGGAGGCTTTTGAAGTAAAGATCTTTCTTTTATTTTTTCCGGATTGTTCCTCCTCCCCTGGTCCCGGGTGGAAAAGGCTCGCTTCCCCTATGCACCCAGGTGTTGTAGGCAACGATCCGGGAGCTGCGTGACTGAGGGCTTTCCCCCTCTTCCCACACATACAATCCATCAGCAACCGGGCTGGCCTTGCTTCCAAAACACACCCCCATTCTGAGATTCTGACTCCCCACCCCACCCCCATCTTGGTTCAGGCCCCCCACCCTCTCCCCTGGATGTAGCAAGGCCCTCCTCTGGGGCTTCTTCCTTCTGTCTGTGTTTTAACCGCAGGCCAGAGGGGCCTCTGGAGGACCCAGCACCTCTGGCACCCACCGGCCCTCTCTGCATGCGTTCCCCTCGCCAGCCTCCTGGCTGTTTGGCAACTGCCTGGCTCTGTGCTTTCAGGACCCTTTCTGTGACTGGCTTCGGTAAGACTTCCCTAAGACCTTTTTAACGTCTCGACCACCTTCACTCTCTGTTATTGTCTTTGTAGCATAGCCCATCATCAAAGCGCAGGCTCTATAGCAGGCCACTTAACTTTGTAAGCCCTGAACACCTGAGGGCCTTCAGACCCCATTCAGGGCCCAGTGAGGGCCAGAAGAGTTCCATAAATACTCACAAAAGAAAAAGGCATAAAAGAAACCTGTCCCTCCAGAAAACAGCTCCTGCAAGTAATGGGACACAGGGTCCCAAAGTAGGGCTACACACATACCTCACTTTGCTGTGTGACCCAAGCTGGCAGGCATCTCTCTGGTTTTTGACCTATGTCCTCTGGGTGACCTTTACCCTTTGGGGTAAAGAAGTTGACCTGAAGGTGCAGCCACCCAGTCCCTGTCCTCATATGCCCATGGAATTAACCCTTTCCTCCCCAGTCCAGGCCTCTCTTTGCTTAGAAAAGGAAGGTAGCCATGGTGTACTTTCTGACAAATATTGACCTTAGTCATTGAAGGTGGCTGGGAATGTAAGAAGGTGGCTGGAAGGCTCTTTATTAGTCCTGAACTCTCTACCCAGGTCCTGTACGTTTAAATCAGGGAGATCTCCCGAGCCTCGGATTCCCAGATGTGGACCAGGGCTTTGAGGTGGAGCATCCGGACCGGCGGAGACCCAAGCCTGTCTGACTGAGAGGGGCGGAGCCGGCCCCGGGCCCCGGGCCCCGAGCCCCGAGCCCTTCCTGCAGAAGCACTCCCGCTTCTGCCTGTGCCTGCCCGTGCTCTGGGCAGTGGGTAGCGAGGATCTGGCTTGGGGCCTCTGCCTGCCCCAGTCTCTCTCGCCACCCTGGGCAACCTAGACAGTGGGGTGCCACACCTCAGTTTTATAGTGTGCTGAAATTGAAGTGCTAGAGATGGGGTGTGGGGAGGGCCCAGCCTGGCTGTGTGCCCGGGGCTGAGACTGGGGTCCTTGTTCCTCTGCACCCTCAAGAGACTGGGGCTGCCTCCCAAGATGGCCAGACGTTTGGGGGAGCATCGCACCCTTCTCATTGCTTCCCCCAAGTCAGCAAGCAGCGGCGCCACCCAGCCTTGCTGGGCGAGACTCCGCTTGGGGGTGGGGGTCAGCAGGGTCGCGCCGAGGGCGGCCAGGGACAAAGGGCGCTTGTCTGCTGCCCGCCTGACCCGGTGGCTGCTTCCCGGACTCCGGGAGTGCGCTGATTCACGCGGACAGCGCCCCCCGCCCCCGGCCGCGCCGCCCCGGGGGGTAGGAAGTCGGGGGGAACGCGGGGCGGCGGCGAGTCAACTTTCCCTCTTAAGCCCCGAAGGAATGTCGGCGGATTTCCTGAAATCCGACCCCGACCGCCCGCCGGCCGCCCGCCCCTCACCTGGACCAGCTCCCCCGGGGACGCCAGGAGGGGCGCCGGGGCTCACCTGGGGGGCCGGGGTCAAGTCCTCTTCCGCTTTCCCTCAGCGGCCTCGAAGAGCGGAAAAGGTGGGGGTGGGGTGGCTGGAAGCCATCAAACTCTTTCAGCCCCGGGGCGCCCCGACACAACCCCTCAGGCCTCAGTTTCTCCATTTGCAAACAACTACGTCCTTTCGCACATTGCACGACACCCCCCTGCCCCCGCCACACACAAGCTCTCACGTAGCCCAAGCTGGCCTCAAACTTTCAGCCATCCCCTTGTCTCAGCCTTTGCTCTCTCTAAGTCCCCACCTCCCCCGTGGCAGCCTCCGCCAGCTCTCTTCTGTGTCCTGTCACTTAGGCCAATTCCTAGTGCCGTTCCGGGTTCCGATGACCTAATTTGGAAGGGTGGCCAGCCCTACCCTATAGGTTTTTGCAAGAAAAAAAAAATAGTCGTGACAAGAAAATCTTTGTTGAAAGGAGTGTTTGTTTGCAATGAATGAAGGACCGTAATTGCGGAAGGGTTAAGTGCCCGGGACTCTGCAGATGACAAGTGTGAACTTGAATCCCGGCTCTGCCCAGGCGTCCGGATGCCAGGTTTCCCACCTGTAAATTGGGGAAGCAGGCTTTGTGTTTGGTTTATTGAGCCAGGGTCTCACTCCGTGGGCTAGGCTGACTTAGAACTCACTTCGTTGTCTGGATTTATTTGCCTTGATCTCGCTGCGACCGTCCTGCCTCAGCCTCTCCGCGTGCTGGGATGATAGGCACCCGCCAAGCCGACTGGCTGGGGGAGGCCGTGGGGGTCCCGGCACGCAGGGACGGTACCCCGGGTGCCCTGGTGGGAGGCAGGCCTAGGCCGGGAGGGGGGAGGGGACGCGCCGGGATCCAGATGTTTCGGTGCGCCAGGCACAGCCGCGCCTGATTAAGCCACGTGGGGGCCGGCCGGGGCCGCCGAGATGAAAGCGAGCGGCCCGGGGCGCGTCGTCCCCTCCTCCCGGCCGGAACCTGCGGCTCCCGTGACCCGACGACCCCGAAGCGGCCTCCCCGTCTGCCGGGGCGGGGCGACGGGGCCCGCGGGCCGCGCGCACCTGTGCCAAGCCGGCCCGTGGGGCTCGGAGCCTCCGCCCCGGCAGACGGGGAGAGGAAGCCGCGGGGAGCTCCGAACCCAAGACCAAAGCGACAGTCCCTGTTTGCCTCGTTTCCCCACCAGATTGGAAAAGTGAGTGGCCTAGGGTCCTGCCAGGGCGGCGGGGGCCTCTGGGTTCCCTCAGGGCCGTTTCTGGGCTGGAGTGGGGAGAGGCAGCGGCCCCTGAGGTCCCTTCCCCGGAGTGGTGGTGTCCCACACGCAGACTGGCCGGGCTCGGCAGCTCTCCGAGCGCTCACACGCTTGTCATTCGCCCCGGCTCCAGCCCTGTGGCTCTCCTGGTCTCTCTTCTCCTTCCCACTTCCTTCTCCACTCCCGAGTCTTCCTAAACACTTCTGTCCCACCCCTCCTCCTCCCTCACGGTCTTTCCCTCCTTCCAGCGTCACCTCTCCCCTCCCCCACCTCTCCATCCTCCTCTTCTCATTCTACCTACCCCTGCCCCCATCCATCCTCCTAAGCCTTCAGCCTCTTCCTGCTTCTGGTCCCTTCCTTCACCTCCTCCTCCTCTTATGAAGGCCCTCTTCACCTTCATCCTCCCTGTCCACGCTCCTCCTTCCTTTTTTATTTTCTTGATTTAGGATCCTGGATGTTCTCTGCCCTGGTTGCTCTTGGCCTTCATCCCTGAGTGGCCTGAGATAGGCCCATCACCTTGTCTAGCCAGGCCCTGTTTGCCATCCCATGGCCCACAGGTCCGTCGAGGGCACAGATGCCGGGCCTGAGCATCGAGATGTTCCGGACCAGGGTGCAGATTCACCTGCCCGCCCAGCTCCCCCTCTTCCCAGGCTGCCTCACTCAGTGACGTCAACCTGGTCCCGCATTCCGACGCCCGCACCCAGGGCGGGTGCTGGGCACGCTCGGCCATGGCTGGGGTACCGTCGCCGCTGCTGTTGCTGCTGTTCATGGCATCGCCCACCGCGCCAGCGCCAGCGCATGACCCCTTCGCCCCGCAGCTCGGGGACACTCAGAGGTGCCAACAGCCACCCTGGCCCGCCGCCCGCGCAGGTAACAGATGGCCGCCCGGGAACCCCGTCCCTGGAAACGACGAGTGGAAGACCCTTAGGTAGGGGAGGGCATGCAAGTCCCTGATAGGGTAGTGCTGGAGACTGGAAGGAAAGGGGGCCTGGATCAGGGAACCTCGAATGTGGGGGAGGTCTTAGGAGGTGGGACCTGGGCTGGGGGTCCCTTAGGTAGGGGAGGGATACCGAACCCTCAAATATGAGTTTCTAGTAGTGGGAAGTCAGGATAGAGGATCTTCAGGAGGGGGAGGGGCTGAGATGTCTGTGGGAGGGTGGCTTGAAGTGGGGAGGGCTCCAGACTGCCCTTCCTTCTAGGGAGGGATGAATTGACCCCTGGCTGAACAGTAGGGGAGGGGGTCATGCCGAAGGGAGGCTGAGACCTCCTCCTGGGAGATCTCCCACACACTGCGAGTCGGTGGGTCTGTCTGCCCCCACCTCGTGCTCTTCCTTTTTTGCTCTCAACATTTCTCTGGCTGCTGATTCTTTGAGCCAGCCTTGCCCCTGTGTGCCCCCTAAGAACAGGCTCTTTGGTTCTCTCTGAGGAGCCCAGTGCCAGCATGGACCTGGACACTTCTGGGTCCACCCCTCCAGTCGGGACCTTCATGCCCCAGCCTGAACAGAAAGCCGCTTTCTGTTGCTCAGAGCCGCCCCACAACCCATGATCGGAGCCTTCTTCCCACCCCCATGATCCCAGCTCTCCTCTAGCCTCAGTTCATTCCCCGGATTCTTAGGGGACCCCAGCCCTCTTCCCTAAGGCCCCTTGCCTGAGTCCCTATCTCCCTTCCCAGCCTGAGCCGGAAGGTTCTTCAGAGTCCCCAAATAACAAGGCTTGCAAGCGTGGCTGTCAGCTTTTCTCCATCTGCCGATCTGTGGCCAAGAACTCTAGGCCCAATGCCACACAGAATGTGAAGCAGGTGTGTCCTCAGGCTGGGTGCACCATGGGCCTGCCTCAGAGGCGCCCTGGGAACTGGCCCCCGGTGACGCCATCGTGTGGCCCACAGCTTGCACTGAGGCATAAGGTGACGGAGCAGTGGGCCTGCAGTGATGAGGGGGGCTGGGGCCAGACCTCCAACCCTGAAACTCAGCTGCAGCAGAAGGTGAACCCCTAATCTAAAATCCCCGTTTCAAAACCAAACACCCAAGAGAGACCGTGTTCTCCCCCTGAAGGCACCCGGAGAACACAGCTGACCCACCTCAGGGCAGGTTGCCTGAGTCAGCAAGGCCAGTGTCCCAGAGTGAGTGTGTTGACATGTCTGTGTTGGGCTTCCCCTTCCTAGAAAATGGCTTTGGAACCGCCCACTGAGCCTCTCTCACTCCCGGACTTATTTTCCATGCTCTGCAGTGATCTTATGAGTTCTGCCCAGAGCTTCGTGTCCTCCACCTGGACATGCTCCCTTCAGACAGACAACCGGAAGGGGGTGGTCTTCCAGGTAAGAGTCATGACAGGGGGAAGCAGAGTGGCATCCTGTGGGAGAGCTTCGACTGACAGTAGATCTAGGAACTCTTTTCTTGCCGTCCATGTGGGTTCCAGTGGTCAGGCTGGGTGGACAGCATCTTTATTCACGGAACCATCTTGTCTGCCCTCCAATTGGCATGGGTTGGGTCACATGACCATCTCAGCCAATCACAGGAATTCCATGTCCTTGACCTGGGCATCTTCCTGTTGGTGGAAGTTAGCAGTGGGGTTAAGATTAATGGCTATCACCCACGGGATGCTGTTCTCCTTCCTGACCCCGAGGAGAACTAGGGGCACCAGGACAAGAAACTCTAGCCCACTTGGGTCTGAGATGAGCTTGCTGGGGTCAGAGGGTGTCTCTGTGACGTCCTATTTCCTGCTCAGACGCAGCCTGTGGTAGAAAACTTTGCATTCCAAGGGAGCCGTGTGCAGCGTGTGGATGTGTCCTGGAGAGGGCCCACCCGAGGTCCTGGAGGTGCACGTGGATCTATGATCAGCCTCACAGGCTCCATGGGCTCCCAGGGTTCATGGTTGACCTCCACATTCTATGGTTCATATCCCAGGATCCCTTGCATCTCTGCTCCAGCCCTACACATCGTCTTGCCCAAGTCCTGGCCTCCCTTTCCCACTCCTCACCAGGCTGGCCTCTTAGCTGAGGCCAGGGGCTGAGTGGCCCCCTACCTTTGAGAACCTATAGACCTCTTGGACAAAGTGAGGAGGTCTAAGACCCGAGTAAAGACTAGCAAGGCCAAGGCGGCGTCCGAGGACTAACAAAATAGTGACTTTCTCAGTTGCATGTCCTGGTGGGTACCCGTGGGCTTGGCCGGGCTGGGTGCTACTACCTGAGGCTCAGATGGCTGAGTGGTGCCTGCCCTTGGGACAGGCGCTCGGGCTGCCTTGATGGGCCTTGTTCTGCTGTCTCTTGCTCTCCGTCCTGGTCACCCTGTGGCTGAGTTGCTGTTCTCAGATCGCCACCCTGGGCCAGCACCTCAAGTTCTGGGTGAGTAACACCCATGGTGGCTAGGGCTTGAGTGGGGTGGGCAGTTCTGCTTGCCCTGGGATCTCTGGGAATCCAGACAAGGGAGTTTATGCCCCAATCCCTACAGCCTCTGCCTTCAGGACAGTATAAGGGCCTCCCCAGGAGTCCAGCTGGCCGCTGCTCCTGCCCCCACAGCCTGCCGATTTTGAGGATAGCCCACTGCCTTACAAGTTGAAGCTTGATTTGACCACACTGTAATCTCCGGCCTGTTGCCAAACACAGGGGCCCCTTCATATGCGTTTACTCCACACCCTGAAGTCCAAGGTCAGAGTGGAGAACCAGACATGGGCTGTTCTACCCCCTAATCCTCCCTCCCTCTCTTTGTCAGCATGTCCCTTAGTCCCCTTGAGACAGAGGGACCTAAGTGGCTGGGAGGACAGGGTCTGGCCTACCTGCCCCACTGTTCTGTCTTGTTGGCTGCTGACTTTTTAGCTTTATTCACATGTTCTGACTGTGAACCTTGTCTGTGTTGCCTTTTTCCTTCATTGTGTCCTTGCCATGGAGGCTGAGGTCTAGGGGTTCCCTCTACTAAGGTTCTCTTCTTTCTTTATCTTTTGTGACCCAGCCCCCCAAGGAAGGAATCGTGGGGACTCCCTGCTGGGAGGGGGTGAGGAAGAATAAACCTTTAAATAAAGTGAATAAAAGAGTGGCTGTTTTAGTGTGTGCTTGAAGAAGTCTGCTGATAATTTTGTGGTTAGTGGGCTTCCCTTCCTAATCTTGGGGGCAGAACTCTGGCCTAGGGCACCTGGATGAAGGACTGTAGGCAGGCCATCCGTCCCTGAGACACTGGGGGATTCTCGGCAAGGCGCCACCCCCTGAGCCACGCCCCCAGCCTGCACTGGGGAAGTCTGGGCAGGCGATCCATCCCTGAGACAAGCCCTCACTGGGGAATTCTCGGCAAGGCACCGCCCCCTGAGCCACGCCCCCAGCCTGTCACTGGGGGATTCTCGGCAAGGCACCGCCCCTGAGCCACGCCCCAGCCTGCACTGGGGAAGTCTGGGCAGGCGATCCATCCCGAGGCAAGCCCTCACTGGGGATGCCAAGCAGTCTTTGAACCATTGAGTCCTACCTCCTGCCTTTATTGTGCTGAGTTGTTGTTGTTGTTTATTTGTTTTTTGGTTATGTAGTCCAAGCTGGCCTAGAACTGTCAAGATTCCTTCCTCAGTCTGAGTGCTGAGGTGCCTGAGGGAGTGTCAATGACTTCTGAGTGTATTTTCAGTAGTAAGAACTGGAGGCCTCTTCTGGCAACCAGAACACCCTGTCCACTGCCCCCCCCCGCCGCCTAAGTGGCTGCTCTAACGAGTTAGCCCAGCTCTCGCCACCACTTAGAAGGAGCCCACCCAGTCCCCGGGGCCTCGTTCCCTTATTCCATGCTTGTCTTCGCACCGCTGAAGCCCCAGTCCTCTCCAGCTCCCTACTGCTCCTATCTGGTAAAGAACAAGTGTGATCACAGACACGGACGTCTCCTGATTTCTGTTGTCACACAGCACCCCCAAATCATACTGTACCAGCAAGGCCCCCATGGTCCAGTCCAGCGTTACCTCCAGTCTGCTCTGTGGAGGCACCAGCCCTTGCTCGCTGTCATCCGGCCACAGGATCACGGAAATCTCAGGCAATCTCACTCTCATCCAAGCTGGCCGGAACTCTTGATCCTCCTCCTCAGCCTCCTCAGTGCTGAGATGACTGGTCCCTTCCCACCCACCTGCACCGGCCCGGGCTAGCTGCTAATTCTATGTACCTGAGGTTGACCTTAAACACCTGATCCTCCAGCTCCCATGCGCTGGAGTAGCCTGCATGGGTCCCCACCACCTAGTTTATGCAGTGCTGGGGACAGAACCCTGGCTTCACACACATGCCAGACAGGTGCTCTGTCACCAGACTGAAAGCCCCTTGATCCAATTTGAGCTTCGTGTTTCTTGGAGTCTCTCTCCAGCTGTTGAGGCGCGCTGCGGCTGTCCTACCTTGTCAGCATAATTTATTCAGATCACAGGGGATTTGCCACAGTTCAGAGACACCTGAGATGGCTTGGGAAGGACTCAAGGGTCCCGTGAGGAATTCAGGGCAATCCACCAGTTACAAGCTGCTGGTTTCTTCCAGAATCTCAGGAGAGAGAACCCTCTTTGACCGCATGGGTGACACCTAACCTTGAAGCCTTAGTTTTCCAATTGTCCCTACAGTTCTGTTTGTCACCTGGTATGGCCACCCAGATCAGGTGGTGGCAGGTGTCTTGTTGGATTCATGGCAACCTGCAGCAATGACCACATGTGCAGGTGGCCCGGGACAGTGTTCTGGTTCCCTGCCTACAGGAGGGGCACCTCTGCCAGGGCTAGGGCTGTGGGCACCCAGACTCGGTTGTGCAGCTGACACTCTGGACACACTTTGGGAAGGATGGGGACTTCTGGCCTCCTCCTAGAGGGACCAGAGAGCAAATGTCAGATTCCCACACTAAAGCTGCCTCTTGATCCCCACAAGGGCTGTTCCTTGTGGCTTGAAGGCTGTTCCCTGTGCACTCCTGACCAGCTCTTTGGCCTGAAGGACTCTACCGAGCCTCCCAACTCTGGCCTGCAAGCTATGTCACAATGTCTCAACTACAGTTTTTATCGTGTTGACAATTAAGCAGCTGCTCTTTCACTTGTGTGACGATTGGTTTAACAAATGGTCCCTCTGCCAGATGCGACGCCCTGGCGTCTCGGTCGCAGCTGTGTCCCACACACTGAGGAAGCCATTCTCCATACATCTTTGTCGACACTCTCTCCGCTCCGCCTTGCCCTGCTTCCCACTGAGCCACTGTGGCCCCATGCCTTTCCCATGAGCGCTTTCTGGCACTTGATTAGGGCCTTCTACATCATATCCACCTGGAATGTTTTGGAACATTCTGGGCTTTTGTACAGTGTTCCAAAAATATTCAAATGTCTGGAACATTCTAGAATATCTCCTACTCTGACTAAAGCAGGGATGGCACCATTACTTAGAAAGGCCATCTTGATCTATTTCAATAGGCGCACAAGTAAATCAAATTCTAACCAACTACAAATGACCTATAACGAGGTGGCATTCTTCCACCAAATTTTCTTTGCATTGGCAGTTCAGAATGTGGCTTCATTTAGAAGCAAGTTTTTGTCAGTGTAATATGACAAGATTCAGATAATGTCAAAGTGGAACAGGGTAAGCCCTCGATATCAAAATGGAGTTTATTTTCTTTATTCTTTTTGCATCTATCTATCTTTTATCATCTATCTTTTATCTATCATTTCTTTATCATCTATCTATCACCTATCATCACCTATCATTGATCTGTCAGTGATCTACTTATCATCTATCTATCTATCCATTCTGAAGAGGGGCCACATGCCTCAGGGTGTGTGTGGAGGGCAGATCACCATTTGCAGGAGTCCGCTCTCTTCCTTCTGTCATGTGCGTTCCAAAGAGTAAACTCAGTTTGTTGGGTTTCATAGTGACCACCTTCACCCACAGAGCCATCTGCCTGTCCCAGTCCTTTAGTTTTGCTTGGAGAGAAGCTGCATAACTCAGGCTGACCTTGGAGTTGCACTTCTGCCTCAGCCTTCAGAGCACTGGGTAGCCAGTGAACACCTCTACAAGCAGCCTAGAGCGCCTGGTTAAAAAAAAAAACAAAAAAGATAAAGTAAGAAAATGAAGGGCTAGAGATTTCAGTGGCTAGGTGCTCAGTGACTAGAGGTGCTACTTGCATTTGCAGAGGACTGAGGCTGAGTTCCCAGCACCCACACGGTGGCTCACAACCACCTGGAACCATGGCACTGGCTGGCCCTTTGCTGTGTGGTCTGAGGCCCCTGAGGCCTTCGGAGCCTTCTGACCCGAGACAGGAGTGACACACAGGCAGGGTCCCCAGGCACGCTTTCTTGCTTGTCTCTAGGCTAGTTGTATGTCTGACATGTGTTGAATCTGCACAAGTGTGAAGTGTGTACACATATGGACACCACTGACTGGGCAGCATGTGTGGAAGGCATGCAAGCTATGGGCCTCTCTGCCAGTGGGGTTGAGCTTGCATATAACACAAAGAAGAAAAGTTCTCAGAGTTGGCCTTGGGTGGAGGAGGATGTGTCCCCCAGAGCATGGGGCACTGCAGAGAACCCACATGCAGTGTTTACAGAGCAATGGCTGGTGTCTGTCAGCTTGCATAGCATCATCTCCGGGGATTTTACACAGTCTCAATACCTACTGTATCTCATTGGGTTTGATCATACTTTATTTTCTTTGTTTGTGTCTCAGGTAGCCCAGACTGGCCTTGAGTTTGCTGTCCAAAGGCTGACCTTGGACTCCTTATCTTACTGCCTCAGCAGGCTTGGGGATGTCACATTTGGCGGTTGGTGTGTGCTTTTACCTGAAGGAGTTGCACTTTCCAGCTGACTGGCTGGCGCTTGCTGACCTGGGACAAGCTGCACTGACAAACCCACATCGGGCCTGTTTCTCTGCCTCCTTGGAGCTATGGTTAAAGGCCTGTATACCTGGCTCATGCTTGGGGTCTCATAATAGTTCACCAGCTCAGAGGACTAAAGGAAAAGTGAGTTCAAGGCTTGAGGGTCCTGGAGTCTTTATACCTCCAGGATGGAGTCTGGCTTGTAGTGGCTTGAATGCCTTAAAATCCCATTTTCAGATGGCTCCATGCTCCGCAGAGCCCTAAACAGGGAGGGGTGATAAAGGGAGAGAGGAAGAAAGAAGGAAGACAAAATAATATAATAGAGCCAGATGTGGTGATGCATGTCCCTCAGCCAGGTGCTCAGGAGGATGAGATACGAAGGTTCAGTTGCAGCCAGCCTAGGAGATGAAGTCGTTGTTTCCAGACAGGGTTCTCTGTGGAGCCCTGGCTATCCTGGAACTCTCGAATTTACAGAGAGCTGCCTGCCTCTGCCTCCAGAGCTTTGGTATTAAAAAAACGTGTGCCACCACCGCTCAGCCTTCAGACACAGTCTTTAACAAAAAGAAGAGAGAAGAAAAGCTGTGGGCAGATCTGGGCCTTTGAACTGTTGCTGAAGGTTGGGAGTCCATACAGAGTGTTTGATGCAGGGGGTGTGGAGGGCGACGCGCGTCTTGGTGATCACGGCATGCAGAAGAGAAGGAATGGGTATGTGAGAGTGATGTTGGGCCTGAGGGCAGAGGTTCTGAGCACGCCCTATGCAGAGATAAAGCAGAGGGCTGGAAGTCAGAGGGCTGGCTTCAGGGTGGGAAAGGGATATGGCTCACATCATGGCAAGGTGCTAATGACGGGGGTGTGTGTACCCAGGGACTTTGGTTCTCTCACCAGGACAAGGAGTCTGAGCCATAGAGACCCGGCCAGCGCTCAGCCACGCCCACGTTCGTGCGCCTCCTCGCTCACACTTCTTTTTCGCCCCACTCTTCATGGCGGGACTCACACCTCTTAGGCCAGGCCTCTCATACCCAGGCCCTTTCCCAAACCCTCCTGTCTTTGCGGAGGTCACGCTCCCTGCGACCCAACCGAGCCCGGACACCGCTCCCACCCCTGGCCCCGCCTCCGCGTCGACCACGCCTTCCCCTCATACCTGACAGATTCTCAGCAGGGTCAGCTCTGCTCCAATGAAAAGATCCCCACCTCTCCCTTTACCCTGGAATGACCACGCCCCTCTCAGGCCAGACACTCCCCTTCATCATCTCGGGCTCCCTCTTCTCCAGGAGCGGCTCCAATCCTTTTCCCCTCTCCTGATCCAGCATACATCTACCCCTCAGGAACGCCCCTCGGTCCTCCCTCCCCTTTCTGGCTATGTTGGGAGGTAACATGGCTCCATTTTCTGCATAGGCCATCTTGCCACTCTTTCCACCCTTCTCACCCACCTGGGGACTCCACACCACGACACCGCCCCTCGGAACCAACCTGTACTCCCACAGGGCACGTCTTCCACAGGCCCCGCCCCTCCTCTGGTCACTCCCTGCAGGTACCACCTTTGCAGACCCCGCCCTTCGGAGATCCTCCACGCCTTCTTCAGCCCTCACCCCACCCCCTTCAGGTACTACCCTCCTTAAATCCCGCCTCCTCAGGCCCACTCTTAGGCCATGCTTGCAATTCTCATTGCACGCCCCGCCCGGTTTAAGCTCCACCCAAGGTCCCGCCCACCAACCACGCCCACAACGTTAGGTCCGCCCTCGCCCTTTAGGCCACGCCCCTCACGTTTGCTCCTCCCCCTCCCTTTTAATGCCTTTCGCTTTACTCCTCCGACTCCGCCCCTGCTCTCCTCGGGCCCCGCCTCTGCTCCCTAAAGCTCTGCCCACTTCTCGAGTCCCTCCCTCGCCCTCAGCAGGCCCCGCCCTCTGCCAGGGCCTCGGTCTCCGGGCCGGTGCGCGGTCCCGTCGCTCGGGCGCGCGGCGGAAGATGGCGGAGTCCGGCGGCAGCAGCGGCTCTGGCCAGAGCCCCGAGCGCCCGAGCAGGTGAGTCCTGCGCCTCCGCTGGCGCGCACCTCTTGGCCCGCGCGGCGCCGACCCGGGACCTCCGGGGCCGTGAGCATTCGGGAACCCCGGCTGCCACCGTCCTGAGCCAGGGCGCAGGCCTGAGGCCCGGCTTCCTGGGAGCTGCAGAGCCGGGGGCTGAAGGGGAAGGTGACGTGGGAGACTGCACGAGGCCCTGCAGGGGACCGAGACCACTTGGGGAACCTCCACAGACGCTGAGGGAGACCACCTGGGGAACCTCTACAGGAGCCCTGTAGGGGCCTGGCAGCCATCAAGAGGCCTGGGCATGTCTGGAGGGGACACTGAGGCCTGGACGTGCCCGGCAGACACTGGGGCCACGTAGTGGCCCCGACAGGTCCTGAGTTACAGAAAACTGTCTGGGGGCCTGGTAGGTGGACAAGGGACTTGGTCATGTTTGGAGGGGATGTTTGGAGGTGCTGATGGCCAAGGAGTCCCAGGGCTTGTGAGAGGTCGGGGCGTGTTTGTGGAGTTTGAGCACTGTGAGAAAGCAAAGGGTCTTTGTGAGAGCATAGGGTCTTTGAGACCCCTTCCTTCCACCCTCATAGGGTTCAGATTCCCCTTTTTCTTTGGCTAAACGTTGGCATTGGAGGTCTTACCCTTAGATACTGAGGCCACATTCACCCCTTTGGTCAAATGGGGTCACCCTTTTTTCATGGTCAGCTCCTGAGGTGGGTTCTTTGAGCCCTGGGAATTTGCATAAAGATGGCAGGTTTCTTTTTCTTTTTCTGAGACAGGGTTTCTCTGTGTGGCCTTGGCTGTCCTGGACTCGCTTTGTGGACCAGGCTGGTCTGGAACTCAGAGATCCACCTGCCTCTCTGCCTCCTGAGTGCTGGGATTACAGGCTTGTACCATCATGCCCGGCTACAAGATGGCAGATGGTTTTAAATATTTACTTTATTTTGATTTTTTCATGACAATGAGTCATGTAACCCAGGGTGGTCTCAAAGATGCTGTATAGCTGAGGATAACATCAACATCAAACTGCTGACCGGCCATCCTGCCTTAACTGGAAGTGTCAGGATGACAGGCGCGCCTCACCATTCCTGCTTATGAGGTGCATCCTAGGTGAGGGCTCTGCCCTAACCCCCACCCCAACCCTGTTTTTGAGACAGTGTCTCATTGTGTAGCATGAGCGTTGAACATGCAAGCTTTTGCAGATGTTTATACACGTCTGTGAATTGATCTGGAGTCTCAGAGGGGAGCAGTCTCAGGGATCATTGTCACCCTCCGTTTTCACACTGACTCAGAGTCGGGAACCCCTGCCCAGGGACAGCCACCACCCTTGGAAGATCAAGGAGGAAAGTCAGGCTCTAGATGGCTCGTGAGTGTACAGGAGGCAAGAGCACTGGGCTGTGTAACAGTGGCTAACGCTGGTCCTTCCTTGGGGCCTCTGGTCTGGTGGCCTATGGACATGAGTTGGGCATTGAAGCAGGAGGGACACTGCTGATTAGCACTGCCACCACCTAGAGGAGGCACTGGCCTCTTCTCAGAGGTGCTGGTCAGTCCCTGGAGGCTTCTGGGTGAGGGCAGGGCAGAGCCAGGTTTCTGAGAGGGTGTGGGCCAGGACCAAAGACCTGCAGTGGGCAGTGTGAAGACATTGGGGAATGAGTGGGCAGGGCTTAGGGGCTGGATAAGAGGGAACAGCTGACTAGATACCTGGGGTAAGACTTTTTTTTTTTTTTTAAGATGCATGATTTGTTTGTTTTTTAGGACAGGGTTTCTCTGTGTAGCCTTGGCTGCCCCGGACTCACTCTGTAGACCAGGCTGGCCTCAAACTCACAGAGATCCGCCTGCCTCTGCCTCTAGATGTGCTGGGATTACAGGCGTGCCCCTGGCTCCCTTTTGGTTTTTAAAGTCAAGAGTTTTGATGCCTAACCATGGCTGGCCCAAACCGTTGATCCTCCAGGATCAAAGGGATGTGCCACCACCGCCCAGCTTAAAGGTGTATTTTTATAATGTGTTCGTGTGTGGTTGCCCGTGGAGGCCTGATCAGCAGCTGTTGCTGTGAGCTGCCTGCCCATCATGGGTGCTGGGAACCAAACCCGTGTCCCTGGAACAACAGTGCATGATCTAACTGCTCAGCTGGTTCCAGCCTAGGCTTTTGTTTTGTTGTTGTATTTGTTTGAGTCTGACCATGTACTTCTCACTGGCCTAATATTTATATTTAGCACAAGCTGGCTTTGAACTCCTGACCCTCTAGTCTTCGGGAATATTGGATAACAGGTGTGCACACCACACCTAACCGACTTCAGTCCTTTCGTTTATTTTTTTATTCATTTTTTTGAGATTTATTTATTTTATGTTTGTGAGTGTTTTACTTGCATATATGTCTGTGCACCTTGTGTGTACCTTCTGCCCTTCTGCCCTTCATGGGGTTCAAATCTCACTTCCTTCAGGAAAAATAATGGGATTGGAGGTCTCGCCCTCAGATGCATTCACCCCCTTTGGTCAAATGGGATCATCCTTTTTTCAAGGTCAGGGCCTCAGGTGGGTTCTTTGAACCTGGGAATTTGCGTAAAGATTGCAGAGGTTTTAAAATATTTCTTTTATTTGGTTTCTCTCTGTGTCTTTCTCTTTGTTTTTCTGTTTTTCCAGGGAATTGGATCCCCTGTGACTAGAGTAAACAGACAGTGTGAGCCACTATGTTGGTGCTAGGAATTGAACGTGGATCCTCTGGGCCACTGATACTTTGCTGAGCCATCTTTCTAGCACCATCCTTTAATTAAATTTTTTTGTTTTGGATTTTATTTTTATGTACTGTGTTTGGGTGCTTTGCCTGCATGCATGTCTGTGTACCTGTGTGCAGTGTCCTTAGAGGTCATAAGAGGTGGCAGATCCTTGGAATTGGAGCTCTGAGCTGCCATGTGGGTGCTAGAAATCCAGTCCAATCTGGAAAAGAAGTGCCAGGGTTCTAAACCATTGAGTTATTTCACCTTGTTTATTGTGGTCCCCAAACCGTGGCAGGTGAGCATTTAGCATCTCAGTGCTTCGACAAGTTATGTCTGCAGTGGCCAGAGCTGACAGGAGCTAGTCACAGGAGGCACGGGAGGTTCTATATAGCAGGAGTTTGATCCGCACATAGGTCCATTAACAGAACAACAGTGCTCCTGACCCACGTGTATGACTTCTTCAGACACAGTCTTTGAACCAAGTTTCCAATTCTAGACCTGTCAGAAAGTAGCTGGTTATGCCTGTAACTACTGCCCCATTGGGTATGTCCTCCTATGGCACATGGGTCACTATTGATGCCAATTCTCCCAGGTCTTCAGGTTGGTAGCAAGTGCTTTTACCTACTGAGCCATCTTCATGGCATTTATTTGTGTGTAGTGTGTGTGTGTGTGTGTGTATGTCTGATATGACATGTTCATGTGAGGTTAGAGGTCATTATCAAGAGTCTTTCTCTATTTCTCTTTATCTGTTTTTCCCCCTTTGGCAGTTGTCTGGAGGGTGTTTCGTTTCGTTTTGAACAGGCTCTGTCATTGAGCCCGGGCTTGCCGTTTTGGTAATGGGATCCATGTGTCTTTTCTCCCTGACGCTGGTGTTACAGGCATGCCCCTCTGTGTCTAGCTGGGTTTTCTTTGTTTTTAAATATGGATTGCAGCTCTCCAAACTTGTGTGACAGATGTTTTCTGATTGAATCGTAGCCACAGCCCCTTGGTTTCTTGTTTTGTTTCTTTTCTATTTGTTTGTTGGGTTTGGTGTTTTGTTTTGAGTCAGGGTCTCTCTTTGTGGCCCTGACTCTATTGGAACTTTGTAGACCAGGCTCAGACTTACAAAGATCTGCCTGTGCCCCTGACTACTGAGATTAAAGGTATGTGCCACCACTGCCCAGCTTGTTTTGTTCTGTTTGAGACAGGGTTTCTCTATATCCTGGCTATACTAGAACCCACACTGGATGGAAGATGTGTGCCACGCACTTCACACACATCACCCATCTTAAATGTCACTTCCTCTGTCTTGCTCCTCAGGTTGCCTCCTGTTTCAAGGTGCATCTATACTGTGACATAGATCACTGTTTTATCCCTTTTCATGATTAAATAATATTCTACTACCTGGCTAATCACCAGGTCTTTGCTCATTATTGTGTTGGTTGTCATTGTTTCTAGCAATATCTCAGCTGAGGGGGTGCTGTGGTGATGCCCCTCAAGTTTGAGGCTAGTCTATACTACATAGTGAGTTCTAGGCCTGAGCTGCAGGGTGAGACACGAAGGGGAAATGTACTAGGCGCTGCTCAGCAGTAGAGGACAAAACCAAAAACTATGAGTCTCGTAATTTATACGCATAGAGGTCTGTCTTGGCTCCATTCTGCAAGAGCTGGGGGACAGTGCCTGCACAATGGGGCCCTTTAGTGGGGCCGTTCTGCAGTGTCCACTCACAGCATCATCAGAAGGCCAGGACAGGAGAGCTGTGCGGACACCATGCCAGGCTCACTGATGCACATTCCATCTCAGAGGGCCCGCCGCCATGGAAGCTCTATTGAAAGAATGGAGTCTCAGAGGGAGCAGTCCATCCTGCCCTCGGCTGGGTGCAGAACAGTGGGGCTGTGCGCACTGGTGGACAGTGTACGCTGTCTTAGGGCTGTGCACACTGCTGAGGCTTGCTGAATGGCACCTAGTGGCTGTCTTGTCAGTACTTGACTTTCACAGGGCCTTGTGGGTGGCAGTGTCTTCCCTGGGCTACTGTCCTAAGAGCTTGGCACAGAGTGTACCTCATTGCTCCAACTTGCAGCCTGGGGTCAGGTCTTTCTGGGGAGACACTGGGCTCCTGAGAGTGGGGACACTGGCCTTGACTGCATCATCATCTCTGGATCCTGTCAGGCCATGACCTCATCTGCTCAGGAAGGCTGGTGTCATCTGGCCAAGTTGGGGTGACAACTGTGTTCCCCACTAAGTCCTGTTGACACAGCACAGGACTACACTGCCCCTCCATTATGTAACTTGTTTGTTTTTCCTTCTCTCCTGACTATGGGAGAAGAAAAGCCTGGCTTCCCTTTCCTCATCTCTCGGGAGCAACAAAACCCTGTTGCCTAGTGGAGCCGTCATAATGTCTGAGCTGAAGCTCTGTGGACAGCATGGCCAGCAAGCTGGTGGCAGGCAGAGAGGAGGAGGCCAGAGCCTGGCCCAGGGAACAAAGAGCGCTTGCTTTGAGAGACCTCCTCGCAGGCTGAGCTCCAGCCAGCTCCTCCTTTCCTCCTCGGGAGCTGAGGTCTGAGCCACCAGGGCTGTAAAGACAGGGATGTCACATGGCCATGAGAGGCCTGCCAACCCACTTGTTCCCTGGCCTCATTTGGAAGACAGGGACATGGAAGTGATAGCCAGAGGCTTGGCATGGTGAGCTGGGCTTGTCTAAGCCTTCCCTTGAGCATCCCACCAAAGCTAGTGCTTCCAAGGAGGCAGCTTCTTCCCAATGCTGGAAAGAGTCTGGAGTCACAATAACCCCTGTAGAGGGAGGGGCAGGCAAGATGTTGCCACTTCAGAAGCTAGCACCTGTGACCATTGAGGTCATGCAGGCATGGGAGAGGCTAGGTGTTGTTTCCACTCACAGGACATGCCACCCATCCTACAGTCCTGCCTGCTGCTTCATGGGGCACACTACAGTAGGAGGTACCAAGAGTGAGAAGCTCCTGGCAGCACTTGGGCATGGTGGCCGGAGTGAGAGAGTGCAGCAATCGCCACTTAGGTTACGTGAACTCTGGCTCCAGAAGCACACGCTGCAGGGTTCTCAGGTGTCGGTTGGGGCCCCTGAGGCCTGGCTGGCCTGTGATCAACATGAGTGGGAGCCTGGGCTCCGGCTGTGCAGCGCACATGCGGTGACTATGGCAGCGCACATGCGGTGACTATGGCAGCCTGGCAGCTGCGAGTACCAGGCACAGGCGCCTTGACATTGGCATGGTTGTTTTGGGTTGCTTTTCTTTCTTTCTTTTTTTTTTTAAAGATTTATTTATTTTATGTATATGAACATTCTGTTTTCATGCATAGCAGAAGAGGAAATCAGATTCCATTATAGATGGTTGTGAGCCACCATGTGGTTGCTGGGAATTGAACTCAGAACCTCTGGAAGAGCAGTCAGTGCTCTTAACCTTTGAGCCATCTCTCCAGCCCTGCTTTTCTTTTTGAAAGAGGGTCTCGCTGTGTAGCGCTAGCTGTCCTGGATCTTGATATGTAGACCAGGCTAGTCTTGAACTCACAGAGATCCATCTGCCTCTGCCTGTTGATTAAAGGCGGGTGCCACCATGCCTGATGCCTGACCTGAGAACTGCTTTGTTAGTAGGGCCAGTGCCCTGTTGTCCTGCCTCCTGCCTCACCCTGTCATTTTTAACTCCTGCACCTGAGTACAAGGATGGAGGATGGAAGTAGGGAGAAGTAACGTTGGGGGACTCTAGCCTTAGCACCCCTGGCTTACCAGTGCAATTGGCATCTTCCTTGCAGTGTGTGTTTGGTCTCCTGTGTGCCTGTAGACCAGGTGTGGGCAGAGGAGACAGGCATTCAGAGCCTGATGTTTGAAGGCCTCTAATCTGGGACAAAGTGGGCTTGGGGCTCACTGGCGTGCGGCATGTATGTGCTGGTGCAGTGAGCAGAGTGGGAGCTGTGGGCTCCTGGGCTTCCGCTCAGCTGAGGGCTGGGAGGTAGAGATTTGCCATCAGGGTTTATGGAAGGGCGAGGCTCTGTAGCCTGAAGCAGCTGTGCTATCTGCAAGTTTCTCATTGACATAGGGGGTATGGGGCCTACGGTCACAATCTTGTGTCTCCCAGAAAGGCCCCTGGAGCTTTCCCTGCTCTGTGAACCTGCGGGGAGGGAGGGTCACTTAAGACTCTCATTCTATTCAAAAGAGGTCTGCAGCCACACAAGGCAGAGCGCCAGCCAGCAAGTCTCCACTCAGAGCCACCCCTCCCAAGCCCTTGGCCTGATTATTATCTCCAACTTGGACCTTCTTAAGATTGCACACCTGCCTGATACCTGCTGGGCCTCCCAGCTTCTCACAGTAGAGCCTCTTCCTTGCTCCTCTTAGCTGATGGCAGGCCTCTGCATTGCAAGACTGCCCAGTGCTCTAGGGAATGTGCCCAAGGGCGGGATGGAGGCAGCCAGCATGGATGCTAAGGACTCCAGGCAGGTGCACAGCCCTCCTTGCATGCTCAAAGGCCACCATCCTTTATTTGGGCACAGGCTCTAGGAAATCAGTAGAAAGAACCATTCGACACCATCTTCTCTTAGCTGAGAGTGAGCGCAGCCGAGCTGTCCAGCTGCCTGCAGTGGAGGTGGGGGCCGTGGGGGCCCCAGGCGGCAGACCCCCCCTCTCTGGTAGCCCCCGTGCAGCTGTGCTGACCAGCTCTCTTAACACTTGTTAACCCGGCCTGGCCCTTCCTGCTCCGCCCTTCCCGGCAGCGCTTCCCGCATCCTGTGCTGCTGCTCCTCTCGAGGACTGGTGGACCCTCAGCCTCGTCCACCCTGAGTGGCCACCCTGCCCAGGAGCAGTGGGAGCCTCAGCTGTCTACTGCTTCTGGGATTGAGCTCTCTCAACCTGCAGGGTTCAACCTTCCAGTTTTTAAAGGGCCTGGGGAGGGCACTCAGGGATCAAGGCTGAAGATGTTTTCTGACACCACAGCCATGAAATTCCACAAGGGTCAAAGCCAGGAACCGGGCGGGGCGTCTGGGCTGGATATCCGGAGCCTGCTCTCCACGGGACGGGAGAATTTGAACCCAGCTTGAAAGTAGAGAGCAAGAGCTGAGACGTGGGATCTCCCGGATCTTCCGCTACCCGGATGGTTGGAACTGGGCTGGGTGGAGTAGCTGCCAGGTGACAGGCGCCAGGAGAGCCTCGGAAGCCCAGGCAGGCTCCGCCCCTCTCAGCCGCCGCTGTCTGCTGCGCTGGGGAAAGGGTCCACGCCTGCCTCCTGCCTAGATTCCTGTTCAGGTGCCAGTGCACCCCACTGTGTGTGGCAGTGGTCCGGTTCGCCCTGCTCCACGGGAATTGCTGTGTAGATTCCACTTTCTCATCAGCCGGGAGGGCGTGGGTCAGTGCAGGCAGCTTGCTGACCTTTCTGGGGCTTCTCAGTGGCCAGAGTGGGGCCAGCTGTTCTGTCATAGCTGTTGCCCATTCACCATCGACTCTTCTCCCTGGCCACCTAGGAAGCTCAGCAGTCCCATGGGCAGTGGCTTACTGCACGGACTTCAGGTGCAGGGTGACAGGGACGGTGGAAGCTGCGAGAAGGCAGTGTGGACTCTGGAGAACTGTCCAAGCCAACAGCTCAAGGCAGGAGAAATGGCACGGGGGGGGGGCGCTTGAGCTCCTGTCCCAGGCGCCCATGGACGGCCCGGGCATGGTGCTGTGTGCTGCTTCAGCCTCAGTACTGTGGGGCACAGGCAAGGAGACACTGATGCAGGCTGCTGCCAACCTAGCTCTAGGTTCAGTGAGAGACCCGATCTCAAAGGAGTGTGGAGGAGAGTGAGGAACAGGGTGTCTGATGTCCGAGGTTTAGGCCCAGCTTGACTACATGACAGGACAGCCAGCCTGATCAGGAGACAGTCCGGAGGTGGCAACCCTTGCCATCACGCTCTGTCTGGATCCAGGTGCTAAAAAGGAGAGAACATGTGTGTCATGGCACATGTATGTGCACACACACACAGGCATACACTAGAGGAATCTCAGAGAATCTGGTCCCTCTCCCTAGCTGCTGTCCACCTCCTGGCCTAGGTGTGTACACCCCCAACTTGCTAACTTACCAGGGAAAAGAACTTCCATCTGGAGCTGTCTAAGAAGTCTCAGGGGACGCCCTGTGGTGGTGGCAGTGGATCCCAGCACTCAGGAGGCCGTGGCAGGCCGATCTCTCTGAGTTCAAGGTCAGCCTGGCCTACAGTCCAGGACAGCCAGGATTGCATAGAGTAACCCTGTTTTGAAAAACAAAAGTCCCAGAGGAGGTTCTGATTGGATCAGGTGGGACACTCGTCCTCTGACCAAGCATGTGGCCAGGGCTCCAGGAGGCTCTGGTTGGCCAGGCAAAAAGTGGGTCTGCCTGGTCCCCACTGCTGGCTCCCTGCCCCAGGAAAGCATGTACGAGAAGAGGCTGAGAGGGGAAGAGGTGGGTTAGAATTCTGTGACTGGAGGGATGCTCAGGGTTGCAGTCAGGGTTCTCCGCCTGGCAGCTTTTGTCCCGATGCTTGGGATTCTGCAGGCTGGGATGGCCTGGGTGTCCTAATATGTACCCTTGCGTGCCAAGGACAGCTGGCTCTGTGGTGTCTTCTATCCTGTGTGGGGCATAGGGAGAGCTAAAGCCATTCTTACTAGTGGGAGAGGGCTCCAAGAACTGGGCTTCACCTGTCCTGGCTGGACCTTGGCATTCAGCCACCGCTCCACCCTTTCGCCCACCCAACTACCTTGTCACTCTCTGTCCAGATGACCAGCATGGCTGAGCTCCTTCACCGTGGGTGGACATCAGGATGTGGCAGCAGAAAGGCTCTCTTTGGCTAGCCTCCAGAGGTCCATTTCACGGAACAGGGAATAGGGAAAACAGGCAGACCAGGGATCTGGATGCTTGGGCCCTGGAGTCTCCCAGGGTGGCTGCTGAGCCCTCCCCTCACCTACAGAGGACCTCCATTGCTCATGAGGGGAAGGGGTGCCTAGTGGGGTCCTCTGGGCTGAAACTTGGGTGCTTTGCCTCCTTCAGTTCTTGAGCTCCATGCCCCAACTTAGCTGGGCTTTGGTGAGTAGTCCCAGCAATGGAGCCTGGGTGCTCCCAGCTGCATCTCAGTGATGTCCTGCACCTGTCTGACTGGGGCTGCGGGAGCAAGGGCTTGAATTGCTGAGTCTTCTCACTTGCTATGTGGTCTTCCGCAAGTGTGAGCTTCTCTGAGTGTTTCCTGCTCACATTTCTGGGCAGCTGGTGAGCTGTAGTCAGTTTTGCATGCCCCACACAGCCTGCTGGTGTGTGTCCCTGTGGGGGCAATCTCCTGGTGACGCCCAGTGCTGAGCTTGAGCTATGAGGCCAGATGGCACAAGCTATAGACAGAGAACTTGACACTGCTCAGGAAGGTGGCATGTTAAAATTCCGTGTCCTCCTGAGGCCTCTTTCTAAGCGTGATCCCCTCCTTGCTGATCTCAACAAGTGCTATTGGCTGGGCGAGTATGGGGCTTGGCCCAGGCCCTGAGTCTTTACGCTCCCTTCAATGGCTGAACCTCAGACAGGCTCTGGTTGAAGGCTGGTGGGTTCATGACCTCTCAGAAGGCATGCACAGTAGCCTGCCATCTAGCACTCCTCTCCTGGAACCCCATCTTGCAAATCAATGCTCTCACTGTCCCTGACCCACCCCATTTTCCAGGGAGGCAATGGGCTGGCTCACCATAGCCAGGTGGTCAGTGTACTGCTGATGGGCAGGGCTTCCGCCCTCACCTTTGGCCTGCATTTGGGAACAACTTCCCTCCCTTCCCAGGAGTCCTTGTAGAGTCTGGTGCTGGTTCTTTCAAGGAGGTGCCTCCCAGTCCAGTGTGACACAGACAGCCTTTCTTGCTCCTGCCCAGTGGCCCCTCAGCCTGTCTTCGGTGCAGCCCAGAGATGAGGCCTCAGTGGGAAAGATACTTGCAGAGTCTGGTAACAGGGAGAGTGCAGTCTGGTCTCCTAAGGGGCTGAGGTTGGACACTGAGGCCTGGCTCATCCTGGCTGTCACTCCACCTCAGATCCCTAACCCACCTCTAGCCGTGTGTGGCTGGGCTTCTCCCTTGCTATTTGGGGACCCTCAGGCCTCTGGGCTTCTGCTTGCCCCTCCCAAGTTCTAAGGTTTTTTTCCACAGACCAGCCTGGAGCAAGCCTACAGCAGGTGCCTTGTTGTTTCCCCCACTCCCAATTAGAGGTGAACCCCCAAAGAGGACTGCACCACAGGAGGAGCAGGCTGCGGGCCAGCAGCCATGGAATCTCCCAGGGGAGGCTTGCTGACGTGAGTGAGTGTGGGGCCGCTGGCTTGTGTGTCTCTGGTTGGCGTGAAGTACCGCAGCACAGTGAGCTGATCCTGTAGCTGGGAGTGCTGTGCCCAGAGCTGGGAAACATTGGGGAACCATGGCAACAGGCAGGGGTGGATGTGCTGGACCCCAGAGTGCTCGCCTTGGTAGTTGGGGCCAGAGCCACTGGGACGTTGCTGGGAACAGGATGCTGTATGGACAGGAAGATGAGGCCTCAAAGCCAGGGCAGCCCCTGTGTCTCAGCTTTCCCATTTTAAAGGAAGGACATTTGCTAGCTCACAGGGGAGTCACAGGTTTCTGGGGAAGCTTGGCATTATTCTTAGTAAGGGGCTGAGAATTGTTGAAGGGGTCGGGGAGGTGGTCCTACTGTGTGCTCCAGCCTGAGCTTCCCTCATTCCAGGTTTCTGACACCCACACCTGTCTAGGCTCTCTGAGAATGGTCTGAGTGGCCAGCCTGATATTGCGCTGTTCCCGGAAGCCTTGTCCCCCACCTGCATGTTTGGGGACCAAGGGCGTGGCAGCAGTAGAGCCGGGTGTGAGCCAGCCAGCTGCGTTCCAGCAAGCCACATGGACAATAAAAGTGAAATTGGCTTTGAAAGTAGCAGTGGCCGGGCTGGGGGAGCGGGGACGGCGTCAGAACAGGGTGTGCAAGGCAGCGAGCTGCACTCCGCGTGGGGGTGGGAACGGATTTTACTAAACCCCAAAGAAATGTTTCCATGAAATTCCTTCTTGTTCTTGCCTGTTTTTTGGACATTCTGAGAAGAATGGCTCTGGGGTTTGGAAAGCCGGCCTCAAGGACAAGGCCAGTGGCTGGATGGGGGCCGGGAGCTATGTCCTCTGCTAGCTTCCAGCCCCGAGCACCTCAAGAGGCTCTGGTCACTAGGGTGGCCTGGCACAGCTGGTTCGGCCGAGCTTGTGGGCGCTTTCTTTAGCTGCCCTATCTGGTATGTTGTCCTCAGAACAGGGTTGGGGGTGAAAACTCTTCTTGGGTGGGGGCTGGGAACTCAAGCAGCAGCTCCCACACCTAGACCTCAGCAGCTCTCATTAGGGCCATGAACCCACCCAGGGCTCAGGGCACGTTGGCCTGGGTGTGTGCCTGTGTCTAGCACTGCCTGGATGCCCTGGGCAGTATTGGGGGAAACATGAAGGCGGAGAGATGGCAGGATGGCTGGGCCTGTGTCAGGCCTGAGATGGAATGTGAGGCCAAAGCCAGGCCGAGGGTATGGCCGGGGGGTGGGTGGTGAGTGGCCTCTCGAGACTGCCCGGTCTGGGGTTGCTGACGCACTGGCTCTGATGACTCATGGGCCAGCCACCATGACTCGAGTGTCTGTCTGGAGATTTGGACTGGCTCAGGGGCCCCCATCATGTGGCCGCCCACTGTCTAGAACTGTTCTGAGTAATGGGTCCTCCCTCCTCCCAGTGCTGGTCCTAGTGCTGACATAGGTGACCTTAGCCATAGCCCAGGCAGGACAGCCCTGCCTTGTCCATCTCTGCCCTGGGTCTCAGAATACCCCAGGGTGGCTCAGCCTGGGTTTGTGGGTTCCTGACAAATGCCTCATCAGCCAGGAAGGACAGATATGCAGCTCAGGCCAGCAGCTGCAGAGATCAGAAGACTAGAGGTGCCGCTGGCGCGTCTGCGGCCTCGGCCTTCCAGGCCCAGGCCGCCCGTTTCCTCTGGTCCCTTCTCTGGGTAAATTAATTGCATTTATTTACTTACTCTGGCCTGTGTGTACATGTGCACACATGTGGTGTGTCATAGAAGTTAGAGAACATCCTGTGAGCATCATCTGTCCTTCCGTGTGGGTCCTAGGACTGTCAGGTCTGTGACAAGTGCTTTGCTCGTGAAGACATACCAACTCTGGAACCCGCTCCCACCTTCCTTTCTTTCTCTGAAGAACTGTAACAACAGAGGACTCCAGGAGACATTGGCATTTGGGTCCTCCTTCCTCCCTGGGACTGTGCTCTGTCTGGCTCCTCTGCCCTCCCAGGCTGTCCTCAGCAGTGAGAATGTGTCTGGCTCCCACCAGCAGGGCCCCTGCTGCCTGACGATGTGGCGTTGCCACTTGTGACAGAGACCCCAAGACCCTTCCTACCCTAGTGCCTGTGTCCTCAGGCACGCAACCACAGATAGACGGTCTTAAAGAAAAATGGGTCCAAACTATACACACAGGCCTTCCAATTAAACAAACAACCTTTATTTATCCTTTGGTAATTTCATTAATGCTGTGATCATATGCCCCCAGCTTGTCCACCCCACCCACTTCATGTTTGTGTCCTCTCCTTTGAGTGTGTGCGTGTGGCCACCTGCGCCCCTGAGTCCGTGGACACTGCCTGCTGGGATGCCGTCCACGCCTGTTGGCCCACTCTCGCTCCCGTGCAGGGAACCACAGCTGCAGTTCCAAGTGCAGCTGCCATGCCGTGTGCAGAGGACAGCACCTCACAGCCGTCCTCCCCATCCTCCAGCTCTTACGTTCCTCAGTCCCCTCCACAGTGCTCCCTGAGCCTAAAGGGCACAGGGTCCAGGGTCCTGTGCAGGGCCTACTACTCAGTCACTTGTTTGGAGCACTTTGATCAAGCCTCTGCATTCACTGTCGCTCAGCTTGTGGGCATGGCTGGCAGCGCTAATCCCAGAGCGTAGACTGAAGCATCGAGAAGGCAGTTTGACGGCATGTCTGTTTAACAAGACAACTGCAGCAGCACCCTCCCTCCCCACAGGGCTTCTGGCTAGGTGTGCAGCAGCAGCATGGATGCCCTCCCCGGAGCCAGCCAGCCACTGCTGCAGTCAGAGCAGGTGTCCCCTGTGACCTTCATGCCACTGCTGCTCCAGTGACTGCATCTTGTTGGCAGGTCAGTGTAGTGCAGGATCCAGCTGTAGGTCCAAAGGCCACTGGCACCTTCGGCACCGAAAGCTAGGCAGCAGTGACCTCTGCTTTCTTCTTACCCCTCATCCAGTCACTGACAGCTACGACACACTTGTGCGCAGCTCACACTAGGTGTGCTGACATCTGGAGATGGGGGAAGGGTGTGACAGGTTCCACACAGAGGCACCATGATGTAGTAATGTGAGTGTGTGCTTGTCCCTCAGATTCAAAGTGATAACCGGCTAATCTGACAACCCTCAGCTCCCAGCCTCTGCATCATCTTTATTTGTTCATGAATTGGTTTGTTTATTAATATATATGTGTTTTGTCTGCCTGAATGTCTCTGCACCATTTGTGTGCAGTGCCCGTGGAGTCTAGGAGAGGGCGTCAGATCCCCTGGAACTGGAGTTACAGATGTTTGTGAGCCATCATGTGGGGGCTAGGAACCGGACCTGGGTCCTCTGCAAGAACAACTAGTGCTCTTAACCACTGAGCCCTTTCTCCAGCCCCTGCACTGTCTTATTGTTGTTGTTGTTTTGAGACTAGGTTTCTCTGTGTAACAGAGCCCGCCCGGCTGTCATGGACTCGCTCTGTAGACAAGGCTGGCCTTGAACTCACTCTGTAAGCCAGTCCAGCCTTGAACTCATAGAGATCTGCTTACCTCTATCTCCTGAATGCTGGAATTAAAGGTGTGCACCACCACCACTGCTGGGCAAAGTTTTATTTATTTTTTATGTGTATGTATATGTGTCTGTGTGAGTGTTTGCCACACAAGTGTAAGGCAAAAAAACCCAAAAAACAAAAAACCCCAGAAAGCAAGCCAGCAAGCCAGCAAGCTTAGGGCCCTCTTGAGCTCCAGTTACAGGCGGCGGCACCACTTACGATGGGTGCTGACAGGTGAGCTTAGGTGTACAAGAAGAGCAAGAACTCTTAAGCATTGAACTGTCTCTCCGGCACCAAGCACCTTTTATCAGGACGCAGGCTTTGTATTAATTTCATAATACTTTTTACAATGGAGAATCACAGTAGCTCAGTGTCCAAAGGATGCTATAGTGCCTGGTGCAAAGCCCTTCTTCCCCAAATCTTGAACTAAGGAAAAGTCCCTAAGTGACTGTGGAAGTCTTTGCCTGTGGCTTTTTGTTCCTCCGGGGAATGGAGGGCTGGAGGGGAGTTGTGCGGTGTGAAGCTGCATGTGGTCTCAAGCTGCACGGCGGTCTCAGAGGGCCTTGCTGCCTTGGCCTAGTGTGTCAGAGAGGGCTCCTGCCACATCACTTATCTGTCCACTGGTCTTTTAAGAAATGATCACTGCTGCACTTATTTGTGTTTGGGAAGGGCATGTGGGGGTGGGACATTGCCACCATGACTGTGAGGGTTGGAAAACAACCTGTGGGAGCCAGTTCTCTCCTTCTGCCTTGAGGAACCCAGGTTGTTAGGCATGGCCTTTGCCTGCTGTGTTGTCTTGTGTGCCCTGCCTGTCTCTGTCGATGCTAGCTCCCTGCCAGCAGGATGGACAGTAGCATGGTGGCCTTGAGGGCATGTCTGCCCTTCCTGGACCATTCCTGTATCTGGTGGCCTTGTGGGCAAGCACTTGGCAATGCCAGTTAGCCTGGCACCACACTGCCTCTCTCTGTCCTGTCCGGTATCCCCCTGCTCTTCTAAAGCCTGTGAAAGCACAAGGTGGGGTCACGGGTGTGGATTGATGACAAAGGCTGAGGCAACCTGCAGTCAGGAGGCTATAGGTCTGATCTGGCCAACCCCGAGTGTATGGCACCCTGGAGACACCCAGGACACTGCCCTGCCATTGCCTGTGGTTGATCATGGCACAGTTTGGCAGGTTTCCTAGTCTCATAGCTTTGTGGTTCAAGCTGCCGCAGGCTAGCCAGCAGCTGTGGGTGACTCTGGGAACCATAGTGAAGACTGTGTGTGCTAGCCCTCAACAAGCAGACCCACAGTCCTGCAGTGGGGGACACTGTTATTCTGGGGTCACCTACGGTATGAGTCTCTGTTTTGTTTTGTTTTGTTTGTGTGTGTGTGGTGGGGGTGAGGGACTGAGTGTCCCATGTGTGGAGTCAGAGGACAACTTACAGGAATTGGTTCTTAATATCACATGGCTTACAGGGTTAAACTTGGTGCCTTTACCCACTAAGCCATTATGCTGGCCTTTTTGTTCTGTTTTATTGAGACAGAGTCATGTCTAGCACAGGATGGTCCTGTATTTGCAGAAGTCCGCCTGCCTCAGAACCCTGTGGGCTGGGAAGCCAGCATATTCTAACCAGCCTCCTCCCAGGAGGGAGATAATGCCTCTGTCTTGTGAAAGGGAGAGTCACACAGGCTGTCACCTCCCAGAGGTGACATCTGAGCCTGGCTGTCGCCCTGTGACCTCTGCACTAGGACAGGTACACATTGCGTTGTTCAAGGAGGTTCACAGACAGAGACACCAGTCCCACAGTCTCACTGTCTCCACCCAGCTCCAGGCCAGCTCCTGTCCCTTAGCTCTTGAACACTGAGGCCTGTATGCCTCAGTGGGACACAAAGCCAGGCCTGGGCACTGTGATGACCTTTGACCCTGTGGCCCAGGCTATATACCCACCAAGTGCCTCCATGTCTCCAGGCCCGTGCAGGCTCATGAGGGATGTTGTCAGGTGTCTAAACAGCCGGGAACTCTGGAGAGCAGCTACAGGACACCATGGGCACTGTTCACAGGGCATGCGGGTGGCTCTGGCCCTTGGCCTGTGTTGTAGCAATATCTCCCAGGATCTTTGGGTCCCAGGTCTGTTGAGCTCAAGCTGTCACAGTAGCCTGGCCAGAATGCCATTGTGCACAGAGGACAGAGGCAAGTGCTGATGATACCCTCCACCAGGCCCGGGGGAGACCTCAGGACAAGCCAGGGTCTTTGGTCTGCCTGGACCCCAGCAGCCAGGCACCTGAGACTTAAGTGCTGACTCTGCACTTTCCTGCCACCCTAAGGTCTCACGGCTTTCTACCCAGGGCAGCCTGTACTTCTCACACTCCAAGCGCCTTCTACCTCATCAGCCAGAGCAGTGCCCAGAGCATTGCCTCTGATCCCCACCTGAGGGTCTCTGAAGGGCAGCTGGCCAGGGACAGCGGGAGTCAGGGTGCTCCTTACAGCTGGAGTATCCCTAGTTTCTGATAGCTTCTTGTTTAGGTACTGGTGGCTAAGGGTCCTCGAACCTTTCCTCTCCTCATTTCTCGGAAAGCCTAGTGCCCTGCATCCCTGGCCCGAAAACGGAAGGGCAGGTCCCAACAGGCTGATGCTCCCGAGAGATGGAAAGGGAGACAGAGAAAGCATTCAGCAGGCAAGGTGTCCCTGATCTTGCTGTGGGCTGGGCTGGGAATACTGGACCTGGCGAGGCTTGATGGGGACTCTCAGCAGCACTGCCCCCTTTGTGCCCTGAGGATAGGGATGTCCTGGGTCAAGCTTCAGGAACAACAGCAGGGCTGGTGGGGACTTGACAGGAACAGACCACGGATGACTGTGAGGATGCGTTTGACTTTTGGCTTTCCTTGTTTTGTTTTAGACAGTCTCACTGTGTTGCTTTGGCTGCCCGGAACGCTATTTGTACACCAGGCTGGCCTCAAACTCACAGAAGTCTGCTGCTTCGGTCTCCTTAGTGCTGTGCCACCACATGGCTGTTTTATGAAATAAGTTCTCACATAGCCCAGGTTGTGTTGCTAAGGATAATCTGAACCCCTGATCTTCCTGTATCCACTTCCAGAGTTCTGGGATGAAAGGTGTGCAGGCCTTCACTGGGGCATTCTAGGCAGGGCCTCTACTCCGGAGCCACACCCCCAGTCTCACTGAGGTGTGAGCCCCTCCCTGGGGATTCTGGCAGGGGCTCCACCCTGGGGGATCTTAGATCTACCCAGACCCATGACCGGGCCAGCATGTTTACCCTTGGGCAGGCTTGCGCTATCCCGTGTGGCACAGGTTTGGCCTCTGCCTGGTTTCAGGGCTTCTCCATTCCTTTGTAAGGAGACTCTTGTGGGTTTAATGGTCTCATCCTCTTCCACCTGCGCTTCCTGCTTCCCTGCATCCTCCCCTGTGTGGAACTGTCTGTCCTGGCTGCTTCTGTCACTCAGTATTACAGTTCTAAGTATCTTCCATGTTATCGTGTGTGTGTGTCCATGTCCACCCAGAGGTCTCTGAGCCATATCTCTTCTCTGCCGTCCCTGCAGCCTGGCCGACAGGAATGGGGCCCTCAAGTGCACCTTCTCTGCAGCTGGCCATAGCAGCGGCCTCCTGCAGGGCCTGGCCACCCTTCGTGCACAGGGCCAGCTGCTGGATGTGGTCCTCACTGTCAACAGTGAAGCCTTCCACGCGCACAAGGTGGTCCTGGCGGCCTGCAGCGACTACTTCAGGTAAGCCTGGCCCTAGGGACCTGTGTGGCAGCCACTGTTTTAACGACAATGTTTTGCCGTGTAGTTTGGATTAAACACAAACTCAGAATGCCCCTGCTCCATCCTCTGGTGCTGAGAAGACAGGCATGCCAGCACACCTTGCTATGATTTCTTTCTAAGTTTCACTCTGTCACTGAATGGCACCTTCTGCCACTGCCTTGGGTCCCTCTCTTTTTCAGTTTTGTTTACTTCATTTTTGTGTGTGTGCACGCGTATAGAGGGGGTAAAGGCACACATGTGCATCGTGAATGTGGAGATCAGAGGGCATCCTGCAGCCGTCAGTTCTCTCCTCCTATCCAGTGGGTCCTAGGGATTGGACTCCGGTTGTGGGGCTTAGCAAGTGCCTTAACCCACTGAGCCATATTGCAGGTTTTCCTGCCCCCCAACTCATTTTTCTCTCTTGAGATAGATCTCATATAGCCCAGGCTAGCCTTATGCTCACAGTGTGAACTCCTTCTGATCCTCTGCTTCTGTCTCCCCAGTGCTAGGCCGACAGGCCTGCAGCAGTACATCAGGGCTTCACGGGTGCTCTGGATACCCTGCCTCAGCCTCTACCTTCCTGAGCCTTCAGTCAACACCTGCTGCTTGTCAGACATTGGTGCAGGCCATGTGTGCCCAGCAAGGATAAAGTAAAAATGAGTCCCTCACTGTCGTGGTGCCCTCCAAGTCACTCTAGCAAAGAGCTGAGGGACTGGCGGGGCACGGTGTCTGGGGCCCAAATAGATCTCTCATCTCCCTATATCATTCCTCAAGCACGCAGACACGTAGGTCTGTCTACTTTTCCCTGTCCTAGGACTGAGCCAGACCTCAGGGCCCAGTGGGACTGGCTGCAGGGTGTCCCTGAGTGCAAGGGTGGGACCTGGAATGGTGGCCCTCGGAGACCTGTGTCCAGCCTCCCTCCGCCCCAGCTGTGACCCCTTCCACGAGGGCCAGGTCTTCCAGGTCCATTGCCACCCAGGTGTGTATATTGGGCCACATGTCCCTCAAGGCCCAATGGCCCTCTCTGGGGCCAGCGAGGCTGTTACAGGGAGGTGTTGCAGCCAACTGGGGCATCAATGCTATTTTTACTCAGGATTTGGGGGCGGGTGGGCGGCCCAGCCAGCAATGCCTTTTAAAGGCACCCCAGCTCTGGCAATGTAGCCCACGAGGCCATAAAAGGCAAAACTCCCTCCTGTCATCTGGCTTGGCCTCTTTTCTCACTCAAGTGCCCAAGGGCTGATGGGGACTGTGGGGACACAGCATGGTCGCAGGAGGCCCTGGGTACTGCCCCTCGGAATGCTGGCGTTAGGCCGCAGCCCCTCCATGGCACCGTGGCCTCCCTCCTGCTGTGACACAAGCCTAGGTCACAGCAAGCCCACCAGTAGAGGGTGGGCCTCCCCTGGCAAGACAGGCCTGCCCACAGTTGTGAGAGCTGCTGTCAAGTGTTGCAGAATATTGCCAAGGGAGCCCTATGGACCCCAGGACCACAAGGCAGCCTGCTCCTTCTTCCTGCTAGAAACTGAGACATGATCCCAGACCTTCCCAAAACTCACTTGTGTGGGTCTGCGTCCCCATTCCCTCCGCAGCCAGGGACCCCTAGCAGAGGTCTCACACAGACTGAGAGGATTCAGCTGGTGCTGGGCCCTCCGTGGGCCCGAGTCCCAGCTCTGTAGCTTCTCGATGCAGACAGCGGTAACAGGGCTGTGTGCCCCTTGTGAGCTGTGACCTTTTGGGACCTTCAAAGCAGCCTAGGGGGAATGGGGAAGGCTCTTTGGCACTCATTTCCCAGCTTCCAGGGTGGGGAAGCTGGTCCTGCCTGCAGGGCGTCAGTGAAGAGATCCTGGATTCTGGTGAGGTTTGGGGAGCACAGGCTGGCCCTGTCTCTGAGCTCAAGGGTCAGGTAGCTGGGTATCAGCAACTGATAGCTGCTGAAGACACCACCGGCCAGCCTTGGGGCAGGTGGCCAGTGCAGAGGTGCGCTGGCCCCTGCAGCGGCACAGGCTGGGAGAGGCTGGGGCAGCGCAGAGCTCAGGGGCACTGCCGGCCTTGCTCACTCGCGTGTTCCCACTTCCAGAGCCATGTTCACCGGCGGCATGCGCGAGGCCAGCCAGGCGGTCATCCAGCTGCAGGGCGTGTCTGCACGTGGCCTGCGTCACATCATCGACTTCGCCTACAGTGCCGAGGTGACTCTGGACCTGGACTGCGTGCAGGATGTGCTGGGCGCCGCTGTGTTCCTGCAGATGCTGCCGGTGGTAGAGCTGTGCGAGGACTTCCTGAAAGCGGCCATGAGTGTGGAGACGTGCCTGCACATTGGCCAGATGGCCACCACCTTCAGCCTGGCGTCGCTGCGCGAGTCCGTAGATGCCTTCACGTTCCGCCACTTCCTGCAGATCGCAGCGGAGGAGGACTTCCTGCGCCTGCCGCTGGAGCGCCTCGTCTTCTTTCTGCAGAGCAACCGGCTGCAGAGCTGCGCCGAGATCGACCTGTTCCACGCTGCTGTGCGCTGGCTGCAGCACGACCCTGCGCGCCGAGCCCGAGCCAGCCTCGTGCTGCGCCACGTGCGCTTCCCACTCATGCAGCCCGCTGAGCTGGTGGACAGCGTGCAGACGCTGGACGTCATGCTGGACGACGCCCTGTGCCGCCAGTACCTGCTGGAGGCCTTCAGCTACCACGTGCTGCCCTGCCGCCAGCACGACATGCAGTCGCCGCGCACGGCAGTGCGCTCGGACGTGGCCTCCCTGGTGGCCTTCGGAGGCACGCCCTACACCGACAGCGACCGCGCCGTCAGCAGCAAGGTGTTCCAGCTGCCCGAGCCCGGGGCTCGCCACTTCCGCGAGCTCACGGAGATGGAGCTCGGCTGCAGCCACGCGGGCGTGGCTGTGCTGGATAACTTCGTGTACGTGGCGGGCGGCCAGCACCTGCAGCACCGCAGCGGCGAGGGCGCCGTGGACGCCTGCTACCGCTATGACCCGCAGCGCAACTGCTGGCTGCGGCTGCAGGCGCTGCGGGAGAGCCGCGTGCAGTTCCAGCTCACGGCACTGGACGGGCTGCTGTATGCCACGGGTGGCCGCAATCGCGCCGGCAGCCTGGCGTCCGTGGAGCGCTACTGCCCGCGCCGTGACAGCTGGGACTTTGCCTGCCCCCTAAAGCGGCGCATCTGGGGCCATGCAGGCGCTGCGGCCGCTGGTCGCCTCTACATCTCGGGTGGATATGGCGTCTCAGCCGAGGACAAGAAGGCGCTGCAGTGCTATGACCCTTCCGCTGACCGATGGGAGCCCAGGGCGCCCATGCGAGAGCCCCGAGTGCTGCATGCTATGCTGGGTGCTGCAGGCCGCATCTATGCCCTAGGCGGCCGCATGGACCACGTGGACCGCTGCTTTGACGTGCTGGCCGTGGAGTACTACGTGCCCGATGCAGACCAGTGGACCAGCGTGGCCCCTATGCGGGCTGGCCAGTCGGAGGCCGGCTGCTGTCTGCTGGAGAGGAAGATCTACATCGTAGGTGGCTACAACTGGAGGCTAAACAACGTCACTGGCGTTGTGCAGGTGTACAATACGGACACGGACGAGTGGGAGAGAGACCTGCACTTCCCAGAGTCCTTTGCGGGCGTCGCCTGTGCCGCTGTCCTGCTGCCCCGCGCCGGCCATGGGAGGTAGCTTGAGATCCGGGACTGGCTGTGTTCCCCACAGGTGTCAGAACCCCAGCCCTGGGGTTCCCCACCTCCCAGCCCCGAGCCAGCAGAGATCCGGTCTCGGAAGTTTAGGCGCCGTGGTAGTCACTGCCCAGTGGGTGTCCTGTGTGGCAGGGCCTCGATTTCCCTCAGTCTTAGTCAGACACTCAGCTTTCGGGCGTAAAGCACCAAGTCTCAGTGGGACCCACCTCCCTGTCTCCTGGCTGGTCTGAAATCCTGGCTGTCCAGGATTCTGTGGGTGAAGGCACTTGCCACCAATCCTGGAAACCGGAGTTCTGTCTTGGGACCCACAAGGCAGAGAAGGACGTCGCAGAATTGTCCTGTGGTCTCCACGTGGGCACTATGGCATGCATTCATGCACACAATCAAATGGGTGTAATTTAAGATTGTAAATCAGCTTGCCTGGTGCCCGGGCAGCATTCAGGATGCGGGAACACAGTGTGCCTGCCCCAGAGGCACCCTGCCAGGGCAGATGCAGAATGTCTTCGCCACCAAGCTCCCTGGCCCACCGTGACGTGTGGACGTGTGGTGTGGGCTTCCGGAGCGTCCCTGTGAGGCCCCTGTGCAGTCAGGGACCCGGCATTGTTTATGTGTGCCTGTCCACCTTTGTAAGGAGACAGCCACGTGATGCATGGCAGCCTGCTGTTCCAGTACTCTGGAGGCTGCAGAGGGAGGATCGTTGCAAGTTCTAGGCCAGCCAGGGCCACAGAGTGAGAGCCCATCTCAAATGACAAAACTCACAGAAACCAAACCAGGAAACACAAAAGCCAACTCAGATGGCCAGGGAGGAGAGTGAGCTGGGTGCCCATCTCTCATGCTGGCTGCAGGTAGCCATACTCCGAGGTCTGGCCCCTCCATGGGCTCCCTACTCTGGGGTGGGGCAGCAGGGGATGCTGTCTCCATGAGCCCCAGCAGCCTCGCCGAGATAGTGACCATGCTTGGTTTTGCTGTTTAAATGCTGAAGTCTCATCTCTGTGTTTTGTTTCATTTTTCTCCTGTTCACAGAAGCCACAGACAGATGCATATTGCTGTTGTGTGGCCACTCACTGCATGAGTAATTAACCGCTCTCTGGCTGTGAGCTCTGCTGACCGGTCCTTTTATTTAATAAAGACTTTGCGGTGGAAGGGCGGAGCAGACCTTCACTGTCTGTGGCCTCCCTGGCCTCCGGCTTTTAGGGCCTCCCTCTCCATCCTGTCTTCTCTCCCCTCCCTGCTGAACAGTGAGCTGCAGGGCTGCACAGTACCAGGGCTGGGCTGAGGGGCCTGGAAGAGGATGTACAGAAGATAGCGAGGGGCCTCTCCAGGTAGCTGCAGTCCCCAGAGGCTTCACTCTCTCCTCAGTTGCACACCCCAACTGCAGATAAGCCTCTGATGACACACCGGGGGCAGAGTCAGTAGGACCTGTTTCCATCCTCCCACATGGCCCCCTGAAGGGGGGAGGACCTTCAGGAGCCGTCCCTCCTCCTAGCTCAACACAGGGCCACAGCTGGGAACAAGTAGCTGATAGCCAAGACAGTGCCCGCCATCTCACCCCAAGGTCCTTGCCCTGCTAGCCCAGCCCCGTCCTCAGCAGGGCTCCGGAGATGACTGCTGCTAAAGTAAGAGCCGATGCGTGGAGGGGAGGAGCTGAAGCTCCTGGGCATCCAAATGGAACCCCCAAGACATTCCAGCTCCCCACAACCTGAGCTTCCCCAGGGAGAAGGCCTCCAGCCTTCTGCAGAGGGGTAGGGTGAAGAGTCTGCCAGCTGCAAGTCCCCCAGATCACATAGCACCTCACAACAGCTTGTCCCCGCTGAGCTGGCCGGGGCGCCTGCCTGGAGTGGGGGGCACTGCTGTATCGAACAAGGGCAATTGTGCAGAGCCATCTGAGCCAGTTTATGGAACATTCTTGGGGGCCCCTGCCCCTTCCTTGGCGCCCACCCCACCCCCCTGAAGAAAGGAAAATTATTTTTTGTATTGTAAACTTTAAACATGAAAAAGCTGTTTTTAATTAGCAGAAGCTGACTTGCATGTTCAGTCAGCGAACGTCTGTGTCCTTCAGAGAGAGGAAAATATGCCTGTGCACTGCACATGCATACACCACACACACGGGCACACCTGAGTGTGAGAATGTGCAGCAGCTCAGGAGCTCACGTAGCCAAGCTGGACATGCCAAACCCGTGTGTTTCCATGGGCACCACCTCAGACATGCTCATATAAGGGCAAGCTCACCAAGCCAGGGACGGAGTATGTCTCAGGGACAGAGCCCCTGCCTACAATGTCCCAGTGAGAGGCTGGGGTGTGACTCAGGGGCCGAGCCCCTACCTAGAATTCTCCAGTGAGAAGCTGGGGTGGAGCTCAGGGGCGGAGCTCCTTGTCTAGAGTGCCCCAGTGAGGGGCTGGGGCAGGTCTCTGGCAAATGACCCATGTAGTGTGTGAGCCCCTGATTTTTCTCCCCATCACACACACAGGCCAGCTTGAGCATCTGGCAGATGCCCATTGCAGGTAGCAGTACGGCCCTGGCCTCTCTACCTTTTATCTGACAGCGTTAGAGCCCTGAACCGCCTTGAGCCTGAGGACACTGGGCTGTTTTCAGCTTCTTCCTAGAGGCCTGGCTAAGGTCCTGAGGCACCTCCCTCCACACCTGGGCTCTGGCTGTGGGAAACTGCCCTCTCAGGGGACAGTGGTTTGCAGGCCCGAGAGACAGGCCAAGTGTGACTTCCAAGGCCTCAAAGTGAGTCAGGCCGAGGGGGCCTCCAGGGAGCCTTGTGAGGTGGGAATCCGCCTGGACCTGGCCAGCTTGGAAGCCCGCCCCTGGCTCTGCTTTCCAGCAGTCAGCTCCAACTTGAACATTCTCACGGCCGAGATCCTCTGTGTTCCCTAGTGCTGGCGGCACCTGGCTGCCTGTCTCTGCAGCCTGGGGCCTGGCCCAAAGGGACCCGGCCAGAAGATGCCCATACACAGAGAGATGGGGCTCTAGTCACCGCTCCATCACTTGGTGCCAACCTGTTCCCCACCCAAGGGGGGGTCCTGCTTAGCTCTCCTCTCAGTGTTCCCAGAGGCTGACCCAGCAACCGCAGCACCCTCTTCACCCCCAGAACTCTGATACGCTGCCAGCAGCCGTGTGCCCAGCCCCAGGGGTTGATTTCAGATTTGGTCCGAGCCGTTCTTGGCAGTGCCTTCGGCTGGGGTTGTTTTTCAATCTGGGCACAGCTCCCAGCCCTGGCCAGCAAGCTCCAAGGGTCGGAAGTTTCTTGGGATGAGCGAGACTCTGTTGCCCCTCCCCTCTCTTGCTGCTCCCTCTGTGGACAGGGTGCCAGGAGCTTCTGCAGCCATCTTGTGGCTTCGAGGAGCAAGGTAAGTGAATCATAGCTATATCCCTGCCTCTGGAAGCCTTAAAGTCACAGGAGCCATCATCCCATCCTGGTTCATTGGACCTCAGACTCCCTGTTATCCGAAATGCTCAAGACACAGCAGCCAGATTTTGTGATGGCTGAAACCAAATAAATCAAAATTAGGGGTCCAGCGAGATGGCTAAGTGGTGACTTGAATTTGATTCCCGGACCCATGTGACAGACAGAACCGACAGACATCTGCAAGTTGTCCTTTGATGTCCACGTGTGTTCCAGAGTATGCACACACACACCATGCATGTACACACCAAATAGAAAATGGAACAGCAGCTTAGAGTGCTGTGTGTTTTGATCTCAGCACCCAAGCGAGAAGCAGTATGGCCATGAGTGTCTGTAGCGACGGTCTGTGGAGGGCAGGAGCTTGGCTGAGAGGATGCAGCAGGGTGCTTGACATTCTGCCTCCACTGTGCACATTATAGCGTGACTGTGACAGACTGGGCAGTACCTCCATGTAGAGTGCAGCTCGCACATGTGTGAGGCCCTGCATTCAGTCAGGAGGTAACATACTTACACAGCCCGGCATTCTGGCATATACCTGTCCTCCTGGGACTGCAGAAGCAGAGGCAGGATTGCAAGTTCTGGGCTACCCTGGGCTACTTAGGGAGGCTGTGTGGTAGCTCCCAGAGCTGAGCTGAAAGGGTGTCACAGTCCTGGATGCTGAGGGCACTTCTGTGGTCTCCACACCGCAGTGAGCATGCGGAGGTCAGAGGACAACTCAGCAGATGGTCCTCTCCTTCCCCTGTGTGGGTCCCAGGGACTGAGCTCAGGACATCACGCTTGGCAGCAAGCTCCTTTTCTCCATGGGGCTCTCTTGCCTTTCCGATTATCGTTGAGTAGACCCCCACACCTGGGCCCCAGTGTGTTCTTACTTTTCTCTTGCTATGGGGAGACACCGAGGCCAAGGCAGCTTCTAGATTAAAGAGTTTTATGGGCTCTCGGCTTTAGGGGTGAGTCCCTGGGCATGGCGGCAGGCAGCATGGTGCTGGAGCGGCGGCTGAGAGCTTACACAGTTAGGACAGTCGCAGAGCACAGGGGACGGTGTGGACTTTCGAAGGCGCAAAACCCACTCCGGGGACACGACCTCCTCCAACAAGGCCACACCTTGTAATCCTTCCCAATTCCACCAACTGGGGACTGAGTATTCACACACATGAGCCTGTGGCAGCCACTCTGACTCAAACCATTGCACCCAGTCTGCATTCTCTGCCCCGTCGCAGCTGCTAACAGCAGTAGAAAGAGCACATCCACGAGCCAGTCAGCCGCTGTCGCATAGGAACAGCCTCAGCCAGGTGTGGTGGCACAGCCCGTCCGCCCACAGCAGCAGTGCAAGTGCTGGGTTTGCTGTGATGCTTGCACTTTGATGCCAACTACTGGCCCTCAAGATCTGGTCACTCCCCAGACACACTTATCCTTGTGGTGTAAACCTGCCCGAGACGTTATTCCTGATTAGTTACTAAAAAAGGCCTGTACCTGGGCAGGATGGAAGGAGCCAGGCATCATGAAGGTTCCCAGGCTTTTGGGGATAAGGGGTCACTGAAAGGAGGGTGCCACAATGGGTTAGTGTGGAGAAGGAACCACGTGGGCCAGGAGAAAGGACTCCGGGGGTTGCTTGGATGGAGAACACGACCCAGATGAAGAATAAACAAGTATGTACATATGTATGTGTGTGTGTGTGTGTGTATATATATAATTATGGATGGGAGCTAGGCCAGATAGGAATGGTTAAGGCAGATGGTAATGGATGGGGTTGGGAGGTGGATGGTGAGACATTGTAGGTGGAATATCTGCCCAGCCCAAGGTAAATAAGACAATTATAAAATGTAACAGGTGTCTGTGTCTTATTGATTGTGATAACGGGTTAAATAATACCACCGTAATAATTAAAGGGTTAATGATAAACATTATATAGCCCAACACCATTTATTGCCAACAACACATATGAATCTCTGTAAGTTCAGGGCCAGCCTAAACTACAAGAGAGCATTCCAGGGTAGCCATGTTGCTGAGTGAGACCCTGTCTCAAAAACAAAACAAAACACCCAAGAAACAGCCCCACATGAATTGTTTTGTTTTGTTTTGTTTTTGGGGGGGGGGGACAGAGTTTCTCTGTGAGCCTTGGCTGTCCTGGACTCATTTTATAGACTAAGCTGGCCTCAAACGCACAGATATCCACCTGCTTCTGCCTCCCCAAGTGCTGGGATTAAAGGCATGTACCACCACACCCAGCTTCCACACGAATTGTTAGCAGGGTTGTCTCCTGTGGGCAAGTGGGCGCTGACTTCATGACCCTGGTAGGCTCTGGCTGCAGTGGGCTCCCGGGCATGAGACTTTTCACTAGCAGGGCTGTGTCCTTGTCGCATGCACCTCCGAGACCAGCAGCCACCCAAGGCCATGTGGAATCCAGTCAGCCACTAAAGTCTAGCTAGCTGGGGCTGCTGCCGCCATCTAGGAGTGCACAGCACAAAAGGCATGTGGCCAGGGTCCACACGACCACTGGACATGAGAAGAAAGAACCACAGAGTCCCATGGCAGAGCCTGTGACCTGTCGTGGATGGGGAATAGGGGCCGATAGTTAGACCCCCAACATTGACTTGGGGACTTCTACTCATGTGGACCAGAAACCCAGATGTTGGCGGCCAGGAAAAGGCAGATGTAGCAGAGCTGCACACGCTCATGAGCTGGCATGTAGGAACTAAACCCGGGTCTCTGCAAGAGCAGCCAGTGTCTTAGCCGCCGAGCCATCTCTCCAGCCCTAGCCTCTTTACAGTTGTTTCTTTATTCTGTTAGTGTGTGTTTGCACACGTACCACACAGGTGGAAGTCAGAGGACAACTTGCAGGAGTCTGTTCTCTCTTTCTAGCATGTGGAGGTTGGGGCTTGAACTCATAGGAGCTCTGAGCTTTGCTAGGCTGCAAACCTTCATTTACTGGCCATCTTACTGCTCCCTGTCTCAAGCCCAGGTGGATGACAGGACCTGGGGCCTCACCTTACTGTCACCCAGATGGACTTCAGATCTGCTTTTGGTTGCCTGCAGCACTGAGAGGGAGCCTGGGACTCCTGGCTGCCCTGCAGCCTGAGTCTGCCTTTTGGGTATCTACTGCCACCCTCCTCCTGCTTGGTCATGAGTTCATAAGTCCTGGTTCATAAGTCTGACTGCAGCCCAAGCTGGGCTGCCTCTTTGCCCCCCAGACTCAGCGGCCTGGATTCACTTCTCCAAGACTAGGGCCCTCTGAACAGCTGTCATCTCACACAACAAAGAGCAGCTAAGAGACACTTCATCTTAGTTTCCCCGGGCAGCTGTGGCCTGCAGGGTGAGCTAAGTGGGTCTGCTTCACCTTCCCCCACAGCATGCTAGGTGGAGTTCTGTCCCCCACACGTGAGCCGGTGAAAGCACAGAGAAGAGCCAAGAGCAAGCCTGCCTGCCGCCTCCCCATGGGAGTTTAGGTCTTGACCTAACTTCTCTCTCATGAGAGGCCTGCTGGGGCCTGCGTGCCAGGGAGTGGGAAGCTAAGCAGAGAGTGCTCTGTGCAAAGATCCTGAGACAGGATGCAGCCTGCTGGAGGGCAGGCAGGAGAAAGGGAAGAGAGAGTTGTCAGGGAGCGCCTGGAGCCAGGTAGAGTGATGACTTGAAGGACAGAAAACATGGGGCTGGCGGGATGGTGTGGTCAGGAAGGTAGGACAGGGCTCCTGGAGGCCGGACACTTGGGATATCCCACCATCCCTCACACCCTTATTCCCTTGAGACAGCCTTTCAGCATTTAGTCAGGCTGACTGACCAGGGTCCGCCTGTCTCTCTCCGGTGCTGGGATTACAGCCCGTTTTCTTTACATGCATGTGAGGGATCCAAACTCAGTCCTAATGCTTCTACAGCAAGCCTGCTTACCCATGGAGCCGGCTTCCCAGCTCTTGTTTATTAACATATAGGTAGTTATAATTTATGTATTTCTGTCTGCCATTGTGAGGGCAATGCACACGGAGGTCAGAAGAAGGCATTGGATTCCCAAGAACTGGAACTACAGATGGTTGTGAGCTGCTGTGTGGATGCTGGAAATGGGACAGTCCCTGTGCTTTCCCCCGTTGTCTCAGGCACTGTCCTATTGCTGTGAAGAGACAGCGTGACAGCGGCAGCTCTTAGAGAGGGAAACATTTAACTGGGGCTGGCTCACAGTTCAGAGGCTTAGTCACAGCAGAAGCGTGGAAACAGACATGGAGCGGAGCGGAGTGCGCGACATCTTCATCCAGATAGGCAGCCTTGGCACCGGAGGAGCGGAGAGCTGGACATCCTGCTGCAGGCAGAGAGGGAAAGCCGCTGGGCCCGGCTTTAGCTTCCGAAACTGCAAAGCCCACCCTCAGTGCTACACTTGCTCCAACAAGGCCACATCTCCCAGTCCTTCTGAAATAGTGCCACTTCCTGTTGACTAAGCATGCAGATATATGAGCCTATGAGGGACATTCTTATTCAACCCACCACACTGCCTGCTGAGCCATCTCTCCGGTCCCTGCCTTGGAACTTTCCATCCTTCTACCTCAGTTTCCCTAGTACTGGAATGACAGGTGTGAAGAAATAAGGGAGAGGGACCCCTGGACATGATTCTTTCTGTATCGCCCTCATCAGGCCTGGGGGCGGAGTGTCAGTGGATCAGGAGAAGAGCTTAGGTCATGGTAGGCCACTGCCCAATAAGCAGACTGCTGTCCCAGCACCCTGGAGTTGGGACGGTCTGATTACAGGCAGGGCTGTGGGGTGAGCGGCGAACACGGCCCCTAGCTGTGACATGCCTTCCCCTGCTCCCTCCCAGCCAGTGTCTCCTCCGTTTGCCTATGGCTCTGATGGGCAACCTTCAGGTCTGAGGAGTTGGCACAGACGACAGGTGTCTAACCACTGCACATTAATTTCACTAAAGCTTTCTGAAACCATGAGGGAAGGCAGCCGAAATCCCAGAGCCCAGTTCTAGCCATGGCCTCTGTGTTTAATCTGTTCCTGGCAGCTGTGGGCTGTGGCTGTGCCCTCTGACCTCTTTGGACAATAGTGAGAACTAGCTGGCAGACAGGAGTGTGTCCCATCTCTCTTCTGCTGGACAGAAGTTGGGGTCTCAGGCAGTGCTGGGTGGGAAAGATGGACCTAAGCAAAGTGGGGAGGGCACAGTGGCCTCCTGTAGCTGACAAGGCCAGACCCAGCTGGACCCAGGACCTCAAAATCTTGCTCACTCAAGGCTCCTTTTCCCTCTGTGGGTCTGTGATTCACACAGTCATTTTCAGCACTGCAAGAGTGAATGTGTGAGTGTGTGTCTGTGTGTATGTGTTCATGGGTATTTGTGTGTGTGCAAGTGAATGCATATATCTGTGAGTGTCTGTGTGTGAGTGCACAGACAGGCTGCGAGGTATCTTTCTCCACTTCCCTCTACCTATTCCTTTGAGGCAGGGCCTCTCACTGAACTTGGAGCTCATCTTCCAGCTATACTGACTGACCAGCTCCTGTCTCCACTTCCCTGTCATGGAGGTCACATGCCTGCATGCCCCTGACCAGCTTTTATGTGTGGCAGAGATTTGAACTCCGGTCCTCATGCTTGAAGAGCAAATGCTCTTGCCCACGGAACCATCTCTCTAGCTCTTATAATATTTTTAAGTTAAAAAAATTTACTTATGCATCTGTGCACATGGTGGGTGGGTGTGCGCGCGCGCGCAAAGCACTTATGTATACGTGCGTCTTGCCGAGGCCAGAGGAGGGCGTTGGGTGCACTAGACCCAGAGTTGCAAGAGTGAGCTGGGCTCACAAAGTCAAGCCCTTCACGAGGTCAGCAGGAGCCCTAAACCTCTGAGCCATCTCTCCAGCACCTGTCTTTTAGAGAGACTGGCTTTGAACTCACTCTGCAGCTAAGGATTGCAGGCTACGCCATCAAGCCTAGCACCATCGTTCTTAGAAGGCGCAGCACATGCTTTTCCCACCTGAAACTTGTAATAATTGTGTGTGTGTGTGTTGCTGGGCACTGAAGCCCAGCTTCTGCGTGCCGAGCCAGGCTCTGGCCAGGAGCTGCACGTCTGGCTTCTCGCTCGATTGGTCATTTCCTGCTGTGCGGTCCGCTCCCCTAGCCGGCTGTGTACCCCAGTAGCCCAGGAACCACAGCTGCTTGTCCACGCCTGCTCCCTGGTCTACAGCAGGCGCTTCATAAATCCACAGTGAATGCAGGCACCAGTGCTGCCGTGTCCTCAAGTCCCTCGTGGAAGGGGCAGCACAGTACCACGCGGCAGCTGCCTAGCGGGCCGCGCGCGCCTCAGCGCGCCTGCGTAGCCACGCCCCTCCCGGGTTTCTAACGCGCTGCCCAGGCGCGCGCATGCGTCTTCAACCCCGCGCCACGCGCCTCTCCGGTGCGCCTGCGCCATGCTCGGGACTGCGCTTGCGCCTGCGCATTGCTCTCCGGCCGTGGGCCCGGTCGGCGCCTGCGCGGTGGTACCCGCGAGTGGGGGGGCAAGGAGGTGGAGGAGGAGGAGGAGGAGGAGGCGGCGGCGAGAAGATGGCGACTTCGAACAATCCGCGGAAATTTAGCGAGAAGATCGCACTGCACAACCAGAAGCAGGCGGAGGAGACGGCGGCCTTCGAGGAGGTCATGAAGGACCTGAGCCTGACGCGTGCCGCACGGGTGAGAGCGCGGGGGAGGGGAGGGGAGGAGGGAGAGGAGGAGGGAGAGACGCGGGGGCGGGGCTGCGGCCGCCGCAGGTGTCCCCACGCTGCCAGCGGGTGCGGAGCGGCTGCTCTTGAGATTGCTCTCTGGACTGGGCAGGTGGTCCCATTGCAGCTACCTGAGGGGACAGGTGTCATCTACCATTGTTACCTGCGGGGACGCGCGCCCTCATCGTAGCTATCAGAATGGACACGTGTCACCCCCCTGCTTGCTACCTGATGGGACAGGGACTCCATCATTGCTACTTGGGGGACCTACAACTCCATCATTGCTACCCGATGGGGCAGATGTCACCCTCCATTGCTACCTGAGGGGCAGGTGTCAGCCTTCATTGCTGCCTGTGGGGATCGATGGTCCCATCATTGCTACTTGCAGAGATAGTTGTTCCCTCGTGCTACCTGAGGGGCAGGTGTCAGCCTTTCTGCTCCTTGAGTGGACAGTTGCCACTCTTCATGGGACCTGAAGGAGAGGGGTCTCCTCGTTGTTGTCTGAGAGCACAGTTGTCCTTCTTAGCTACCTGAGGAGGAGTCATATCATGGTCACCTGTGCCCTCCTTGGGTATTCCTAATTCTGCCACAAAGCGGATGTTACTTGCCGTGGATAGCCGAGTGGCCCTCCATGGGGTCCTTGGAAGTGTGAAATCAGCATGGAGTCATGCTGGACCTCCCTTCATGACAGGGGGCAGCTACCTTCCCGGCGTGGATAGAGGGTTGATTGCCTCAGGTGGCTGGCTGTTTGGCAAGCTGGTATTCTGGGTGGAGTAGACCTGGACCCTGAGCCTTACAAAGTGTGTGGTGTCAGTGTTCCTCGACGGTCCAGGAGGCGATACTGTTTGGCGTGTTCTGTGCACTCTCACTTTCTGCTTCCCATGTGAGCTGCCAGGGCACTTAGGTTAGGCTCTGATTTGTCAGGCAGAACGAATTAGGTGATTTGATAACCGGTTGCTTGTTTCTCCGGGATGTGGCATCAGATGAGAATGTGTGTTCAAATGTGATGTTTTCACACTTTCAGCCAGACCCCCTTCCCAGTGTGCTCAAGAGGGAATCCATGTTCTCCATCAGCACATAGAGAAAGGCATGGCTGGCAAATGAATAAGCAAGTGAAAAGTTCTGGCACCTGGGAGGCAGAGGCAGGTAGATCTCTGTGAGTCTGAGGCCAGCCTGGTCTACTGACAAAGTTCTAGGATAACCAGGGCTACTTAGAGAAACCCTGTCTCAAAAACTAACACAACAACAACAAAACGTATGTTACCCCTGTGTTGCTCACAGGCCAGGGCAGCTGAGGCTGTTTCTCATTTCCAGCACATGGTAGGTGTCTGCATATAGTTGGTATCAAATGTTTGCAGTGTAACTAGAACAAAGAGTTCCATGGCTAGCATTTTTGATAGAAGTCTGGTTTCTTCACAATATTGGAAATGAATGATTGTGGAAAAGATTACTGAGGCAAGGTCTGTTGTAGCGCAGGCTAGCCTTGAACTCAATGAGAATGACTTTGAAGTCTAGATGCTCCTGCCTCCCTGAGCACTGAGAGGACAGGTGAGTGCCGCCGTGCCTGTCCTGAAAGGACTTACGGTTCGGTTGGCTGGAATGTAGTTGGCATGTGTGCTCTGTGTGACAGCTGGCGCCCACTGGCTCCTGGTTTATTTGTTCAGTGGTGTGGCCACACCACTGTCTTGCAGAGTTTCATTGCCCCAGAGGAGCCTGTCCCTGCAGCAACCCTGGGCCACTTCCCTCCCCGTGCCTGTCCTGGGATTGCAGGCAGTTCCTGTGGCTTTCTGGTGTTGGCCTCCATGTTCAGTACTGAGTTCTCAAAGTCATCCGGGTAGCATTAGCCACACTTCATTCCTTGGTTGGTGATATGGCACGCTGGTTACAGGCTTTTTCTGCCCGAGGGTCTGAGTTCAGTCCCTAGATCTGTAGGAGAGAACGGACTCCTGGAACTTGTCCTCTGACCCCACATGTGTGATGCCCCACAAGTAGCCTGAGTTCAGAATATGTACAGCAGGTGTGCTCAGCGATCTGAGGGTTGAGGCCATCGCTGTGTTTGAGGCCTTTAAAGGTAGCTTAGGCTATAAAGCAAGGCAAATCTCAAAAAAAGAAAGACAAGAACAAAGGAGGTGCTGAAGACATGGTGAAGGGCCCGTCAAACAAGCCTGGGGGCTGCACTTTGGACCCCAGCACTCCCCAAAGAAGGGTCTCCGCCCGCCTGCATGCCGGCCTGTCTCGCCAATTCAGCAGGCCTGGGGCCCAGTGAAACCCTGGGCTGGGGGGTGCCTCAGTGGTGAGAGCAGTGGCGGCCCTTCCAGAGGGCCTGGGTTCATTTCCCATCATGCACTCATGGTTCACAACTGTCTGTGTCTCTAGCTCCAAGGCTATTCAGCCTCCTTGGTCGCCTGCACGAAAATGCAGGCGCACACACTGCCTGAGATTTAGAAATTAAAATTGGCCAGGTATGTTTGCGTGTGTGTATGGGGGTGGGGAGTGATGGCGCACGCCTTTAATCCTTCACTGGGGAGGCAGAGGCAGCCGGATCTCTGTGAGTTTGAGACCAGCCTGGTCTACAGAGTGAGTCCAGGACAGCCACGGCTACACAGAGAAACCCTGTCTCAACAAACAAACAAGGTGAAAGCTGCTAAAGAACAGAGCCTGTGCTGGGCTTGAGCTTGGCCTGTAGTCTCTACACACATGTGTACACACATGCACTTCCACACACACACACAAAAGAAAAAACACGACAAAATTTACCTATTGAACATTTTTTTGAAAAATGACTACATTTTAATTTATTTTGAGAGTTATGCCTGTGAAGTCTGATGATCCCAGGGTCCTGTAGATCACAGTTGGGTCATCAGGCTTGGCAGCAAGCCCCTTCACCTGCTAAGCCCCTTGCCACCCCCTCCTTTAACAGCTGTCAGACATCTGGGGTCTGTCAGCTGTGCCTGCTGCTCTGCTGCTCTGTCCTCCGTGAGGCAGCAGTGATGGGCTGGTCGTGCTGGGTCAGTCTCTGTGTTGTGCTAGACACATGGGGGTCCTTACCTCTCAGCCCCTTGGGAACAGGTGCCGGTGGCACATGTTCTAATCCCTGTGTCCTAGGAAAATGTCGAGGCCATTGGGGACTGTGCTGGGGCCGAGTGCCCGTGTGGGGCATGCAGATTAGTGGGCTGGTAGCCTGGGCAAGGGGCAGCTGGAGCCTTTTCTTAGCAGAACTTTCTTGATGCAGAAGGCACGCAGATGGGGTTGGGAGTGGAGGTAGTATGTAAGTCACTTGCTGGCCATTGGCTTGGGACACTGGGTTCCTGGAGTGATGATACTAAGTGCCTTAGGCCACAGGATGTCCTTACTTGGCTAGGCGTGGTGGCACCTGTGTGCTGTCCCAGATGCTGGGAAGGCTGAGCCACACTGCAAGGGCCTCTCTCCACAGAATCAGCAGTGCAGGTTAGCCCTGCCTGCTCAGACTGTGTGTGTGTGTGTGTGTGTGTGCGCGCGCGCGTGTGTGTGCCATAGCCCACGTGCAGAGGACAGCTTGGTGTAATTGGTTCTTGCTTCTCTCATGTGCATCCTGGAGATTGAACTCAGGTCACTGAGCTTGGCAGCAATCACCTTCATACGCGCTGAGCCATCTAGCTGGCCCTATGGCACTTTGTTTTGTGCTGCTGGCTACCAGGGCTGACTGCTGCCATCTGGGATCTCTGCAGAGAAAGCATCCCAAGCTGCTGTCAAGAGGAGAGAGGAGCCACCCTCATCACTTTTCCTCTCTCTAGAAGCTGCTCCAGGGTGTGGGTGGCGCCCCCATAGCAGCTGGAACAGTGTGAAACCATCTGTCCACGCTCAGGCCCAGGACCTGGCAGCGAGACCTCTGTTGGCGAAAGGACTCTGTAATGGGATCTGCTGAGGTTACGGCAACTTCGCAACACAGGAGGTGGCTGGGCATGGCTCGCGCACTTCACCTAGCATTCAGGAGGCTAAGGGGGAAGGGGCAGGAATTCAAGGTTAGCCTCAGCTACATGAGACCCTGTCTCAAAACTAAAAACAAAACAACACCAGAAAAAACCCTAAATAAAATAAAGAAGATCAAACACCACAGACACCACAGGACATAGGACTGAGGAGATCCAGTCATGTGAAAACAGAGGTCAGAGAGGACAGGGGTAGAGGTTTCCTTGGGGAGAGCACATGTCCATCAGGCAGAGGGTTCTGTGACACCATGGTGGGAGACTTCTGTCCCCCAGGATCTGGTGGACAGCTATCACTGTCATTTCACAACTATGTCAAAACAAACAAACAAGCTGTGTTTGGGGTTTCGAGACAGCCTCAGTCTCCAGCCAGGCTGGCCTCAGGATCCTGTGATAGGGTGATGTGCATAAGCCGCACCCCAGGCTTCCATGGGTGTTTGCTTTGTGTGGTGTGTGTTTGGGGTGCACTGTTCCATCCCTCACTGTCTCACTGTATTTACCCGGCTCTTTTGTTGGTCCTGGAACTGGGCTGCTGGGCAGCAAGCCCCAGCCTTCTTGTGTCTGCCCTTCTTGAAGCTCTGCGGTTACAGGAATGTGTGACCATGGCCAGATATTTATGTGGGTGCAAAGGATTCAAACTCAGATGGGTCCTTGTGCTCACCCAGCAAGTGCTGTTACCACCAACTCATTTTCCAAGCCACTATGCTCTCTCTCTCTCTCTCTCTCTCTCTCTCTCTCTCTCTCTCTCGCTCGCTCTCGCTCTCGCTCTCCCTCTCCCACTCTCTCGCTCTCTCTCTTTCTCTCTTTTTCTCTCTCTCTCGCTCTCGCTCTCTCTCTCGCTCTCTCTCGCTCTCTCTCTCTCTCTTGCTCTTGCTCTCGCTCTCTCTCGCGCGCTCTTGCTCTCTCTTGCTCTCTCTCGCTCTCTCTCTGTCTCTCTCTCTCTCTCGCTCTCTCTCTCTCTCTCTCTCTCTCTCGCTCTCTCGCTCTCTCTCTCTTTTCTGTGACAAGGTTTCTCTGTGTAGCCCTGGCTGCTATAGAACGTGCTCAGTAGACCAGTCTGACTTGGGCTCAGACTCTGCCTGCCTCTTGTCTCCCTAGTAGTGGGATTAAAGGCGTGTGCCGCTACACCTGGCCCCTTGGTAACCTGAAAAAAATATTTAGTTATTTTTCATTTATTTCATTTTATGAGTGTAGGGCATGTGTGGTGCTGGTCGCAGGCCTGGTAGGCTGCCTCCTGCTCTGCTCACTGTGCACCCTCTTTGGAGAGTGAGGCACGGTTGCATGGCCTCTGCCAACTATTGTGAAGGGAGTTCCTCGCTGGCGCACCTGCAGCAGCTGGCTGTGATGCTTGGTGCTGCTGGGGGACACTTGGCAGGTGCGGGGTATTCAGATAAAATACATTCAGCCAGTGCAGGTCAACTCAGCAGGCATGGCTGTACTTTAATGGGTACAGCTGTACTCAGCAGGCATTCTGCATGTGGGCAGTGTATTCAGCAGGCACTCAGCAGGTGGGCAGTGTATTCAGCAGGCACTCAGTAGGGGCGCAGTGTATTCAGCAGGTCCGCAGCCTGTATCCACCAAGTGCTTAGCCTCCAGAGGAGGCTGCCTGGAGCCTCTCAGGCCTCTTACCTTGAAAGGTTGGGGGGGGCAGCTTCCTGGCTTTTCTAATGAAAAAGGTTCTGTCCCCCATGGTTGGAGGTCCACAGTTTCAGGGTCACCCTGCTCCCTGGCTGTCCTCAGGGTGAGTTCAGGCAGGTGTGGTGACTCGTAGTAGGAGTGTTGAATGCACAGCCCCTGGTGATGGGGGTGGGGGGGTGGAGTGAGGGGGTGGGAGGGTGAGTTCCAGCAAAGTGGTTACAGATCAGACAGGGGACTGTCCTGTTGGGGGCGGGTGCCTGCCTGGGAACTCTCAACTCAGTCTTGCCCCCACCCCAGGCCCATTAACTAAGTCCTGGCCCCCCACCCTAGGCCCGTTAAATAAACCTTGAACCCCAGTAGAGGAGTCAGGTGATCACACCCATCTGGGCCTCAGTTTCCCCTCTGTGGGGGCAGGAGGTGAACAGGAGAGCTGTGCTCCTTGCAGAGAGGTGAGGGCCCTGAGCCCTCCTGACTGAGCTTGAGTTGTTGCTTTTCTTTCTTCTGTTTCGTTTTGGGGCAGGGTTTGTATGGCTGGAGCTGACCTCAGACTCGGGAGCGCTGGGATCAGAGATGTGCACCCCGACACTCAGCTCCATGAGACCTGTCTCAGTTCTGTAGCCCAGGCAATCCTCCTGCCTCAGCCTTCTGACTGCCACCACCAGCCTGCAGCAGCACAGTCCGGAGCTTAAATCATGCTGTGGCAGTCTGTCACCATCACACCAAGAGTTTGAGAGGGTCCTGTTTTCCCTTACTCCCCAGCACTCGCCCAGGAGTCTGTGCAGCTCTGCGGCCCCACAACTCTGCAAACCCCAGTCAGAGGCACCTGCAGGCACATCTCTCTCCTTCCCTGGGAATGTGCCTCCTGTCACCCTGTCTGTGGCACCTTTTGATGCATGAATGTTTGTAATTTTGACAAAGTCCAATTCTTAGTGGGTTTTGTTTGTTTGTTTTCTTTCCTTGCTTGAGTTTGGTGTCATATGCAAGACTGGCTGCCACGGCTGCGCTGCTCCCGCCTTCCGGGGCGCTGGCCCGGCTGCCTGCCTCAGAGGTCTGTGATTTCCGAGGCAGAGATGGGCTTGAGCTCTACCTTGGGTCTTTGAGTGTGGATTCTGAGCACTGTCCACATTCTTTTTTCTGTGTGTGAAAATACGATTTTCCCAGAGCCCTTTGCTCAAAGCTGCTCTTTCCCATTCAGTGTCTTGGCACCAGTGTCAGAAGTTACCTGGCGCGAGGCCGTTGTAGTGCGCTCTGTCCTGTTGGGTCTACACTGGTTGGTTGATTGTTTTTGTTTTTCTGACAGGGCTTCTCTTTGTAGCCCTGACTGTCCTGGAACTTGCTCTGTACACCACCCTGGCCTCGAACTAAGAGCTGTGCCTGCCTCTGTGTCCTGAGTGCTGGGATTACGGGTGTGCACCACCGCGCCTGGCTGCCCTTAACTTTTCTAAGCTTGGGTTTTGTTGTTGTTTTGGTTTTTCTGTGTGTATTTGCTGGGGGCCATCCACACGTGTGAAAGTCAAAGGAGGACTGGGAACCAGTTGTGTGCAATACTTAAAACATAACGAGATGTACCATGAGTGTCGGCCAGCATCTTGTGTGGATGGGGAGTCCACAGCAGGTCCTGTCTACTGTCACGGAGAATAGGCAGGATAGCTAGCTCCAAGGCCTTCAGAACTCTGTGGGACATAGCCTCGAGGCCCACTTTAGGGCGTGGGTGAGGAGAGGGAATTACGTGTGGGTGCTGAGATGCGCACCCCTTGAAGGTGGGGCCCCAGTTCCTTTTTGCCCTGGCTGGCTGGCATGTTCGTGCCTGGGAACCTCCCATTTGTTCACGGTTTACTGCATTCCATCCCAGCCAGAGGCCTGGCGGAGGTCTCGTGAGGTCTTATCCAGGTGAGCCTCCCTAGGCGTGGCCTCTTGCAATCTGGAGCTGATGCCGCTACCTCCTTGCTCATGGAGTGGCCTGGCCCCATCCACCAGCACACTTAGCCTGTGACCCCAGGCCCTTAGCTCCTACCATTTCCTGTGTATCTCTGTTCAGTTCCTCAGATGGGAGCTCTCCTGCCTTTCACCTGGCCAGTCCCCAGCCGTGCACAGCCCCTACTGTGGCTTGCTTTGCTTCCCCAGCGGGGCCAAGCTCCTCTACTCCCTGCCTGGCCTCCTGAAGGAGGAAAGAGGTGGCAACGAGTGCAGAGGAGACCCATTCAGCTTCCTCCACGAGAGCTCTAGACAGCTCTCCGGAGCCCCACAGCCCTGCCACTCTCCCCTGGAATTTAGCACATTTGTATGTGTGCATGGTTTATGTGGGCCGCACCTGTGCTGTGGTGCTCACTTGGAGGGACTTTGTGGACTCAGTTCTCTCCTACCCTTGATCTCACTGGGGGTTCTAGGCCTGGGCTCCACCCCTGAGTAGTAGACATCTAGGTTCCATCAGCCCCAGGGCAGGACTGGGTTTCAATCTCATTTTTCTGTTTACTGATTTGGGGGGGGGGTTGTTTGTTTGTTTGTTTGTTTGGCTTTTACATCTTGCCTCAGGTTTATTGGTAAAGCCAACATAGGACACCGGCCATCTGTAAATATTGTGTAGGGAGGTGTGTCACACCAGTCCATCTGTCTTTCCTATGGGGCCTTCACAGGGGCCTGGGTACCTTTGGGAGCCTGAGCCTTAGCTGGAGCTACAGCCTCTGCCTTGGTTTGAACCTTGGGCGTTGTTTGGCAGTGCCTACAACCTTTGGCCCCCTAGCTTCGAATCCGCTTCTCAAGCTGAGTTTGCAGCTGGGACCCTTTGGCATCTTGGGCTTAACTGCCTAGGCTTCACCAGGGCCTTGATGGTCTCTGCGCATGCTCATTGCTGTTGTGTTGTTTACATCTTCTTTAGGCTTTCTTGTTGTGCTTCTTGACAAAGCACATGCTCCTCAGGAACTTGGGTTTGACCCCTCAGAGATTTGTGTCTTTGTGACCGGGGTTTCTTGATGCCATTTTTGCGCCATTTGGGGACTGGTTGTATGAGGTGTGGTTCTTGGGCTTGGCCATGTCTGCACGGTAACCCGCGGCTCCTGGTTACTAATTTTGATGAGACTTCTCCAGCCTCCCCCTGTGGCATTAAGTGCATTTCTCCTGCAAGATAACTTACACCTGGTTCTAGGACATTCCAGACTTCTAAAGGGAGCTTTTCTGCATTAGCAGTCACCTCTCTCCTAGCCCATGGCAGCCCCTGATCAGCCTTCTTGCTCTGTAGATGTGAATGGATGTTCTGCATCCATGGGATCACACGCAGTGTGGCCCTATTCTCTGGCTTCTGACACTCTGGCATGTTTTCAGGGTCCATCCTTGTGGTGTGTCAGAGCCTCACCCCTTCTCAGGGCTGAGCAGTATTGCTGCACCCCAGTCTCTCCGCAGTTGACACTGCTGATGGGACCTGGCTCTGCTCTCTCTTGCTGCCGTTTGCCGCTGTGAGCAGTGCTTGGCTGCCTTCTCTCTTTCACTGGGGTCTGTCCTCAGAATGGAAAGCTGGGTCACAGTGTAATTTTATATTTTATTTGCTGAAGTTCTAAGCAAGTTGGCTTCATTTTAAATAGAACGCAAACCTAGTGGTGTAGTCTAAAAAAAAAAAGAAAAAGTGAGCAAGGGCATTTGAGCTGTGTTGACACAGGGCGATGGAGCAGCCACGACAGAAGTGACAGTGTAGGACAGTCTGCCAGGGCAGGCCTGCAGTAAGGTTGTGTAGACAGTCTGCCAGGGCAGGCCTGCAGTAAGGTTGTGTAGACAGTCTGCCAGGGCAGGCCTGCAGTAAGGTTGTGTAGACAGTCTGCCAGGGCAGGCCTGCAGTAAGGTTGTGTAGACAGCCAGGTGCCAAGATGGCACAGGCTGGGGCCTGAGACTGACATGCTCTTGGGAGTTGAAGGCGAGCTCAAGGGTGTGTGAGAGGGCTCGAGGTGTGTGCACCTTTCCTCGCCTCTGCTCTGGCGGCTTGAGCTGCCTTCTGTGCCCGGTGGCTGCTCTCTCCTCCTCTGTTATGAGCCCGGTGTGCTCTGAGCAAAGGCGGGTGAGGCCTGGAGCACAGGCACCCGTGGTCTGTGGGAGATTGAGTGTGAGGTTCCCATGGGGTCGCAGCCCCCCCAACCCCGAGTTCTTATATAACCCAGCTGAGTAGTCCTGAAATCCAGGGCATTCTTGCTATTTTGGGCCGTGGTAATGAGGCCATCTCAACCTTGTTCTGTCTCCCCGTGGCTGTTGCCCCTCACGGACGGCTTCAGCAGTTGCCCTAGTGGGACGGCCGGGGTGTTGGGACCACTTTCAGAAGCCGCCCTTGCGCTGCCGCCTGCATCTGGCCGCCCTCGCCTGGGCACTTCTCAAACCGGGCCTGGGGCTGGGCGCGGTGGGGCGCAGCCTTCCTCCTTTGGAGGCAGAAGAGGTGAGTCGCTGAGTTTGAGGCCAGCCTGGTCTGTCTGAGGTGGTCTGGCTTCAGGCAGCCATGGGGGATCATGCTGTTGTTTTGAGGTGGGATTTGAAGTTGAGCTGTGGCAAGGTTTGGCCCTCTGAGGTACAGACACTATCCCCACTCGAGGGCTGAAGGGCAGAGCGGAGCAGCTGGCATTCACCTGCCCTTTGATCTGTGTAACATACAAATACATGCACACATGCCCATGTACACATGCAAACACATGTTTTTACACATTCACATGTACATGTACACACTCGCATGCATTCAAATAGTCACATGCCCCACCGCCACCGTGTGCCAGAGCCAGGGCTTGCAGCCTTGGGGCTGCTGAGACAAACCTGGGGATTAAGTTCAACAGCCATGTGTTTTGGTTCAGGACACAAGTTTTTCAGCACAGGTCAGATGCCTTGCTTGCCCCAGAGGCTAGGAGGTTCCTTCCTGTTCCTGCTGGCAGGATTGCGTTCTTTTCTGTCCCCGTCCCTGACATAGCCTGCTGCCCCTCCATAGCCTGCCGTCCCTCCATAGCCTGCTGCCCCCATCCCTGACATAGCCTGCTGCCCCCATCCCTGACATAGCCTGCTGCCCCTTCATAGCCTGCTGCCCCTTCATAGCCTGCTGCCCCTTCATAGCCTGCTGTCCCCATCCCTGACATAGCCTGCCGTCCCCATCCCTGACATAGCCTGCTGCCCCTCCATAGCCTGCTGTCCCCATCCCTGACATAGCCTGCTGTCCCTCCATAGCCTGCCGTCCCCATCCCTGACATAGCCTGCTGCCCCTCCATAGCCTGCCGTCCCCATCCCTGACATAGCCTGCTGTCCCTCCATAGCCTGCCGTCCCCATCCCTGACATAGCCTGCTGTCCCTCCATAGCCTGCTGCCCCTCCATAGCCTGCTGCCCCTTCATAGCCTGCCGTCCCCATCCCTGACATAGCCTGCTGCCCCTTCATAGCCTGCCGTCCCCATCCCTGACATAGCCTGCTGCCCCTTCATAGCCTGCTGTCCCGTCCCTGACATAGCCTGCTGCCCCTCCATAGCCTGCTGTCCCGTCCCTGACATAACCTGCCGTCTCTGTTTTTCTTTTGACCTAACACTATGTGTCTGAAGACCCTCTGCTCCTGCAGTGTTCTGCTCAGGCAGGTGAGGGTGCCAGGGTTTGTTTTGATTTTGGTTTGTTTTGTTAGACAGGGTTTTGCTGTGTAGAGCAGGCTGGCCCAGCACGCACAGAGAGTCCCTCCTCTGTCCCTGGATGCTGGGACAAAAGGTGCATGGCACTGACCTGACTGTGGCACACCTATAACTCTTACTTGTATTTTGAGGTCCCCCCTTTTGTTTGTTTGTTTGTTTTGAAGAGAAGCTTATGTAGCCCAAGCTGGCCTTGAATTCACTCTGTAGCCAAGAATGTGATGTGAAAGTCCTGAGCCTCCTTCCTCCACCTCCCAAGTACTGGAGTGGCAGATGTGCAACCATTCCCAGCTTTGAGCATATGTTTCTAGGACAGTGACCCACAGACTGCCGCCAAGGCCTTGGCTTCAGCCCTGGCCTTCTGTAATTTGGAGGTAATGTGTCTTTCCCCACACCACTGCCTGTACATACACTCCTAGCCCACTCAACTACCTCCAAGAACACACTCTTACACAGGGTCACACAGGCCAGAACTCCAAGGCACTGAACCTTGGCGAGCGCAGCACGGCTGTTCTCATGGTTCTGTGGGCAGTTCTTTGCCTTGGCTGGAGAAATGGGAGAAAGGTGTTTGTGAGGCATTCCTTGCAAGGAGCCGTTTGTTTGTGGACTGGAAGCTCACAGTATGTGCCACAGTTGTCAAGAGGCCTGGAAATGAGAGCGAAGCTGGGCAGGCGGTGACAGCTGCCATCCCAGCACTCAGGAGGCTGAGGCAGAGGGTCTGGCCAGTCTAAGTCTCATAATAAGACTGTACCCAGAAGAAGTGGTGTGTTGTCCAGAGCTGGGAGGCATCTATTGTTGGTTGGCAAAGCTCACTGTGCAGGCATGAGGACCTGGCTCTAGTCCACGGCACCAGGTCAGAGCCAAGCAAGATGGCTCACATGTGTGAGGCCAGCAGTGGCCAGCTTACTTGTCTAACCAGGAAGCTCTAGGCCATGAGAGACCCTGTCTTAAAAACAGTAGGTAGGGGGTGCTGTTAGGATGCCTCAGCCAGTAAAGACTTTTGCCACCAAACCTGGCAACCTGAGCTCTGTCCCCAGGGCGCACTTGGTGGAGGAAGAGAACTGACTCCTCCAGGTGTTCCTCTGACCTCCACATGTGTCTGGGCACATGCCACCCCCATTACACAAATAAACAAATGTAAAAATAAGATACGAAGATACGGGAGTTGACAGAGGGAGAAGTGTGGCTCTGTGGCTGCCTACGGGTCCACACCACCTCACACTCAAAACTAACATGGCAGACAGTGCCCAAGGAACCATATACAAGGTTGACCCACCCTGTGCCGGCCTGAGTCCACACATGTCTACAGAAGGCTTGTCTGGGTCATGCTCTGTCATGGATCCCTTTGGCAGTGGGTTCTAGAGGCGGAGCCTATTGAGGAGGCTCAGCTGTGCCCTACTGCCTCCTCCTGCTCAGCCTATCCCCCACATACCCCATTCCTGGCCCATGGCGTAGCCCCGATCCCTGGAGGCCAGCGGCCATTCAGCCCAGGACAGACAGGTGAGGCCGCTGTGCGCCTGCCCCCTTCCCGCTCCATCTACAGAGACTTCTAACCAACGTCTCTAACGTCTGCATCTCCCGAGTGTGCAGCCAGCTTCCTCTCAGCACCGCCGCCCAAATCCTCCTGAGGGCCAGCTTGCCCAGAGTGATGGAGACCCCTGTGCGAGCCTGCAGCGAGCCAGTGCCTGGGATGGCTTCCAGAGGAGCTGTAGCCACATCCCTTGTCCTGAGCCAGAGGGGACAGTGAGGACACTGAGACCGGTGGGCTCTGGCTGCCATGGGCGCCCTTGGGTGGCACTGTGGCTGTGGTGTGAACCTTGACTGTCATCACATGGGGACAGTTGTTGCAGAGGCTGCAGGTGACTTGGCATGTGACAGTGGTGTGGAGTTGTCGGGTCTCCCAGAAGCTCCTGGCCAGCCACAGCCAGTGAGACTCCATGGGGAAAGATGTCCTCTTTAATTTTTGAAGTAAGGTCTCACGTAGCCCAAGCTGACCTTGAACTCCTAACCCTCCTGCCTCCACCTGAGTGCGGGGTGACAGTGGGTAGTACTGTGCCTGGCAGTAGTTTTTCATTTTTCTTGTGGGCTCCTTGCATGGTCCCCAGAGCCCTGTGCTTGCTATTTTCTGAGGCAAAGAACTATTTTAACTTCATCTGAAGTTGATTCCTCCATAGCTCAGTTAGCAGCCATACCTTGCAGTACAGAGAGCACCACTGTGTCCCTGGGTGCTTAAATGTGTCCAAGGTGAATGTCTCAGACCCAAGAACCAAGTTCCCTTCCATTGCAGCAGCTACCTTTGCCTAATCCCAGCACAGTTATGGAGGAGGGTTCCAGGTTGGCCCTGGCTACGGAAGGCCCTGCCTCAGCAGGGGTGGGGTTGAGGTGCTCAGTCAGGGAAGGGCTTGCCACACAAACCTGTGGCCCTGAGCTTGATGCTTAGGCCAAGTAGGAGGGCTGGTGCAGGCCCCAAGGGGCCTCTCAGGTGGAGGTGCCTGCCACCAAGCCCAGTGACCTGACTTTGGTCCCTGAGGCTTGACTTGAGGAAGGGAAAGAAACAGTTGATTCCCACTGATGTTCCTCTGGTCTCCACAGGTGCACAAAGGCCCCCTCAGCACCTGCAGGAACAGCAGAAAAATAAAAATGTAAAACATCTCCCCAGACAAAGCCTGGGGTAGTGGCAGACGCTGTAAGCCCAGGGCTTGGGAAGCAGAGGCCTGAGGCACTCGGCCACCAGCTGGCCAGCCCACCTCCTCTGACACCTCCAAGCCTGTGAGAAATGCTTTTCCCCAAAACAAGGTAACTGTCTCTTGAGGAATTAAACTCAAGGTTGACCCTGGCCTCCACACACATGCATGTGCATGTACACACACACCAAAGTTAAGAAACCAGAGTTATGTATGGTGATATTCACCTGTTATCCTAGCGCTGAGGAGGCCGAAGCGTGAAGACCGGGAGCCCCGTCGCCCTTAGCACACAGCCAGTCTGCAGTTAGGGAGCCTCAGGTCCTTGGGTCCCACTTGTGGCAGCTGACCCTAAGCCCACAGCCTGAAAAACTTGCTGTGTTTGCCCTCCAGGCCCTCAGCAACCCTGGAACTGTCATGGTCTGCGTTCTAGGAGCACACTCCTGGCTTCCTTTGTGCTGGGCACCCATGGGAGCTAGCCTGGCCAGGCCCTGGCGCCCCCACCTCTGTGTTGTGCTCTCTACCTGCTCTTGCTTCCCATTGCCCAGCCCTCGTCCTGGCACTTCCCCCGGTGATCCCCTTGGTCTGTTTCCTGTCTGCCTCTCATGCTCTGAGCCTTTGCTGAGTCCCTCGTCACAGTGAGATGAGGTCATGAGTGTGTGGGCTCGGTTCTCTGTCTGCCCTTGCGTGTAGCTTGCTTTGGCCATCCTGTCATTTCGTGGCTTCTGGCCATATCCCACTCCTTAAGGCCTGGCCTCATTTTTAAGGCCTTTATCTGTCTCTACCGAGACTCCAGTTTCTAATGCAGCTACCTTTGGGGGTTTGGGTGGGTGTGAGTTTCTTAGTAGGGCAAAATTTTGTTATAGTGCAGGCCCCAGTCCCCAAGCCCATTCACCGTAGGTTACCTAGACTTGAAATCCTGTGTGGTCACCTATCCCCACAGGCCTCCTGCTGGCTTCCATGGCAGGTAGGGGTGTGACTCAAGTGCAATGTGTAACCAAGAAAGCTTCTCATAGTTAGCAGCCTGCATAGCCCAGCCCAGCCAGGAGCAGGCAACCACTGCTCAGACCCATGCCTCAGGGCACAGCAAATCCCAAGCCTAAAGGCCCCTGCAGAATCATATTGTGCTGTGGGCTCCCTCAGGAGAATCAGGCACCTCTAGGCTCTGCCTGGTCTTGGCAGAATATGGTTGCTGCATCCCTGAGGATTTGAGGTATGTAGATGTTCCAGGCTTCCCAATTTTTCAATGTTCTTTGAGACAGGGTCTCACATAGCCCACGCTGCCCTCAAACTCCTGATCTCTCTGCCTCCGTCTCCTGAGCTTCAAGCTGTGTCACCACACCTGTGTTATGTGCTGCTGGGAATTGAACCCGGGGCTGTGCGCATGCCTGGCAAGTACCCTGTTGACAGAGCGACCAGAACTCCACTCTGCCAGCTGAGCTCCATCCCTGGTTTCCAGTATAACTGGGTTTTTGGTTTTGGCTTTTTAGACAAACAGGGTTTGGGTAGCTCTGGCTGTCCTAGAACTCACTCTGTAGACCAGGCTGGCCTCAAACTCAGAGATCTGCCTGCCTCTGCCTCCCGAGTGCTGGGATTAAAGGTGTTTGACACCATGCCTGGCCCATCCTCATAGAGAGCTCCAGACCACAATGGTGACAGAAGACACTCCCCCAATTGATTTTTGAGACAGGCAGGCTTGTAATGGAGGCGCCTTCCTGACCTCACTTAATCCTGTGGCCCCTTGGTACCTCCGTTTCCCCACTGGAAACTGGAGAGTTAGCACTGTCTCTTCCCTTTGTGAGACCCCACTCAGGAATTGGCACTGGGCCAACAGAGAAGGTTGCGATACCCCATGAAGGGAGGAGGGCCCCATAAAACCAGCTGTGCTGCACAGACCCCGAGGGACCCGTCACAGCTCTGGGCCCTAGTGCCTGTGTCCGACCTCCGCCACTGGAGAAACAGCTGGCGCCGCCTGCCACAGACCCGCTCATTCCCGGGTCTGGAAATTTGGCAGCAGCTGCAGAGCCTGATTAAAGGCATTCCGAGGCTCCACCGAGCTTGTGTACTTGAGTCTGTGTTTATAGTGGGCTGCAGAGACGGGGCGGCTGGAGGCCCACCCGGGGGCCGCAGTGACTCAGCCTGCAATCTACACTCCTGTGTCTTCCTCCATTCATTTTCTCAACTGGGCATCATTCCATCATTTGGGCAGAGTGCCCACAGTGTGCCAGGTCAGCCTGCTGACCCAGTAGGGCCCCAGCAACATCACAGCAGAGGACAGACACGAACCCACATGAGCTGGGCTTAATGGCACAGACCCTTATTCCCGGCACTGTGCAGGCAGAGGCAGGGGGATCTCTATCTCTGAGTTTGAGGCCAGCCTGGTCTACAGAGTGAGTTCCAGGACAACCAGGGCTACACAGAGAGATACTGTATCAAAAATAAAATAATTTATAAAAATAAAAAAAGAACCCAAATATAACAGTTGGGACCTTTGGCTCTTTCAAAATTGAAAGCAGGCAGATGACCTGGATTGTGAGGCCCACCACCCAGCACTCAGGGCTGCAGCCAGGTCTCGGAGGCAGCCTGGGCTATAGGAGACCCTATCTCAAAGAAAGGTTGGGGCTGGACGGATCAAGCAACAGGAGTGCTGCCTGCTCTTGCACAGACCTCAGTTTGGTTCCCAGCACCTCCTTCCGGCAGCTGGGGGACCCGACACTTCTGCCCCTGTGGGCTCCTGTATGCACACACATACATGCACAATTAAACATTTTAAATAAAGTCATTAAAGTAGAAGTTGAGCTTAGTGTTTGATGCATACCTGTGATCCAGTGTTCAAGACCCCATGGCAGGGGACTGCTCTGAGTCCGAGATCCTGTCAGGGCAGAGCACTTACCCTAGTGTGCTTCTAGTCTTGGGTCCACCCCCAGCTCTGCAAAAACAAAGAGACCCAAAAAGGAACAAGTGTTGGGGAGGAGGTGAGGCTGGAAGCTTGGAGCTTGTGGGAGTTTGACACATGCAGCTGCTGGGGAAGACACCACAACCAGAGAAGCCCGGAACCGCCAGGCGGCACCTCGGGTCCCCCTCCCAGCCGTGCAGCGCCGCGGCCCCTCCCCCAGGTACGCACTGGGGTGTGACGGCAGGGGCTGCAGTATGCACTCCACACTAGTTCACAGAGTGTTCCCAACCGCCGAAAGGTGGAAAAATACGCCAAGTGTCAATCATCCAGGGAATAAATAAACAGTAAGGTGGGGTGCCCATCTGGGGGCATGCATTGGGCCAGATGGACCTCAGACAGACAGGACATGACAGAAGCCAGACGTGAAAGGCCACATCTTGCATGGTTATGGGCCTGAGAAATGTCCAGACATTTAGAGAGATGGGAAGCAGAGTTGGGGCTGCCAGGCTGGGGAGGGACTGGCCTCAGGGCAGGTGCCCCCACCCAGGATTGACCATCCCGTAGCCCCTCACATGCTGTCATGTGCCAGGCTGCCCCTGCAGGTGTGGCATGGCCCCTGCTCGGCTTCCCTCTTCGCCACCGTTAAGCCTCTAGTGGTCTAGGTCACCGGACTGTGCTACGGGGCCCCATCAAGGAGTGTGGGGCATGCAAGAAGAACACATACTGTCACCTTGGTTCTCGAGCGCTTCCTATAGGCTCTCAAGGGAGCAAGGAAGGAGCTGGGGCGGCTGCGGGCAGCTCAGAGGGAGGGCATGTGTCGGGCTGAACATGAGACAGCCCTGTCTTCAGTCCCCAGCCCCATCCATGTGGACTGTCATCCCAGCAGGGAGGGGAGGAAGCCAGTCAGGTGTTCCAAATTATTGTTGCTTAACTTGGGGAGTATAAGCCCTCTCCCCACCTCCTGACAAGACTCAGAGAGGAACTTGGGAAGTACACTGGGTGAAAGGTTGCAGCCCCGGTCCCCATCTTCCTTGCCACCCTGGAGCCCTCCCTTCCCATCGCTGGAGATTGTAAGCAAGCAATGCGCGTTACCTAGTGGCTGGTTCTGCCCCACCTAGGGTGGGGGCGAGCTAGGATCCCTTCGTGGGGCCATGATGCCACAACAGCCTGGCTCTTTAGAATCTGAGGGCTTAGCTGTAGGGAGCAGATGGCTCCTCACAGCAAGAGCTTGGGGATGTGGGTGGTTGACAGGGCTGGGCCAGCATGGGTAGCGGAGGCGCCAAGGTGTCCTGTGCGACAGGGCAGGCCCCCAGTCTCTGCCGGTGCCTGTGGCTTCTGCTCCCTTCATGGTGCTATCCTGGGCCCCTACCCTGCATGCTCTCAGCCCAGGACCTTTGTACCTGCCCTCTTGCATTTCAGCAGCTCCTCTAGCCTGGCTCCAGGGGTACTTGCAGAATCCAGGGAGGCTGGCTCTCCCTCTCAGAGAACACTGGAAAGGTGACCCTATTCCAGGGCCCCCTACCCTTAGCCTTCTGTGACTGTGCTACGAGGCGGTAGGATCCAAGTGTGTGGACCCCTGGGACTTTGTGTGCTCACGGTCAGCTTCTACTGGGGTGCGTGCTGCCTCAACGCTGGGAAGGCCATGGTTAAGTTAGCCTTTGCGCCTCTTTCTCCGTTTCAGCCATGAGCGGAGAGGCAGCTACGTTGTCGAGGCTCAGGAAAAGCTGTGTCCTTACCAGGGGCCTAGTCAGTCTTGCCAACATTTTTTTTCCCTAGCTTCTTGTCTGCGTATCCAATCCCTGCTTCTCTTCCAGGCTCCTTTCCTGGCCCCCATGGAGGCGACAGTATGACAGGAGACAGCCCACGGTCGAGGAGTGTCAGATGGTAAACTGAGAAGAATACCATGGAGTTCTAGGCAGCTGCCAGACTCCTTCCTGCTGTCCATGCAAAGGCCCCGGGGTACCTGCAGCTTGCTTATCTGGTACAGGGGTATGAAGTTGGAGAGCTCAAACGGTCAGACCAGCAAGGGGGAAACTGAGGCATACAGGGAACACATACCTCTCCCTCTCCCCATCCATGTTCCTTTACAGGACAGAGCCCCAGCGTCAGCTGGCCTGTTCCCCTTAATCTCTTTAGAAGGCCATCCTGTTGCCATGGTGACTGCAGACAGTCCTGGCCTGCCTAAGGCCACTCCATCTGAACCGTGAGGCTGAGAGGGGCAGTAGGTGTGGGGGTTGTGCAGGTCTCTTAGGGAACCTGGGGGCTGCCAGGCCCCCTCCTGTCTCTAGGAGATACCCATAATGGCTCCACACAGGCCAGAGATGGCTTTTTTATCATGCCCGAGCCAACCCATCCTAAGGAGACTGGCCAACGGGGGCCTCCGTTAAGCTGTCCATCTGCAGTGGGAAGTCTGTCCCCTGGTTCCTGGAGGGTCCCAGGCCCCAGCCTACAGAGCAGCCTGCCATGCTTGGCCACCTTCTGGCTAGGCAGACCCTTAGGCTTGACTTGTCTGTTGGAAATAGAGTGTGCTGTCCTGAGGTTGTGTCCCCCCAGCCATGTGTCTTCGTGTGCCAGAGCCAGGGGCTGTAGCCTCATACGGGTAAAGTCTTTACCTAAGGTGCTGGAGAGAGATGCTGCAGCGGTTAGGAGTGTGGGCATTGGTCTCACAGAGAACTTGGGTTTCTTCAGGCTCCCTGGGATCCAGCGCCCCCTTCTGTCATCGGTAGACATGTGCATTCATGCACACAAACACTCACAGACATACATTTATGTAATTAAAAAAAAATACATGGCTTTGTTTTGAGACAGGGTTTCTCTGTGTAGTGCTGGCTGTCCTGGAACTCACTCTATAGTTCAGGCTGTCTTCAAACTCAGAGATCCACCTGCCTATGCCTTTTGAGTACTGGGTTTATAGGCATGTGCGGAAATATATGTTTTTAAAAAGGGTCTCAGGGTTAGCCCTGGATTAAGGTAAGAGTCAAATCCAGGGGTCGGTTCAGCATCCCTTGGTATCTGTGCAATAGGGTGGCAGGGGGTCTGTGGACATAGCCTCCAGGAGCACCCAGGGAGCTCTGACAGAAGGAACTGTGGAGTGTGCTGATTGTTCTGGAAGCTTCTCCACCGTCTAGAAGCTGACTCTGCTGAGCTGTGGGACTCCTCACAGTGACGTTTAGGCAGTCTGGGGGAGGGGTCTGTGTGTGCTTGTACAGATGCCAGTGAGACCTGAGGCCTGTTGATACTGAGGGCTGTGCTCTGTGAGCAGACCAGATAGGTGGGCATGGCCCGAGGTGGAGACGCAGAGGCCTTAGCGTGGGGACTGCAGATGCTGGAGCCATGATCCCGAGTTCCAGGCTGCCGAGAGTTTGTACAGGATGGACAAGGCAGGGGCAGCCTCGAGGGGAATGGTGACAACGAGTGTCCATGGCTTTCAGCCCCCAGCGTGTAGCCATTTGGCTTCTCTAGGATCCTAACCCAGCCTTAGCATGTTCAGCTGGGTTTGCCCCAGGTTGAAGGGGCTTAGGGAACACCCAGAGGTGCCCCGCCTTCCTGCCACTCCTCCAGACCCCTTGTCTGTGGACACGCCCAGCATGACCACAGTGTGAGATAGGGTGCTCTTCTACCTGTTGTAATGTGCAGCCAGCCTGTTCCCTTATCATAGGACACCTCCACCCTGACTCCAGTGGTCAGGCTGCTTTGAAGGGTCATAGTGGACAGAGGCTGGCATTCTGGAAAGATCCAAGGCTGCAGCCAGCAGGCAGGATGTGAGAGCACACTTGCAGGCTCTGCTCACCTGCCCTGCTTCTCACTGCCGCAGACTCATGATCCAGGAGTACAGGCTAGCTCATGGCCACGGGGGGCCAAGGGCAGAGGGCTTGCAAGCCAAGCACATGGCCAGGCCAGTGCTGAGGTCTTTTGTGCAGTTTGGATGGCACCCAGCTGTGCAGGAGAGTGGCACTCGGAGCCCCCAGCTCTGTGGTGGCCCTGAGAGGTGTGGGGAAGGATTGCCAGCAGTGGGGGAGTGGAAGGTAGCAGGCCGACGCAAACGTCTGAGTGCCAGCCAGCCTTCACTCTAGGAGGGCTCTCAGGCTCTTGGAGACAGATATTTGTAAAGCAAAGGCCCTGACGTGGGCCCTGGGCCTGACCTGCAGGCCCTGAGCAGGAATGCTCTGGTGTGACCCCTGTTAGTAGCCATGAGGGTAGGAAAGAGGAGGCTTGTGCACAGGAGTTGTTGCATCTCCCCAGAGGTCCTTCAAGGGCCACTGCCTACATGCTTCTGCTTACTTCAGGCTGACCAGCTGGGCCTCCGAATCAGGGGCAGTGACTCTCAGCCTTCCTAATACTGAGACCCATGAACAGTTCCTCATATTATGGTGACCCTCAACCATAAAATTATTTTGTTGCTACTTCATAATTGTAGTTTTGCTACTGTTATGAGTCATAATACAAATATGCAGGGTCATTCGACCCCAAGGCAGTCCTGACCCGCTCTGCTACAGTGTGATACAGAAGGGCTGGACTGAGCCACCCAGTCACCCTCTGTTCATGTGCGCACCTTTCATTCCTCACTCGCTCACATACACACTCAGCTCTGTGTTCGAGGCTCATCAGCAGATGCCAGGTTGGCATGGCTCTGTAGACAGGCCTGTGTCCTCAGGGGGCACAGTGTAGGGGAACAGGGTGTACAGCTTGGGGGCAGGAAGGGGCCGCAGCAGCATCTGAGAGCTTTGTAGGGTACAAGCCAGGGTCTCATCACCGTAAGTGACAGTGTACAAGAAAAACCCAGAACTCGCCGAAAGCTCTTGATGCACAGGAGTCAAACAGAACAGGTGCAGGGTGGGCGGCCCAGGAGACATGGAGCAGGCTTTCAGTTGTCCCGTCCCTATGGCATCACATGAGCATGGCCAGCCTGCCCACACCAGTGTGTGCCAGCACAGCCATACTGCCAGGGCATCGTGGGGGTCAATCTTTCGGACTGAGTGGCCTCCAGGGTGACTGGCTTCAGTGTCCAGTGTCCATCTTCCTCAGAGGTCAAGGTATGCCAGGTTGCCTTCAAGACCCAGGTACACAATGATACTACTCAAAAAACTATTTGTTTATTTACCTACCTACCTATTGTGTGTGAACACATGCTGGAGAGCACATGTGTCGGTCAGAGGACAACTTGTAGGAGTTGGCTCTCTCCTTCACCACGTGGATGTGAGAATCAAACTCAAGCTGTCAGACTCAGCGCTAAGCCACCTAGACCTGCCGAGCCATCTTGCTGGCCCGCCACCCAGCCCCCCTCTTTTCCTCTCTTAAACAGGTCTCCTTAGCCAGTGGCTGATGGAAGCTCAATCTGGGTTCCTGACTATAGTTGAATACTTGTCTTCAACATAAAAACTGGGTAAATGCATTCTGGGAAGTCAGAGCCTGTCTGGTTAGCCGTGGGGATCACCAGCTCATGGTTCATCCGTGATAACGCATGTCAGGTATTCATGGTGGTCGGAGGAACAGCTCTTGAAAGTCAAACCCTGGCAGGAGTTGGGCGCCATGCATCTGCAGTCTCTCACGTCACCTGTGTTTTGAGTTTTGTCTCATGGCCAGCCCATTTGTGATCATTCTTTGAGGCTCTCAGGAGTCTTGGCACGTTGGTGTTGGTTGGTGAGTTTTGTCCTGGTGCCGTCGCTGTTGCTCCAAATGGGAGCTGTGGGGCTTCCCATACCTGAAGGGAGGCTCTGGGCTTTGCCTGCCTTCAGTTCATGGTCACACTACAAGATTTTCTCCACAGAGGTTAAACTCACAGAAACCCTCTGCCGCTCTATTGAGTCACCCTAAAATTTCCTGCCTCAATACAAGTGTTAGGGTCCCATGTAGCAGAGACTGGCAGTCCCTGCTGGCTTTATGTCATCTTGACCCAAGCTACAGGCACCAGAGAGGAGGTAACCTAAGTTGGGAAAATGCCTCCGTAAGGTTGGCATGTAGGCAGGCCTGCAGAGCGTTTCTTAGTGATTGCTGGGGAAGACCTCACTCAGCCCATGGCGGGTGCTTCCACCCCTGGCCTGCTAGTCCTGGGTTCTATAAGAAGCAGGCTGAGCAAGCCATGAGGAGCAAGCCAGTAAGCAGCACCCTCCATGGCCTCTGCATCAGCTCCTCCGGTTCCTGCCCTGCTTGAGCTCCTGTCCTGACTTCCTTTGGTGATGAACAGTGATGTGGAAGTGTACTGAATAAACCCTTTCCTCCCCAACTTGCTTTTTGGTCATGGTGTTTCATCACAGCAATAGAAACCCTAACTTGACCTCCTGTATTTCCTGCCTCAGCTTCCTGGAGCTTGAATGTGACCTGCCACAGTGGTACTCTGTCATGGAGAACATACTGAAGCCTTTAGGTCACCCGGGGACAAGGAGCACAGGCTAGACCTCTGTTTCCTGTACAGCTCTGCGTGTCATCAAAGATGAACTTGGCCATACCAGGGGCTGAGGAATTCCCGCCATACCAGCCTAGATGCAGAGCAATTCTAGGGCCCCGGGTGCTAAGCAAGGTGGGTGGGCCCAGGGGCATCACAGGAGAGCAAGGCTTGTTCAGGGCTGGCCTGGGAGCCCTCACCAGTAGGTCAGAGCTGATTCTGAGGTTCACCCCCCAAACACTAGGCTTTCTGTTGTTCCCAGACATAGCAGTGAACACAGTGGCCGTGTACTGCCCTGGTGCCCAGTCTCCAAGAGCCTGTGGGTCTGTCAGTGCATGGAGCAGCACCGTGGAGACACACAAAGTGCGCGCGCTGCTATTTCTGTCAGCACAGAACTGGTGAAACGCAGACCCACCTGTGGGACTCGAAGCCCTGGACAGGGTGGGCGATAGGCACTCCGTGGCCTCACTATTCTGGCTTGTCTTTCATTTTTAATTGCACTTACACATGTGGGTGGAATCCCACACAGAGGGTGTGTGGAGCTCAGAGGACAGCTTGCAAAAGTCAGTTCTCTCTGGATTTCAGGGATTGAATTCAGGTCATCAAGCTTGGTAGTTAACACCTTTTCTGTCTGTGCCATCTCGGCGGCCCCTTTCAGTATTTCATAGCTCCTGGAGGGCTCAGTGAGGAGCTGTGGGTAGGACCAGCTGGCACCCACTGAGAACACAGGCGCCTCCCAGTTCAGACCCGGCAGAGGTTCTTAAGAGCTAGGCCCGTTCATCTTCCTCTGGCCTCCACTGTAGCTCGCAGGAAACAGCTGTTTACCTGGGCGAGGTGCTCGCTCGGCTGGGCACGCAGCCAGTTGGAACTCTGTTTCCCCCTCCAATGTCCGAGGCCTCCCCAGGAAGCAAGGGTTGGCGTGGAAGAGGGGTGGGAAGGCTGGGCTGCCAGGAGCTATTCATGAGAGCTGAGAACCAGCCCCTGTTGTGTACACAGTGTTGGACCCTAGCAACCATCAGGCAGCGCGAGCAGATAGTGCTTTCCCATGTGCCTGACCACTGTGTTCACGCAGACATGAGCACTGGGGACCCTGGTTGCTGATGGCATGGGTCATGCCTCCCAAGCTAAGCATCTGCCATTGTTCCCCTACAACTCACAGAGGCCAGCTCCCGACTCCTAAACAGGTTGGAGACCAATGGGGGTGCCACTCAGATGTGTGGCTACACCTGCTTCCCTTTGTCCCTAAGGAACTGGGCATCTTAGGACCTCAAGTGCTCTGACTGGGGCTGGGGCGTCAGGCAGCCTCCCAGCCCTGTGGGACTTGGACCCATATGATGTCACTAACCAGCTTCCCACCACTGGAAGGCTTCCCAGTAGCCAGCGCATTTCTCCCAGGCCTGCGCAGGTCTCAGCAGAGTGTGCCAGGCAGCCGGCCCCACGAATTCATGGTCAGGAGCTCCCTCAGGATGTGCTGTTTCTCTCCAGGAAGACCACTGGGGTACACTGAGGTCTGCCTCTTGCAGAGTCTTAGTCACAGGGTCCCCGGACCCTGTCACCTGAATCCACTGGGTGCTGGGTCCTCACTCATGTTGAGGACATTAAGAACGTGTCCCCTCCTGCATGGTGACAGCTGGTGGCTTTGCTTTTCCAGCTTCAGCTGCAGAAGTCCCAGTACCTGCAGCTGGGCCCCAGCCGCGGCCAGTACTATGGTGGGTCCCTGCCCAATGTGAACCAGATTGGAAGTGGCAGCATGGACCTCTCCTTCCAGGTAAGCACCCTGTTCTCCCGGCTCTGTGGCTCTTCTAGCTGGCAACTCCGAGTCTTTCTGTCCCAGCTTTGTCCCACTCTGGTCCTACTTCAGCCAGTCAGCTGGGTGATCTGCAGGAGATGGGCCATGCCCCCCAAATGAAACATGTGTTATTATTCCCCGAAATTCAGAGGCTGGCTTCCCACTCCTCAACACTTCTCTAGTATCCTGGGGCCCAGGAGAGGTGGAGCCAGGTTTCCTGAGCTCCACAGACTCCTGGAGTCAGTACACACCCCCCCACCCCTGTCTCCACCCCACCCCCCGCCCCCGGCCACTCACAGCACTCAGCAGCAGCTGCACCTGCCAGCAGGCTGTGAGGCCCTGGGAAGAGCTCAGGGCCTTGGGGGCTTGGCTGCAGCCTCCTCACTGATCTGCAAGCCCGGCAGTTCTCAGAAGGAAGCCCCTGCCGCCTGACCCCACTTGTCTGCAGACAGTTCTTGGCAGAGCCGCACACCCTGTGTGGTTCCCTCGGGCCACAGACCTCTGTCAAAATAATGTAGATAAGGGCTGGTGTCTTCTCCCCAGACCCCAGTCTTCAGGAAAAGCGTGAGGAGAGGGGTGCAGACAGGGCCCTCCAGCCATCACACACAGTGCTACCAAGGGTCTGGGAGTAACTGTGTCCCCAAGAACTGGCGGGCTTCAGCGTCACCCCCTTCTCCCCTACTTCATGATGCAGCGGCTAGTGGGATAGGCAGCCTGGGCCCGGGCATGCTTGGGATGCTAGCTTGGTGCAGTTCCAGGGATTAGGGGCATACTGAAGTCACTGGCTCTCTGAGGCAGGGGAGCTCCACTTTATCTTTCAGCTCCTCTTCCTTCTACCAGAGCACCCTGCTACCCCCTCACTTAACCCTGTGTGGGTATCTCAGTGACCTCCTCTGTCTAAGGGCACAGGGACCTTGCTGGACCCACATTTGCCCAAGGTGCACAAGCCCACCAAACTGTTGGATTCTTGAATTTTCATGCACTGGATTTTTTGGCTCAGTTACTCACCCAGCACCAGCCTGTAAGACCTTGACCCATATGTTGGCACCGAATACCCCACAATGTCCCTGTGGCTCCGAGGAAGGTGCCCCCTCCATGTGCCTACCTCAGTGCCTCCATATTGGAAAGTGCATAGGGTTCTACTCAAAGTCCCTAAGACTCGAGGTCCTTCTTGGACAGATGCCTGACCTGGGGTATGCTGCAGCAGAATCTAAGCATGTGCCCCAGGCTGCATGGGTCAAGCCCCCAAGCATGCACTTGCCCAAGTGCTGGACCCCAAATAGGGCTGAGGACTGAACAGCTCTCCCAGCTGGCCAGCTGTGGGCAGGAGAACTGGGAGGGGCCTGGAGAAATAGGTGGGGATTAGAAGGCTGGAAAGCGACTAGAGGGCTAGCAGCCTGTGTGCAGGATGGGTCTTTGTTGCTGATGGGGGCAGAGAGCTGGGAGGAGCCTGATGTGCAGGGACAGGGTCTAGAGAGATAGGCAGCAGCTGCCTCAGTTTCTCCTTCAGGCTTGTAGGTGTTACAGAATGATGACTAGCCCCTGCCCTCCCCAGGCCCTGGTGGAGGCCATCTTTGGGGTTCACTGCCTCTCTATGGGTAAAAATATAGAGAAGTCTGAGTTCAAGGCCAGCCTGGTCTATACAATGAGTTCCAGGACAGCCAAGGCTACACAGAGAAACCCTGTCTTGGAAAATCAAAAAAAAAAAAAAAAAAGTAGAAAAGTACAAAATCATCAGGGTCTTTTTCTGTATCACAGAGAGAATTGGCAGTGGCCACATGGCCAGCCCTAAAGGCAAACAGAGAGAGGTGGCTGATCCATCTCATCCGCCACCGGGCTTCCTGGAAAGGAAGCCTGTTCAAATATCAGAACGGCTTTTGCTTTCTGCCTGGGGGACAAAAGAGCCTAGGGCATGGATAGCCAGGCAGGCATAGGGACAAGACCAGTCTAGAGCTGGCACAGGCAGCTGAGCTCACCCTAACATGGTGACAGGCTCCTGGCAGCCTTGGGGACTCCAGGGCTTGCCTGGAGCCTTGTGCCAGCCCAGGTGCTGTAAGAAGCTGCATCCAGCCACGCCACAGCCCCGGAAGGCGCCTGTACTTGGCTCTCAGTGGTGCCTGGCTGAGATGCTGGGGTGGGAGCGGGAGAGGGGGGCAGGAGAGGGGGTCACAGCCCAATCCAGAGCCGTTCTGCGCCGCTGCGATCCTCTTGAGAACAAGTGCTGGGCCAGGTGGGCCCGCAGCGGCTCTGGGCTTGAAGCCCTGGGGGCCTCTCTTGGCAGGGCCCTCCAGAGATGACGTAGGTGGGGACAGGAGGCCAGCCAGGCCTGGGGAGAGGGTGGGGCCTGTCTGCGCCCGGCCAGCTGGGGAGAGCTGCTCAGTCTTTTGTACCCTGGCACCCAGGCAAAGCTTGTAGCGCCCTGTCTGGCCCGAGCATGCAGACTGTGCTCTGTGCCTCCTGCCCTTCCTGGGAGAGCCCTGCTGACTTTTATATCCCAGCCCTGTGGCTTAGCAGGAGCTTGGGGCTGCCAGAGAAGCCTGTGGAGTGTGAGTGTGCCCCAGAGCAGAGGTCCCAGAGGGTGGAGTTGGGAGAACCTCTAGCTAGTCGCTTGCGTTTCTGTCCCACACTCCTTTCTGAACCCTGTTCCTGACCCATCTTTTCCCCAGACACCATTTCAGTCCTCAGGCCTGGACACGAGTCGGACCACACGACACCATGGGCTCGTGGACAGAGTGTATCGCGAGCGTGGCAGACTGGGCTCCCCACACCGCCGGCCCTTGTCGGTAGACAAGCACGGGCGACAGATATCCTTTTTTGCAGAGGATGTGTGTGGGATTGGGAGGGAACAGGACAGGCACACACGGTTGCCTGTGGACACCAAATCGGGGAGACCTGGAGAGCAGCCAGGATGTGGGAGCAAAGCCTGGGGTCAGTGGGACGAAGGGAAGAGCTGAGCCAGCTGCGGGGCACACGCCTTCAGTCCCAGCACTCGGGGGGGGCAGAGGCAGGCAGATATTCATGAGTTTGAGGCCAGCCTTGTCTACAAAGTGAGTCCAGGACAGCTGGGGCTACACAGAGAAACCCTGTCTTAAAAAACAGAGAGAGAAAGGGGGGGGGGGAGTTAAGGGAGTGACCACAAGCCACAGGACTAGGCCGCAGTGAGTGATCAGTTAGGAGGAAGTGTGGCTCTCACAGTCAAGGCAGTATGGACAGAGCCAGGCACAGGTGGACACAATGGTGACAGCACATATGCAGTCAGCCTCTGCTGTTTGGAGGGTGGACACCCGCCAGAGCCATCCTTCTAATTGGGCTGCCTCAGCCAGGTCCCCACCGCCACAGCTTTGTGTCACTCTCGACCCCCTCAGCTCAGCAGGATGGAGCTGTCTGCCTGCTCCCTGCTTCTAGCTTCTGAGCCTTTGGTGCTGGGAGAGGTCAGTTGAACTTTGCCTCCCTAAGGCATCTGGGCCCCAGCTTGAGGCCCAGACCTCCTCTTGGAATGGTTTGGGAGGATGGTGCTGAGTTGTAGGTGATTGGGGCTAGTCCCCCGGGGAGCCCCTGCACCCACAGCTGCTTCCAGCCAGGCAGGAAATGGCCCTTGCCCTCTTGGCCAGCTGTCTGCAGGCCCAGGCACACGCTAGGAGCCTGAGCCACTCCCAGCAGCTCTCAGCAGCCTGGCTCCACAGGATGAGCATCAGACCACGACATGGGCACAGGAGGGATCAGAGTACACTTTGAGGTTCCCTTGACTCATGCACGCTGACAGCTGCCCCTACGGCACCATGTTCCTCTCGCCTCCCTCGGACAGCAGCTGGAGGAGGTCAGTGCCGGGGCCACCTGGCCTCTGGGAGGAAACAGTGTAGATGTTTATCACAGTCCTGTGTGGAGGTGCACAGTAGAGTCACAGGAAAGTGACCAAACGAGCAAGATGCTTCCAAAAGATCTCAGACGTCAGCTCTGAAATGTGGAGGCCATGGCTTCAGAGCCTCATTTCTCCCTATTCTCTTCCTCTGCCTCTTCCCCTCCTTCCTCCTCTTTTTCCTTCTTCCTCCTCCCCGTCCTCCACTCCCGCAGCTCTTCCTCCTCCTTCCCCCCTTTCCATGTTTCTCATTTCTTTTTGGAATTGAATAGTCAACGGTGTATCTTGCCTATTTCGTTTTTATTTTGTTCTCTTAATAAGCTTTCACTTCACAGCCCAGACTGGCTGCAAATCCCCAGGCTGCAGGCGTCCCCCTGTCTCAGACTCCCAAGAGAGTAGGAGGCTCTCGGAGGCGGGGTTCAGCACTGGCCTGGCACTTGGAAGCTGCATTTCAGGCACATGTCTAAGCGGTGTTTGCAGCTGAGACGCTGATGTGTGGCAAGTACCACTGCCACACATGAGGACCCTGCTTCCTTGCCCAGCACCACACGGTTGGATCTGTGCGGAATGCTGCCTGTCGGTATTTGCAGGATGTGGGGGTTCCCAATTGTCATTCCAGCATGTGGGAGGCAGGGGCAGGCGGATCTCTGTGAGCTCCGGGCCAGTCAGGGCTGCATAGTAAGGCCCTGACTCTAAAACAAGGGGCTGCAGAGGCAGCTCAGCAGCCAAGGATAGAGGCTGCACTTCCGAAGTACCCAGGTTTGAGTGCCAGCACCACATGGTGGCTTATAAGCACATGTAACTCCAGATCCAGGGGATCTGACACCCTCTTCTGGCCTCCCGAGGAACTGCATGCATATTGCATACACAGGTAAATAAAAATAAAATAAATCTTGAAAAGAGAACAGTGTGGTAACTGTGCCACAGTGTGGGTGCCCTCCGTCACCTGAGGCAGCTGGCATCTGTGGGAGGGTGTGAAGATTCTGTGCTGACACTGCACTGATGCATCACAGGGCTGTATCGGCTTGAGTTACACAGCTCAGTGCCCCGTGGATTCCTGAGGACACAGTCCAGAGATAGTGGTGCTGTCTAATGCCATATTCTGCTACTACTCTTCTCTCTGAAGCAGGGTCTCATGGACTCAAGCTACCCCTAGACTTGCTGTGTAGCTGGGAATGACCTTTAACACCCACCCTCGAGCGTTGCCCCTGGGATGACAGGCCTGTACCACCAGGCCTAGTTTATGTGCTGTTAGAGATGAAAACCAAGCCCTACTTGGGCACTTGAGTTACAATCCAGTCCTGTTTAGAGATCGGTTTTCACTGTGTAGCCCTGGCTGGCCTTGAACTTACAGAGATCTGCCTGCATCAGCCTCCTGGGTGCTAGGATTACAGTTGTGAGCTGCACACAGGGCTTTTAGGGGCTGGGGAGAGCATGTGTGCCCCAGCCTCTCGGCTCTCTCCTGCCGTGTGGTCCCAGGGCTGACAGGGCTTCTCACCATGCTCCAGGCAGTCCTCAGATTCCCGGGCTCAAGTAATCCTCTCTCTTCATGGTTGCTGGGACCACACAGATGGATTCCCATCCCTGGCTAACACTCTCAGTTAAAACAGACCACGCTGGGATAGAACTCACCTAGCATGCACAAAGTGTGGATTTCACTCCCAGCGCCACATAAAACTGGAGAGATGGTACAGTAGTTAAGAGCACAGACTGCTCTTCCAGAGGGCCCGGGTGATTCCCAGCACCCACGTGGCAGCTCCCAGCGTCTATTCCTCCAGTTCCAGGGGATCTGGAGCCCCCTTCTACCCTCCGTGGACACCAGGTGCTCCCTTGTGCACAGGCATACACAAAGACAAAATACCCACACATAGAAAAAAACTAAATAAATTGTGCCAAAACATGAGGACCTGAGTTCAAATCCTGTCACCCACATAAACTCAGACACAGCTGTACACATCTACTCTCAGGACCACTCGAGATAGGATGCAGAGACCGGAGGGTCCCTGGAGGAGGACAAGCTCAGCAAGGGAAGGTGGAAGGGGAGTGTTAGAACCAAGGCTCTCTTCTGAGCACCACATGCATGTCACCTCGTGTGCGTATGTAATCACAGCACTTAGGAGGATCACAGTGAGTTTAAGGCCAGCCTCGGCTGTAAGCTGTTTTCACATCTGTTTTATTCACAATGAAATTAAACACACAGAGGCCAGACCACTGACCTGGGACCACATAGCTGGTGGACTGACCCACACAGGCTGCCCTAACCCGTAGGGCATGTCCTGAACCCTTGCGGGGATTAAGACTGTGTCACATGGGTAGCTTGGGGCTGAGCCTTCCTCCTGTGTCAGCATCTCTCTGTCTTCCAGGACCAACTCCGACTCTGCCTTGCACCAGAGCACACTGACCCCCACCCAGGCAGAACCCTTCGCAGGCGGGTCCCAGGATGGGCACCACAAGAGAGGTGAGTCAGGGATTCGGTGTTTCCTCTGGGCCCAGGCAGCTCAGCTTGTAGCCCTCACATCCCAGGAAGTCACTGGCCTGTGGTAGACTAATATTCAGAGGAAGATCAGAATCGACAAATGTTCTCAGGGACTCTCTCCCAGCTGGGGCTACCGGAGTTGGGTGTTGCAGAATGCATACGGGTTTTGTGGGCAGAGCTGGCCCTGTACGAGGCGCGCTGGCTGTACTCTGGGCCAGGGCTTGGCCAGGGCATTGGCAGCTATGCCTGTGACTGCTTGGGTGGCAGAAAGTTGGCAAGCACATGCAGAGAGGGTTCATTAACTCATACAGTAGCTGACGATAGACTCCAGCTTCAGGAACCACTTGATCCAGGATTCCAACTCTATGGCCCAGAACCGTCTTCCCCCTCCCTGGGGCCTAGCCAGGTAACTCTGTATGAGAAAGGGTCCCTCTTCATCCCAGGTTTGGAGCTGGCTTCCTCACCAGCTCTGCACACAGCCCTGGAGCTGAGGCTGCGTCCCTAGTCCTAGGCTTCCACGCGACAGCTAGACTTCAACATAGCTCTTCCGTCAATTGTCACGGGGGGCGGGGGGGGGGAACAGGAGTGTGGCTTCTGTGAGACTAGGTTCAGCAAACCCACCCCAGGCCTGAGCCGGCCTTAGACAGCAAATCGTCCCTCATGCATTTGAGGTCCCGCTGCTGAGGGAGGGCCTGTGTGTAGCAGTCCACAGGGCCGGGGCGCCTCTCCTGGGTTAAAAGACTCATGCTGGGGTAGGGGTTGCTTGGCAGGCAGCCAGGACTGTGAGCCGAAACCCTGTCTGCAGTGTAGGAGGGTCAGACACACAGTGCCAAGACCTGAGGGCTTTCCATTAGCTCTGTCAGGAGCCTTGGGTGGGGTTCTGTGCACAGGATCTAGCCAGCCTTGATATGGGAGGACCCATGTCACCTGTCCCTACACCCCTAGAAGGACCAAAGCAGTACAGGGTGGAGGTTTCCCTGGCTGCCTCCTGGCACCATGAAGTTCTTTCCCATCTGCCATCATTTCTCCTGGCCCTGGAAGTCACAAGGCAAGAAATGAAACCAGCAAAAGGCAAAAGACATGAGACTTAGCGACAACATTTGTTGAGCATGTATGGGGACCGGTATCCATCCCCAGCACGGCAAAGTAAAACAAATTAAAAAAAAAAAAAAGGAAAGGGAAGGAAGACACACTCACCATGGCTAACTTGGGCTTCAGGCTGGTTCCACAGCATCTCAGTGTCTCATCCTGCAGGCTTCCCATCAGGCCCCAAGCTCTCCAGTCCACCCAGTGGCCTAGCCTGAAGTCCCTTCTGACATCTGTGCTCACTCTCCAGCATACCCAATTTAATGAATTGCTGAGAAAATGCATTAAATCTCAGGTAGCATTAACACGAGGGTCAGAACCTGTCCTCAGTGTGGGAGACCCAAGCCTGACCCAGCCACTGCATGGTGGCATTACTGAGTGATGGCAGATGCTGGCAGAGCAGCAGGTGGCAGGGGAAGGGTCTCGGATACTCTACTGACATGTACAGCCACGGCCTCCGGGGCGGGGGCGGGGGCGGCATTCTGCACAGTGTTGGCACCTGGCTGTAGATGCCATCTTGACTTCTTTGCAACCCTGCAGCCCGCTGGTGCTCCTTGTACAGGGTTTTCTTGTTAGCTGAGGCCCCTTTCACGGCTTAGGAGAACACGCGAACTTGCTGTCGGGACCACGCTGCCAGCAGGGTCGCGTGTGGTCGTGTCATTCTGACTCTTTTCCCTTCACCCAGTCTTACTGCTCACTGTCCCAGGAATGGAGGACACAGGGTCCGAGACAGACAAGACCCTTTCTAAGCAGTCTTGGGACTCAAAGAAGGTAAGAGCCGCTCGGTGGGCCAACCGTTTTTCTTCATGTGCTTTTCTAACCCAGCCTGGAAATGACCAGGCCGCGTGTTGAGATGGGAGCCTTGCTCCACTTTCCTGGCAGCCAAGCGTTGACCTCAACAGCAGGCCTGTCAAACTGCCCAGAAACACCTGGGAGTACTAATATCTGTGGCCAGGCAGGGTAGTGAAGCACACAGACCCGCATCCTAGCTGGGACTACGGAGCCCACCCCCTGGCCCAGGCAGGAGCGTCTGAGGTTCAGGGTGGTAGAGCAGGACCTTGCTTCAGATTACAAAGTGGAAGCAGAAGTAGTGAAGGGCCCAGCAGGTGAAGGTGCTTGCCACCAACCCCGATGACCTCGCTCCCATTCCTAGGCGCCACATGGTAGGGGAGAACCAACACCCTCAAGTTGTTCTCTGACCTCCACATGCCCGTCACAGCATGAGGATGCCAGACCCCTCACCTGTACACACAAGTAAATGCATTTTTTAAAGGAAAAGGCAGGGGCTGGAGAGATGGCTCAGCTCTTAGGAGCACTGGCTGCTCTTGCAGAGGACCCAGGTGTGTTCCCAGCACCTTCCCAGAAGGTAACTCACAACCATCTGTGACTTTAGTTCCAAGAGATCCAGTGCCCTCTTCTGACTTTAGAGGCACGGGGTCCACAGGGGGTACACAGTCAGACATGCAAGCAAAATACACGGTAAACAATGCTTTAAAGATAGGCAGGGCAGTGTTGCTGCATGTCTTTTTTTGTTTGTTTGTTTTTTGTTTTTTGTTTGTTTTTTTTTTGCTGCATGTCTTTAACTGCAGCACTCTGGAGGTAGTGGACCTCAGGCGGGTCTCTGTGAGTTCAAGGCCAGCCTGGTCTACATAAAAAGCTTCAGAACAGCCAGAGCTACACAGAGAAACCTTATCTCAAACCAAAAATAAAAACCAAAAAGAACAGAATTCTTTTCCGTCCAGAATTCTAACCATCCAGACAGAGCTCTAAACTCTTGGTGCAGTTTCAGAAGCAGGGTGGGTATGGTCTGTTAGGTGCTGCTCAGCCCAGTAGTCAGAGGGCTGAAGCAGTGGAAGCAGGGATCACAGCCAGCCTGGGCTACATGAGAGTGTGCCACAATAAAAATATTAAAAAGAATGAATGTATATATTCAAAGAACCTGGGGACTTTTTATGTAGAAGAAAGCTGTTAGAGTCTCAGAATCCATGAATGCTTGTCTTTTTTTTTTTATTATTACATTTAAAAAAATATATTGTGTATGTGTGTGTGTGCATGAGCATGCGCTTGAGTGTGTGCCCTGGCAAGTGTGTGGAGGAGAGAGGACCACTGTGGGAGTCAGTATCTCTCCTGCCACACGTGTCCTGGGGATCCAGCTCAGACCGCCAGCCTACGTGGCAAGCTCTTCTAATGGCTGAGCTGTAGTGTTGGTCCCAGAAACCTTTTTCAAATCTTCCTCAGGCCAGCAAGAGTCCCATAGCATAGCAAGTGTTTACTCTGGGGATCTGTCAAGACCATTGGTCACAAGCCACCCTCAGGGAAGCCCCCAGTGCCAGAGCACTGGCCCCAGAGGACCGCGGTCTCAGAGCCACAGCCCCTGCCAACATCATAAGGCTGCCCGTCCTGTGTCTCCACCCACAGTGACCAGAGACCTCCAGGCAGCCTGGCCCCTAGTGCTGTAGCCTAGAGCTGGGCTTGGGCTATAAAGACCTTGGATGTGACCACACAGAAGGCCAGCTACAGGATCTGGGGAAGATGTGGGAAGACCCCTCCTGATAGCCCCTGGCTCTGCCCCTGCACCTCACGGCTGCTGAGCGTCCCAGACAGGGGAAGGGAAGAACAGCCCTGGGCGCAGTGCACAGGCAGCTGTACCTACCGCCTGCCATCTGCTCTCTTTCAGACGGGTTCCAGGCCCAAGTCCTGCGAGGTCCCTGGAATCAAGTAAGTCAGTTGGGCCCCACCACATCCCTCCGCTCCCCAGGGCCTGTGCCTGTTGGCAGGGGAGACAATGACCATGCCACCCGAGGGCACCCAGGAGATCCTGCCCCTTGTCCGGGATGCTCACGGCTTATTGAAGGGTCTTTTATATCCACTGATTCCCGGGGCTCCTCCTGTCCTACTACAGTTGTCCTGGGGTGGCATGGCCCACTAGTCACTGTCCCCAGACCTCATGTCCTGCCCCCCATGTGGCCTTCCCCAGCATCTTCCCATCTGCAGACCAGGAGAACACGACAGCCCTGATGCCCGCTACCCACAACACAGGCGGCTCCCTCCCTGACCTCACCAATGTCCACTTCCCCTCTCCCCTGCCAACGCCACTGGACCCCGAGGAGCCCTCGTTCCCTGTGCTCACCAGCTCCAGCAGCACTGGAAGCCTTGCACATCTCGGCGTCAGCGGCGCAGGCCAGGGTAAGGCCCCGTCTGCCCCCACCTGGCAGCATGCACTGGAGTGAGGGCTTCATGGGGCTGTGTCTAAGGGTGACCCCCCCAGGGCCACAGAGGCCTGTGCGGAGGGTAGGAAGACGAGCATTGCCTCCAAGGATCAGGCCATGGCTTCAGGGCTGTGCTGTGCAGCTCTCAGCCTCAGGGAAGGCTGGTTTGCTTGGGACAGTTCGGCTTGGCCCTTCCAACCTCACTTTTTTTTTTTTAATTAAAAAATGTTTCAGTTTATGGGTATCTTGCCTACATGTGTGTCTGTGTACCACATGTGTACAGTGCTTGCTGAGGCCAGAAAGGGTGTTGGATCCTTGGATCCGGAGTTAACAGACAGTGGTGAGGAGCCACATGCATACTGGGAACTGAACCTGGATCCTCTAGAACAGCATCTGGTGTTCTTAACCATTGGGCCATGACCTTTTTAAAAGCTCGTTTCTCCCCTTGGCCTATTCCTTGGGAATGTCCACCTTCTCCTTGCCCGTCCCACTGGTTCCCAGGTTGACCCAACACAGCTTCTTCTGATAACTGTGGTTGTGTCCTCTTCATTTGTACCTACTCATTAAAGGCATGCCTTGTCAGACCCATTGTGAGACTGACCCTGCTCTGCGCCCTACTGTACCCCATGACAGCTGAGTCCTCCCCCTCCAACTCTGACCTCAGGCTCTCTTGACTAGCTGCCTGGGCACAGCACCCTCCCCCCTCCCCCGTCCTGCTCACCCACTCACCCTGTCCCGGCTAGCACCTTCCTCTGTTCTTGAGCCTGTCGGGTGGGCTTATACCTCCTTTGTCCCAGCTGTGACATAGCAAGCCCCTGGCTGCTAGGGCTGCGGGTTGCTGCTCCCCAGACTTGGGACTAAGCTGGTCAGGAGCACTGCAGCCCGTGAGGCAGGATTGATGTGGGAACTTGATACCAGGGTCCTCCATGCTTGTCACCAATACCAGTCCATCAGGGCCATGGCAGGTGAGAAGGTGCCAGTGTGCCCGGGGGTTTTTGTCTTCTGAGACAGAACAGGAGGGTCACTTGTTGCTGAGGCTGAAACCTGGGGCTGTCTGCTTGGTTGATGCTAAAGACAGAGCTGGGCCACCCACAGGTACCCAGCCAGCCTCACACTGGCCACACACACTGCCTCCTCTGCTTTCCTAGGCTCCATGTGAGCAGATGAGGCTGGAACTCAGGAGAGCGAGGCCCTTCTGAGGACAGCCTGGCCTTGTGCCTGTCAGACCCAGAATACCAGGGAGTGTTCAGGTGTTTAGAAACAGGCGGCCTCAGCCTTGCACAGTCTGCCGTGCCCAAAGCCTTGCTCTCCTCCGCATCCCCTGCTGCAGCGCTTCAACCAGCTGCTGCAATTCCAGTGTACACAAGCACAGGGAAATCGTTTATGTGACATTGTTGCTGGCTCGCCAGGACGGCCAGCCCTGACCGGTAATATGTGCCATGTGTGGTTATTTAAGAGCCAGCCACTCCCCTTCACACAGACTTCATTTCTAGGCACCTTTTAGGTTAAGCCAGGCCTGGCACGAACAGTCAGTGTCGAGCCCCACCCCACTGCCAGGCCCTCGGAAGGAGGGAGCTGGGAGACCGTGGCCCATGCCTCACCTTGTCTGAGAACCAGTACACAGGATGGTGGCCAGGAGTGCACCGTTCGCTGCAAGCCCGAGGCCTTCCGGGCCCCGTCACCAGGCGTGCATGCGAGGGCCAGGCCACTGCCACCTGGCCAGCCCGCCCCTCCCTCCCCTGCCCAGACTTCCCCTCCCTCCCCTGCCCAGACTTTCCCTCCCTCCCCTGCCCAGACTTTCCCTCCCTCCCCTGCCCAGACTTTCCCTCCCACTGGCTCTGCTCAGGAGGTGATCCAGGCTATGCAGAGGAACCTGCCAGTGGGGTACTCATGTGGCTTGCCTGCCCATCTGGCCTCTCTGGGTGTGGCAGTGCCTAAGCCAGGATTTAAAATGTCCTTGTGTTCATGACTAGCCCACCAGGCTTAAACACCAGCTGCAAGTGGGACTCCTGTGGCCCACAGATGTGTGTCTGTCTTTGGGGGTGGGGGGGTTCTGTCTATCTGCTCTGTCTCTGTGTGTCTATCTATCTGTCTGTGTATGAGAGCTCATGATTATTAATTACTTTGCATCCATGTTTAAAACTTAAGCCAGGGGACCAGACATGATGAAATACCCTTTAATCCAGTGTTCACGAGTCTAAGGCAGGTGGATCTCTGTGAGTTCAAGGCCAGCCTGGTCTTCATATCGAGTTCCAGGCCAGCAAGGGCTACACACTGAGACCCTAACGAGAGAGATAGAAAGCGCTAGCCTCGGCTAGTGAGATGGCTCAATGGGTAGAGGCATGGGAAGCAAGCCAGAGGACTTGTGTTCAATCTCCTGAACACTCATGCTGGAAGGAGAAAAGCAACTTGAGTTTGCCCTCAGGCCTCCACATGTTTCCCCATGTGCCTGCACCAGCCCACCCACCCCACAGGAAAATGAATACATTTAAAAAGAATAAATAATTTTTTAAATGAAGCTTGGGCTCGGACAGTGAGTGGCTCAGCAGGTGAGAGCCCGCTCTGCTCTTCCAAAGGAGTCCTCACGGCCACGGCTCAGGGCTCTCTAACTCCAGACGCTCCTCAGGGCCCACAGCCACCTGCCTGCACACACACACACTCACACGCTCACACACACACACTTACACACACAGACTCACATACACACAGTCACACACACACATTCACACACACACACAATCACTCACACATTCTCACACACACACACACACGTTCTCACACACATACACACACACATGCACGTCCCTCACACAAACACAGTATTAAAGGGTCCCGCTACGCAGCCCCGGCTGTCCTGGAGCTCACACTGTAGAACATGCTCACCTCAAACCCTGACATCCACCTGCCTCAGACTTCTGAGTGCTGGGATTAAAAGCATGCAGAGGAAGCGGAGGCAGGAGAGTCACACCGAGTTCCAGGCCATCTTGGGCTATAGAGGAAGACTGTCTCTCAGAATGGGTCCTCAGGCCCTACCTGACCATTTGCCTCGCCCCCACGCTTGTGTGTGCCATGTGCACGCCTGCCGCACTGAAGCTAGAAGAATGTCCTGGTCCTCTGTAAGAGCAGCTGTGCTCTTAACCTCTGAGCCGTCTCTCCAGCCCCTTATTTGCTGTTCTGTGGGAGACAGGGTCTCATGTAGCCCAGGCTAGGCTAGAACTTGCAGTGGTCAGTCATGGTTTCAAATTCCTAGTCCTTCTGCCTCGTCTCCCAAGTGTAGGATGACAGGCATGCACCGCCCTGTCTGGTGTTTGTGGCTAAAGCAGAGCCCTGTGCATTCTCGGCAAGCATTCCCAGCTGAGCTAGGCATCCTATCAGCCAGGTCCCATCTGAGCTGCAGGCACTTATTCTTACAGTTTTAGATTTAGCTTACATGTACGAGTGTTTTTCCTGTATACGTGTCTGTGTACCACTGCGTGTCTGGTGTCCTTGGAGATCCAGAAGCAGCTGTAGGGTCTCCTGGGTGACAGACTTGCTTGTGAGCCTGTGTGCGAGCTGGAGGAACAGCCAGTGCCCTTAACCTGCGAGCACATCCCGGTCTTCCAGCCGTCCCACCTGCGCTGTGTGTCCTCGCTGGCCCAGCGTCTGCTCCGGGTCTGAGCAGGTGTCTGCCCTGACCGACACAGGACACAGCTGTCACTCAGAACCAAGGCAGCAGCCCCAAGTTCTGGACTTCTGCACACTCTGAGCACTGCCTCCCAGACTCCTCCTGCCTTGGATTCCATTGACAGCCCCTCCATAGCAGGACCCTGGCTCTGTCACCAAAGCAGTAGCTGGCGCGTGCTCAGCCCAAGGCTCGGGAGAACAGAGCCAAGCAGGACTGGAGGGGAAGGGCAGGCTGTCCCGCAAGGACCTGCCCCAGGCACAAAGGCATGTGCCTATGGGTGCTGGATGTGTTCCCACCCACCCAACTTCAGGAACAAAGTGGGTCAGGTGCCCAGGGCAGGCAGCCCCGGATCGGCTGGTGGGTCAGGCAGCCTCACCCAGCTTTGATGGTGCCGAGTCCTCCCTAGGCTGGTGACCTCGTGGGGCTTCATCTTGAACCCCTGAGGGCTTCATTGATATCTACTAGCCCCTGATGAGGAAGCAGTGTCCTAGGAACCTGGCAGAGGGGTATCGAGTGCAGGGCCCTCGGTGTCCCCATCATCCAAGCAGACTGTTGCTGCTTGGCTTGGTGCCCAGCATGAGGCAACAGGCCCCCCACTCTGCCTGGCGCCCTTGATCTCACCCAGGTCCCTCTCCCTCATCACTCCAGCATTGAGGAATCAGAGCCCTTAGGGCAGGTGGGGGTCAGGGAAGGGGCAATGAGACCCGAAGAGGCCCTGGCAGGTGCGGGCCTGTCGCTCTAGGGCAGGGCTGGGCGGAGTGGGAAAGAGTCTAGTTTTAGTTCAGGCAGCCTTGAAATAGTGGCACAGAGAGGGGTCTCCGTCATCCTGAGGATGCCAGAGAAGATTGTGGATGAAGGTCACTAGGTCAGCGAGAGATGCCTTGACAGGAAAGAACAAGTTTGGGTCTGGACTGGGGAGGGCCCTGATGTTGCAGAAACCCAGCCTACTGTGGGAAGGCCTTAACCTGAGCCAAGAAAAAAGGGAGATGGGCTGTGGTGGCACAGACCTGAGAGCTCTGTTGGGAGACAGGGGCAGGAGGATTGCTCTGAAGCCAGAGCCAGCCTGGGCTACTTAGTGAGTTCCAGGCTAGCAATGGCCTGGTAGCTTGGAGATAATGTGGAACAGCACTGGTCGCTCAGTTGGCAGAGTGCCGCCTGCCATGTGCAGAGCTGCTGGGTTTGATCCCTAGTACAGCAAAAACTGGGCATGGTGGTTCATGCCTGTCACCTTAGGACTCAGGAGACTCGGGGGTTCACAGTCGTCATTACATGGTCAGCTTGAGACCAACCTGAGCTATACAAAGCCCTAACTCAAAAGAATAAATAAAAACATAAAGCCAGCTGGGCACGGTGGTGCACACCTGCAATCCCAGCACTCTGGGAGGCAGAGGCAGGCGGATCTGAGTTTGAGGCCAGCCTGGGCTAAAGAGTGAGTTCCCAGACAACCAAGGCTACACAGAAAAACCAAAACCCTGTCTCAAAAAACCCAGATAGCTAGGTAGATAGGTAGGTAGGTAGGTAGGTAGGTAGGTAGGTAGGTAGTAGATAGTTTAGGTAGGTAGTAGATAGGTAGTAAATGGAGGCTGGATCTTTGTCTCGGTGATTAAGAGCAGTTGTTGCTCTTACAGAGGACCCAAGTTCAGTTTCCAGCACCCACATGGTGGCTCACAACCATCCTCAACTCCAGCTCCAGGGACTTCAACTCCTCTTTTGTCCTCCACAGTCACTGTGTACACAGTGCACAGACATACATTCAGGCAAAGCGTTCACTTAAATTATATATGTATACTTTACTATATATCACATATATTTATATACGTATATATGTCCGAATAGGGAAGCATATCATTTTCTAAGGCCAGGGAGCATCATGATGGCTGGGTAGGGGCTTGCAGCCAACCACTGTCCCTGTCACCATAGGCCAGCAGGGCTCCTAGGCCCCTGTGGCTAGCAACTCCCCTCTACCAGTTATGGGTAACACTTCTGGGATAATAGCCAAGATCCCAAGATAGGCTCTGATTGGTTACATGGGAGTGGTCCTGATGTGGGACACTCCCCTCTTGGGCTGTTGGTCAGCAGGAAAAGGAAAGTAGGCTTCTGGGTTGGGGGACCCTCCTCAGAGCCCCATGCCAGGTTTGGCCACAGGCAGCGCCCTCTGTCTTCTCTCCGGGCAGCTGGGCTGTGCTCCTCTGGCGTGACCATGTCTCACTAGTTCCCTTTTCTCCCCTTAGGGATGAATACCCCCAGCTCTTCTCCACAGCACCGGCCAGCCGTCGTCAGTTCCCTGTCCCTGAGCACAGAGGCCAGGCGGCAGCAGGCCCAACAGGGGTCACCCACCCTGTCCCCTCTGTCACCCATCACTCAGGTGCGAGGGTGAGGTGGGTGGGGAAGATGTATTTATTATTTTTGTGTGTACGTGTGTGCTTGAGTGAGTTTGTGAGAGCCGTGTCAACGCAGGTTCCTGTGGAGACCAGAGGGTGTCAGGGTCCTTGGAACTGGAGTTGGAGGTGACTTCGAGCCGCCGTGTGGGTGTGGGGGCTGAACACACGTGCAGTCAGTGCTCCTAACCCCTAAGCTGTCTCTCCGGCCCTGTTTGTACTATTTATCAACAAAATGTCAAATAGAAATTTCACAAACCCGTGTTTTTATTCTATGTAATTTAGGGTATTTGGGGTTGTTTCTGAGACAAGGCTCATGTAGCTTTGAGGATGTGAGAATGGCTGTGAATTCATTACCTTCTGCTTCCATCCTGGTCTTGGAGTGGCCCAAGGGCCATTAGCAGTGTAGGCTGGCTCCGTGCCTAGAGTGATGTTCCTGCCCTGGCATCCCGAGTGCTGCTGTGCCCCACCCCCACCCTGGGCCTCTGTTGTTCCCTGTTGGAGAGTTTGGCTCTGGGGATCCAGTCCGCAGGCCCCCTCCCCTGCCGCTGGAGGTCAGCTCCTCATCCTCATCCCTGTCCTCCGCAGGCCGTGGCCATGGACACCCTGTCCCTGGAGCAACAGCTGCCCTATGCCTTCTTCACGCAGGCTGGCTCCCAGCAGCCTCCCCCTCAGCCACAGCCACCGCCTCCGCCTCCGCCTGTCTCCCAGCAGCAACCTCCACCCCCCCAGGTGTCTGTGGCTCTCCCCCAGGGTGGCCCCCTGCTGCCCAGTGCCAACCTGACGCGGGGGCCTCAGCTGCCGCCACTCTCAGTCACTGTACCGTCCACTCTTCCCCAGTCGCCTGCAGAGAGCCCAGGCCAGCCACCTCTGGGGATTGACGCTGCCTCGGTAAGCCTGAGAGGGGCCCCTGGGCACTGTTTATGTTGAAGCAGTTAAATGTGTACAGCTGGAGAAACTGAGGCACCAACAGGGTCAGTGATTTCTGACTGAACCCAAGATTACTGCCGCTCTCAACTGCATTCTTGCTGCAGTCAAGGGGACCGGGTTGGACTGTGAGGGTAGGAGGGAGGAAGAAAGGCACGGGGTTGGACACACTCTAACCCTGACCTTGATGGGGATGGCAGTTCCCATCCGAGATGTGCCACATGGGAGGACCCATTTGGGAACACTGTGAGCTTTCCCCATTTTCCACTTGAGCCCAGGCTGCTGGCCTGCATATGGTGACCAGGTGACCCAGCAGCTTGGAGACCACGCTGCCACGTGGCTGAGCCCCAGAGGGGACCTGCCACGGGAACCCAGATGGAGGCGCTCTGCACAGCTGAGGTAGTAGCGTGGTGCTCCAGCTGCATGAGGACACTCAGCAGAGCCTGGCCCCCACTCCAGGGACTACGGACCCCCAGGGACAGTGGACCTGGGCAGCGGGGACCTGGGCAGCATCACAACACACGGGGGTTCTCTGTGCTCCTTTCCTCACCAGCCCTGAGACCAAGCTGCTCTCGATGTGTGGCTGCTGGTCCCTCCTTCACCCTGTCTCCTGCTTGAATGGAGCCCCCTCCCCTGGACCCCTTCTGACCTGCCCCCATCCAGCCTGCTCGTGCAGGGCCGATAAAGTGGGGAGACTCCAGGGAGCCTGAGGTTCACTAAGCAGCAGCGGCCCAGGAGGCGCAGGGCGGAGTACAGGCTGAGCTCAGGCCCGCCCCTGCCCAGCCTCGGGACTCTGGGCCAGGTGATGGTGCCCAGAGCAGGCAAGAGCGTGCTTCCTCCTGATGCACTGGGTGGTGTGGCCCAGGCAGGCTGGTCCCTGCGGGGCCTATTCCATGTGCCTGCTGTGGTCTTTGTAGTGCCCTGCCCAATGTGTCACCGCAGACACAGGAGCCTCCGGGGTGCACTTACGGGGGACGGGGCAGAAGTCCATCCTCTGCCTGCCAGGCTGCAGGGCAGGGGGAGCATGCGCGTACACACGTGTGCAGGGGTGCAGCATAGTGACAGAGCGTGCTGAGCGTGTGAAGGTGGCTGTGTCCATGGAAGTGTGCATGCTCGTGTAAGTGGTGCGTGCCTGTGTGCAGGTGTGTGAGGGTGTGTCAGGCGTTCACCAGTGGAGTGTTTGTGTGTGAGGGGTGTTTGTAGGGGAGTGCTATGTACGAGTGTGCTTCTGGGTCCTTATATGCATTCGTGAACGGGCTGTGTGTTCCTGAGTTCATGTGCTGTGCTTTTCGGAGTGTGCGGGTCACGCCGGTGTGCAGGTGTGTTGGAGTGCAGGTGCACCCCAGAGGGGGCTGTGTCCAGCGCTGTCAGCTCTGAGCAGGTCAGGGGCAGGATCCTTGCTATGGGCTGCAGCCTTTCGTGTGCGCACCCTTGGGAAGCCAGGCTTGCAGTCACGTTCTCCACCTCAGAGCTGCTGACCAGCTGTGTGGCGTCCATTGCTGAGGGTCCAGGCACCAGGCCCGGGGCTCTTGGGCCAGCCTGAACTGTCTGTCGTCACAGGCACCAGCTCTGCAGTACCGCACAAGTGCAGGGTCGGCCAACCAGTCCCCCACCTCGCCAGTCTCCAATCAAGGTTTCTCCCCCGGAAGTTCCCCACAGGTGAGGACCCTCCCTCTGCTGGCCCTGGCCACTTCGCTTGTCCCATGTGCCCAGTACTCTCCCATCCTGTCACCCACTCCATGCCATCTGCCCTCTCCATCAGCCCAGGGCTCTGCACCCACCAGTCAGGCCACCTGAGCAAGGGGCAGGCCACAGGACAGGGCATGGAAATTAGTCACATCAGTGATGCCCAAAGCCCAAAGTTACTTGTAACATGGCTCAGAAGTTCTCAGGGTACCAGAGCAGCCCCAGGGTGAGGCTCGGAGGCCCCCGAAGCCTGTGATGTCAAGGTAGGGCCTGTCTGGGGCAGAGCTGAGGTGAGCAGCCAGTCTGTGATGGCTGCCCTGCTTCCACCTCTGGTCCTAGGTCAACTATTGGTGGCTCAGCAGACAGGGTGTACTGACTGGCTCCCCTGGCTGACTGGGGTGTGTTTTGTGGAGCCCAGGCTATCCTCTGATTCACATTGTAGTTCAAGTGGCCTCAAACTCTGAATCCTCCTGCCTCAGCCTCCTCCTCAGTGCTAGGATGACAGCCATATGTTGGCACAGCAGCCCAGACCTGGTGCAGCTGACCACCAGATCCTAGATGCCCTCCACTGGCTGGTCCCTGATCCCTGCCTTAGCCCACTCAGCCTAAGAAAGCATCCCTCACTCCTCCATGAAGCCTGCTCCCTGCCCTGCTCATTCCATACTTAGCTCAGTCTCATCAGACCCACATTTCATGCACAACTTGGATTAGTCTGCCCTCAGCCTCAGTTCAGGGCCGGTAGGTTCTTTCCAGGCTAGAGCAGGAGCACCAGACTGTGTTGAGTCTTAGCAACTTAGCCACTGCCCTCCCACCCCCATGCCCCAGTGGTGGCCATTTACCTGCCTCGTCACCTGACGTCCACCTGGGGTCAGTGCATCTCGGTCCATTCACACTCTGCTCTGGGGCTCCAGGGACAGAGGTGGGTAGGGCAGAGTAGGAGCCCACAGTCCATGACACACTTCTCTGAAAAATTATGGCATATTCTTTGTCCCAAGTAAAAATAGGTTGTCCTATTCTGGGCAGACCTTCAGCCTGCCTCAATCAGCCTGTCTCTGTATGTGTCTCTGATGTGGAAATAGGTGTGTCATGCCAGTGAGAACAGGACTCTTGGGGCATCTGACCCCAGCAGGAGACCGCAGAAGCCAAGTTCCTCCCAGAACCCAGAGGCACCTGGCTGGCCAACACCACATCTGGCTTCATTGGGTTTCCCTAGACATGTCCTTTGGGCCTTGGCCATGTACCTCGCATGCCTGCTCCATCCCCTCTGCACATGGTGTCTTGTCTGTCCTGCCTGTACCACAGCAGGAGACAGAATCAGCCACCATCTCAAAAGCACCCAGCACCCCCAAAATAGCCCTGTCCCCACCCTTTGGTGAACTTTGATGAACTTTTCAGCTGCTGGTGAGGCTGTGGGCTCTGTCTCCTCTCAGGGACCAGACCCTAAGCTCAGTCTAGGTAAAGCACACAGGGAGCTGGTGTCCTGGAATCCCGATAGCCTTCTGCACTGTACGCCACACTCGGGAGCACCTGAGATCTGGCCTATGATAGCACAAGTCTGCCTGGGACCATTAGGTGCCTTGGGTATAACTTAACCACATTTGTGGCCACCTGTTCCCTTTTGCCCCTGTCCTTAGTGTGGCCTGCAGGAGTTCCCTTCCGGCTTTCCCATGGCCCCGAAAGAGCCAGCCTTGGGTAAGAAGCAAGTGTGATAGGATCGCACCTCCACAGAGCCCAGGCTCTCCCAGCAGGCAGCCCCAGGCACGAGAGGCACACACTGCCTGGCACTGCAGTCCTCAGCTTCAGGGCATAGCCCCTACTCCTCTAGAAAGGAAGTGATGTTTCCTGTACCTAGGCTGTGAGAGCACGGAAGATGGGCAGTGCCTTGGGGAGTGTCGGAGGCCCCTGGGTGGAAGGAAGCGGTCACCCCAGGGTCAGGGCACCCCCATAAGAACTCCAAGACAGTTGCCAAGTGATGCCCACCCTCTGGGAGGCCCCAGGGGTCTTTATCCCATCCAGCGGGCTGTGGGAGGCACAGACTTCACAACCCCAGCACAACCGTCCCTTCCTGGGCCTCAGGCTACGACCACAGCAGGCTTCTCTTCTGTCCACAGCACACGTCCACCCTGGGCAGCGTGTTTGGGGACGCATACTATGAGCAGCAGATGACAGCCAGGCAGGCCAATGCTCTGTCCCGCCAGGTGAGCAGGTGCCCAGGCTTCACAGCGGCCTCTGTACCACCCTCGGCCTCACCGCTCTGCCCAGTCCTGCTGTTGCGCTGTGGAAGCTGAGGCCCTCGCAGGGGTGGCGACTGCAGAGTGGACTTTAAGGTCACAGGGGAGGAAGGGCAGGCCTCTAGCTCCATGCAGCAGCGCGGTGGGCCTGCAGGGTGGAGAAGCCGGGGAGGAGTTGGGGGTGGCCTGGAGACTCACTGCCATCCATCATCCATCCATCTTCTTGCCAGCATGGTCACAGGTGTGAGGGCAGCCTCGGATGGGAGCGGCCTTTGCCACCCTTGTCCTCACTGCCTCCCTTGGTCCCTCTTGTAGCTGGAGCAGTTCAACATGGTGGAGAACGCTCTCAGCTCTAGCGGCCTGTACAGCTCAGGCTCCACACTCAGCTACCCCCAGGCTGCCGTGATGGGCCTGAGTGGGAGCCACGGAGGCCTGCAGGACCCGCAGCAGCTTGGCTACGCAGGCCACGGCGGAATCCCCAACATCATCCTCACGGGTGAGGCCAACTGCCAGCCGGCCTGGGGCCTGGGGGACATGAAGAGTGCCTGCACAGATTCCCCCCTGCCATACAGGGTGACAGGCCGAGGCTGGCCTCCACGGGGGCCTGAGTCCCACTGCAGATGTGACACAGGGTCCACGCGTCAGGATCCCACCCCAAACCATCCCTCACACTATCTGGTCACACCCTGGGCTGTGGCCACAGCCACCTCCTCATAGTCCACCCTGCCACACCCAGCTGTGTCCTCACAGTGTGCTCTGCCCCCGCCCCACACCGCGCCCTCACTCCGCAGTGCTCCCCACACCGCGCCCGTGCTCCCCACACCGCGCCCTCGCTCCCCAGTGCTCCCCACACTGCGCCCTCACTCCCCGTGCTCCCCACACCGTGCCCTCGCTCCCCACACTGCGCCCTCCCCACACTGCGCCCTCACTCCCCAGTGCTCCCCACACTGCGCCCTCACTCCCCGTGCTCCCCACACCGCGCCCGTGCTCCCCACACTGCGCCCTCACTCCCCAGTGCTCCCCACACTGCGCCCTCGCTCCCCCGTGCTCCCCACACTGCGCTCTGGTCCTGGTCCTCATCTTCAGCCGGGGCCTCGCCACACACTGGGGGGTGTCCAGAGCGCTGCTAGGACCAGGCCGGACCTGCTCCCACCTGGCGGTCTGTCTGTCACTTCCTGGCGGGACCCAGCACCCACACACCCTGGGAACAGGCCTTTCCTCCTGCAGAGCAGTGTGGCCAGGCCTCGCTCCAGAGCTTCTCCAGCGTCTGTCCCGCCCCAAGTCCCCCATGACATTTTTCTTATAAGCCGTGAAAGAGGAATGCTTTCTGCATAGTCCAGGTCTGCTGGGGAGTGTCACCCTCCTGTGGGCCCTGGGGCACACCTAGGCGAGGGCGTGGGCTCAGGACCCCTGGGGCTTATAGGGTGGGCTCTGTAAGACTAGCCCAGGTGAATGGTTGCGACTCTCATTTCTGGGTCTGGAGGCTGTCAGGCACCTCCATGACAATAGAAGGAGCTGGGTCCCCATAGGAGCCCCCATGCAGCCACGACGCACCCGTGCACCTCAGACCCTGAGTCGGGAGGGCACATCCTGCAGGTTACCCTGTCGTCTGCCACCAAGCATGTGGCTTTGCAAGTGTCTGGCCTGTCTGTCCTCATGGCTGGGCTAGCTCAGGCTCTCCAGGCTGCTGAGCAGTGTCCCTGGCCTCTACCCACCGTGCTCAGACCACCCTAGATATTCTGATCCCCCTGCAGAACAATCCTCGGGGTGAGCTGTCCCCCATTCCACCCCTGCTTTTCACATTGGTAGGAGGCATGATGGGAGGTGGCTGATTCCCCAGAGCCACGGCTGAGCTTACCATTTGTCCCCACTCAACAGTGACGGGAGAGTCCCCCCCAAGCCTATCTAAGGACCTGAGCAGCACGCTGGCCGGGGTCAGTGACGTCAGCTTTGATGCGGACCACCAGTTTCCGCTGGACGAACTGAAGATTGACCCTCTGACCCTGGATGGACTTCATATGTTGAATGACCCCGACATGGTCTTAGCCGACCCGGCCACCGAGGACACCTTCCGAATGGACCGCCTGTGAGTGGCTGTGCCCGCCACCTGCCGCTGGTCAGTCTCCAACGGCCCAAATCTGGGACGGCAATGGTCCGTCCTCCTTTGCCAACGGCCAAGCTTGTGGTTCTGAGCTTGCAATGCTGCCCAGTGCCCCTGCCAGCCACCACCCCGGTTGCTCACCTCCCATGATGCCTGGCGTGAGGCCGTTGTGTACCAGGCTGGCTCTCTGTCCGTCCATCCGTCCACCTGGGGCCAGGCTGATCGCAGAGGCTGTGAGTGCCTGGCCCCCATGGACCTTCCCCATGCTCGCTCCCTCACCCCTCACTGGGGCTGTGAGAGCCCTCATCAGTGGTTCACTTCTAAGATACCCAAAGTACCACTCCCACATGTGCTGCACGAGGTGGGCTGGGCATGGCCGTGGGAGCGCCCCAGAGACTGCGGTGCGCCATCCATCTGACTGTTCTCAGCTGTCACTGCCTTCCTTCATCCCTGCCCCTTCCCACAGCCATCCCCAGCCCTGGTCAGGTCACGCATGCCCACCGGGCCCAGGGCAAAGACAGAAGAGTGAAGGGGTAGACCCGGAGCAGAATAAACACTATTTGGATGGCTGCATTTTATATTCCTGAGTGCCCGGGAGCGCGACAGCCGACCTGTGGCCAGATGCGTGTGGCCAGAGCCCGCTGGAGCAGCCAGTGCCCCTCCGCCCTTTCTCCACCGCCAGGCAGTGCTCAGCATGATGGTACAGGGTGAGTGGAGAGTCACAGGCCACCTGCCCATTTTCGTGCTCCCTCCTCAGCCTCATGATCGGTCCCTCCTGCTATTTAGGATCTGGGACTTGGGAGGCAGCAGCCCAGAGGGTCTGCTTTCCCCTCAGTTTGTATTGGCATGGTGGCTGACCCTCCAGACTCTGCGGCAGCATGTGCGAGCCCCAGTCCCTCCTTGACCTCTCATTTTTATTTTTTAAGCTAACTGAAACAGCAGCCTGCTGCACTTGCAGCTGGGGCACCCGCCTGCTCACCCGGGCCTGGTCTCACCTGCACATAGTCTCAACTCCAAAGAGCTACGTGGGCAGGGAGGGGCTGACTGTCTGTAAGAACTGCAGAACAGGTGTCTAGAACAGGCTTGACTCCCCAGAGAACCCACTCCCTCTGAGGATCCCCAGGGGGCCTGCCAGGCTTCGGCAGGTGGAGGCTGCTGGTATCTCTGCTGGCTGCCCGTGATGTGCGGGACTGTGGGCCCAGCTTGTCTGCTGGTGTCTCTGCTGGCTGCCCGTGGTGTGCGGGACAGTGGGCCCAGCTTGTCTGCTGGTGTCTCTGCTGGCTGCCCGTGGTGTGCGGGACTGTGGGCCCAGCTTGTCTTTCCTGGCTTGCTTGTGGCCTGGAAGCTCTGATTCCCCCATCACCCCTAGTTATAGCTTGATGTGTCCTGTGCCTCTGCCCACCAGGCTGTCACCTTCTGCTTGATTGTTTCTCTGTGGTGTTGCCCACTGCCCGTGCTGGGGGCTGGGAGCTGTGTGCTGCATGAGAAAGCTGCCCCTCCGTCACCTACCCCCCTGGACTTGGGGATACAGTATTGGTCTGTCTAGTTCCCTATCCAGGTCTCAGGCCTTTCTATCACCATGGTGCAGGCTTGAAAGGAATAATGGGGACATTATTATAGTGTTGTTATTATTAAATATGCATGGTGGCACACCTCTGTGACCCCGGCACTGGAGACCTGGAGGACTAGGAGATCAAGGCCAACTTGGGCCACCTGAGACTGTCTCAGAAAATCAAAACAGAAAGTCCATGTGCTTGGGGTCTGGTTTTCTCCAAGTTGCAGAATCCTGAGCAAACTGTCTTAACAAGGCAGAAAGCCCTGCCTCCTTGGCCTCCCAAGTTCCCAGTGAGCCGGGACAGGAGGGCCATAGTCCCATGAGCCTCCCTACAGCCAAGAGTGCATGTAGCTGTGTTAATGTGACTCAGTTCATTGCCAAGTTCTGTGATGAGGTGATGGGCCCTGCCTCAGCATCCCAGGCAGGAGTGAGTACCTCAATGGTAGCCCTGTGGCCTATCCAGGGGCCAGGTGTCTGCATGTCCTGGAAGGGCTTACCCTCCCCTGGGCCTGGAGGCTGTGGTATGGGGACTTTGTCTTTGTTCTCCAGATGTCAGTCACCTCTCCAATAATACCCCTGTATTGCCAAGACATCCCAAGATGACAGCTCAAAGCAATGGGATCCCTGCGATGGTGACATGCATAAACAGAGAGCCATTGAGCACCCAGCCTGGAGAGTCCCTGCAGCGTGTACATAGACCCTCTGCCCACATCCACGCTCTCAGGACAGGCCTAGATGCCCAGCCCTCGCGATGTTGGATGTGTGAGCCAGGCCTGGCCTTTTTCTCTCCACCTTACCAGTGGCTCACTAGCTTCAGCCAAACCCCTTAGCCACATGGTTGTCCAACCCATTTCCCCAGTTCAGAAAAAAAAAAAAAAAGACTGCAGCCTCTTGATAACACTATGCCCAGCTGCCTCCGTTTACCTTATCCTTTAAAGCCTCTGGGTCAGTGGCTATCCATCCAAAGGACCCCAGACTAATGATGCAGCTGGACCCAGCCCCTTTCTGTGCCCCCACCCACCTACCCAGAGGGGCTGTCATGTCCCTTTTCTGCAACACTGTCCAGTGGCTGTTTTGTGCTGAAGTTCCTTGGGTAGTCTGTAACCTTCAGGGCTTTGGAAGACTCTTACACAGGGGGTCCCCCTAGCGGAACCCACAGGCCACTGCATGGCGCATATGTGAAGGTGTCTGGCAGCTGTCACACTGGGCTTGCTGTCAGAGGGCAGCCCTGGCACTCAGGACGAGAGCAGGTAAAAGGTGTGGGGGCGGCGACACCATGCCAGTGCTGGCCACTGTTCTTGGCACAGGGGGCCTAGAGTTGGTTCACTGCACTCTAAGTTTTCTGGTTTTCCCAAAGAAGAGTCTATGACCAGCACCAGCCACAGGCTAAGGGCTACTGGAGCCGTGTGCACGGGCTTGGGGTCAGGACAGTGGTATAGTCGTGCCCTAGTGCCCTAGGCCTGGCTGTTGTCCCTCAAGAGGTATCCAGGTCAGGGCACCGTGGTAGAGTCTGCCCTGTGTGGTCTCAGCTTCTGGAGGAAATGTGGTCTTTCACAGAGCCCGAGATCTGCCCTTTCTTCTTGGTTCCTGGGATCCCCACTTCCTTCAGGGACCTGGTGGGTGATTTGGAGACCACATCATTCTTGTCTCAGGCATGGCCCTCAGTGTGGCAGAAATGCCCACCACCCATTGGTCATAGCCACGTCTCCCCATCGGGGTGGGAGTTGGGGGAGCTGTACCCTCTTGCGCCTGGGTGCTGGGGTACTCCTAAGGCCATGGAGTGCCCTGAACCTCAGTTTCCCTCTTTCCCAACCCTGCTGGGCTCAGGTGCCCAATCTCCTGGGCAGGGTGGGGACAGCGGTAGGGCCCTCTGACTGTACCAGTTACACCTTCTGCTCTCGGCCTTTCCCTGGGGGCCGGGATCCATCACAGTGGGTAGAATCTTGCCCCATCTTTTGGGGCTCAAGATTTTCAGGGTGACTCCAGCCCAGCCTAATCCAACCCAGCTGGCCAAACGGTTCTCATCACAGGGGTACGTGAGGTCAGGGCTGTGGCCTTAAATCCAGAGGTCACCTTCGGTCCTTGGGCCCCAGGCCCCATCTCACTCCTTAGTGGGAAACAGAAGGACACGGGCTGGGCAGCCCCTCTGATATATGCAAATGGCTGGTCCCACGTTCCCCTCCCCGTGCCCAGGCTGGCTCTGCCCCCGGCATGCGCACTCCGCTGCTGCGGGTGTCTGTGGACCGTGCGCATGGGCACCACAGCTGGGGTCAGGCTGCTCAGGGCGCGCACGGCCGCCCGCCCCACCTTCTGGCGCAGACGCTTCTTTGTATTTTTGCGCCCTTTGTAATGAAATGTAATAAAAACCCAATGTTTTCGTCTGGGCCTCTTCCTCTCCCCCCACCCCCGTCTCATACTCCTATGGCTGTGCCCCACACAGGCCTGAGCCCCTTGCACAGAGACTGTGAGATTCCTCAAACTTGGGGCACCCGTCTGAGCATACCTTGGAATATTCTAGGGGTGTCAGCTGCTGTAGTGAGTTGAACGCCTCTGGCCCTCTCAATGATCAGACACAGACCTAGCCCCCACCGACAGAGACCAGAGCCGGCCAGTCCCCCGCATACATACTTTATTTGCCTTTCCTCCCCGGGCCAGACCCCCGACGCTTGCAGCTTAGGCCACCATGGTCCCTCAGGCCGCAGGGCCCCACTTCAGGTCGCTAGGCCCTCCGCAGCCGGTGACTCTCATAGTCCTCGGGGATTGTGTCTGCAAACGGGAACACAGCAGGTGAGAAGGCCTTCTGGGACCGCCTGGGTCCTGCCCACTGGCCCCCAGCTCACCATTGCAGCGGTAGCGAAGGTTAGCCCAGATGATGTTCTCTTGGGAGAAGCAGAAGACGCCCAGGCGGCCACCACGCATGGCCGTGTCCAACACCACGTTGCTGTCAGCTACAAGCTCAGGACCCTCGTAGAACCGCACCCTGTGAGCGGGACCCGTGAGGCAGACCGTGCTCGGCCCCTTCCTCTCTGGTGCCGCAGCAGGGGAAGGGGAGCCTGTTCCCGTCCCCTCTGTGAGAACGCACACTGGGTGCCCTGTCCACGGGAGGGGCTGGGGTCCTGGCAGCTCCAATAAAGCCCGGAGGCCCGGAGGCCCGTCCCTGCTGGAGCCGCAGCAGAGCAGCGCATGCCCGCGCAGCCCGGCAGCGGGGCGGCCGTACCTGATGTAGCCGACCTGGGGCCGGTGCTGCAGAAACCAGCGGTAGGAGGTCCTGTCCTTCCAGCCCACGTTGCGAGGGTCCTTCCACAGCAGCCGCACCTGAGACGCCGAGTCCCCCGTGTGCCACAGTGCGTTCCGGAGCTGTTCCCCGGGCCCCGTGGAGGACTTGACAGCCTGCCACAGGCCAGGGGAGGGAAGGGAGTAGAGTTGGATCTAGTGGAGCAGGCGGGGCGTCTCGTGTGGGGTGTGCACGTGCTGCTGAAGGGTGGGATCGTCAGTAGTCCTCAGTCGCGTTTCTACCTTCTGCTCTAAGGCAGGGTCTCGAAGCCTGGGCTCCCCAGTGTGGAGAGTCTCACTAGCTGTCTTGCTCTGGGGACCGCCTCACCTTCCGAGGCTGGGGTGACTCCAGGCCCCATGCTTGTTGAAGCATTTATTCTAACGAAGGAGGCATCTTCCCCTGCCCTCCTGGGAGTATTTACGGGCTTGTGGGAGGATTGGCTGCCTGTAGTTGTAGGTAAGGTGGGAGGTGGGGGCTGGGACTGGGGGAAATGAGAGAGGACTGCGGGACAATGCTGGAGGGCTATGAACGCCTTGGGGTGGAGGCGGGAGGGTGTAGCGTGTGTAGGCACAGGGACCAGGAGGGCGCAGCGCAGCCAGCACCTTGAGCTGGATCCCTGGCTCAGCTACCGCCCGAAAGGGGTTGGCCTGCCAGTAAGTCTGTTCCATCTGTTTCCACATGACCACGTAGAAGCTTGAGCTGTCCTGGTAGCCAAAGATGAAGCCAGCGTAGTCATCATCAGTGGCTGTGTTCACGTGGAACGTGCCCTCGAAGTCCACGCCATTGAACGCCGTGTAACCTGCAGAAGGGGAGAGAGGACCCTCTAGAATCCCGCTTGCTCTGGACGCCTCAGGGCCAGGCCCCGCCCTCCAGAAGACAGCTCCCAAACTTCCCCAACAAGGCACAGCCAACATACCCCACTGGCTTCCACCCACCTCCACGCCCTCACAAGGCCACGCCCCCCCAGGCCCCACTCACAGCTACAACCCAAATCTTCCCAGGTCCAGACTAACTAACTCTTGTCCCTCCAAGGTCACCCACCTGTGACCAATCCTACAACCTACCATTTGTCCTTATCTTCCTATCTCCCTCCAATCCCAGCCACCCTGGGACTAGGGGTACAGGTCCACCCCCTCCATGGGCATGCCCCATAGCCCCACCCTCGTCCCGCCTCGCCTCACCCACAGCCAGGCCAGGGTCGCTGTTCATGGTCTGCACAATCTCCATTCCCTGGTGAGATTGGAAGAACAGGGGCCTCAGGCAGGCACTGAGGGGTGGAGTTGTTGCTGAGGGGGCACACTGGGCTCCCCTAAACGCCACCCTGGCCCTGGCCGCACCTGATTGAGCACCACCCAGTTGGGATCAATCTGTGCATCACCCTCAGGGTCCAGCACAACCGTCTGGAAAGCCCTGAAGTCGGTGAGGGTGACCTCGGCATTCTCTGGGCACACGTCGATCTTGTCTATGACCTTGTCAGCGTCGAAGTCGCCCTGACATGCGTCACCCACGCCATCCCCTAAAAGGAGGTGGGACAGAAGCAGCCGGTGTGGGAGAAATCAGGTCCCTCCCAATAGTTTACGCTAGCTTTTGGCCACGCCCACACCAGGCGCCTCCCCCTCCACACACCAGCTGCTGGCCACGCACACCTCTCCGCACCAGAGACAGACACCAGCTAATAAGCACGCCCACACCACCCTTACGGTCACTGTCCTCCTGGCCCGGGTTGGGCACCACGCGGCAGTTGTCCCGGCTGTCAGGCACTCCGTCATTGTCGTCGTCGTCATCACAGGCATCGCCCTTGCCATCGTGGTCCGAGTCCTGCTGGGCGCTGTTGGGCACTGTGGGGCAGTTGTCCCGGGAGTCCTGGTGTCCATCCCCATCCCTAGAGTGCAGAGGCAGGACCATGAGACCTGGAAGGGGGCTGTCACGCGCCCCTCGGCTGCCACCTTCCCAAGGGCTCCTTACTGGTCTTGGTCGCTATCACAGGCATCGCCCACAAAGTCGTGGTCCACATCCCTCTGGAATGGGGTGAGGGGTCACAGTCAGAAGCCGTCCCCATCCCCAACTCCACAGCCAGGTCCTGCCCATCCCCAGAGTCCCCTCCTGCAGGTTGCCCTTGGCAGGATCCATGGTGGCCCCAAACTAAGGCTCACATAAGAGGTAGCCCACCTGGTCCGGGTTGTCTTTCTGGGGACAGTTGTCACAGGCATCCCCAACGCCATCACCATCACTGTCGCTCTGGTCAAAGTTGGGCACCCGGGGACAGTTGTCAGCTACATTTCGTATTCCTGAGACAAATCAGGGAACTTAGGCAGGATCCTAAGAACAGGGCCAGGCCAGTTCCTTGTCATCACAACGCAGATCAGGCCTGGCACAGAGCCACAGCTCCGTGGGGTCTTCAAGACTGCATGGCTAAGGGGCTGGCCTGAGTTTGATTTTTGGAACATATGTGGCAAAAGAACCCCTTCCTGCAATACAGGTTGCCCTCTGACCCCCACGTGTGTCATGACTCTCATGCACACACTTGCACACAAGTGCGCATACAACAGAATAGAGAAATTAAAACGTAAAATCATGCTGGGTGTGTTGGTACTCTAAAGGCAGAGGCAGGCAGATCACTGGGAGTCCACGACCAGCCTAGTCTAAATAGTGAGTTCTAGGACAGCCTGAGCTACATAGACCATGTCTTGACTAAACAAAAATAAGTAAATAGATAAAAACAAGTTTAAAAAAAAATTAAAGCCGGGTGTGAGTGGGTGGCACGCGCCTTTAATCCTAGCACTCAGGAGGCAGAGACAAAAGGATCTCTGGGAGTTCGAGGCCAGCTTGGTCCATATAGTGAGTTCCAAGACAGCCAGACAATAACAATAACGTAAAATTTAAAAAGTATGGCCAAGCAGGATGCGGTTGTGCTCGCCTGTCATCCCAGCACTCAGCGGGTGGTGGCAGGAAAATCAGAGAATCAAGGCCAGCCCCCCCACCACCCCGAAGGCCTCTCCCTGAACCGGACAGAGTCCCCCGCTCCACCCCTCAGGTGGCGACCCCCTCGCTCCGCCCTGCTCACGGTCGCCATCAATGTCGTCGTCACACGCGTCGCCCCGCCCGTCCCGGTCTGTGTCTTTCTGGTCGTCGTTCTTCTGAGCCCGGCAGTTGTCACAGGCGTCTCCCCACTTGTCGCTGTCCGAGTTGCGCTGGTCTGGGTTTCGAACCAGCGGGCAGTTGTCCTAGAAGGCAGGGCAAGTGAAGCCAGGGTCAGCAGGGAGAGACAGCAATCGCGGCCCAGTTGCCTGGCAGAGGGATGGGAACAGCCTTAGTTCAGTCTCCCCAGGGCCTGGGTGAGGTCAGGAGAGGCCGGGCTCTGGCAAGTGGTCTCCTGACCCCGCTCACCGTGTCACTCTCGCTCACACGCGCACACACACTCGAATAACTGTAATAAAATTTAGAAGAGACCCCGCCCCTTCACTGAAGTTAAATAACCCGCGAGACCTTTGAGGTTCAGGGCGCCACCAATCCCCGCCCCCAGCCCGCCCACAGCCTTACCTCCTCGTTGGGGACTCCATCTCCATCCGCATCCGGGTCACAAGCGTCTCCGATACCATCTCGGTCCACGTCCTCCTGCCCCGAGTTGGGCACCGTCACGCAGTTGTCCTGGGGAGCGGGTACGCCGGTGAGGGGGCGTGTCTACCCGGAGCGCCACGCCCTCCGGGCCACGCCCTCCCGGCACGCCCACCTTGCGGCACTGGCGCTCAGAGCAGCGAAGTTTCTCGTCCGGGAAACCGTCCAGGTCCGTGTCGCGGCCGCAGAGGAGCCCGTTGCCGGCCCAGCCGACGGCACACTGCACAGGGGAGTCGGTGGAAGTGTCCACGCAAGCCAGAGCCCCGGGACCCCTCTTCCACCACCCGTGCGCCTGTGCTCACCACGCACGACCTCGAGCCATCACGCTCCAGGACGCAGTCCGCTTTCTCGTGGCACGGGCTGGGCGATCCGTCGGGGCAGAAGCGCTGCCCACGCCGCTGGCAGCCTGACGTCTGGTCGCCCACGAAGCCGGGCTGGCAGGGGCCGCACTGGAAGGAGCCCTGTGCGCAGGCGCGGGCTGTTAGCCGGCCACGCACCCGCGGCTGGCTGGCGCCCGGCCGCCCCTGCCTTCCTTACCCGGGTGTTGACGCACGCGGAGTTGGGGACGCAGCTGTGCTGCCCGGTCTCACACTCGTTAACATCTGTGCAGACCTGGGAGACGGAGACCGCGCCAGACAACACGCGTTTGACCCGGCCACGCCTCCTCCCCACCAGCCTTTCCACCCCGACTGCAGCAACCAGGACGTGGCCAAGATGTTTGGACAGAACGCCCTCCATCCCCTCACCTGCTTGTTGGCCTTGGCGAAGGCCAGCCCCACGCCTTCGTGCCTGGGGCCGCTGTACCCGGGAGGACAGGCTTCGCAGTGGAAGCCGGGGCTGGTATTGACGCACCGCACGCGCGGAAAACAGGGATGAGCGTTGCACTGTGAGAAAGGAGCACACAGCTTTGGGGGCCCCGAGCTGAAGCGCCAGAGCCCCACCTCGGGGCTTCCCGGGTTGGAGACAGGGTCTCACTGCATAGCCCTAGCCAGTCCGGAACACACCATAGCTACCAGGCTGGTCTCGAACTCAAAGAGCTCTGCCTGCCTCTGCCTTCCCGGCGCTTAGGGGCCATCAGCCAGCTCTAGGGTGCCGCACGGGATGGAGATCCCGAGGGCCGCCGGCGACGTTGCCTTGATGGACATGGGTTGTGACCCCTCAGGGGTGCGGAAATGGGCGTGCGGGGCGGGCATCCCCAGCCGAGGGAGGAAGGGGCCGCCGGGGCGCGCAGGCGCGGCGGCGATCGCCCGGTTGAGGGCGACTCTCCAAAGGAGAAGGGTGGTCGGGGCGAGCAAGCCCGAGCGGCGAGGGGGAGGCTTGGGGAGAGCCCCTCCCGGCGTCAGCGGGAGCAGACGGCGTGGTCAGGGCGTGCGTCTGGGACAGTGCTGGAACTGTGCTAGGTGGGGCTCCCCCCGGAGAAGTGAGGTCTTCCGGACTGGCGGCCCAGGCTGAGCGGGCCCGGTCCGGGACGGCACCCTCGGTGAGTGAGGGGGTCGTTGGGGTGGAGGGAGTCTGTGGCGGGGTCGGCCCGGGTAGCGACAGGACGGCGGGGGTGTGGAGAGCCCGCGCACCTCATTAACGTCGGTGCAGTGCGAGCCGTTGCCGGAGTAGCCGGGAGGGCAGGGGCCGCAGCGCGCGCCGGTCGCTGTCTCCGTGCAGACCACGCCGGGGAAGCAGGAGCCGGGTGCGCAGAGCTGCACTGGACGGACGCTCAGGCCCGGCGTGCGAGCGGGCTGCATCCCTGCGGGGGCGGAGCAGGCCACGGTTGAGGGAGGGGCCATTCTGGGACACGCCTAGGGGAGGAGCCTGCTCGGCCGCGCCCACGTAATGTGCTGGACCCGCCCTGGCTGCGTTCGCTCGGGACCACGCCCCTCGGAAGGCTCGGTCTTTGCCCACGCGAGGGCGGGGCGTGCTCGCGCGTGCGCCCCGCAGCTGCGCGGTCTTCTGGCTCCGCGCTGTCCAGGTCCCGGGTTCTGTGGCGTCTCGCCGGCCTCCTCTCCGGCGTCCAGTCCGCGCCGCAGCCGTGCATTTTCTCTCCCCAGCCCCTTTTCCTCCTCTCGATCTGTGTCCCCACCCCTCCTCCGGCCCTCGGGTCCCAGCCGTGCTCACCGCAGGCGTCACACTCCATCACCGTATTCTTCAGGAACGTGATCTCCTTAACCTGCAGGGCAGGAGGTCAGCGGGACGCCTCCTCCTCCCAAAACCCCCTCCCTGGAAAACCCGCTGCTCCCAACCACTCCCTTAACATTTTCCTTTCCACAAGCCCCTTTCGGAGCCCCCGTCTCCCTGGCTCTGACCCCGTTCGCCCGGTCCCGCGCCCTGTCCCGAGCTGTTCCATCTGCTCTGTCCAGCGCCCGGTTTCCACCCTATCCTAGGCTCACTTCCCTGCGTTGTTCTCCCGCCGTGTCCTTTCCCCTCTGTGTCCCCCGCTCATCACTGCGCTGGCCCCCTGCCCCAGTTCTGTTCCCGCGCTGTCTCCCTTTCTGTTCTCTGTGCCTTTTCTGGTCCCTTACCTGCTGTCGCAGCAGCTCCCTCACGTCCTGCAGAGCCGCATTGGTCTCCTGAAGCTCCCGCAGCATCTGTGAGGCCAGGTCTCCACCTGCGTGCAGAGGGGCCCCTGATGGGTGACCCGAACATCCCACCCCTCCCCGCCACGCCGGGGCCCTCCAAGCTCCATCTGCCGCCTCATTTCTCAGCCCCGACGTCCCTGGAGGGCGGACCCCAAAGTCGGAGGAGCAGGAATTGCCAGCCTAGAGGGACCTCCTGTCACCTATATCCCCCACCCAGCCAAGCTGCTTACCCAGCGGGATCTGGCCCTGGCCGGCCGCCTGCATGACAGCCAGGGCGAGCACTAGAACGCAGGCGGTGGGGTCCATGGCGGCGGAGCTGCAGTGGCAGTCTGCGCCCTTGAGCCCGAGGCGTATTTATCCCCGTGCCCGCCGGGACAGCCCCCGCGGCCCTGCCCAGAGCCCGCCGCAAGGTAAACAAGCCGGACTCTGCATTCAGGGCCGCACCCCTCGGCACCGCGGGATGAGCAGCTGCTGACCAGGACATGGTGGGGTCTGAGGAAAGAGAGGGATGAGTCTTGGGGAGTCAAGTGGGGTCCTTCACTCGTACTCTCGTTCACCATTAAGTGTCTGCTGTATGCAAATCAATCCATCTACGCCATTCGGGTAACATTTGGAGACACAAACTTACAAGTGATTGTAAGGTCCGAACTCACCCACTTTGGCTCCCACACTTCGTCTTCACTTCAGAACCCTGCAAAGGGGACTGAGTTCAGCCCAGATCCACAGGTTATCAGGGTGTCAGCCCTGGATTCCAGCTCCCCGCCCCCCACCCACCCCCGCCTCCAGACAAACAGAATCCCCCGTAAAGGTTGTCCCTGCCTCAGTTTCCCCTTTTATACCACCGAGGAAACAGTGGGAGTGCTGCGTGGGATGGGATGGGGGAGGAACCTCAGCTTCTCTGGGGTTCGTTCTCACTGGGCTGCTCCCAGCTTTGCTCCCCAGGCACTGTCATAAAAATAAAATGGCTAGGAACTGGAAAATCTCTTTTCCTGGGCTAGCCACACTCTGAGCTGTAAAACCCCTCAGCTTCCAGGAGCTTTAACCCTCTCCACCCGGCTCCAGGACTCACAGTCTGCAGACAGGAAAGCTGGGCTCAAGCCCTGGCCCACCCGGGGCCACTGCAAGCCAAGCCAGACTACCAGAGAAGATCTGTTGTTCCAAGAAGAAATCATGAAAGGCTGACTGGAGGAGAGTGGCAGTCCAGGAGACAAAGAATAAAAAGTGCCTTAGATCAGTGGGAGGGGGCAGTGAGGTCAGTGAGGGGCCGTTGGTTGAAGGGTGTGTGTAGATTTCTGGGTACCTCCATGTGTTGCACAAATGTGCCTGTCCTGGGTCATATCCACTTTCCCTGCTAGGTAGCTGCTGGAGGACACAGGAAGAAACCATGCCCGGCTCTGTCAGAGGCAGCTGAGGTGGGCGGGGAAGCACACCATCACCCTAGGGTAGTCAGGGATGTCAGCAGAAGTCCTCAGCAGAAAGGGCTGCTAGACGGACGGGTCCCAGCGGGTCAAGATCGTGGGGCTTAAAGAGAATCCCGTGAGGCTAGCAAAGGGCAGTGCCAATGTCTTGAGGCAACAGGGACTCACAGAGGGTGAGAGAGGAGAGCAAAGGAAGACTGGAGGGGACCATGTTCGGGGAAGCCACGGCACCCTCCCTGCCTGGGGCAGCTACCTCCGGTTTTCTTTGGCTCCTGGGGCTGATCTTGCCAGCCAGCGTTGGAATTCTCCAGAAAACCACCCCTGCTGGGTAGACCTGTGCCTCCTGCAGCTGAGGTAGGAGCACATGGCTGCCTAACGGGTGTCTGCCACGAGCCAGGCACGGGCTGGCCCCAGGGGCACGTGGCTTCAGCCACAGCCACCAACAGGCACTTGGGGAGGGCAGCCTGGGTCACCCCTGCCTGCTGGCTTCCACCGGGGCAGGGACCGTTTCCCAGGCAGCTTGTCTAACCCCAAGCACCCTGGCTTTCTCTGCCAATGTCTTCCTGGGCCCTGGCACCTGCAGGCCCGTGCCCCTCCTCTGCCGTTCCATTGCAGCAGACACTTCAGGCCTCCGGCCCGGTCTGAGTAGGACTCTTCCTATGACTGTGTGAGCACAGCAGCTGGGGGTGTCCTGAGAGGGCTGGCTCCGGTATCCGCCTGAGCCCAGAATTTACACAGACAACGCTTCAAATGGATTTTGCTTTGATTTATTAGTTTGATTAGTTTTGTATTCTTGTGACAGGGTCTCCTGGAGCCCAGGCTAGCCACCAACTTACTGTGTGTCCAAGGATAACCTTGAACTTCTGATCCTTCCACTTCTGCTTCCTAAATGCTAGGATGGCACCCAGCCAGAGACCAGTTATTTCCATATTTTCCTCTAAGGAGAGATGAGCCAGCCTCATGCCCCACACCCAGCGCTGGGGAGCTAGACACCCCCCCCACAGGACCCCACCCACACATAGCCCGTCACACATGAACACAGGCTTAGCTCTGGCCCCAGCCAGGCAATAGCTGTGATGTTCCGGAACTCATGAGTCCTGGCCAGTCTTCCTTCCCGACATCCAGGCAGAGTGGTTCCAGGAGCTGGTCCAGGCGGGCTGCTGAGGGAGCCCCAGGGGCCTTTTCTGATTGACGCCTGCTGGGCCAGGAGACTTGTGGCGCCCCAGCTGCCTGCCTCCACCCAAGGGGGAACTATGCTGGGCACTGGCCTGCTGAGGCATGGGCTAGGTCTGGGGAATCCATCAGGGCAATGTGGGGAGGGTCACTTGGCCCTTTCCACATCCCAGGCCAGACATAACCTCCATAAATAAAGACCAAATCCAGGGTCAGGAAGCAGGCTCTGAGGCCTGTGACTGCCTAGGCCTTCAGCGGGCCCCACCTCCTTGTCCACCTTCTTGTTCACCTCCTTGTCCACCCTCAGCATAGATCTCTTCACCTCAGAGCCCCCTTGGACTAAAGACAGCACTAACTATACCGCTACCATTTTATTGAGCAATTGCCAAACATCCAGAAGTTTGCCAAAAGGCTCAGGCACCATCAATCATAAATACAGATAGAGATATAGATGTATACAGAGATAGATTACATTTAGAGTCTTTACATTTTTTTTCATTACATTCTTTTGTGTGCACCATAGTGTGTGCGGAGGCCACCTGGTGGCGTGGACGCAGGTCTCGGGCTTCTCAGCGAGCACCTGTGCCTTCTGAGGCGCCTTGCTCGCTATCCCAAGCAGAAGGTAGGAGCCTGCAGTGTGTGTAACAAAAGTTGTGTTTTATCACACGAGGTTTTCCCTCTAAGTTCCTCTGCTTGTTTCCCTGGGGCTGCTCACCTGGGCAATGGATCTCACTGAAGGTCAGGTCATCTCTGACAGGAGTCTCTGGTTTGAGGGTCAGGATCCTGCTGCAGGGCAGATGTGCAGGGCATTGTTCCTATGCTGTGCAGTGGGCATCACAGGCTCTGGGACTGTGTGCTGCTTACCTCTCAAGCCATGTCGCTGGGGTCTGGTTATCGGGTGCAGTCTTGGGTGTAGAGGGGATCCTGACAGAGCTATTTTTACACACTAAAAGGCATTTTTTACTGTGCTTATTACAAGGCCCTCACCTTGATTTTGATTGTTTTTTGAGACAGCGTTTCTCTGTGTGGCCCTGGCTGTCCTGGAGCTCACTCTATAGACCAGGCTGGCCTCAGACTCACAGAGATCCGCCAGCCTCTGCCTCCCCAGTGCTGGGATCACAGGCGTGCGCCACCATGCCTGACTCCCTAGCTTTGATCTTTGAGCTCTTGCCTCTCACTGTGCGTCCCAGGAATCCCTTAGCTTTTTCCTCATGCTAGTGTGGGAAGTGCTTTACCGCTGAGCCATCTCTGTAGCCCCGCAAAGCCCTTTTGTCCCTGCTCTCCTGAAACACACACATATATATGCAGACTCACACACCCATATGTCCACACTCACACAGGCATAGGTGCACATGCTCACACACACAAACACACTCACACATAAACACTCACACAGGCATAAGTGTACAGGCTCACAAACACATATATGCACACTGATACACAAGTACATAAAGACACACTCATACATATACACACATATACAGGTGCATATGCTCACACACATGCATGCATGCACACAAGCACACAGGCACACACTCAGTACAAAACAGAGTCCCACTTTTTAGTGTTAATGTGAGAATCAAACCTGTTCATGCAGACAGTTCTCTGTGTTTCACACACAAACTTCACAGAAAATATTAGAAAAGAATTTGTATGGTCCAAAATGGTGGCACCTGTCTATGACCACCTCCACCCCTGAGTGCAGGGGACACTGAGGCAGGAGGACACTGACATCCTGGACCTGGTGCCTCACAATTGTTACTCCGGCCTCCAGGAAGCGCAAGGAGTTCAAGACCATCCTCAGATATATAACGAGTTTTGAGACCAGCCTAGGTTGCAGAAATATTTATTTAAAACACTAAAAATTAAATTAAAATACAAGTCTAGTGACTGGGAATGTGGTTCAGTGGGTAGAGTGCTTGTGACTCGGTTGGTAGAGTGCTTGTGGCTCAGTTGGTAGGGTGCTTGTGGCTCAGTGGGTAGAGTTTTTTCTTGGCCCGTACAAAGCCCTGGGCTCCATCTAGCACAGAAGCCAGGCATAGTAGAGTGTGCCTGATGTCTTAGCACTGAGGAGGCAGAGACAGGAGGATGGCACATTCCATGTCCCCTGGGCTACATGGGAAAGCTTTGTTCAAAAGCCGAAGCAGTTGGGCACAGTACCTGCCTGTCACAATAGTCCTTGGCAAGGAAGAAGGGAGGGTCAGGAGTCTGAGGCCAGCCAGCTCCATGAGACCCTGTCTCAAAGATGGACTCACTCGTTGCCTTTTCCCTGAGGCTACTGGATCTCAGAAGCTTCCCTGCCTCATACTAAAGACGTGGGCCACAGGAGAAGGCCAAGCCCAGGGTTTTGCTGTTGGCTGGGGACAGAAGGTGTAGAGTGAGGAGGAGCAGCCCCAGGGCCTCAGTGCCCTGCTGTGCCTCACAGCCTGCTGCAGTGCCTCCACAGTGGGGCCCTTGTTCACTGAGTGATGAATGGAGCGGAGACCGGTGTTTACCCGCCTGGCAGTGGCCCAGGCCTGGGGAGGAGAAGCGGCCACAGGGCTCAGCAGCAAGATGCAAGATGAATGTCAGCCTGTGGGGGCCATGGCGTGGGGGCTCAGGGCATGCATTCGAGGGGCACGAGGTGTGGGCATGGAGAGGCTGTGGCCCAAGGGCACTGCAGGGCCAAGAAAGCCCCCCCCCCTCCAGGGGACCAGGTATCTGTCCCCGGGATCCCCAAGCCAGCGCACCACACATGCAAAGGCACTGTGGCAGGCCTGGCCCAGGGGTCTAAGGCAGCTGAGTGGGTACCCATTTATAGAAGGGAAGGGTATGGGTGGTGATGGGAGGCAGGCCTGCACCTGGCATCATCTGGCTGTGACTGCAGAGCATGGTCACCTACAAATGGCTTCTTCTCACTGCCACTGATGCATCCTAGGCCTGCCCCGCCCTGCCTGAACGACGCTGAGAGCACAGAAGTTTGCCGTTAGCATCACAGTGACGTGCGGATGAGATGACAGTGTAGAGAAAGGAAGCGCAGCATCTGTAGATGAGCACCAGTGTGTTTGGGTGATGGTGAAGAAGTGGGGGTGGTGAATGCATGGAGCAGGGAGAAGTATTGGGTTCAGAACAGGGCTGTGGGGAAAGCAGGGAAGCTCACCTCAGTGATTTCCTGTCATGTGGCCTTTGGGGACCCAGCTGCTTCAGCTAGTCACCGTGGCAGATGTCAGGCTAGCTGCCTTCACCTGCACGTGGTCGGCTCTCTCTCCACACTTGTCATGTGGAAAGATGGACATGCTAGCCACAGGAAGGTGCCACTGGGCGCCGCTCCCCTCCTGACCTCTGCTGGGTACCAGGCAACCAGGAGCCTCAGGGAGTGACCTGCTGGGCGCAGCCTTGGTCTGTTCTGTCAGTGGAGGTGCCAGGCTGTGGCCACGCCCTCCTCACAGAGTTGCGGCTCCCAACAGAGTCCAGGTGAAGCTCATCTCCCGCACCCTTATGTCCAGCTCCCAAAGGCTGAAACGGCTGCATGAAGAGCCATCAGATCACAGGGAACATCAAGTCACTGTACCCCAGGGCCAGGATGGCAGCGGGCAAGCAGAAGCCAGAGAGGCCTGCGCAGTCCAAGAGAGGCAAGTTTATGAGTTCCGCTGCCTTTTTTTTTTTTTTTCATTTCAAAAATTATAGTGCCTGATGGTAAAAACATTTAAGTTAAAAATCTACTGTGTCGTGCGGGGCTTGGGCTTAGCTGGTAGAGTGTGGCTCGGTTGGTAGAGTGCTTGCCAGAGCATGCTCAAAGGTCTGGGTTCCATCCCCAGCACCACATTAGCCAGCTGTGGTGGTTCGTGTCTGTAAAACTCAGCACTCAGGAGACAGAGGCAGAAGGATGGCAAGTTCCAGGCCAGCCTACACTACGTCATGAGATCATGGGCAAACAACTGAGAAGACAGACGTGCAGCTTGTCTCTCTAGAACCCTGAGGTACGATTAGCCCTACACCCCCACCCCTGCCCACCCCACCCCACCCCACCCCATGCCAGAGCCTAGAAATGGCTCACCCACAGTTAGCCTCCACTGGGGCGGGCCTGTTTTTCTTAGCTGGATGTTGGGGTTGGTACCGCGGTAGGCGACAGCTTGCCTAGTGATGGTATGTTTCTAACCTTCACTGCCCCCTTACACCCCTGGCCACTGCCAGCACCACACAGAGGGCTGACCTTCCCATTCCACCATACCACATGGCCCCGGGGCTTCAGCCAGTGCCACATCTGGATTTTGGACTTGGTCCTGGCATCTAGCCACAGCACACAGATCCAGGAGGAGGAAAACACAGGCCTCTTCCCTTCGGCACTAAGGTCGGAGGTCAGCTTGGCTCAAGCCTCTGCCAGCCTCACCACAAGGCCTCCATCCAGGCCAGTCACAGCAGCCATTCTTCATCTGTGAGGCTCACGGACCATCTAGGCAGGGTTGGCCCAGCCCAGCTTCATAGCTCCTGCTCAGACAGGAGTGTGGCTGGGCCCAGGGATGGGGTCAGGATTGGGGGAGTGGGTTGGTTCCCTCAGCATTCCCTCCCTGAGGTTGCCATTTTCAGTAAAGAAAAAAACCTGACCCCTCAGTGCTGGCCCCAACACCCAGGTGGTATCTGAGACAAGTTCTTTCCTACTCCCCATGGCCATACCCTGGTCCCAGCTGGAACATGGACTGACCTCCCTCCCACTGTAACCCCAGCACATAGGACGTAGAGGCAAGAGAATCAGCAGAGTTCACGGGCAGCCTGGGCTGTAGAGCGAGATCATGTCTCCAAATACAATGAAAAGAAACAGAAAAAGAGTATAAATTAGTCCGCGTTTCTCCCCCTGCTCACACCCTCTGTAGCTTCCTTTTGCCTCCTCACTCCTAGCTGTGGCCTCCTGTGAGCGGTTTCTGCCCGCCAGGCATGGCCTGACCTCAGGGCCTGTGCACAAGCTGACCCCCTGTGTTGTGTGTCATGCTGGCACAGACAGCGGGGAGGGTGGTGTCAGGTCCAGAACCACGCGACTTACCAGACCAAAAGATGCATTTTGGAAGGCACCTACCTCACTCCACATTCTACGATCCCAACATTCCGGGACCGTAACCCAGAACTTCATCTGTCAACACAGTCATGACGAGGGTGCACAGGCAGCTCTGGGGGCCATGAGGAGGAGCCTCTGTTCTGTGACTGGGGGACAGGTAAAAGGCCACATGGAGTGCCGTGTGGGAAGACACGGAGGTCAGGGAGAAGAAGGCAAAGCAAAAACAGAGATGATGTGCTTACTCAGCCCTCACTCCAGGCGACACGGAGCAGCAGAAGTGTGTACAGAAGTGTGTACGCACGATGAACAGGACTCACTGGACAGCATGTTCCAGGCTCCACGGTGGCTCAGTATAGTTTTACATGAATTCCTGTGGAGAAGTCGCTAGAAGAGGGGAGGCCGTCCCCACACCACAGACATCAGGGCACTCTCCCCTCTGGTCCATTCTGGTCAGACAATGGGCAGATAGGCCTCCCCTTGGGCTTCGGGGTGCCCTGAGTCCTGCCCCCACTGGTCCCTGAGGGTCTGAAAGAACTCTCTCCTTGTTACTCTGGAATTTTCCTCCCTGTCCCGCCAGAGCCTTCAGGAACACATTAAAGGAAAACGCTGCCAGTCTAAGCAGGGTGAGTTTATGGCTGTCAGGGGCCCAGAGTCAGACCAGAGTGGAAAGGCCTGGTCACGCTGCAGACACTCCTGCCAACTGCTGGGACTGACCCACCCTCCAAGGCTGGCTCTCTCAGCCCATCCAACCCACCCCCAATTTCCCCTGACTGGGAAGCAGCTGAGAGAAACAGACTTGTAGGCTGATGCATTTTAAACTGTTTATTCATTCCATAAATGCTGCCCCTGCTACGTGATGTACCTCTGTGTTTCAGGCTGGGGTAGGAAGCATGGCTTTGTTCTCCTTGGAGGCCGAGGCAAGAGGATCTGGAGTCAAGTCATTTCAGCTACTTAGTAAATGCACGGCCAGCCTGGGCTACCCTGTCTGAAAAAGACACAGACACAAAGCCCGCAGCTATCCCCACTCAAACTGGCGGCAGTGGGGGCAGCCTAGGACTGTGTCTAGGCGGGGACATGTTAGTTAATTTTCTTCCCTCTCACCATCTAAAACACTACGGTGAAATTCCATCTAAAGATACCTTCCAGTGGTGGCTCGGAACGGAAAGGGGCCCAGGGGACAGTTGCCCCTGGCCACTCTGAATGGCAGCCTTGAGCCTCTCTGGGAAGAAGGGCTTTGAAGCCTCGCTGAAAGCCAGCTCCTGACACCTCAGCACATCCCCAATAAAGCCACTGTGGCTTCTGAGTGCAGGTGGCCTCCCCGGCTGCTGAGCCCACCGACATGTTCAAAGAACCCTCTCAAAGCCAGGCAGGAGGGTTTGAAAGCCACAGGGGCGGCTGGGTGTGGCCCCTCCAACAGCAGGCTGCTTTGAGCAAGGAGACTCGCTGTCGGCTGCTATTCCTGGGAAAGGGAGTCTCCGGGCTCCATCGTGGCTGGGACTCAGCAGGGGCACCTCTGCCAGGATGCAGAAGCTCTTGTGAGGAAGCCACGAGATGCTGGTGGCCTGGGTTGCTTCTGTGCCTTAGGGCCCTCTCTTGGTGCAGGAGAAGAATGCTGTTTTTCCAGAGCAGAAGGAGAGAGATCTAGAACTAACAGAACAGCCAGGAAGAGCCGGAGGGATGCTGGGCGTGCCCACTGAGTTAGAGCACCAGAAAGACCAGATAGGCCCTCAGGTCTATCTGAAACAGAGACTGAGAGAGAGACTGACAGAGACAGAGTCAGAGACAGAAAGCAGCCAAGGAGGGGCTGGAGAAATGGCTCAGGGGTTAATAGAGCCGGCTGCTCTTGCAGAGGGTTAGGTTCCCAGCTCCCACACGGCAGCCCACGGCCATCTGTAACTCCAGTTCCTGGGAATACGATGCCCTCTTCTGGCGTCTGCTGCCATTGCACACATATGGTGCACAGACATACACTTAAATACATCTTTTAAATTAATAATAATAAAAAAAAAGAAACAGAGAGACTCCATGCCGAGGAACGTGGCCTCACCTCAGCGTGGTCAGCGGTGCTTTCTCCCTTCACGGTGAGTGAACTGTCAAAATGGACACTACCAAGCATTCGCTACCTGTGCGCCACTGCCCTGTGCAGCGAGCACTCACACACTGAACTGCTTTGGGGTGTCAGGATCCCATGAATGCTATTCACAAGCAAGGCACAGAGACACCAAGCCGTTTCAGGCCACACCGCCAGTGGAGGGACCCACACTTCCCCCAGAATCAGAGCTAAGCTTCTGCCGTCTCCCTTCCTTTTTCTCATCACAGAGAGGCAGGACAGCAAACAAAAGGAGAAGAAAACCACCACAAGGTGGGGTCAGTCAGGTGGCTCAGAGCACTCCAAGCACCCTTGATGGACAAGTCACCATTGCCAGAAACTCCTTTGGATCTGACGCCCTCATCTGGACTCTGCGGGCACTGCACACACATGCACAAACCACAAACATACCTAAAAATAAAATCTTTTAAGAGGAACAGGAATGATTCCTGAAGTTGGGCCTTTTCCTCCATAGGCACACTCATGTGCTCTCGAACTCATGAGCACACACACACACCTGCATTCACACATACATACACACTTGCACACATGCAGACCCATACGCACATGCATGCATACATGTGCACGCACATAGACAAGCACACAACACACATTAAAGTCACTAAAGAACATGCTGACCTCCAGTGCTCTGGAGAAGCTTGTCTCCAACCCTCAGGCCACCACAGTCTGGTGCTTCCACAGTTAGGAGCACTGACTGTTCTTCCAAAGGACCGGGCTTCAATTCCTAGCACCACATGGCACTCCAGTTCCAGGGAACCCAGCACCTTCACAGAAACAGGCACGCAGGGAAAACACCAGAAAACATAAAAATGAATAAATGAGTGGATGGGGAGGGGTGGGGTGCTGACTGGGAAAGCACGGGGAGTTCAAATCTCTGGCACGCACATTAAAACAAATAGATTAGGAAGCTGGGTGGGGGCTGGAGAGATGCTCAGTGAGTTAAGAGCGCGGTCTGTCTTCTTCCAGAGCGCCGTCTGCTCTTCTTCCTGAGCGCCGTCTGCTCTTGCCGAGCGCGGTCTGCTCTTCCAGAGCGCCTGAGCTCAATTCTCAGCCACGACAGGGTGGCGCCCGCCATCTACACTGGGACCTGGTGCCCTCTTCTGGCTTGTAGGGGCACGTGCAGGTAGAGTGCTCACATACATAAAATAAATAAAATCTTAAAAAAAAAAAAAAAAAGCAGCAGCAGCTAGGTGGTGTGGTGGCTCACACCTTTAATCCTGCCTCTTGGGAGACAGAGGCAGGCAGATCTTTGTGAGTCTGAAGTTTGAGGCCAGCCTGGTTTACAGAGTAAGTTTTAACTACACAGTGAGATCTGAGTTTTTTTGTTGTTTTCAGACAGAGTTTTTCTGTGTAGCCTTGCCTGTCCTGGAGTTCACTTGGTAGACCAGGGTGGACTCAAACTCAGAGTTCTGTCTGCCTCTGCCTCCTGAGTGCTGGGATTAAAGGCATATGCCACCACTGCCCGTCCAAGACCCTGTTTTGAAATAGATAGACAGACAGACAGAGATAGAGGCAAATAATGCTAAAAAGCTGGACGTGGTCACACACTTGCAGCCTCAATGCTTCAGAAAGCAGGGCGGAAGGACCCTGGAGCTTGCTGGCCACCAGCCTAGCTCCCGGCTCCGTGAGAAAAGCCAGCAGCTGGAGAGTGACGCCCGCCGCCGAGTCTCACTCACAGCCCGGGTCGCCCCTGTGAGTGGTCATCCAGGTTGCTGCCACCACGGCCACCTCATTGTTGGGCACCTTGTGCAGCGATAGAGATGGGCCAGGAGGAGGCGGCCTGCCTAGAGAACAGGGCATGCTCGCCCAGAAGCTTCTCCCGCCCTGGGCTGCCGAGACGGCTCAGCAGGTAAAGGAGCTTGCCACCAAACCCGACAAGCTGAGTTCCGTCCCTGGGGTCTGCATGGTGGAAGGACAGAACTGACTCTCGCAAGTTGTCCTCCGACCTCCACATGTGCTCTGTGGCCAGCGCCCCTCTTCCCGATAGTAAAAAGAAATGTAAATTTTAAATGCCCCCCCGTGCGGAGGGCCCCCATCAGCAAACACCCACATGGGAGGGCAGCACCTTAGGCCCCGCCCCCTGGAGATCTGTGCACACGGTCCGCCCCCAACCCCCATTTCCTTTCGTCAATTCTATAATCCTGTTCCTTCCAATTTCCTGGTCCCCAATCCAAAGCCACAGGCATGGGCTGTGAATCCGTGTGGAATTACAGGCCTGGCTCAGGCTCCCTCCAGCGTGAGCTGCAGGCTGGCTCCTAGCCAGCCCTCAAAGGTGTCCTCCGGAGCGTCAGAGCAGGCCTTCAGCTCCACAGCTGTCTGCTGCAGCTTCAGCAGGGCGGGGGCTGCATATGATGCAGAACCATCTAGAAAGCAGGCCAAGTTCCCTCCTCGTCCCCCACAGGGCCATCTGAGCGGCCTGTGGCGGCTGGGTGGCAGGACAGCCTTGAGGACTGCGAGCATTTCATTCCTTTCTCCTTTGTTTTGTTTCGCATTTTTGAGACAGGCAGCCCTTAGCTGGCTTGGAGCTTGCTAAGTAGATCAGGCTGGCCCCCAACTCACAGGGGTCCCCCTGCCTCTGAATGCTGGGACTAAAGATGTATGCCACACACAATCAGCCAGTACGGATGGCTTAGTGATTAAGAGAGTTTATTACTATTGCAGAAGACACAAGTTCTGTTCCTTGCAACCACAGTTGGCAACTCAACTTCCTGAGACTCCAGATCAAGGGGATCTAATGGTCTTTCCTGACCTCCAGTGCTACCTGCATCGATGTACACACACACACAGACACACATTCACACAGACACACATTCACACACTCATGCACACGTGTAATTAAGAATCTAAAATAGATCTATCCAGGCATGATGGCAGAGTTCAGAGTCATCTCAAACTGTATATTGAGTTTAAGCTCAGCCTGAGCTTAAACTTTATTGATTTGTTTTAGAAACAGGATCTCTCTGTGTAGCCCCAGCTGGCCTTGAAATCAGCCCTCATGCCTCAGCCTCCCTTGTGAGATGAGCAAAGGCACAGGCTGTACCATGCTGTATCAGTACCATGCCTAGACTCTTTGAGACCTGGTCTTATGTAGCTCAGGCTGAGCTTAAACTCAATATACAATTTAAGATGAAAGATGACTCTGAACTCCGCCATCATGCCTGGATAGATCTATTTTAGATTCTTAATTACACGTGTGCATGAGTGTGTGAATGTGTGTCTGTGTGAATGTGTGTGTGTGTGTGTGTATACATCGATGCAGGTAGCACTGGAGGTCAGAAAAGGCCATTAGATCCCCTGGATCTGGAGTCTCAGGAAGTTGAGTTGCCAACTGTGGTTGCAAGGAACAGAACTTGTGTCTTCTGCAATAGTAATAAACTCTCTTAATCACTGAGCCATCTGTACTGGCTGATTGTGTGTCAACTTGACACACGCTAGAGTCATCAGAGAGGAAGGAACCTCAGCTGAGGAAATGCCTCTATGAGATCCAGCTGTAAGGCATTTTCTCAATTAGTGATCAATGGGGGAGGGCCCAGCCCACTGTGGGTGGAGCCATCCCTGGGCTGGTGGTCCTGGGTTCTTTAAGGGAGGCTGAGCAAGCCAAGAGGAGCAAGCCAGTAAGCAGCACCCTCCATGGCCTCTGCATCAGCTCCTCCGGTTCCTGCCCTGCTTGAGCTCCTGTCCTGACTTCCTTTGGTGATGAACAGTGATGTGGAAGTGTACTGAATAAACCCTTTCCTCCCCAACTTGCTTTTTGGTCATGGTGTTTCGTCACAGCAATAGAAACCCTGACTGAGACACCATCTCTCAAATTCCTGTTTCAATTTTTACATTTTATTTATTTACTTTTCATATACAGTTTCATTATATAGACAAGGCATGCCTGGAGTTCACAGTCGCCTGCCTCTGCCTCCAGAGTGCTAGGATTAAAGACCTCAGCCTTCCAGTTTTTTGTTTGGTTGGTTAGTTTTGTTTTGTTTTTTCAAGACAGGGTTTGTCTGTGTAGCGTTGGCTGTCCTGGACTCATTCTGTAGACCAAGTCGGCCTCGAACTCACAGTGATCCACCTGCCTCTGCCTCCCTGAGTGCTGGCATTAAAGGCTTGCACCACCTTGCCCTGCCCTGCCCCATTTCTCCTTAACAAAGTCCCTTACTTGAAAAAAAAAAAAAAAGGTGTCAGTGTGGCCCACAGCTCCTCCTCCATGACCTTGGGCTCCTAAGGCAGCACACTCTGCTGGGACACTGCAGAGAAGATGCAGACATGCATCTACTCTGCTGGGACACTGCAGAGAAGATGCAGACATGCATGGTGTGGTGCAAGCCTGCGTGTGGGCAAGACACTTACCACAGGCACCTGTGACGTCACACAGTGCTGGCCAGGTGAGGCAGGGTCCCTTGTCTGGTTATATACGGTAGGCTAGCTGCCTCCAAGCTTCTGTCCCCTATCTCCCCAAAGGACAGCTGGGATTACAGCCATGTGCTCCCACGCCCAACTTTTCCACAGGGTCTGCGAATTGGAACTCAATGCTACTGAGCCATGTCCACCACCCCTTATGTTTTTGGCCTTTAGAATATTTTAGCTTTTAAAAATTATGTGTCTTGAGACTAGAGAGAAGCCTAGTAGTTAAGAGCACTGTCCGCTCCCGCAGAGGATCCAGGTTTGATTCTCAGAACCCACAGGCCAGCTCACAGCCATCCCTAACTCTCCAGTTCTTGGGGATCTGGTGCCCTCTTCTGGCACTGCACACATATGGTGCATAGACACACGTCTAGGCGACAAACATGGTACACATAAAATAAATTAATATATGTGTGTCTGTGTGGGGGTGTGCGCACACGTGTGCCTGCAGAGGTCAGAGGAGGGTATCAGAGTCCCTGAAACTGGAGTTGTGAGCAGCAGTATGGCTGCTGGGACCTGAGCCCAGCTCCTCCGAAAGGTCAGCCAGTGCTCTTGACCACTGAGCTGTTACCCAGCCCCTAACTTATATTCTAGTTCACCAACACCACGGGCCATTTCACAAGTGCATCTGCAGAAAAGGATCTTCCTTTGATGCGGAGCTTCTGGGTCCAGCTGAAACCACATGCAATGAAAAGTCTGGGTGCCCGCAACCTGGCCGGGAAGCCTGAGGTGGGAGGCCACCGGCGAGCCAGCCTCCATAAAGCAGCCAGCTCTAAGCTCCTCAGAGAGAGACCGAGGAAGACACCTGACATCCACTTCTGCCTTCCACACACCCACCTGGATGAAATCAAACCCTGACGACTGGCCACAGGGCTCCATGGGTAAAGGTGCTTACTGCCACGGCTGAGGGCTTGAGTTCCAGCCTCAGGACCTACATGGTGGAGGGGAAGACTGAGTTCCCCAAGCTGTCCTCTGATATCCACACTTCTGCACTGCAGCTGGGCTGAGAGCTCTACTCTGCAGTGGGGGGCCCTCCCTGCCTGAGCACAGGACTTGAGTTCATTAGTTACCTTGTTTTTTTGTATAATTTATTTAAATTTTATTTTATGTGCACTAGTGTAAAGGTGTCAGATCCCTTGGAAATGGCATTAGACAGTTGTGAACTGTCATGTGGGTGCAAGGAATTGAACCCAGGTCCTTTGGAAGAGCAGACAGCCCTCGTAACCTCTGAGCCATCTCTCCAGCCCTGTTAAAGTAACTTTTATTCATCAAGTATAATTGTCTCAGAGGCTTACTACCTCCCTCTGCTAACCTAGGTCTAGTCCTGGAAGCTTCTAGCCTCCTTACAATCTAATCTAGGCCTACAATGCTTTCGGCCTCTGAGACTTACTGCTGAATAAGCTCAGCCTTTTCTTTTTTAAAGATTTATTATGTATATATGTATACAGTGTTCTGCCTGCATGTACACCTATACACTAGAAGAGGGCATAAGATCTCATTATAGATGGTTGGGAGCCACCATGTGGTTGCTGGGAGTTGAACCCAGGAGCTTTAGGAAGAGCAGCCAGTGCTCTTAACCTCTGAGCCATCTCTCCAGCCTCAAGCTCACCCTTTCTAGCTCTTTCTGAACTCTGGTTGGCTGGTTCAACTCAGCTGTTGTGGCTCAAACTCCTCTTCAAACTGATTGATTCAAACTGGCTTCTCTCAGTTTCTCACTAAATAATTCTGCTTGGCCTCAAACTAACTCTAGCAATCTGTTCTAATCTTCTGGCTCCTTCTCATTCCCTGGCTCATTCTGTCTTTACCTGTCTCTGTAAAACTCTCCTGGTAAAACTGCCTCTGAATTCCAAGAACTGAACTGCCATGAACTCCATTCTGCTGCCTTTCAACTCACTGATTCAACCAAACAGCACTGACTATAGAGTGCAGAGATCTGCCTGACTCCTGAGTGCTGGGATTAAAGGTGTACCACCACACCTGGACCTAAGCTTTTCTGTACCTGAAACTTGCTCTATACCAGGCTGGCCTGGAACTCAGAGATCTGCTGCCTCTGTCTCCTGGATTAAAGTCATGTTTGTATTCCAGATAGATCACAGACCTAAAAGGTCTTTGAATGTGATCTCTTGCTAGAGCAGCCATATTCTGAATTAAAGTTCCTCTCTAGGGGCCTGGAGGGAGGGCTCAGAGGTTAAGAACACTGGCTGTTCTTCCAAAGGTCCTGAGTTCAATTCTCAGCAACCACGTGGTGGCTCATAACTAACTACAGTGAGATCTGGTGCACAGACAGAATGATGTATAAAGAATAAATAAAATCTTTTAAAAAAACTTTCTCTATAGGTACTTCAGCTATGCATCAGGCATTCTGTGGGCAGAGTTCAAATCCACAGAGAATCCCAGACTCTTGGTGCCTAAAGGGAGGTGAGGGGTTCACCAAGTCACTTTCTCAGAAAACTAAGGTCTAAACTGAGGTCTGGAGGTTTAATCTCATACCCTGTTGACTGACCCTGGATGTAACAAGCTAAGGGGCTGGTGAGGTGAAGGGGCTTGCCACAGAACCCGAGCTCCATTACATGGGGAAATCAACGCCTGCAGGTTGTCCTCGGCTCCACACATGCTGTGCATGTGCAAGTCTGCCCATACACAAACAAATGTAACAAGAACTGAAAAATAGCGCAGCAGAGAACCTTTTATTGATTAATGGCTACAGGAAGCGTGTTGTCCTTCTGCAGAAGGCCACAGTGAACAGGGCTAACCCTTGGCCTGAAGGATTTTTCTTTTCTCTCTCTCTCTTTTTTTTTTTTTTTTTTTTTTTTTTTGGTTTTTCAAAACAGGGTTTCTTGTAGCCTTGGCTGCCCTGGACTCACTTTGTAGACCAGGCTGGCCTCAAACTCACAGAGATCTGCCTGCCTCTGCTTCCCTGAGTGCTGGGATTACAGGCATGCACCACCATGCCCAGCTGTGAAGGAACATTTACTTGCCTGTTTTGTTTTTGTTTTAAGTCAAGTTCTCATGTAGCTCAGGCTGGTCTCAAACTTGCTATACAATTTAGGATGACCTTGAACCCCTGTAAAAGGAACTTTTATTTGACTGGTTCAATTGTCATCTTCTCTTATTGCCTCTGTCGGCTGACCTAGGCCTGGTCCTGGAGGCTTCTAGACTCTGTACAATCTAACCCAGGACTAGAATGTTTTCTGCCTCTGAGACTTACAGCTGAGTAAGCCCACCCTTTCTTGTTCTTTCTGAGCGCTGGGCTGACTGGTTCAGCTCAGCTGTCTGGCTCAAGCTCCTCTGTCAGCTGAATTATTCAACCTGGCTTCTCCCTTGGCACCTGAATTGCTCTGCTTGGCTTTAAATTAAATCCAGCAAACTTTTCTAATTTTCTGGCTCCTTCTCATTCTCTCGCTCCTTCAGTCTTCACCTGAGTTCTCTCTGCAACCCTTTCTCTCTATTACAGTCCCAATAAAACTCCCTCCTCTCCCTTCATTGCTCATTAAGTAGCTTCCCTTTCTTCTCACATCCCATCCTGTCAAATCTTCTCTGATTAGTCACCTTTTCTGCCACTCAACTGGACATCACTTTCAAACATGGGCGCTTCCTTTTACACACTAACTTTAATTAAACGTGTGGACCACCATGCCTGGACCTACGCTTTTCTTTACTTGAAACTTGCTCTATACCAGGTTGGCCTTGAACTCAGAGACCTGCTTGCCTGTCTTCTGGGATTAAAGGTGTGTTTGTATATTCCAGGTGTATCACATAGACCTAGAAGGTCTTTGAATGTGATCTGTTGCTAGAGCAGCCAAATTCTGAATTAAAATTCCTCTACAAACCCCTGACCCTCCTCCATCTTTAGAGTCCTGGGATGGCAGGCTGCTGCCATCACACTCAGCGTTTGTCTGTCAAGACTATGTAGTGCTGGGTGGCCGGGGCTCATAAGTAGCCCAGGCTGGCCTCAGAGTTAGAGATCCTGCTTCTGCCTCCTGAGTTCTGGGATTGTAAGGACTGTCCCACCACACCCAGCCTGTAGTTACTGGGAGATCCAGGATGTGTCCCGTGCCATTGACTCACTTTTCCTAGCATAGGGTTCCTGTAGGGTAAAGGGCAAAGGAAAAAACACCCTGACCCCGACTTGATCCCAAGACCCTGGCCAAGGAAAGCACACCCTGATCCTGACTTGATCCCAACTCCAAGACCAGGAGGAAGAATCCCACCAATCCCAGACTGTCAAAATTAGGCCACACTATCGGCCTACCCCCCAGCCCAAAGAACGACAGAAGATCTGCCTTCTGCTGGGCTCCCTGCTGTTTCTCCCCCAGCAGAGACAGCCACCCTGGGGTTTTTCCCTACGGAAACCTCTTTGTGTGAGGTTTGTTGTGCCATGTGACTTTTTGTTATTCCTTGGGTCCCAATTGCCAGGATACCTCTCCATCCAGATAGAACACTTCTGCTGGGGACTCTTCCCCCTGCTGGAGCAGAGCTGCGACACTCACACTTCCTAAACTAGGAGTGGGCGGTAGGCACAGCGAGGAGTGTGTCCCTCTTAACTCTCGACGCCGGCTGTGGTGGCCTTTGCCCAGCATGCACAAAGCCCGGGTTCTCTGGCGAACACGGCAATCCCAGAGGTGGTGTACACCTGCCATTCAGGGTCTTTGAGGCAGGAGGATTGCTCAGAGTTCCACACCAGCCTGGATATGAGACCCTCTCTCAGGCTGGAGAGGTGGCTTACAGGTTAAGAGGACATACTGCTCATGCAGAGGGTCAGGGTTCAGCTGCGCTCCCAGGTGGGCCCACAACCATCTGTAACTAGTTCTAGGGGTTCTGACCCCTTCTCAGCGATTCCAAGGATAGCCCAGACTGGTCTCAAGACAAAAGAAAGAAGCAATTATCTTCACAGGCTTCAGGAGCACCAGTGACTACCATTTGGCAGAGTCCCCACTCATGTATTCAATCGATTAACACTGAGAATGGCCATGAGCCAAGTGCCAGGCTGGGGAAGTAGGACTCAAGGAGTGCAGGCGTACGGTGCCCGGGCTCCAGCCACCACCCGCAAACCGTCTGGAGAGAGTGCCAGTCTGCTCCTAAACATCTAGCCCCGAGGCCTGGCGGCGAGGCCGTCGCCGTCGCGCATGCGCATCGCCAGGCAGCAGTTGGGGCGGGGCCAAGTTCACGAGCCCCGGTCCTTAAGGCGGTTGAAGGCCCGCCCGTCCGCGCAGGCGCACGGCGAGTTCCGCCCTCCCGCTCAGCTCTTGGTGCTCGGCGCGGTTGGCTGCTTTCCGGGAGGAGCGCGCGCGCTTGCGCTGGCGTCGGGCTCGCGCACGCGCACCTGTGCCGGCGTCGGGCTCGCGCACGCGCACCGCAGCGGTGGCGGCGGCGGCGGTTCCTGTCTAGGGGCTGAGAGCGGCGGTCGGCTTTGAGGCGAGCGGCGGCGCGGAGGGGCGCGGCGGCGGCAGCGACTCAGCGCTCGGAGCGGGCGGCCCCGCTCTGCTTTCGGAAGCCGGCTCGGAGCCCGCCCGGTTCGCGGGGCGGCGGCAGCGGCTGCTCCGGGTTACGGCCTAGGCCTAGGCGAAGCCTCGGGCTCGAGTGCGGTGAGGCGCCGGTGGAAGGCGCGGGCTCCGGCGGCAGGATGAGCGTGGAGGCGTACGGCCCCAGCTCGCAGACGCTCACCTTCTTGGACACTGAGGAGGCCGAGCTGCTTGGCGCCGACACCCAAGGCTCGGAGTTCGAGTTCACCGACTTCACCCTTCCCAGTCAGACGCAGACGCCCCCCGGTGGCCCCGGCGGCGCGGGAGGCCCGAGCGGAGCGGGCGCAGGCGGCGCGGTCGGCCAGCTCGACGCACAAGTGAGCTGAGCGGCGCATGGCGGCGCCGGAAGCCGGGCGGGCGGGCGGGCGCGGGAGCCGCGGCGCCAGGTCCCGGTTAAACAGCCCTGTGCCCCTGTGAACCTGCGCCAGGTCCCAGTTAAACAGCCCTGGTCCCTGCTGCCTGTCCAGTAACAAGCCTGGATGCCTCCTTCCTACACAGGCTCCTTAAAGTCTCTGTTAGCCAGCCCCGGCTGCCCACCCTGGAATCCTGTTTAACTGCCCAGACACCCGCCACCTGGCGTGGGTCTCTTACCTGCCCTAGATCTCTGCTACCCTCTCCCTGGTTCCTGTTTACTTGTCCCTTCCCCAGGTCTCTACTTCTACTCTCAGATACCTATCCCAACTAACTATCCCTAGGTCTGCCTGCCACAGTCCCAGCCGCTTGCTACCTGCCCTATCTCCTTGCTTCTGTGGTCCAGCTACCTACCACCTCCTCTGACTTCCTTCTTCTTGTCCCAGCTACTTGCCACCGGCACCTCCTCTCTGCCACCTGCCCTTTTTCCTCCACCTAGCCAGGTTGGGCAGTGACCTGCACAAAGTGTCCTTCCTCCTGTAGCACAGGATCTGCTCCAGCTCAAGGCTCAAGCCAGAGCTGCCCTCGCTCCCGTTCTTGGTGTATCTAGGGTGACCTGTCCACAATGACCCAAAGTGCCTTCCGGGGACACCTCTTCAGCTGTCCAACCACCCCATCCCACCCTCTTGCCGGTTCCATTCACCACCCTTACAGCCAGGCTACTCGAGTTAAAGTTTGGGGGATGGGGGGTCCCTGGAGCAGAGCCAGTGGAAGCAGTTCGGCATCTCCGGTGGAAGCAGCCCACTTGATGGCGGGAGCAGCGGCTGCCGGTTTGTTTTTCATTCTGGGTTGCCTGTTGCTGAAACTGTTATGTAACTCCTAGGCTGTGCTTGGAAAAGTTGGGTTTGAGTTTTGCTCCATAGAGGCAACAACAGTGGGTCTCACTTGGGTGACTGCCCCTGGGAGGGGCTATTGTTTTGACTGACAGGCACCATAGGCATTTCAGCTTGGGCTGGGGACTGGCCACTACCTCTGCGTCAGATGGCTCTCACTCTCTCTAGCTGGCTTGCGTTGGGCACCTCTCGGCTTTGTTTCCCTTTATCTCGGGAGGAGCTGTGGACTGGAGCCACAGGTGTCCTTCCAGTCCACCCGTGTGCTTAGGTAGCCACTACCAGTCCTATCAGTGCTCTCAGACCTTGGTGGGGGAGGGCCTTCTGGCTGGTTGAGTCATGCCTGTGGGTAGACCACCCACTTGGGCTCCTTTTCAGCCCTAATTGAAGGAGAGGGCTGACTCAGGCCCTGCTGCGATGCAGTGTAGGGAACAGGTGTGCGGTGTTGTTTCTAGCTGTTTACCTCTGGTGTTAAGGAGGTGGAGAGAGGGCAGTGTGCCTGGAGGAATGAGGTGGCCCTGAACACCAGGCCTGTTATTTCCCCCACTGGGTAGACCTTCCTCCTTTTGGCTTCGTCTATCTGGAGAGGGGCTGCCGTGCGAAAGTTGTGATGACACAGCTGGGGAGACCAGGAGTGGAAAGTGGCTGCCCCATCTCAAGGTCTTTTAGCAACCCCGTTGATGTGCAAAGTAGACTTGTGTGTGCTCACATGGGTGTGCCCTGCTCTGCCAGTTGAAATCATAGATTGAGCCATGAGCTGCCACCCACCTGTGGCCTCTAATCGCATCAGATCTGGGAAGGGAGGGAGAATCTTCCATCCTGTGTTATGAGGACCTGCCTGCATCTGGGCAGAAAGCCCCTCCTTGCACAGCCAGTTGCCTGGCCTCAGCCACCAGAAGCTCTGGTTTTCTTTACTCATCTTTTGAGGTGGCTGTGTCACAGCCTTTGGTCAGGGGCTTCTCGGGGGCTGATCCCTACCTATTAGGTTGAGCTTTTCCTGTTGGCCCAGTGTTGGGCCTCTTCCAGATTTACTGCAACATGGTCATGGAGCCTGCAGTTACTCCTGGAAAGTTGGCAGCGCAGTGACCTTTAGTGTTGGGACACCATCATTATGACTGAGTGACTGTCTAGGCATCCTTCATCCCTGCGCCCTAGCCTCTCTTCAGCCACTGCTAGCCCTGTGGTTTCTGGATGTGGATGCCCCAGGCCCCCCCTGTGCTGGATAGGTGGCATGGTATGCTTGTCCTGTGTTTGTCATATGTGTGGCTCTTTCCTTTGGGGTGTAGACAAAACTGGTGGCCCTGTCCTTGCTGGGCAGACATCAGCTGGTTCACCAGTTCTGTGCCTGGCTCCTCACTTGCTATATCCCTGTACAGGCATGTGTTGGTGTATCTTTTTTATGACTAAGTGGCTGTGCTGTACAGAGCCATCCTGTTTTCTTTCTGCTGTGGGTCAGAGTCTGTGGAGATGTTCCTAGGGGAAGGAGCTTGTCCCGGAGTCCCGTGTCCCACTGCCTTTGGGGCTGCAGGGCTGCTGCCCAGTGTGTGGCTGTGGAAACCAACTCATTGGGGATTTGACCCTGAAGTCTAGAGGTAGAGGTCTGTTGGTCAGTGTCAGAGAGCTCCCATTTTCTGTGCGAAAGCACCCAGTGTTCGTCAGAACCCTGGAAGTTAAGGTGGAGTGTGTTGTCATTGTCCTGCAGAGTCCCTGAGATAAGGCAGGCTTCCCCCTCCTCCCCAGTGCTTGACCCTTCCAGGTCCCTATTTCCTCTGAGGACTGAAAGGTAACTTGAGGTGTCATTTGCATGCTGGCTTGTGGGAGGAACCTCGTGGTCTGCTCAGCTCCTGAGCACTGCTATCCCCTTTCTTCTAACAGTGAAATCGGTGGGAACAAGGACCGCTGCAGACAGAGCAGGGCCAGGGCTTTGGGAGCCGTCAGGGTGGGGTCGAGCTGCAGTGGGATGGCAGGTGGGACTGGGCCGCCCTTGTGATGTGCTGAGTCTTTGGGGACCTGTGGTGATCTCCACTGTCACATGCTTTCTGTGACACCGAGGCCTTCTGTTATCACTGAAATGGCAAAAATCATAATGCTAGGAGACAGGTGCCACTGTTTGCCCACACTGGCGACTTGGGGGTTTTTAATGGCATTGTGTAACACCTGGGACTCTTGTGTTGCTGTGGGTCCAGTACCTGGTGACCCGTCAGGATAGAAGTGTCATGTCCACACAGGGATGGATGGAGGGTGATAATGTGCAGAGAAAAGTGGCCTACAGGCTGCTGGCTCATTGTCCTCAGCTGTCGTCAAATAGGATCTCTTCAGGAAGGTCACACCAGTGTCTGGGGACAGTGTTGCTCAGGCTCTAGGGACCTCCAGCCCTCATCATAGGACCCACAGCCAGCTTGCTTGTCTGTCCTCTTCTCAGGGAGCTGCCTTCCTGACCGGCTTCATTGTGCGAGGGTGGCTTCTTAGCCTCATAGGCCACACCACACCTGCTATTGTTAGTGCTAAAGACTGTCGAGCCCGTCAGTGTCCCATTGGGCAGTGTGGAGACCTGTCCTCGGTTCAAATGCTGTGGCCCGCAGGGCACATAACTATGAAGCTAGTCACACTTAGCCTCTTCACCGCCCTGCCTGCCAGAGGAGAAGTGCGCAATCCAAGATAGCTTCTGCTGCCACTCTGAGGCCTCCTCGCTGCTGGGACAGCTGCTGGAGAGTGGCCACAGTTGTAGGCTTTACAGAGTCCAGCAGCCACTGCGGCTCTCCTGCGGCACAGTTCTCTGGGCAGCACCTGCACCCATGATGCCCACTGCCCCGTGGTCGCACATGAGGTGGGTGGGAGCCCACTATGCTCCTGGCTGGGACTAGTATCTACTTGTGCCCTCAGATGTTCCTCTGTGCCCACGTGACCTCTTGGCAGCCTGTGGCCTGGCTTCTACCCTCAGCCTAACAGCACCTTTGAGAACTAGTGGGGAAGGCCTAGCCAGCTGCTCATAGTACCTGCTCTTGGGAAGTGGCAATCAGGATGACCTCAATGCTGTAGACGCCTTTGGGAACTCTGGCCTCTTAGTTGGGTGAGAGTGTAGCCTGGAGGTGTCTGGGCCGTCAGGCACTGTGGTCTACCTTGGGCCGAAGGGCCTTAGGCAGCACTAAGAGGAGCACTGGCAGGGGGTGGCGCTGTGTGATTGTGGTAGAGCCATAGAGCGAAGCAGGGGGTTCTGTGGCAGTGCTGTGCCCCTGCCTGTCTGGACATGTGTAAGCTGCTTGTGAGTGGAGTGCTCTCCTCAGGCTGCAGAGCAACCTACCCTGAGCCCCTACCCTGCCTCTTTAGTCTAGTGAGAAAAGAGCCTTCTACAGCCATGGCTTTCAGATTGGTGGCCACAGCTTCAACAGTTTGGTGGTCACTGAGGGGGGGTGTTATGTCGGGGGCAGTCTGTGTGCCCCAGCTCTGCCCAGCCTTGTGCTGCTTCCTTGGGACTCAGGACAACACTGCACTGTGTGGTGTGGCTCCCCAGGACTCTGCACTGCATTTCTCATTCAGCATGGGCTTCTTCTGTCTCTGGTGGCCTTGGCATGCACTCTCAGGTCATCTTCACTTGCCTCTTTCTGCTACCTGTGTGGTCCCATCTCTCTGTGCCTGTGAGGGGCAGGGTCAGCTTGTACCACAGGCTACAGGATGGAGATAGGGCTTCGTGCTGAGCTGGACCCAGTTAAGTCACTCTTTGCAGGTCAGGATGGCTGTGACTCAGCTTGGGTTCATAGTAAGGTTAAGGAACTTTAGAGCCACACAGGTCAGGAGCTGGGTCTCAAGCCAGACATTAAGCCCTGTTCTCCTGAGGCTAGAAAGGCCAGCTTAAGTGATATGGTTGTTCTTGTTTGGTGTAGGGGATACCTCATTTCTTTGTAGCCAGATACCGCAGGCTGTGAAGCTCCCACTCATCTCTTGGTTACGGCCTGGGAGAACAAAAGATGACTCACTTTACATCCCAGCGTTTATGTTTTGGAGGGCAGATACAGATTTGGAGGCCCCTCTGGGCTCTCTTCAGGGATGGGGCTTCTCCAGGAGCAGCCCAAACAGTGGCCCCTGGGGCCAGGGCAGCCTTGGCAGGTGCTGTGCACCTCAAGAGGCATTTAGCCAGCCTAGCTGAGGGGGAGAGGGTGATGCCTGCCACCAAGATCCTGGGGTGCTAGCCAGCAGACCAAGTGATGTGATGTCTGTGAGCCCTTGGAGTACACCAGGCAGCACAGAGTGGAGACTTCCTTTCTACATTGTTTCTTCTGGAAACTGTCACAGGGTCTGAGTTCTTCTGTCTTGTAGGAATCAGCCTCCAGGTAGGTGACCCTTGTAGACCTTGTTTCACTTGACAGCTTCAGAGCTGGCCTAAATGTTACTATGTTAGAGCAGACTTTGTCCTGAGGTGGGCCTGGCAGACCCAGCTTGGGCCCTTTGGTCTGGTGGATGGGAGCTGTGCCCTGGACTTCCCCATGGGGCTTGTGGCCTGCGCTGGCCAAGGCACTGGTGTCCTTGCAGGCTTAATGTTAGCTGCTGTGGGCTCTGGGCCTGTTATGTGCCAGGGCTGTCCCTTGGTCTTAGTTCATCTTGTTATCCATCTGGGACCAGATGTGCCCCCGAGAGCATGAGGGTGCTTGCCCTTAGCAGTCACAGTATGGTAGGGCAGCCCAACTGCAGTTGGTGAGATGGCCAGTCCATTGTCAGGCTATGCAGCAAGCCTGGAATCTTGTTTCCAGCCTGGCTTTTGTGGGGTGCTGGAGAGTCCGCCTTACATCTGTGACTCTGTCTGGGTGACCAGGTCTTCCTGTCCCCTTGCTTGCATGGGGGATAGGAGCACAGTGCTGTTAGGACCTTGCTGCCCTGGTGGGATCGCACCAGTTCCACACCTGAGTGGCTCTACATGCAGAGAAATAGCTCCATCTCTCCTTTTTATTTTTGAAACAGGATCTCCTGGCTAACCTGAAACTCTATGTAGATCAAGCTGGCCTTGGTCGCTCCATGTAGACTAGGCTGGCCTGGAAATCTATGTAGACCAGGCTGGGCTTAGACTCAGAGATATGCTTCTCTTTGCCTCCTATACCACTATGGTTGGCCCAGAAAGGCTGCTTCTTAGCATGACTCTGTGGCTGGTGTGCAGTTCATCAGGGTGTGCCCACCCAGATTTTCGTAGGGCTCCACCCCAGCAGTGCTGGGGCAAGTGAGGACTCCTCCCACCCCTGGTGATTCTTGTCCAGAAGTCAGTAGACAGCTTCCCTGAAGGACTGGGACACTCAAGGCTTTATGGGACAAGAAGCTGAGTCAGGACCGCCACCGAGATGCCTCCCTCCTTCTGATCTGAAGGACAGACGGTGGCGACCGTCTGTCAAGATTCCAGGCCAGGTACCACATGAGGTAGGGAGTGGGGCCTCACAGACACATGGGGAAGGGGACAGAGTGGCTGACGACACGTGAGGAGACATGAGCTTCATGGTCACTGAAATGCTGCCTCAGGACCACCCTGGGATTCTACCTCAGTCCCATTCATGACAGAGACAGGCAGAAATTGGAGCTCTTGTGCCTGTGGGGGAAATGGTGTAGCCTAGGAAGCAGAATTGAGACACTGACAGCCTCCTCGCTCCGCTTCTCTTCTTTTCAGGCCTGTCAGGACCAGAGCCTGCCCCATTGGAGCTCAGGTTCCAGTCAGGCTCTGAGCTCTTGCTGGCATCTTCTGTGTGTCATCCCATGTGCCCCACAAAGTGCTGAGGTGGGCGCCTTGCTGAAGAGTGGAGCACACCTGTTGTTGTCTGCCTGCGCTTCAGCATGTGTGTGGGCCTCCCAGAGGCTGAGGTGGCCCTGCGTCACTGTGCCCTTCAGCAGCTTTGCCAATCCGTGGACCTCAGGCACATGACAGTGAGCTCTGTGAGGGTGCATTCAGCAAGGCTGGGTTTTAAGTAAGGTGAGGGTCTTAAGCCAGTGACCCACAGGACAGGGCTCAGGGAGGTGAGCAGTAGTAACCCACCTTATAGGCTCCTCCTAGTGTTGTCGCACACAGAGAGAGTCCAGAATGGTCACAACTCTGGAGAAGCGAGTGTTGAGTGGCCATTGTGGGACAGGTATGTCACAGGCTGGGAAATAAGGCCACTGATGTGCTCACTTAAAAGTAGCTCAGATCCAGCCAGCATGGAACTTGGAGTAATCCTCCTGCCTCCATTACCTGCTTGCTCCTGTCTTTTGTCACAATTTTTGAGGACTCATTTGTAATGGGCACAAGGGGTCGAGGGCTAGAGAGAGTGCTGGTAGAGCCCCTGCCAGGCACATGAGGTCCTTGCTCTGTCCCTGTGCCGAGGAAGCCGGATCCAGAAGGTACCAGCCAGTGTAGACATGGGGTGACTGCCTCCTGGCTGAGCATACACTGATGGGCGCCCCATCATAGGATGCATCTTGGTGGTGTTGAGAATTGCACCAAGGATCCTGGCTTCTCCTGGGTACCCTGTCTTAACTGGTAAATGCCTGCATGTAGCTTGCAAGGCTCAGATCCACAAGGATCAGCTGCAACGTGGCTGAAGGTGGGGACTGGGTGCTGAAGGAGTTTACTGATGAGGATGGCAAGAGCTCACCGTAGTTGGTGAGATTCACTCTCTTGTCTGAGTGAGTCCTTGTGCTTGGCCTGAGTCCAGTGGCTAAGTGCTGGGAGAAGCTGACCTCTAGTGCTCTGGAGCTGATTTCCTGGGGCCATCGATGGTAGAGCCTTGCCCCCGCAGGCCAGCCAAGGCAGTATGGTCTCAGAGGTGGGACATTCTTTGCTATGACTTTGAGGCCCTCCTTGGCTGTGTGTCCCTCACTGTAAGGCACAACCTGGACATGGAAGGCAGTAGGTGCCCAGCCTTTGCCTCAGGCCTCTGCCTTCATGTTACCTGGCTGTCCGTAGGATATGTGTGATGCGTTCGAACAGTCATCCTGTTCCTGTACACCTTGACTGTGAGGACAGTTTTGCTTCGCTGAGAGCTCCATGACCAGAGTCAGAGGGGCCCCAAGCTTCTGGCCAGCTTTGACCCTTGGACTCTTGTTCAGCAGAGGAGCACGCGATCCAGTGGCACAAACTTGACGAGCAGGGCCTCTGGGCACCCTTGGTGGCCTGCCTTGGTGACATTGTATTCTTCTGTAGGTTGGACCAGAGGGCATCTTGCAAAATGGGGCTGTGGATGACAGCGTGGCCAAGACTAGCCAGCTGCTGGCAGAGCTGAACTTTGAGGAAGATGAAGAGGACACATACTACACCAAGGACCTCCCAGTCCATGCCTGCAGGTAGCTCTAGAGCTCATGGTCCTGGGCACAGTACCTGACACTCCAAATGTCACACAGCTCTGTGGGTCCTGCACCAGCCCAGCTCTTTAGTTGTTAGGTGATAGAGCATCCGTAGGCACTCGTTGCTCAGGGGCCCTGAGCCATGATGAAAGGGGGGACATACATCCTGACCCATTAGGATCATGCGAGGGAATGGAGACTTAAAGAGCTGGAACGTCCTTGCCATGGACACCGGCTCAGCTAACTTTTGCTGCTCTTCCCCCACACCCCCTTGCCAGAGCTGGTGACTTCACCGGAACATTTGTAGCTGCCTGCTGCCCTCTGCAGGGCAGCTTTGGCCTCTCCCCTCCACAGACCTGTCACCTTCCATTATCATGGCTCTCTCCTGACTGACAAGTGCTTTTGGAGATAGAGCAGCTTTCCAGAGCCACAGGCAGGCCGAGCTGGGAGCCCTAGTCCTCCTTGCTGCCAGGGTTAGCCTAGGAAACCCAGTGAGAGCATGTTCTGGTTTGATATCTCATGCCCCAGCCTGTTTGGTACACAGCAGAGCTCTGAAGACCCCATGGTTTAGGTGCTGAGCCATAGCCACAGCGCCTTCTGGAGTTGGGTGGTCCTGTGCCCACAGCCTTGCTCCTGGCCTGAAGGGGAAGGGCCAAGGTCCACTGCACTTGCTGGTACAGGAAGGGCTGTCACACTGCTAAACCCAACCCTGAGGCTGTAGACCAGCACTGACTGTTGGTGTGTGGACTTTTCCAGTTACTGCGGAATCCATGATCCTGCCTGCGTGGTTTACTGCAATACCAGCAAGAAGTGGTTCTGCAACGGCCGAGGAAATACTTCTGGCAGGTAGCTAACACATGCATGTGTGTTTAATCAGCGGTGCTCGGGCTGCTGTATGTTGCGGTGATTTTGGAGCGAAGCTGGAATGAAATGGCGCTGGTGAACCTGGGCTCCCCCTAACTAGTGTAACTTGAAACAGATGGTGGCGTGTGAACGCCTCTGCATGTTTCCCCTTGATTGAGTTTCTGGCTCACTCATTCTGTGAGGACTTTGGCTTAATTCTGTTCTCAGTCTGCGCCTGTCTCATGGGATGAGGCTGGCATGGCCTGTCTCCTTCCTGGGAGGCCGAGGGCATCCAGCTGGGCCAGCAGCTCACTCGGATGTCTCTTGGGCAAGTGGTTGCAGATCCCAAGTGATTAGGAAGCACTAGAGCTATCACTGTCTGGGTGTTCCTGCTGAGCCGCAACTCCATGCTGGCTCTCCACGCTGCTGTTAGGTCCTCCTACTGCTTCAGAGAAGAAGCTGGGCCTGGTTTGCCTGTGCCCCGATGCCAGCACTGTGTTCAGTTTCTGAGGACATTTTGTAGAAAGAATGCCACAAAAGCCTGTAGGTGCCAGGTCTACAGTGAAGCAGGGGCTGATATCTTTATAAATGGTCTTAAAGTCATCTTCAGGGACCAGGACGTCCCATTTTCAGAAGGCTCTGGATAATTTAAGTGTAGTGTTGCTTTCTTAGCATCAGCTCAGTTGTCAGGAGGAAGGCCTGTCCTAAATTGAGGTGGGAGGGCGAATTGGCCACTTAAAGCAAGGTATCCAGTGGCTACTGTGTAGAAGGAGTCAGGCCTGCAAAGCTAAGAGTGGCTGGATGGCCACCAGGGGCCTCTGAGGAAGGTTGTTTGTGAGATCATACAAGAAGAGTGCCACCTGTGACAGTCAGGGAGCTCTGGCTGAACCCAAGGGCCCTCTGGGATGAGGTAGCCAATCTGGTGTGGCAGCGGGAAGGGATGGAAGCTGTGGTCTTCAGGGCAGCCCCTCGCTGCAGAGACTAGGCGGGGACCTGCTTCTGCAAGGAGGCATGGGAGGAAGCCGTGCTGTGCCCAACTTGTCAGAAGTGCTCGCACCCTGAATTGGGGCTAAAGCAAGTGGGAGTGGAGGTTGTGTGAACCTCCTAGCAGCTGGGGAGGGCTGTAGCTCTGGGGGTGCACAGCATGGGGCGTGTGGTAACGGACTCTGAACAGTACTGGGTCATTACACCGGGTCCCAGAAGTGGAAGTGCTGCAAAGCCAGGCTTGGGGTGTTAACTGCTGATGGTTTCCTGGTCTCAGCCACATTGTAAACCACCTGGTGAGGGCAAAATGCAAGGAAGTGACCCTGCACAAGGACGGGCCCCTGGGCGAGACAGTGCTGGAGTGCTACAACTGCGGCTGCCGCAACGTCTTCCTGCTGGGCTTCATCCCCGCCAAGGCTGACTCCGTGGTGGTGCTGCTATGCAGGTGAGCAGCCGCGGCAGGGGCGGGGGCAGGGCCGGGGCCCGGGGGCTGCTTCTGTGTGCACTCTGCTCAGATGGCACAATGAAGTCTGCGTGGTGTGTGAGGCATACTTTTAACCCCCAGCATTGGGAGGCAGAGGCAGAAGGATCTGGATCTCTGAGTCTTAAGACCAACCTGGTCTACACAGTGAGACCCTGTCTCCGAGAACTGAGAGAAGGAAGCGTGCTGTGAGCTGAGGCCAGAGCTGCAGTGTGCGGAGGCCGCTGGCTGCTGTCCGGGTAGAGGCCCCCTGGGCCAGGTCTCAGTCCTCTCTCTGCACCTGAACAGGCAACCTTGTGCCAGCCAGAGCAGCCTGAAGGATATCAACTGGGACAGCTCACAGTGGCAGCCCCTGATCCAGGACCGCTGCTTTCTGTCATGGCTGGTAAAGATTCCCTCAGAGCAGGAGCAGCTACGGGCACGGCAGATCACTGCACAGCAGATCAACAAGCTGGAGGAGCTGTGGAAGGTGAGCCATCCACAGACGAAAGTACATAGTCAGCGTGCCGCTCTCTGGGGCCTTTGGGAGTTGGGGGAAGGACATTGTCCCAGGCCTCTGTAGGGGCCAGTGGATCTCTGTATGCTTGATAAGGGCCTGAAGGGGACGTGGTGGACGGTCTGAGTGCCTAGGTTAGGCTGTGATGAGATTGCTTCTTCTGAGAGCACCTGTCCCTGTCCTAAAGGACAGGTCAGGGTGTCAGGTCAGGTGTGGGTTTCTACTGGGGCCAGCTTGAGGCTCTCACCTTGCTCTCCACATCTGCCTAGGGATGTTAGTTGACCAGGAATCCCAAGTAGCGTGGCACAAAAACATTCTAAGCCTTGTCCATCTTAGTCTCTCTGCACTTGGGTGATCAGCTTCCAGTTACCTCGTGTGCCCAGGTTCTATCCTGTCTGCCACAGTCAGGCTAGCTGAGGACAGTGGGTCCCAGGATTCTTGTTGGTACAGGATGCAGGAGGTGGACCTGGCTCACTGAAGAACCTAGCTCTTGGTTGTGGGCCTGAGTGTTGTTCTGGACCCTGGGGTTGCTGTTGTTGGGTTTCTTGGGGTCTGATTCTGCTGGACATGTCCATCAGGAGAAAGTGCAGGCCTGTGGCACAGTGGCCACTGTCCACCCGCGAGGGTTTGTGCTCTTCCAAGCTCTTGCTCATGGACTGTGGGTTAAGCATGGCAAGAACAGCACTGTTCTCGGCCATAGGAGAACCCTTCAGCCACCCTGGAGGACCTGGAGAAGCCAGGTGTGGACGAGGAGCCGCAGCACGTGCTCCTGCGGTATGAGGATGCCTACCAGTACCAGAACATCTTCGGGCCACTGGTCAAGCTGGAGGCCGACTACGACAAGAAGCTCAAGGAGTCCCAGGTGATGTGTTGGCCCTCCAGCGATGGCTCTCCCGAGTCAGGGGCTCTTCTAGGGCTTGACCCTGGATGGAGCCAGGCTCACAGACGACATCAGGCCAGGGAGACCCCCGTGTGTCTGGTTCACAGCTTTGTCTGCAGCAACAAGAACGTTTTTGGGAGGGGCCCCGTGCCACTGATCCCCCAAGCACCTTCTCTCCCCACAGAGCCTGTCCGTGTGGGGCCTCCTGAGGCTCTCTGCAAAGCTTGCTGCTGGGACCGGCTTAGGCAGCGGGTGTTGGGGGGTCCTGGTTGCTTCTTTTCCCAGACATTGGCGCTCCTGGCTGTGAGTGCTGTGCACTGCACCCCAAAGGCAGCACAGCACAGGCCTGGCCTTCCTAGAGGCCCTGGCTGTGGGGAGCCCGCCCACGAGTGGGTGGTGGGCTAACCGGGCCCCTGTTTCTCGTGTGTTCAGACTCAAGATAACATCACGGTCAGGTGGGACCTGGGCCTTAACAAGAAGAGAATCGCCTTCTTCACTTTGCCCAAGACTGACTCTGGTAATGAGGATTTAGTCATAATTTGGTTAAGAGGTGATTTTAAGTTTTAAAATATTTGTGACCATAAGTAGCATAAAATTCCTAGTTCCCCTGTATCATGTCCCTTATGTGAACTCTGCATGGTGGAAGCCACGGCCCTCTTGAAAGCACTAACTTTGCTGCTTCTTCCTGCAAGATATGCGGCTCATGCAGGGTGATGAGATCTGTCTGCGCTACAAAGGGGACCTAGCGCCCCTGTGGAAGGGGATTGGCCATGTCATCAAGGTCCCTGATAGTATCCTTTGCCGCGTATGCTGGGGGGTGGGCGGTGCAGCAGGGTGCCTGATGGCCGATTCCTTCTGCGTCTTCCCTCTGTGTGGGACATGCGCATGGTGGTGCCCTGTATGCCTTGCTAGAGGCTGCCCACCACTCATGCTGTGCGTGTATGCGTGAGCGAAGCTCTGTTTCCGTGCTCCAGGGGCCTGACTACAGTAGTTTCCTTGCCTGATAGCCAAGGGGAGCTGGTGTAGTGATTGACACCAGAGCCCCTGTAGAAGGTGACTTTTAACAAGAAGCAGACTTAACTCAGTGGCCAGATTATGGTGATGAGATTGCTATTGAGCTCCGCAGCAGTGTGGGTGCCCCCGTGGAAGTGACTCACAACTTCCAGGTGGATTTTGTGTGGAAGTCGACCTCTTTTGATAGGTTTGTCTGCCAATGGCCCAAGGTGCTAGGGCCATACCCTTGGGGGCCACCTTCCACCTCCGGTACCTGTGGCCCACATGGGTTCTCCACTGGCTTGTTTGCAGGATGCAGAGTGCGCTGAAGACCTTTGCTGTGGACGAGACCTCTGTGTCAGGGTATATCTACCACAAGCTGCTGGGCCATGAGGTGGAGGACGTGGTCATCAAGTGCCAGCTGCCCAAGCGCTTCACAGCTCAGGGGCTCCCCGACCTCAACCACTCTCAGGTGCCATTGGGCCTCTAGGGCCAGGGCCTGTGGGGGTCTGTGGCGGCCACGGCTCTGCTGATGCTCTGTCCTTGCAGGTGTACGCTGTGAAGACCGTGCTGCAGAGACCGCTCAGCCTCATCCAGGGCCCTCCAGGCACAGGCAAGACTGTCACGTCAGCCACGATTGTCTACCACCTAGCTCGGCAGGGCAATGGGTAGGTGCTCAACAGCAACAGCCTTGTGGGTGGAAGTGGCAGTGTCTTGTGTAGCCTGGTGGTCTGCTTCAGCTCTGCCAGGGCCTCGTAGAAAACACAAGCAAGTGTCACAATACAGGCACCTTGTATGGCCCACAACCCACAGGCCTACCTCACATTAATGAGAGGGTGAGGGTGGCATTTAGCTGATGGCGGCTTGGCAGGTGACAGGAGGCTTTGCTTGTTCTACCTTGGCATGGCTGCACCTGCCAATCACAGCTATGCAGCTTTGCCAGGGGCCGTTGCTGAGCCCTGAGCGATGCTGACAGCCCGTTCTACTGTGTGTAGGCCTGTGCTTGTTTGTGCCCCAAGTAACATCGCCGTGGACCAGCTCACAGAAAAGATCCACCAGACAGGGCTGAAGGTTGTACGCCTCTGCGCCAAGAGCCGCGAGGCCATTGACTCCCCGGTGTCCTTCCTGGCCTTGCACAATCAGATCAGGAACATGGACAGGTGAGTGTCTCCAGCTTAGGGCCAGTACAGGCTGCACCCTGCGCTGGCACTGACTCCTGCTGTGTGTTCTGTAGCATGCCTGAGCTGCAGAAACTGCAGCAGCTGAAGGACGAGACCGGCGAGCTGTCGTCTGCAGATGAGAAGCGGTATCGGGCACTCAAACGCACGGCTGAGAGAGAACTGCTGATGGTGAGCCCGGCCATCCCAGGAGCCTCGGCTGGGGCTGCTTCCTCTGGGCACAGGCCCGAGAGAGCTGCCCACGTCAGAAGCCTGGTTGCATGTTGAGGGGGTCTGTGCCTTTGCTTTGGAGAACTTGGAGGCCCCTGCTCTCCTCAATCTGTGCCCATAGTCAGGGAGACGGCTGCCACTGCCTGTCGGCCTCCCAGCTCCAACAAATCAGAGTCTCGGCCCCGGGGAGCTACCAGCGCAGCACTGTTCTGGAGACTGTTGGCAAACACAGCTGTCTGTGCCTGCTTGACAGTTGATGCTTCTGGCGGCCTGTGGTGCTCGCCCGTGACGCTTGGGCTAGGGGAGGATTGGCTTGTATACTTGCTGGAGTGCTGCGTGTGGAGAGCCAGCCTGAAGCCACACGCAAGCCCCTGTCAGAACAGCTGTACATACGCACACAGGTGTTGGGCGGCCATAGAGCAGGGCTCTCCAGGTCCTGTCTTAAGCCATCTGGCCATGTGAGGTAGACCACACATGTGTCCTGATGCCTGTGCCTTCCGCAGAATGCAGATGTCATCTGCTGCACGTGTGTGGGTGCTGGCGACCCAAGGCTGGCCAAGATGCAGTTCCGGTCCATCCTCATTGATGAGAGCACCCAGGCCACTGAGCCTGAGTGCATGGTGCCTGTGGTCCTCGGGGCCAAGCAGGTGGGTGCCTGCCACTCCTGTAGCCCTGACAGCCCCTTCCTGCAGTAGTGCTGGGCGACACAAGACCTGCTGCCGTCTGGTGTGTGGGCAGTGTGCACCAAGCAGCCGTCTCCCCGCCCGGGGATATTCATAGTTTTACTTTTGGATGGTGGAGGTTTACTCCAGTCCCTTGCGGAAGGCGCTTAGGCTACCTGGAGCCTGAGGTGTTGAACTGAGGGACTTCTTGCTGCAGCTGATCCTTGTGGGCGACCATTGCCAGCTGGGTCCAGTGGTGATGTGCAAGAAGGCAGCCAAGGCCGGACTGTCACAGTCGCTCTTCGAGCGTTTGGTGGTGCTGGGCATCCGGCCCATCCGTCTGCAGGTGCAATACCGCATGCATCCCGCACTCAGCGCCTTCCCGTCCAACATCTTCTACGAGGGCTCATTGCAGAATGGCGTCACTGCAGGTAACAGCTGGGCCATGCCTCATGGCTCCTCCATAAGACCTTCATGGTGCCACTCATGACAGCTCCTCAGGCACAGTGCTCTGAGGCCACATGCTCTGTAGTGTATGGTGGCTACACATGGCCATACAGAGCTGTCTGCAAATGCCAGTATTCATGGGAATTCTGGGGTAGCTGTGCATTTCCTCATGGCCAGGACACAGTTCTTCACCCCCTCAGCTGTTGCTTTATGCTGGGTACTGAGCTGAGTGCCTCACAGAGGCCTTGGACAGTCCCGTGCTTAGAACTGAGCCGCCCAGACAGCCCTTTCCTTGTGGTGGTGGTTGAGGGGTCACCTAGGCGAGGAGCACAGGGTGAACCGTCCTCGGTAAACCGTCAGTGTGATGAGACCAGGAAGGTGGGTTGTGTCAGCCTGTCTCCTAAGGTCACCAGCTGGTAACAGCTGTCGCCTTCAGTGACCTGTGACACTAGGGGCACCTTTGAATGTGGTTCTGGCCCTGTCCTCAGGCTATCTGTGATGGTGACCCCTCAAGGGTCTTTGCACGGTGTCCGTTGGGAGGGCCTAGGGCCGCTGGGCAGCAGATAGGGCAGCTGAGGAGGCCACTGCCTGAGTGTGGCTTGCTGTGGTGTCAGATGGGCCACAGTTACCCAGAAAGGCCTGGAACTACCTCACACACACCTTCCAAGCTGTTTGTTCCCTGGAAGCTACTTTTCTCATGGTTCAAACTTGTCACTGTGTCAAGGCTGACGCAGGATGCTGCTGGGCCCAGCCATCCTCCATGAAGCCTGAGAGTAAAGTGGAGCAATTTGGCCACAGGGAGGAAAAGGCTGACTTGTCTTGCAGCATAAAGCTATTTTTCATGACAATGTAAGAGTGCTCACTTCCGCAGCACATACACTAAAAGTAGAATGCCACAGAGGTTAGTGTGGCCTCTTTGCAAGGATGACATGCAAACGTGAGATATGAAACATTCCATATTTAAAAACGTAAGAGCTGGGCATGGTGTCTCCCAGCTTTAATCTCAGCACCCAAGAAGCAGAGAGTCAGGATTGCTGTGAGGCCAGGGCCAGCCAGGGCTGCATCGTGAGACAGTGAGAGCCTATCTCACACCAGCGCACACAGCTTCAACACAGTGCCTTTATTTCTCCATGAGGCTGTGATGTGATGCCTGCGTCAGATGAACTGTGACAGGAAATAGCCTGCTCGGGGCTGTGCCTCTGTGGCAGGCATGTAGGTCCCGGCAGCCACGGGTGGGGCACCAGCACTTGCTGGCCACACCCTAGCTGTACCTGCTCTGCCCTGTGTGGCTGTCGGGGCGTGGGAGGGCTCCCGGGTGTTGCCTGTGATCACCACTTAGTCACCACGGGAAGTGTCCTTGTGTTCCCAGGAAAGCAGAGGTGTGTTAAACAGTGTTGGCTGGCCCCTTGTTGTCCTGCTGTCGCAGGCCTGTGGCTCGGGCGCCCTGGACGTGGCGCTTCTAGCACAGCCGCCTCGTGGTCCTCAGTGTGGGAGCACTTGGAGCCCCTGGCGGTTCTCAGCACTGACGCCATCTGTCTTTCCTGACACAGCTGATCGTGTCAAGAAGGGCTTTGACTTCCAGTGGCCACAGCCTGACAAGCCCATGTTCTTCTACGTGACGCAGGGCCAGGAAGAGATTGCCAGCTCCGGGACGTCCTACCTCAACAGGTATGCACTGTATGAATGTCCCTGGCATAAAACTGCTTTCTCACCTTTGCCTCTCAGACCCAAGACCACGGCATCTTATTCCCTGGGTCATTCTGCTTATCTAGCCAGAGTATGAGGGGCAAGGCGGCAAGCAAGGCTGTTGTTTTCCTGGAGCCTCAGGGGAGGGGACGGCCTCCAGAGACCCCTTGACTGCTGGAGGTCTGTCAGGCTGGGACCTGCGGGGAGCCTGGCACTGACAGCCAGGTGTTCTTAGGACGGAGGCAGCCAACGTGGAGAAGATAACTACGAAGCTGCTGAAGGCGGGTGCGAAGCCTGACCAGATTGGCATCATCACTCCCTACGAGGGCCAGCGCTCCTACCTGGTGCAGTACATGCAGTTCAGCGGCTCCCTGCACACCAAGCTCTACCAGGTACCCCGTGCCTGTCTCCTCTCCCTGTGAGACGGTGCCTGTCAGTGCCCTGAGGGCCATGGCTGACTGTGGCTCTCCTGATGTACCGGAAGTAGAGGACTGATGAAGTTCTCTGTTATCACATGCATGTGGTGGTGAGGGCGCGTAGCAAATGTCCTAAACTAATACATTTTAAAATGTGCCCTGAAGTGTGAGCAGTTAGGAGCGAGCACATGGCCACACGTTGCCAGCCGGCGTTGGGGCTGCCCGACATACCACAAGTCAGTGCCATCAGGCACAGTCAGTGCGACAGAATGTCTTCCAGTCCGTGCTGAAGACAAGAGTGGAGTGTGGCAGGCCTTTGATGTCAGTGCGCTGGGGGCCCAAGCAAGTGGGTTCTGAACGTTAGGTCAGCCTTGCCTGTGAGCTTCAAGACAGCAGGGCTATGCAGTAAGACTTTGTCTCAGAGAGCAGCCCAGAGCTACGCAATAAGGGGCAGGGCACTTGGCACCGCCTAGGGGACCAGGCTCTTTCAGTCTACTGGGAACTTAGCGCTTGGTCCTGGGCACATGACATGCAGAGCTCTGGTGGGTTTTGTGTTGGGGTTGGCACCACACGGCACACGCGGTCTCTGCTTCTCCGTGATGGGCCTGTGGGCTGTCTGTCACTGCGGACTTGGGGCCTTGGGCTGTACTGTACTCGATGCAGCTCCTCCTGTGCAGCCGGAGGGAGAGGCCGGAGAGCAAGGGGCCGGCTTGTGCTTTATGGGACCCTGTCTCCTTCAGGAAGTGGAGATCGCCAGTGTGGATGCCTTCCAGGGCCGGGAGAAGGACTTCATCATCCTCTCCTGCGTGCGTGCCAACGAACACCAGGGTATTGGGTTCCTGAACGACCCCAGGCGTCTCAATGTGGCTCTCACCAGAGCGAGGTAGGCCCATGCCCATTGCTGCCATCCACCCTCCAGCCAGGAACAGGAAGCCCCTCCTCCACTCTGTTCTCCCTGTGTCTGTCTTGTATGTGTGCTCTGGGTGTGCGTCTGAGATCTGGGCATTATGGCCTCCTTAGTGCCCTACTGGTTCAGGAACACAACATGACCCTGTAGGTCACAGAGCAGGCACTGCCTGGGGCTCTTGCTGCTCCCTTATCTGCTTGGCTCCCAGTTGGTGTCAGCTGCTCTTTAAGGTGCTACCTCATGTGTTGGCCAGTGTTTGGTTCTTCACGTTCAGGGGGCTAACCCTAGACGCTGGGGTCAGGTGGTGTGGCCCTGGGCTCTCACATGCCGGTTGCTCTGCAGGTACGGTGTGATCATTGTGGGTAACCCAAAGGCGCTGTCAAAGCAGCCTCTGTGGAACCACCTGCTGAGCTACTACAAGGAGCAGAAGGCGCTGGTGGAAGGGCCGCTCAACAACCTGCGGGAGAGCCTCATGCAGTTCAGCAAGCCTCGGAAGCTCGTCAACACCGTCAACCCGGTGCGCCAGGGGCTGCTGGGAGCCGGGAGAGCCGGGCGCTCTCAACGGCTGCTGCTGTTGACTGACACATTCCTCATTCCTGTGCCACCCTGCAGGGGGCCCGCTTCATGACAACAGCTATGTACGATGCCCGGGAAGCCATCATCCCCGGATCAGTGTATGACCGGAGCAGCCAGGGTAAGCCTCCCTGGAAGCACCCGCGTGCTTGCCTTCCCACGTCCCAGTCTGACCTGCACCTCCCAGGCTCAGGCCCCCAAGGCTGCTCTGGCCTCTGCTAACGGTTTGCAGCATGGTGCCTCGATACTGCTGGGACTGCCTGTTCGCATAGGCTGCCCGAGTGTTGCTGCCTTGTATCCTGAGGCAAACCCGTGACCACCTCAGTCAATCTTGGCCTCTGCTTTCTGGAAGCTTCCGAGTTGCCTAGAAAGCTCCCTCATGGCCAGAGTCTCAGCAGCCCCTCTGTCAGTTCGTTACCTGTACTGGCACCCCGCACGGCAGACACCCCGCCTCCCTCTGATCCCGTGCTTGTCTGGCTGGGCCAGTGGCTGCTTGACTGCAGCCAGTGGCCACTGGTCCTGTCTGAGTCCAGGTGTCTTGCAGGCCGGCCCTCGAACATGTACTTTCAGACCCATGACCAGATTGGCATGATCAGCGCAGGCCCCAGCCACGTGGCCGCCATGAATATCCCTATCCCCTTCAACCTGGTTATGCCCCCCATGCCACCACCTGGGTACTTCGGACAGGCCAACGGGCCAGCTGCCGGTAAGTGGCTGGCCATCACCGTCCGGGCACCTCGCCTGACCTGCCGGCTTAGCTGGAGCTAGCCATCTTTAACTGCTGTCTTTCAGGCCGGGGTACCCCAAAAAGCAAGACTGGCCGTGGGGGCCGCCAGAAGAACCGCTTCGGGCTTCCTGGGCCCAGCCAGACCACCCTGCCTAGCAGCCAGGCCAGCCAGGACGTGGCCTCTCAGCCCTTTTCGCAGGGCGCCCTCACACAGGGCTATGTGTCCATGAGCCAGCCCTCTCAGATGAGCCAGCCCGGCCTCTCCCAGCCAGAACTGTCCCAGGTGGGCCCTCGCCAGCACCCTGCAGAGGGCGGCGGGGAGGGGCCTTTCTGAAGAGTACTGCCCTGACTGGACTCATGCCTGTCACCTGCCACTGTAGCTAAAGTATGGGGTCTTTAAAGGAGTGGCTGGGTGAGGCCTGCTGGGTGTCTTGGCCTTGCTCACTCTGGCTTTGCTTTCAGGACAGCTACCTCGGTGACGAGTTTAAGTCACAGATCGACGTGGCACTCTCCCAAGACTCCACGTACCAGGGAGAGCGGGCGTACCAGCACGGCGGGGTCACCGGGCTGTCCCAGTACTAGAAGGCAAGTAGACGTGGGCTGCGGGCAGGCCGCTGCTCAGCTGGTCCTGACAGCTCTCATCCCCCTTGATCACAGGTGGTGGCGGAGGAGCTAAGCTCTGTGGCTTAGTCTATCAGCATCTTATTCTGGGTAATAAAAAATAAAAATAAATGGATACCTGTTTTCCACTGCTAAAACTGAAGCACCACTGTGTGAGCAGCCGAGGAGAGGAGAGGAGCGAGAGCGAGCAGAGAGCGGCCAGGGAGGACGATGGAGCGGAGCGCCGAGGAGCGGGGCGCCCCCTGCGGGCGGCGAGAGGAGAGAGGCCCGCCGCGCTGCGAGGCCGGCCCGGCGCCGCGCCCGCCAGAGGGAGAGGCCTCGCCAGGACCGGCCCGCTGTTCTTTTTCTTTGTTTCTCGTGATTGAGGGGCTACGTTTTAGCAGGACGAACTTCGCGTTTCTGTGCCCAGGCGGGCGGCCAAGAGCGTCAGCACGCGGTCCCAGCGCTAAGGGGTTTCATTTTAAAGAAATACGGTATTTGGGGTTTTTCGGTTTTTTTGTTTTGTCTTTTTTTTTTTTCCCTAAAGATTCTTTCAAAGGAATATGGGAAGTCCGTGGATCAGTTTGTCTCTAAGACCTGAGTGGTGGACCCGGGAGATCTGAGAAGCTTCCAGAAAGGCAGCACTGAGGAGCCCGAGCCCCGCAGCCTGGGATCACCGCCTGCACCGCGGCCGGAAGATTTGTTTTGAGTTTGAGCTTCATAGGCCGCAGGCGAACTTGTGAGCGTGACCAATGCGTGACGGCCCGCGGGTCCTTCCCCATCGAGGGTGGAGGCTTCACTGCTGGGCGCCCGGCCCCGGCCCCCCACCTCCCGCGGCGGCCACCCGACCCCTACCCAGGCACCTGCGCCAATGCAATGGAACTTAATTTTTGGTCAAATTTGTTTTAAGCTTTTTGTCACCAATAAAACATGAACAAAGGTTCTTGCTTTGGCTTGGGGCCATCCCTGCAAGGGTGTCCCGGGTGGTCAGCGGCAGCCACACTCATCCACCACCATGTCCTCGTAGTGGCGCAGCACCACGTTGTCACTGTTGTCGAAGAACAGCACGGAGATGGGCGACAGGCGCGCGGGCACACAGCAGGGCAGGCCCGCACCCGGGGTGGGAGCGGCCTCGTGCATGAGCGCGCGCAGCACGGCGTGGTTGAGCGCGGGCGGCCCGCCGGGTGCCCGCAGGGCTTCGGGCAGCGCGCACGCGCCCTGGCAGAAGTTGGCCAGGAAGCCGCGCGGCGCTATCACCCAGCGGTGCCAGCCCACCTCGCGGAAGCTCACGTGCAGCCGCCGGGTGCGGCACGTGCCCCCGGGGCCACCAGCCACCCCCGGCTCCGCGTGGCGCCGCAGTCGCGGGGGAGGACACACACGCGGGTCCAAGGTCACCAGCAGCAGCGAGGCCTCGGCCAGGCGCGCACAGGCGGCCGAGGCCCCGGGGTGCAGCGCCAGCGCCAGCTGCAGCGCGCGCGGCAGCGACGCGTTGGCGGCCACCGCCGTCCCCAGCAGGTCGACACGCAGCGGCCCGGGGGGCGCCGGCACGCGCAGCTCGGGGCGCCCGGCCGGCAGCGCCACGCTTAGCTCCCGCCCTCGCGCATCCCCGCTCTCGGCCTCCAGCCGCAGCTCCAGGCGCACGCGTGTCGGGTGCTCGGTGGGCGCCACGCTCGACATGTCGAAGGCGACAGTCCACGCGGGGCACATCCCCGGGGTCCTGGCGGGCCCTGCGGGACTGGAGGACAGGCCTGGAGGTGCGAAGAGAGAGCAGGCATGGCGCGGGAGCCCGGCGCGGGGCGCGCGGGAGCGCCTGACTGGAGTGGGGGCGGGGCGCCCGCACCTGGCCCAGGAGAGCGACCCGAAGGGAGGCATCAAAGAATGAGGTGGTGGGGTGGGGGCGGGGCGGGCACTGGGCGGGGAAGCCCCAGCGTTTGTCCTTGTGTGCGGAGGACTTAGAAAACGGCCTACCTCGCTAGCAGGCTGGAAGGGGCGCGGGGGGCTCCCTCAGCCTCCTGGACCCTTGTCCCACCACAAACCCCCACTCACCGCTGCCCGGGATGTGGCGCACGATGTTTCCGGCGACCCCCAGTTCCTCCACGTGGCATGGTCGCAGAGGGTGCCCCGCTCTGGCCTCCTGGGGGTCTCGGCGGCGGAACAGGCGCCACATGACAGGAGGTACAGGTCGGAGCGGAGGGGCGCCCCGGGGCTCTTCTTGCAGTCCGAGGGCCTGGAGCAGGGCCGCCGCGGCGGGACCCGAGGATGCTGGCCCACGGGCCAGGGGCGTCGAGGGCAGCAGGAGCAGGAGCAGAAAGAGGAGGTGGTCGCCAAGCGGGCGAGGAGCGGGGAGCATTTTCCTCCAAGGTGGTGTCCGAGAGAGTCCGTGGGGCCACTGTGTCGGGGACGGGTGGGCTGGTGGCCGCAGGTCCGGGGGTCTTTAAGGTCCTGGAGGGGGCGTGTTCGGACCTCACTGGTCGGGTGGGCAGGACTGGGCGACCGTCCCAAGGTGGGTGGTCGAGAGTTGACCTGAAGGGCGGAGCCGCTGGCAGCCGGGATCCCTGGAGAAGGGTCGCATCCTGCATCTTAGGGCGGGGCTGGCGTCCTGGGGGCGAGGCCAGGCTCCCAAAGGCGGGGCCAGGCCTCCAGTGACGAGGTCCAGTCTCCAGGGGCGGGGCCAGTCTCCAGGTAGGATGGGACTCAGTTCTGGAAGGCCGGAGTTGAGGATGGCGGACTCAGAAGAGCTTGTCCTTCACCAGACCATTCCTCAGCGGTTTCCTAGGGGCCAGAAGTCGAGACATACTAGTCTGGGAACTCCCTGGTTCCCTCTCCTTGCTGAGTATCTTCCCTTCCCCCACTTCCACCTCCGCAGGGCCCCTCTCTGCTCCCAGGCTGGTAGAACTGACCAGGCAGCCCTAGCTTGCTCCCAGGTTTGCACCCAGACCATCCCTGCCGAGGTCCTGCCCGACCCCCAAACTCGTCTTCAGAACCTCTGGCAAAGTTTGGAGGGTCCTTCGGTGCTGGGCACAGAAGGCCGACCTCAGCCACACTAGGCACTTGGTCTATGGCCAAGCTGCACCCCCGCAGCTCCAGTTATGGGACGTGTGGGGCCTTTTTTTTTTTTTTTTTTGACACACACCTTTTTTTTTTTTTTTTTTTTCAACACACCTAAGATGAAATCCCAAATAACCTCCGTACGCCCCAGCACATGCAACTCTGCTTTGGACCCCATCTAGACAAACAGCAGTGAGCCAGAAGCCAGCAGCTGGCTGATTCTTCTGCCCTATGCTCTCCCAAGCAAGCTGTTTTGGTAACTATTTGATTCTGAGGTTGCGCCTACATCAGAGCAAGACAGACTGGCTGTCCCTCCTGTGGGCAGTCAGAGACCTCATCCTCTGACTGAACTCAGCAACTATGGGCAGCTCCGCACCCCCATCCCGGACCCCTGGACTCAGTTGACCCCTTGTACGTGAACACTTGGTCCTCTGTGGAGTGAGTCGTTGGGGCAGGATTTAGGGCTGCAGCTTTCCAGGAGGAAGTATGTCCCAGGAGCAGCTTTCAGGGCTTTAGGCCTCACCCAACTTGAGGTTTGCTCTTTTTGCTGAGTGCCTGCAGCTCAGGACATGACCCCCAGCTTTTGCTTTGGCTACCATGGGGTTTGTTGCCATCATGCCACAGTGACACGGAAAAGAACAATGACTCTATCAGGACTGTAAATGTAACCTTTTGTGAGGGCTAAAGTTGTGTTTTAAGTTTAAATCACTGTGCTTATGAGAGCTATAAAACAGCATCACCTCTGACTGTAACCCCACTTGCTGGAATGCTGGGCTGTTATTCATTCATGTGCGTTAACAAACCGTGTGTTTTCACTTCTGTAAGCAAGGCTGGCTGCCCCAACTGCACAGGATGTGTTGATCACACACAGGCCAGAGGTACAGAGGCAGGAAGTATGTCAGGATCTGTGCTTGCCCCACTGGATGAAGGCAGGAAGGACGTAGCCTCATGGGTTTTGCCTTATAAGAACCTGACTAATATATTTCAGTGCTATTTGCTGGGAATTCCGAGTATGGACCTTGTCCACTGTCCTTCAAATCTGGCTCAAAAAATGTGGTGGGATTAACAGCTTCCTGTCCACCGGGACTAAGAATCAGCTGTGGCCGAGACGGCATCACTGAGGAAGATGGGTTTGGGGGCAGGACAGAGGCGCTGCGGTCACCTTTGTATGGTGTAAGAGTCTCCTGTGTGGGACTGGGCCTGAAGGCTCACTGAGAGGCTGAGGCCACTAGTGAAGGTGGAGAATCCAGGGCCATGGGAGGGTGCTAGCAGCAGCGGAGTGGCGCCAACAGGAGCAGAGACAAGCTGTGTGCTGTGCACGCCAAAGCCCACATCCCTTAGGGCCCGGCGTGTGACACTGAGGTACAGATTTAAGTTACACTGTTGGAATTTGGTTTTGCTCTCTTTGATTGTGTGTATCCTGGCTCTTCCATTTTGGAGTAAGAAATATTTTATTTTAAACTTTACAGGAATCCACAGTTAAGAGACTTTGAATACATTTAAAGAGTGGTTAAACTTTTTAAGTGATGGAATTTTTGGTGGTGGTTGTTTCGAGACAGGGTTTCTCTGTGTAGCCCTGGCTGTCCTGGAATTTGCTCTGTAGACCAGGCTGGCTTCAAACTCACAGGGATCTGCCTGCCTCTGCCTCCCGAGTGCTATGATTAAAGGTGTGTACCACCTAACTAGTTTGGTTTTTTGAGACAAGATCTCACTACGTAGCGTTAGCAGGCCTGAAATTCAGTATGTAGACCAAGCTGGCTATGAACTTCACAAAGTTCTGTCCCCTAAATTCTGGGATTAAAAGCCCATGCCACCATGCCTAGCAAGTGATAAAACTTGTAAAGATTTGGGACTTGTAAAAGTTCCTCTATGTTTTCTATACACTAACATTAACATAACGTTGATACATTGGGGAGAAAAATAAAGGAGAGGTTATGATGTGTTTGTGTGTCAATTGCACTATTTAGGTTTTTGTCAAGTTAACACAAACTGAAGTCACTGGGAAGAGAGAGTCTCAACCAAGAATAGGCTTCCAGCAGACTGACCCATAGGCAGCCCTGTGGAGCGCACTGTATTGACTGACTGAGCAGGGCGATAGATCTCAGCCCACTGTGGACAGGTGGTCCTGGGTGCTATACGAAAGGTCGCCTGGAGGTAGTGGTGCACACCTTACATCACAGCACTCTGAAGGCACAGGCTCTCTGTGAGTTAGAGGCCAGCCTAGTCTACAGAGCTAGTTCCAGGACATCCAGGGCAGAGAAACCCTGTCTTGAAAAACCAAAGAGGGAAAAGACAGAGAAAGAAGAAGGAAGGAAGGAAGGAAGGAAGGAAGGAAGGAAGGAAGGAAGGAAGGAAGGAAGGAAGAAAAAAGAAAGACAGACAGAAAAAGAAAGAAAGAGGCCGAGTGAGCGATGGGAAACAATCCATTAGGTCTCTGCTTGAGTTTCCTGCCCTGACTTCTCTCTGGGCTCACTGACTGGGATGTGTAAGCCAAACTCTCCCTCCTCCCCAGTGCTTTTGGTCAGCGTTTCTTCACAGCAAACTAGGACACCCACTATGCCTGGTGCTAGCTCTGGCCTCAACACCACTCCTCTGCAGCCCTGGGTTCAGCAGCGACTAAAATGCAGCTATTCAGACCACACGCCCTCTGCAAACCTCTGTGCGAGTCAGCCACACAGGCGGTGCAGCGACGCATGCAGAGAAGCATGCATACACACAAATAATGCACAAATCATTTTTAAAAGGAAGAACTTAGGGCCAGGCTCTAGGGCAGCAGTTCTCAGCTGAGAACCCACAGAGATCCCATATCAGATATTTATATCACAATTCATAGCAGTAGCAAAATCATAGTTATAATGTAGCAACAAAATATGGTTGGGGGTCAGCACAACTTGAGCTGAATTAGAGGGTCGAAGCGTTAGGGAGGTTGAGAGCCGCTGAGGAGGGTGGCTCAGTGGTTGGAGCACTGACTGCTCTCCTCCCCATCCTCCGCCTCTCCTTATTTATTTACTTATTCATCTATCATCTATCGATCGATCTATCGATCTATGGTTTTTGAGGCATGGTTTCTCTGTGCAGCCCTGGCTGTCCTGGAACTAGCTCTGTAGCCCAGGCTGGCCTCAAAGTCCCCCTGTCTCTGCTTCCCGAGTGCTGGGATTCAAGGCGTGTACCACTGCTACCTGCCCTGACTGCTCCTTCCAAGGACCTGGGTTCAATTCTCAGCAACCACATGGAGGCTTACATCTGTCTTTAACTTGCTGCAGGGGATCCAATGCCCTCTCTAGCCTTCTTGGGCACCGCACACACATGATGCACACACAAACATGCGGGCAAACACCCACACAAGAAAATAGAAACTAACTTAAAAGTTAGAACAAAAGAATGTAGGCACAACCAGACGGCTCAGCAGGGAAAGGTGCTTGTAGGCAAGCCTGATGACCTGGGGTCAATCCCTGGGACTCCATGTGGAAAGAGAGACTTCACATGGAGTCTGTCCCCTGATTTCCACATACCCACTGTGGCACATGTCCCAATCCCACCATAATAGTAGATAATTGTAAAAAATATGTCCTCTTCTTGCCTTTAAAAACAAAATTATTAAATTCTATTTCTCCCCTCCCTCACCTCCTGCCCCACGGGGTCTGCCTGATGCCTCCACCATATCCCAGGGCCTGGCTGGTTTGCACCATCCGGAGCCTTTAACAGCTTGCACCCTTTGCTTTTGCTGTCTCAGGGCTGCATGCCCCGAGCCCCACCTGTCTACCCAGCCTAGGGCAGAGACCCCCAGAGGTCCACCGATCCCCCAATGTCGTTCCAGTTCCTGCCTGGCTGCTGAGCCAACCCCAGACTGCAAGCCACCAGGGCCAGGTGGACAGCGCCTGGGCTTTCCTCAGTCCTTGCTCTCCTTTGGGAGCTGGCGGACATGGTTGGGTCTGGCCCAGTCTCTTGCTCATTCCTTCCGGCCTAGCAAACAGCTCCCAGGTCTGGCAGGCCCCTCTCCGTCTCATCCCCAGATGTTGCATTTCTGGCTACAGACCCAAGCCTCTGTCTCAGGCTCCCAGCATTCTCAGGGGCTCACACCAATATCTGCTCCTAAAGGAAGGAGCTAGGGGCTGAGCCCCAGTCTCACTCACTCGACTTTGCAGGGCTTGGCGGTCTGAGCTTCCAGAGTGTCGTATTCCCTCAAGTCTTCCAGTTCTCGCATCTGACCAGTCAGCACCTTGGCTGCAAAAGCCACAATGTACTGCAGGAGGAAAAGGCACCACTGAGACCCACAGTTCCCACAGGTCCTTCGCAGCTGCACACAGGCCCCCACAGGCCTGAAGAGGACCTGAGGGCCCGCAGGGCCTGACTCACCAGGAACCAGTAGATGTTCATGGCCGTGAGAAGCAGCAGCAGCGTGTTGAAGAAGAAGTAGTACGGGATGTCAGGCACGGCCTGCAGGCTGGAGTGGCAGGTGGCATACAGAACCTTGAGCGGGAACCAGTAGAGGCGGAACCAGAACCTGTGGGCAGCCAGGGGTTAGGGAAGAGCAGGGCAGGCTCCTGTCCCTCAGCTCCCCTTCCTGCCTCTGCCAACCCCTTGCTTGCTCCCTTCCAGAATCATCCACCAGCATCCTCTGATGCATTTGCTTCACCCCTTCCAGTTACCACCAGTCATGCCTTCAGCCCCTGCCTAGCACCCTTCTATGTCTTCCCGGGCCCAGCCCTTTTGGTCTTCCCCTGCTTAGCCTAACCCACCTCACCAAGCTTCACCCCAGCCCCAGGCTGGCTTTGCTCTGAGCTACATGGGCTATTCCATGGCCCTATCTTTTATCCTAATCCTGTCCCAACCACAGGCCGCAATCCATGAATGCCTCTACCCCCAGTAAGGCCCACCCCTCCCCAATCTGGCACCACCCAGCCACGGGGCCACACCCCTCTCCTGCCTGGCTCCACGCAGCCACAGATCTCTACCCATCTCACCAGCAGAAGCAGAAGCTGAGGCAGCCCAGGTTGGCCACCAGCCCGTGCAAGCGGCAGTAGGTGCCGCCTCTGGCCTTGAAGTAGATGTTGAGCTTGGTGAATTCCAGCTGCACGTCGCTGACATCATGCAGGAAGAACACGAGGAGACCTACGTTGTGGTACCTGCAGGGGCAGGAACAGTCACAGCAGGCCTGCGGAGTCTGCAGCACCCAGAAGAGCGTGCCGGATCCCTGACCACGAACAGCCCGACACGGTGCGGGAACTGGGCCGGGAAAGATGGTTCAGCAGTTACAAAGATTCGAGCTCGGTTCCCAGCTCCCGGTGACCACTCACGAGCACCTTTAACTCCAGTTCCTGGGGATTCTACTCCGTGCAGACAAAACACCCATATACATAAAGAGGCAAAAAACGAAAGAGCAGTGCACACGCTGCTGGCCGTGAGCCGTGGCTCCCGGCCTCTCACTGCTGTGCCTCGGGCGCCAGCGCCTGTGGGGGACAGTGACATCGGTGTCCTGGAGTCACAGCTGAGCCACCGTGTGCACACACAGCGAGAGCAGCCCGTGCTCTGGCCGAGAGCCGTTTCTCTGCTTCCCTTTGCCTCAGGTTGTGGCAGGGCTGCTCCGCTGGCCTATCCCAGCCACACAGACTCCCGGGTCCCAGCCCAGCTCAGCCACTCTTGACTAGAGATAGGGCCCCACTCCAGCTCAGGCCTGGAACTCTGGCTCAAGCGGTCCTCCTGTCTCAGCTCACCAGATCTACCACGTCCCTGCATCCCCTTTGAGTAAACCTTCGCTCTGTGTCCGGGTCAAGGGTATTGTACAGTGGTCGGCAAGATGGCTCAGTGGATAAAGACACTTACCACCAAATTTGATGACCTAAGTTCAATTCCCAGGACTCACATGGTGGGAGGAGAAACAACTCCCAAAGTTGTCCTCTGACCTCCGCGCAACCTCACAAACAAATGTGAAAGGAATTTCTGAAAGGGATGTCACACAGGCTGCTGCCCAAGGGAGTGAAGAGTAGGTGAGAAAAGGGTCTCTGAGCCCCTCTCCAGGCCTTACACACCCCTGATCCAGGATCCCTCTTTGTTCTCTCAACTTTCACACCAGCCCCAGGCCCTTTGCACATGCCACCTGCCCCCCCCCCCCATGAACTCACCGGAAGGCGTAGGAAGAGGCGATGAGGAGCAGGGTGACCACGTGATGCACCAACATGACTACAGAGTCCTTGCGCCAGGTGTCCATGTAGATGGTGGCATAGATAGAATGGCAGTAGAAGCTCCCCTGAAGCAGGTAGGCCGTGGCTATGTCCCAGGGCACCGCCATGCCTGACCTCCAGTCTGGGAAGAGCCACGTTCAAGGTCATGTTCAGGGCCTCTGTGCGCCCCTCGACCTCCCAACCTCCCAACCCAGCCTCACACAGCACGTGTTCTTTGAATGTGGGGTGGCCCTACGCCCCCATTTTATCTATAAGATTATTGGTTGTGAATGTGTGGGCACCTACTACCACGGGGCTCTGAGGAGGAGAGAGGACGATTTTCACAAGTCAGCCCTCTCCTTCCTTGGGGCAAGGATCAACTCAGGTCACCAGCCTCTGCCAGGGAGCCACCTCAGCAGCCTTCTCTCGTTTTTGAGTTAGGGTCACATATGGCCAGGCTCACCTCAAAATCTAAGTGGCCAATGATGACCCTGAACTCACATTCCTGCTGCCTCCGCTCCCTGAGTGCTGGGATACGGGGAGGCAGCAGACCTGGTTGAGTAGAGGGAAGCAGGTGCTTCTTGCACAAGCTGGCTCTCCGCGCAGCCCTTCCCATTTTGTTTGCTTGCTTCTGTTTTTGTTTTAGAATCTCCTACGTAACCCAGGCCAGCCTGAGAACTCCTAGTGCTGAAATGACAGATATACACCATCATGCCTGGCTACATTTCTCCAGGCTCACCCAGCAGATAAGAGAGGGTTCCTGTAGCAACACATGGCCCAGGATACCCAGGTCGGGGGTTGGGGAGCGGAGTGTCTCCCACAGAGGGCTCTGCCTGGGGGCCTGTGCCCTCCCCTCACCGCCCCACACCTGTAGGCATATCTGTCTTCACTCAGGCAATCGGGTTCCCCCACCCACTGCTCCCGACTTATGCCTCCTCCTCTCCTCTTCCATGATGCTCTGCTGGCCAAGGTCCTTTGAATCTATCTGGACCTTTGTGACAACCAGGTCCCCAGCTGCATTCACAGCCTCCACTTGGGCAGCCAAGTAATAGAGTCACCGAGGGATTCATGGGGCTCAGTGGCTCTGCAGACAAAGATGCTCGCCTTGAATGCCTGGGGACCAGAATCCCATTCCCAAGACCCACATAAGGGTGGGAGGAGAGAAGTCACTCTCCAGAGCTGTCATCTGACCCCCACCCAGCACTCTGGGGGCTGAGGAAGGAGGATGGTAAAAGTTTGAGACCATCCTAGGCTACATGAGACCCGTAGAAACTCCAGAAAGATCCATAAGAAGGCTCAGTGGGTAACAGCACTGGCCACCAAGCCGATGACCTGAGTTTGATTCCAGGGCCCCACATGATGGAAGGAGAGGACCAGCTCCCAAAAGTTGTTCTCTAGCCTTCATGAACATGGTGGCACACAGGTGTCCCCTTCCCCACTGATCTAAACGGGTGAGTTTTAAAAGGGAGAGAAGCCCCATTCCTCCTCGTCCACTAGCAAGCCCCTAACAACGTGTCTACCCACTGCCTCGCATTCCAGCCAGCCACCTTCAGTCGCTCTGTCTCTGCCAACCCTCCCTCAGCCCCACTCCAGACCCCTCCCCTACTTTTTCTCTTGCTACTTCTTGCTATGAACAGACTGGCTGTCCAGAGGGTCTGGGAGCCTCCTGACTGCATCTAGCACAAGCCAACCAGGTATACCATGCTAAGCCTGGGCAGTGGCTCAGGGGGCTGGGGAGGAGTGGAGGGACAGCCCCCCAGTGAGGGGTGAGAACATGGCCATTGCTGCACGCTGTCCACCATGCAGAGTCATCTTAGTTCCATCTCCAGAAAAACAACCACACAGGCCTGTGTGTGCTCAGTAAACGCACAGCACCCCATCCCAAACATGAATCCCATCATAGATCAATCATGGCTTTGTCAGGTGGGCACGACAGTTCACATCCTTAATCCCTGCTCTCAGGGAGGTACAGGCAGGTGGATCTCTGTGAGTTTATGTCTAGCCTGGTCTACAGAGTGAGTTCAGGACAGCCAGGGCTACACAAGAAGATCCTATCTCAAAATAACAAAACAAAACTATGAGTTATCTACATAAAAGCAAATTGAATGGCAGCTAACACCATTCCTTCTCAATTTCAAAACTGCTCGCTGCTCCTGGGGTGTGATGCACTCAGGAGGCTGAGGCAGGGGCGTCCCCAGCGTTAGGCCACTCTGCACTGCATAGGTAAAGAAGATTGAGCGGTGCTTCCCGTGTGGGGACGTTGCCTCAGGACCCAGCTGCGCGCCACCACAGCGCTCTCATCCTGCCCACATCTGGAAGCACTGCTCAGATCACCGGCGGTGCCCACAGCACGGAGCACCTCCCACACTGTGCAGTTTTACACCCACAAATCCCCAGCCGTTCCTCGCTGAGTCTGTGGGATTGTCTGTGATCTGCAGCTCCACCTCAGACAGAACCCCCTTCTGACCCCCACTTCCAGGGCTCTTTTCTTGGGGCTGGCTTGACATCAAGGCTTCCATGGAGGTATCTCATTAGGCCCATTCTAGAGAATGTGAGCACGTGTGTGCCTGAGTGCATGTGTGTGCCTGTGTGTGCACCACATTGTGGAGGTTGGAGGATAACTTTCAAGTCATTTCTCACTTTCCACTATGTGGGTCCCAAGGACACAGCTTGGATTGGCAGGCCTGGCTTCTACCCCACGTTCCATCTCTCCCACGCCCACAGCATCCCTTGAGCTGGGCAGCAGAACTCCTACCATAGAAGACAGAGGGCGGGTCGTGGAAAAAAGGGTAGCTGGTGCCCAAGAGCAGGTAGGCGCAGTAGCTCCAACAGCCCAGGTAGAACAGCAGCTTCCAGGCGCTCTCAGGTAACCTGGCGGCATCCCTAGGCTGCAGACGACACCGCTTGGCCAGGGGCTGTGGGGACATGGTGGGTAACGGTTGTCACTGGGGAGTTCAGTGCCCCTCCCGGGGGGAGAGCAAGGCCAAGGGACCTGCCAGGCTCAGCGGCACTGAGAAGGCTGGTCCTCTGTGCCCATATCGTCTGGGGTAACCAGAGCCTGTGTCTGTGTGGCCGTGAAGGGCTAAACTTAGCATCCAGCTGTCCTGTGTGGCCTGGGAGAGGGAAGGGGGGGGTACCACATACACAGGCCTAAGGCAATGGAGTCCCCGGAAGCTGGGAGGTTCGGGTCCCAGCAGGAATAAGGGTGGGCCAGGGAGGGGCAGAAGGGGAAATGACCATTAAAGGAAAATCCCTTGGGGGCAGAGAAACCTGAAAACACCAATGCCTCCCCGCCCCCCCCCACACACTGGGAGGAAGGCAGAAGGGAAAGCTGGTAAGTGGGTGCCTGGGTGAGGGAGCGGGGAACCAAAGGCTGTCCAGCTGGGGACTACTAAGAGAATGAGGGGGGTGTTGGAGGGAGAAAGAGGGGACAGGTGAGTCATGTGCAAGCTGACTTTGGGAACACCAGAGGCACCACAGGATAGTGAACCCTGAATTAGAAGGTCAGTGGTACGTGCCTAGTGCCCCAGAACTTGGGAGGCTGAGGCATGAGTTTGACCAGCCTGGCCTTCAAAATTACAGAAAAAAATCTTTTGGAATGGGCTGACTAGAAGGCTCCAGCACCCTGGAGGGGAGCAGTAGAGTTGTGTGCCAAACCCAGCCCCCTTCCTCTCAAGGCTGAGGGGGCCAGATGAGCCCAGAGCACCCAGTGGTTGTCATGGAGACAGCCAGAGCCCAGCTCCCGTAACCCCTAGCAACCAGGCTGCTGCCAAGTTGAGCTTGGAGAATGGGGCAGCCTCTCCGCCCGTTTCTTGGGAGGGGTGAGGATGGAACTGAGGTGGCATCAGGCCGCCTCAAGGCTTCCAGCACCCCCAGCTAGGCGCCAAGGCAGCCGGGGACTGGGCTGCCCTGTGAGCCGGCAGTCCCCACTCTCACCTCCACCTCTCTCCAGCAGCTGGGGGCTGAGGCCACTCCCTCTAGTGGGTGACACCAGGCAGGGTGGGCTATTGGGCTGCGCAACACTCTGTCTTGACCTAACAAGGAGCAGCTTCTTCCCACCAGCAGAGAAAGGCCCCTTTGTTGGCACAATGCTCTCTGTCCCCGCACCCCCTGCCACTTCCAGTAAGACGGGGGCGGGATGTCCCAGCTAGTCCCCTGGGGAGTGTCCACCCCGGTACTGGCCCAAATGCCACAGAGAACCCCCTCCCCAGGGGAGGTGGAGAGGGTCAGGGGCCAATGTCACCACCGGGTCACTCTTCAGACCTGGGCGGTTGCCTTCTCAGTCGTCAAAAATGGAACATTTGACCATTGCCCCATGGCGGTGGCAGAACCCAAGCCCGAAGACACGGGTCATTGCCAAGGTTGAGCCCCTCTGCGTGGCCCAGGACACGCAGGTCTGTGCTCTCCCTGGTTCTGGGGGATGATGAAGACCACAGACAGGGGCGGGGCCTCGACTGCACAGACTGGGCGTAGACACAGCAGCTCCCCGTGATACAGGGCACAGGTGACCTCTGTGCACCTCGAGGTCTCCCGGTCCAGGATCTAGGATCCTTGTTCCCCAAGTCGATTCCTAGAAGGGTCCCCAGGTCAATGCTCGGGTCCACAGCAGCGCAGAAGCCGTGCCGAGTGGGTCGCCCTAGATTCTATCGAAACTACCCAGGACAGGGTCTGGATCTGGTTTCCTTCAACCCAGAACACTCCACGCTATATGGAACCCCAGTCCGTCACAGCGTCACCCCAGTTCAGACACATCCCAGCATCCACCCCACCCTGTTAAAATGGTCTCGCGATAGCGTCTGAGGCCCCAACATCCTGGGCATCTCCAGCCCGGAGCCCCCCCACTTTCCAGCGGCCACCACGGACACTGGGAGGCGTGAGCGGAGGTCCCATTCACTCTCCCGCATGCAGTTCTCAGGGGCCCCCAGGTCGCACTGACCCGAAAGAGGCGCGCGGTGGCCGCCGAGCGCAGCGCTGTCCAGCCCAGAGCGCAGAGCGCGGCCAGCAGCAGCTCGGGCGCAGCCAGGTGCGCGTGCTCCGCCAGGCCGCGGCGCGCCAGTCCCCAGCCGCAGTCCCCGCAGCCCCGCGCCGCTGCCAGCGCCGAGGCCCAGCTTCGCTGCAACATCTGTGCGTAGCTCGGCATGGGCTCTGGCGCCTCAAGCCCGGGGGTCGTCGCCGCGGCCGCCATGCCACCCGCTCGCCCGCCGTCCCCGCTGCTGCCTGCACGCGTCCCGACCGCCGCGCGCCTCCGCCGCGTCACGCGCTGCAGCCAGGCCCGGGGCGCGCTGGCCCCGCCGGAGCAGGGAGAGGGTGTGGTCGGCTCAGGCCCCGCCCCTCGGGTGCAGGGCGCCCCTCCTCCTGTGCTCCCACGGTGGTTTTTTTTGTTTTTTTGTTTTTTTGAGACCAAGGGGTCTTTGGGCCCTGGGTGGTCCGCTGCTCAGCCTGCCACTACCCTGGGGTTCTTCTGAAGATGGCTCCGTGAGAGAGGAGGCTTGCCACCAAATTACCGCCCTGAAGGTGAGGACAGACCGATCTTCACAAATTATCTTCTGGCTCCACTCACACAAATACATCAATGCAGTGAGAATTTAAAAAGGGTTCTGCCCATGCCTGGTCCGCACCACCCTCGGCCTACCGGGCTCCTTCTGTGCTCTGCGCCTGGGTCTGCAGTTGCAGCCAGCTCTGCGCCTGTCCGTGTCCAGCGTCTACAGGCTCACTGGTGGAGCGAGGAGCTGACAGATGGTGGAGGAGTTACCTGGAGGATCGCCACGGGCCATCTGGAGCCAAAGCTACCAAGATTAGCCTGCTCTGTCTCCTCTACTCCATTGATGCCTCCAGCCCCATGGCCTCTTGTGCTGACCATCCAACTGAGTGCTGCCTCAGGCCACTTTGGGTTTCTGAGACAGGGTCCCACGGAGGCTGACTAAGGCCTTGAACTCGTGAATCCCGGTTCCGCTTTCCCAGTGCTTCCAAGGCAGTATGGGCTGATCTGTGTGTGGCAGCTGAACTCTGTGCGTTCGTGCTCACTCCACCAATGGAGCGACATCCTCCACCTCATGCATGTGTGCCCTCACACATGCCAAGTGCACAAGTGTGGAGCCCAGACGTCCACTATCTTCCTCCATCAGTATTTTAAAACTTTGGTGTGTGCCTAAGTGCCCACAGGGACTGGAAGGTAGAGTCCCTGGCGATGGATCGATAGGCTGTCGTTGGCTGGGTGGACATTGCCGCTGGGATCAGAACCTCAGTGCTCTGAACTGCTGACCCGCCCTTCATTGAGGCAGGGTCTCTCACTGATCCGACAAGACCAGATGGCCAATGAGTCCTCAAGAGCCCCCCAGCTCTGGGGTCACAGTCAGGAGCCACCTGTGCCCTTGGTTTTCACATGGGTACTAGGGATCTAAACTCAGACTCTCATGCTTTTGGAGAAGGCACACTACTGAGCCATCTCACAGCCCCTTGGTGTTCAGACAGGGCCTCACGATGGAGCTGCACTGGCCTCGAACTCCCAACCCTCCCACCGCCCCCTCAGGAATGCCTGAATGGTAGGTGTGGCGCACCTCGAACTACTCCTGACTGTAGACCCAAGTAGGTAAGCAGTTCTTGCACTTTCTCCTGAGTTATCAGCTGGCGGGGTATAGACTGGGGCCCTTCCAGTCCCTCCTGGCAACCCCTGGTGCTATCTGGCAAACATGGTGCCCATCTGTAAAGAAAGACGCCTGCTGAGCCTTTCTCCTTGGCAGTGGAGGTGAGATGCCGACCCAGGAGAGGTGTGGGCGTGACTTGCGGTGTAGGCCTAGGACAAGGGCTCCTGGGCACTGGGGCTTGAGCAGCCAGCAGGGCTCAGTGCTGAGGCTGCTGGGTCCTAGCAGGGCCCATGCTGGGCCCACTGATGTCCGTGTCCCTTCCTGCCACAGCGCCGGGTGTCAGCGGATGCTCTGCTCTGTAGTGACTTCTGAGCTGCTGTCAGGTGGCTACTCCAGCATAAAGGTGAGGCCACAAACATGACTAGGGGCCCAGAGCCAGCTCACCAGAATGCTTGTCCTCTAGAGCCTCGCCTGATGACACAGCCCGCAGAGGACCATCGCAGCACTAATTAGCCCTCATCCTTCCTGTCCGGCGGGAGCTTGTGTGCTCAGGGCCTCTCGTTGTAGCTGAGCCTGGTAAGCAGGGCCCAGAAGGGGTCAGTCCTGGCTGATGGCGCTGGCAGTGACCCCGTGACCATTGTGTTACGCAGTGGTGGCCCTGACAGCCCTGGAGTGACTTAAAACATCCTTCATGATGGCTGCCTTGATGGGCCTGTACCTCAGTTCCCCTGCATGCTGCAGCTACCTGGGGTTGTTTGTAGGAAAGACTGGGGACTGAGGGATAGGGAAGGCTCAGGAGCCGTGGCGAGGAGCCAGCTCGGGAGCCGTGGCGGGGTACCCAGGAGTCTGGAGTGTAGGAATGGTGGTGTACAGTAAGGCAGGACCCTCAGCCTCTTTCCTCCAAGTCTCGACCCACATCCTTTTATGAGTGGCCAAGTGAGCGCCGGGTAGGTATCAGGCAGAGAGATGGTGGACAGACTTTATTGGCAGACAAAGAAGTGACCACATCAACTGGCACACAGCTGGGGTCACCAGGGCATTTCCTCCTCAGGTGCTGGGCGCATACTGCAGTGCCAGGCGATCAAAATCGTTCTCCTGTGGCAGGAGATGGGACACTGTGCATGAGATGGCTCAGCCTTCTCCCACCAGGAAGGCGTCACCATCCCTCGCTCCCTGCTCACCTTGGCTTGGTACTCCTTGATGAAGGGGTGGGCTCTGTGTGCGTCCTTCAGCTGTGACAGGTATCGGTTTGTCACCTGGGGGGGGGGGGTTAGCCAGATATGGGGCTCAAAAGCTGGGGGCCCATAGGCTGGGTGAGCAGGGAGAATAGGCATGGAACCAGCGGAACACAGACGCACAGACAGCCACCCCAAGAGCTCTTCTGCAGGAGCCCAGGCAGCTAGGCCGGGTACAGGCCAGCCTTAGGTGTGGAGCAGAGGTCCCAAGGAGGAAGTGGCTGTGGCAGGAAGGGACACACTGGGGAGCTAGGCTGCTGAAGCTCTTTGAGCGGACGGGTCGTCATTTCAGGACAGTGGCTCTCCACCCTCCTAACACCACAGCCCTCTAATACAGTTCCTCATGTTGTGCTGATCCCAAACATACAGTATTTTGTTGCTATGTTAGAGCTGTAATTTTGCTGCTGTTATGAATCGCCATATAAATATCTGACATGCAGGCCGTCTCATCTGTGACCCCCAGATCGAGAACCTCTGTCCCAGGATCTGAAACTAAGGAGGCTCTAGCTGATTCCTCAGCCCTGAGCACGGGTGACTCAGGCTCAGCAGGCTGCGTCCTGCTTATCTATGCCGAAAGCCACAGCAACTTCCTCTTTCCCCTCAGGTCCCCACTGGACTCTGCCTGTCCTGTTGCTATCTCCACCACCATCCTGAAGGGGCTTAGGCCTAAGTCATGCTACAGCCTACCTCAGGGGGCTTGCCCAGGTGCTGAGACAGTACAATGAGGTTGATGAGGGTCTCAGGGTGGCCGCTGTCCTGGAAGCAGATGGGGGACAGGCAATCAGCAAACTCAGGCTCTGAACCCACAGACCAACATCTGTCTGGGGTCAGACAGCAGGCAGCCTAAGCCACCATAGGGAGGGTGGGTGGAGTCAGCTGTCCCAGAGTCCTTTCCTATGCACTCTGCAAGGCAGAGGGGCCGAGGCCTTGTGCCTCCTGCTCAGCCATCTTCCAAGCTTTGTGGGCTCCACATGAAACTGTGAAGGCCTACCCCCAGCAGTTGATGAGGGAGTGGCCCTTCTCCATCAGGGCAGGCCAGCTCCAGGTGAAGGCTGCGGGGAGCAGATGGGAACCAAGATGCACCAAGTCCCACAGCAGTGTACTTGTGTCTAAAATCCCCAAGGCCTGTGGCCACAAAGGCTTCTGCTGACCTCAGGTAAGGCAGGAGAGCACCATCTACTGCTGCGGCATGGACACTGTCCGAAAGGAGCGAGCTGGGTCTGGCGCAAGCAGCAGCATGGTGCACAAGCCCGGTGGCACCCCAGCAACAATCGAGCAGACTTCCCCTTGGGGCGCTCACTCCGTGCATGACTTGGTTTGAGGACTCATAATCCTCCTGTTGTAGGTTCCTGAGTGCTGTATTGACAGGCCTTCCCCTCAGTCCTTCCTCAAGTCATTCCAGAGCCTTATGGACATAAGGGCTCTACCTCCAAGCAACGCCAGCCAGGGGATACCTCAGCCCCTGCTCCCAGCGTCTGCCAGTGGGGGCTCTTCAACTTTTTTGTTTGTTTCTCTATAGCCCTGGCTGGCCTGGAACTCACTGTGTAGACCAGGCTGCCCTTGAACTCAGAGATCACCTGCCTTTGCCTCCCGAGTGCAGGGATTAAAGGCATGCACCACCATGTCCAGCTGTGCCTCTTTGATTTCAAGTCAGGCCCTTCACCCCAGCCCTCTGGACACCAACAAACAAGGATTGAGGGGTGAAGGGTCTCCCTGGAGAGCCCCACAGCGGACAGCTGAGGAGCAGTGGGTCTGGAGACTCACTACTCAGGCCACCGCGTCTTCCATCTCACGACCGGCTATGACTGGAGTTGTCACTTGTTTGGGGTACAGTAGGTAACGGGGTGCTGGCACGCCCCACCCACCTTGTCCAGCGCCTCCTGCAGCACTCCCTCTGCGGTCTCCCAGCGGCCCTGTGCGGAGTGGCAGGCCGCCTGGCCGTTGAGCAGCAGCAACGTGGGCGAGCACTTGTCGGCCAGCTCCTGGAATATGTAGTAGGCTTCTTGCAGCTTCTCACCACCCTGCGGGGACACCTATGTCAACTGCTGGTCACCTGCTGGCCCAAGATGCTCCACAACGCAGCCCAGGAAGAGTCAACTCAGCTCAGGCCCCTGTTCCCTTCCTGTGGGAACCCCATGTGAGGGCTGTGAGACAGGCCAGGAGTCCCTCCCTGCCACACTGCCCAATTCCAACCACTACTAGATAATCTGGAAATGGTTTCCAGGGATGTGGTGTGTATGTGCTGGGACCACAGGGACACTGAAGTGGGGTCACCTGCTCAAAGGCACCCTGGGACACAGACACACTGAATCTCAAAACAGCACTGAGGCCTGTCAAAGCTGGCCTATCGCCCCAGCTCCTCTGAGGGCCGAGACAGGAGGACTGGAGTTCAAGCCTTGAGCTGGTGAGATGCTTCAGCGGGTGAAGGTGCTTGCTGCCTGCCAGGTGGAGGAGCCCCGCACGTGCACGCCCGTCGCAGGAGACTTGGGCACACACAGCTCAAGGCCTGCCTGCCTGCCCACAGCAACCCCAAAGCCACTGTCAACAATCTTATGAAGCCCTGTCTCAAAACAAAAATTATTAATGTTTTTTGGCTTTCTAAGAGAGGGTTTCTCTGTGTAGCCTTGGCTGTCCTGGAACTCACTCTGAAGACTAGGCTGGCCTCGAACTCACAAGAGATTCGCCTGCCTCTGCCTCCCGAGTGCTGGGGATAAAGGTGTGCGCCACCGCCACATGGCTCAGAAATAAAAAATTAATTCTGAAACATGTCAGGGGCTGAAGACAGCCGCCAGAGAACCTTGCCAGTGAGCAGCTGGCAGCACCTGCTACTCTTTAAAAGGACCCATTCTCAGCACCCACTGGGCACTGCACAGCTACCTCTGAAGGACCTGACACCTTCTTTCGGCCTCCTGGGCACTGCATGCATATGCACACATATTCATAAAGGGGGGGGGTGAGCCAGGTGAGCGAGGGGCTGGACCTCAGGACCACAGGGTAATATGGTCCTCAACCAGCCTCAGCCACATGGCTAATCTGGGCCATGTGAGACTTGTCTTTAAAACAAAACAAAACAAAATCCCTCAAAACTAAATTTACATAACAGTAAGTAAAGTCTGCCAGGCACGGGTAAGAACCTGGGCTCCAGGCCAGTCCCATTAAAGAAGAAATACTCCCAAACTGAGAATAAGGAAGTAAACCTCCAAAACCCTGGGGTCATTCCAACCCAAGAGGAGGACCAGAGCTTGGGCTCTTATAAAGACTTACTGACAAAAAGAGCCCAGGAAAGCAGGCTAAGCCCAGGAACCAGAACAGGGCAGCCGCCAGGAGATAGGACAGGGTGAGCTAAGGACGGCCTGCCTGTCACCAGTCCAGTTACAGGAGCCCCAAGAGCAGAGCAAAGACGCTCAAATCGAGGAGGCCTGGGGAGCTGGCCAGCTGCCCGACTTGGACCACTCTCTCTAGGTGCCTCCTCCATTATTTGCAGGGCTCGGCCATTAGGCTGCGGGTAAGGCATGGCTGAACAGAAGGCACAGCCATGGGAGAGACACTTCTCAGGCTCCAGACCCCACGCCTGCGGGGCTTACCACAGCCAAGTTGACCCAGGCAGTGGCTAGCTGGGTGAGGGTGGCATCCTCATCCTGGTCTTGCATCTTTTTCAGCTCCTTCCTAGGACATAGGAGACCAGAGGCTGAGTGGCCTGGGGTCCCAGAACCTGGAGACAGACCTTGGCACACTCTCCTGCCAGTCTGTGTCCAGCTGACATGGAGAGGACACGGCTGGTCCACCTGCTGCCCTGCATGGTGGGACCCAGAGATGCTCCCTGGGGACGGAGCTCAGGTGTGTGCTGTGGGGTGGCCCCGGGCTTTCCAGGCTCTGGAACTGCTCCTCTGCCCCAGCATCAGCCCACTCATCCTGCCACACTCTGACCGGACCAGGCCTCCCACATGGCTGTGCAGACGCCCCAGCACCCTGCAGGACAGTCTCCACCCACAGCATTACAGAGGGACACAGGCAGAGCACCCACACTCTTGTTCCCAGCAAAGGACCCTGGGGGAGGCATGTCACTTGTATGAAGAAGAAATGAGAAGCATCAGGGAGGTGAGGCTGACATCTGGGCACTGTGGTCCTGGCCGTGGCTCACCGAGCTAGGTCCAGCCTGTCCAGCTTGAGGAGGATCTGAACCGTCATGGCAGTGCTGTGGACAAGGCAGAGGCGGCGGTCAGCAGGCTCCCAGCCTCACCAAGAACAACACCCCACTCTGCCAGGGTGCTCACAGGGATCTGGGATCTCCATGGCTCCACGGGGGCAGACATGCAGGTGGACCATGCTGAGCACACTCCCAGGCCAAGCAGAGGGGCTGAGACCCTCTTGGGGTGAGAGCCTCTTGGGGTGGCTGACGCCTAGAACACCTTCACCTGCCCTCACAGCCTCCGCCTCTGCTCCCAGGAAGACAGAGAAGCACGTGGCCACTTGTCCCTTCTAGACAGGAGTGCACCCAGCCCAGCAGCGGCTGACTCCATCTGTACCCTTCTATTCACTTCTCCTCCAGTTCCAAGATGGAACCTGGGATCACTTGCCCTTGTTATCTTTCAGACAGGACTCCATGTAGCTCAGGATAGACTCAAATTTGAGATTAGCGGAGGGTGACCTTCAATTCCAGATCCTACTCCTTCTACCTCCAAGTTCTGGGATGACAGGGAAATGTCCTTGCCGGCCCCACTCCCAACTTGAAATAAGCTCTCTCACTGTGTTGCCTAGGCTGGCCTCAAATCCTAAGGCACCTGAGAGATGCTATAATGCCTAATGACTGTTTAATCATCAGGGTCCACATGGTGGAGAGAACCAGCTCCCACAAACTGTCCTCTGGTCTGCAGCACACACATGCACTGTGACTCCCCACATATCTATGTCTACATGCCTTGATTTGCTTCCCTCACCTTTCTAGGAGCTGGGATTTTAGATATGTGCCTCGCCTGCTTATCCTAATTTCGTACCTTTTATCTTCACTTTTCAGTAACTTTAGACTTGTTTGTATTCCCACCTTACGCTCCCTCTGGGATCCTTCCCTCTCTTTGTATCTTCTCTGCGTGTGTCTGCGTGTGAGGCTATCAGAGGACAACAGTGAGACGCTGTCATAGACAAGCTAGCAGGAAGCAGGCCCCAGGCCACTCACCACTCAAGGCTGTCTCCCTGGTGCAGGGTGCGCAGGGCTGCATCTGGGTTCTGGTCGTGGAAGTAGACGGAGGCAGCCATGAGCAGGAAGGTGGTGTTGGTCACGTCCACACTTCTGCTCATCTCACGGTCCAGCTCCATCACGATGGCGTCCCTGTGGGATGTGGCTGCTCTGAGGGAGGCTAAGGCGGGAGTGGCCGCAGCCCTGACTGTGAGGGCTCCCACTCTTCAGGAGCCCAAGGCGTGTCAGTGCAGGGGTGCACAGCAGCGAGCAGAAGAGCGGCCTAGCCATCTTTACAGAGCACCAGGCAACCTAAAACACCACAACAGTGCCCAGCCCTTGACGCCTGGAGCCATTCATTCTCATGCAGATGGCAAAACAGGTTGAGAGAGCTGGGAACAGGCACGCCAGGCTGGCAGCAGAGGGATGCACGAGACAGAAGTTGTCATCCTCTGGGGGCTGAGAATCCTCCGGGCCCCTGCCCAGGCCTTGTGCTGAGCCCACCAGCAGGCCTGAGCTGTTGTGAAGCAGGCAGGATACACTGACCCTGGTGGGGGCCAGACGGCTGCTAGGAAGACAGTGCTCTCGGGTCCCTCACAGGTTGGGCCTGAGGCTCTGGCACAAGGCTTGGTGAACTGTTCCCAGAGACCCCAAGCCCTTTTCTGTGCTGGGAATGGAAGCCGAACCCACGAGCATGCAACTCACTCAACATACAGTCATGCCCCAGCCTCACACAGCACTGTGCAGTAGGGTCTACCTCTACCTCCACTAAGTGGGCGAGGGAAATGGAGATAGCAGGAAGTGAAGGGGTGGGAGGAAAGAGCACCTCGCCCCCTTTCTGCAGGCTGGGGCGGACCCAGGGCTCCAGGCCAGGTGGGCCCGGTGCCGCCTCCCCTGCCAAGCCTCACCTCCGGTTCTCACTGGCGAGGCACTCAGCAAACATGCGCACAGCCTGGAGCTCTGGGGCCGAGGAGGGCTTGATCTCGTCCAGGACCACACCATACTTCCTCTACGGTCACAGAGGCACATCAGTCCTTCCTTCCTGAAGGATGTATGTTCCCAACCCATGGCCAGCATCACCAACACACTGCGCAAGCCAGCACAGTGTCACCTGAGCCAGCAGCGGCAGCAAGGTGGCCAGGTTTGCCTTTACCAGTCACACATGTGCCCACTGCCGTGGCTGGGACCACGGTGTCTGCAGTGTGGGGATAGAGGGCGTCTGCTGTGCCCCCCCTGGCAGCCTCTTCCTGACATGTGTGGCTACTTCTGCAGCCACGCTGTCCCTTGCTGTAGTCTCTCTCGCCCAGGCTGCTCTCAGACTTGTAGTGATCCACCTGCCTCAATCTTCCAAGTGCTGGGGATCACGTACGTGTCACCATGCCCTCTTGAAAAGTCACACCAAGTTTCTCCCTGATCCACACAGAGAAGCAGGAGACCTGGGATGGGGCTGGTGACACACATTCTGTGCTGAGGCTGTCTGTGAGGCGCCACTCCCGGGCACCTCAGCCTGCCCTGGGCCAGAGTGAAGACGGCCTTTCCAGAGATTCCTAGAAATCTGTGTTTTTGAGCAGGACCCTGATGTGCAGCCCAGGCTGCTCTCAAACCTGTGCTTCTCCTGCCTCTGGCTCCCTAGCCCTGGGGTGACAGGCCTGTTCCAACCTGTGCAGCTTCCGCTTGGTTTAGAGCGAATAGGTGAAAATACACCTCGCTATTTCATGCTGGTAATGATGACGGTAGGCATGGTGGCGCAGGCGAGGCGGAGGCAGGAAGTGCCATCTTGGGCTGCATAGCGAATCCAAGGCTAGCCTGGGTTATGTGAGACCACTGCGCAAGCCTGATACCTGAGTTAAATTCTCAGGACCCACGCAATGGAAGGACAGAATGGAGTCCGACAAGTTGTCCTCAGACCACACATACCCACCCCTCCCACAATGAAGAACCCTGACTCAGGCCCTGGCCTGCCTGTCCACAGCTTTCCTACAGATCACCTGTGCCCCTCCCGAGGCCACCTACACTCACCTGTGCGAGATACGCTCTGTACAGGAAGACATCCCTCTCCACTTCTCTCTCAGGACTGGACAGCTGTGGAGAGAGGGGCAGAGTGAGGTACAGGGGCCTGCTGGTCAGCTTCCAGCTGGTACCCAGGCTAAGAGCTCTGGGCCTCAGCTGGAATCCCGGAGGCCCAGAGGCCCCAAGGGAGCCTCCAAGAGGAAACAGAGTGTGAAAACCTTAACCTCGTCTCAACCACTGTGAGACTGACGCTCCTCTGCTATCCCAGGCGTCACAATGAGCAGTGCCGTTTTGGCCACACCAGCTGCTGCATGCCAGCCCCGCTGGGTGCCCACAAGCCCGGCTCACAGCTCATCTGCATTTTGATTTTACTGTTAGGGAGTGTGGGAAGCAGAGTGACATTAAGGTTTGTCTCTGTCCTTCCTCACCTACCTATGGCATTCTCTGACTGGCTTTAACAAAAAGCTGATGGCCACTAGCTAGGCAGGGAGTGGAAGGCAGGACTTTCTGGTAGGGAGAAAAGGACTCCAGGAAGAAAGTAGGGTCTTTTTGTCAGGAGACAGAGGTGACTACAGGCCTGGGAGGATAGCTAGCCAGGTTGCAAGACCGGACTAGGTGTTCCGGTTAATGTAGATGAACTAGTTGAGAATCTGCCCAGCAAAGACCTAAACTTTAAAATACTAAAAGGACCCAATGTCTTTGTTTTTATGGCTGGCGAGTCACTAGGGCCTTATAATAATCGGTGCCCCATGTTGGGTGCCAAATGTAAAAGTGCGGGCTTTCTATGTCAGCTTTAGCTCTAAATAATTACACGGACACCTTTATATTTATTACTAACAGCTTCTCAGCTCAATCTAAATTAATCTGACTAATCCTGACACTGGCCTACTTCCCAGCCACATGGCCTGCTACCTGCCACCTTAGTCTTGCCCTGGCTGCTCCTGCTCCATCTGTGTTCTCATGGTGCCACCTCCATCTCTCTCTCTCTCTCTGCTCTCTACCTGGGACTCTCTCACTGCGATCAGAAGTTCTGCCTCAACTCTCCTCCCCAGCCATAAGCTGTTCCGCTCTTTATTAACCAATCAGAAGTGAAGAGCAATTTTACACATTGAGACAGGAGATGCTTCATAAAAATGACAATGCCAACCAACGTCTGGACTGCAACCAGATCTCTGGGTACAGGAATCAGCCTCTGAATACACAGTGCACAAAACATCCTCCAACAGGGTTTCATGTAGACAAGGCTAGCCTCAAACTCATTCTGTAGCTGAGAATAAGCTGGATCTTCTTGCCTCTGCTTCCTGCATGCTGGGAACACCACTCTGCCTGGCTAAATAAGTGACTCTCAAAGAACACTCAGAGAAGGGCACCATCAAACATGGCCAGCCTGGGGTCCCTGTGGCCACCCCCCAGCCTCCGCTGCTCTGTCTATGAAAGAGGTAGTCTCACCACCCTGTAGGGCCAAGGCCCCCAGGACACTGCAGCAGGAAATAAGGGTGCAATGGACCTGCAGACCTGCTTGGTGGAAGTTGCAGAAAGTACCAGCCTGTGATCCCAGCAGCCAGGAGGCTGAGGATGGAGGATTTCAGTTAGCTTAAGGTCAGCCAGGACTCTATGCTGGGGATAAAGAGTTCAGGCCTTCCCAGCATTCCTCAGAGCTGTACAGCTGAATGTGAAGAAGACAGCTTTAGAAGGAGTGAGGAAATTGAGAGTTGCTAGTTTTTCTGAAGCTGAAGGCCTGTATGTTCCATAGCAGAGGAATGGCTAAGTGAACTGCAATGGTGTGGGCTGAGGAGCCACAAGATGTCAGAGCACTTGTGAAGCATGTGCAGGCCCCAGCACTTCACATAAAGACAGAGGTGAGAATATGAGTTAAGGGAGACTAGACCCGCTGAAGTTTTTGGCACACAGCCAGGCCATTCTGTGGTGAGTAGATACATGCATTTATTTTAGCCAGAGCCCAGGATGACTTCTACTGAGCCTCCTACCTCAGACTCTGGAGCAGCTAAGCCCACACAATCTTGAGGGGTTCCTGATCACCACAGTTTAGCAACTAGCATCTCTCATGGGGCCAGAAGTTGAAGCAGGGAGAGGCCCTGCCATAAGCCACCCACAATCCTAGTGCCCTGCTATTAGGAGTGTGACCAGGCCACCTGTGGTCTGAAGGTTCCAGAGGGGCTGAGAAGGTGTCTTGGGAAGAAAGCTGAAGGACTTGCCTGAACTATGACAAGACACCCTGAGGTCCCCAGACAGAGACTGGGGTGGCTGGTGTCTGAGGCGAGGCTGTGGGGGGCCTGTGGTAGGTGTAAAAAGGAAAGATGAGGGGCTGGAGATTTGGCTCAGAGGTTAAACACTGGCTGTTCATGCAAAGATCCTGAGTTCACGTCCCAGCAACCACATGGTGGCTCATAACCACTTATAGTAAGATCTGGTGGCCTCTCCTGGTGCGCAGGCACACATGTAGGCAGAATGCTGCATAAGTAATAAATACATAAATCTTTAAAAAAAAGAAAAAGGAAAAGGAAAGGTAAGACAGAGATACGCCAAACTCCATTCAACACCGGGCAAGGACACAGGGCGGGGCCAGAGAGCGTCTGACAGGCACACAGGGGCCCTGGTGTCATCCAAAACCCAAAATAAAACAACAACAACAACAAAGCAGAAAGAAGGAGAGGAGGACGGGAAGATGCCTGTGCTCACAGAGGGTCACTGAGGTGGATGGGCCCGTTACTGGTAACTCAACATGCTAAATATTCACTGTCCCGCATTCCTACAGTTCAGAATCAGGGACTTACACACCACCACCCAAGGAAAGCAGCCAGAGGCAGGCATAAAGGTTCTGAGTATGACAGGACCCCACACCTGGCTGTTCTGAGATAGGAGAAGAGCCAGGGACTAGAGAGAACCTTCTAGGAGCTCAGGAAGTCATCAGCCAATACATACCCACTGAAAAGCTAGGAAATGGGACTGGTCTGCACCCTAAACAAAACACAGAGCCACCAACATTTTAGCTTGGTAAGAACTATGCTACAAGCCGAAGCCATGGCCCAGCCCATCACTGTCCCACCCTGGAATGCTAGGCTGTTTTCACCAGTCCTTTCCACAGCCCATTCTCCTGCCATTTTCTGACTGTCTGCTCTGTCTCTGTTGCCAAGGCTAAGGTACCAAGAAACCTTGGAGTTCTATCAACTCCATCTCCCACTGAGCCCAGCAGGGGTATGTTTCCTACATGTATGTGCAGGGAGGAATGAGTGACTGGGTGACCTTGTCAAGAACAGCCTGGCTATTACAAACACTGCTCTCATCTTTTATGAACTAAAGACAGGGTGGGCGCTGTGGCACATCCTGCATATGGAAGGCTGAAGCAAGACTGCTGAATCTGAGGACAGCCTGGGTTATGTGAGACTGTAAAACAGAATCAGGGCTGGGATTTAGCTGGTAGAGCACTTGCCTCGAAGCTGTGTGGCACTGAATGAACTGGGTGTGCACACCTGTGATCCTGCCACTCCAGAGTGGAGCCAGGAGCATCAGTAATCCGGTGTTCTTCAGCAGCATGGGGAGTTTGAGGCCATCCTAGAGAGCTTTTCTTCCTTTTATAACTATACTCTCTTTTTTTCTTTTTTAAATGGGGGTTAGAATTCATAAGGTTTCTATGTTTCAGCCCTAGCAGTCCTGGAACTCCCTCTGTAGACCAGGCTGGCCTTGAACTCGAGACCCACCTGCCTCTGCCTCCAACTACCCCGGGGATTAGAGGTGTGCGCCACCACTTACAGCTTAGGCCTATTTTATTATTTAATTTCTTTCTTTCTTTTTTCTTTTGGTTGATTGTTTTCGAGATAGGCTTTCAAGATAGCCTTGGCTGTCCTGGACTCATTTTGTACACCAGGTTGGCCTCGAACAGGCTGGCAGATCCGCCTGTATCTGCCTCCCTGAGTGCAGGAATCACAGGTGTGAACCTCTTCGCTCGGGCACAGGCCTATTATTTCTTAAGACAGAACTGCAGTATTATCCGATTGACCTACACCCAGGCAGATCAGGCTGGTCCTGAACACAGAGATCGGCCTGCCTCTGCGTCCCAAGCGCTGTGATAGAAGGCACACACCACTATGCCTGGCTTTAGACACTTAAACAAGAACGAGAGAGGAGGGGGAGAGAGAAAGGGAGAGGGAAAGAAAGAGAGACACGAAACGAACTAGTAAGAGGTTTTTAAGATGGAGCCAGTGGCTCACACCTGTCACTTCACCAGCACCCTGACTTCAAGTCTGCCTGGGCCCCTGTCAATCAACCAATTGAATTTTACGAGCAACGCACAGGGGTGCAAGCCTGTCATCCCAGCACTGAAGGGGTGGAGAATGAAGGCGCAGGACTTCAAGGTCAGCCTCGGCTACTGAGTTCAAAACCAGCCTTGGCTATAAAAGAAACCGCGTCCGCCGACCAGAGCCACGGCACGCGCCGGAAGTAGCGCCACCTGCCGCCCACCTTCACACGCTGCGCCTCGTTGATGCACTGCTGGTAGCTACCGATGTAGAAAGCGTTCTTCACGTCAAACAACTCGTCTACATCTCCGGAGCCGCCAGAGGCCGCGCCGGGAGCCGGAGGAGCCATGTCACCAAACCTCTAACCGGACCTCTTCCTGGGAGACACGTAGGCCGGAAGCAGGGCACCGCCTCCGGGAACTATGGGAAACGTAGTTCTACGGTACAATAGGATGCTTTATAATGCAAACCCTCCCAAGAATTGTAGTTCCAATCCAATCAACAAGCACGAGGCCCTCAGGCCCAAAACGCCAGAAAAGCGGTCAAAGCTGGGATTGGCTGAAGGATCTGGGGAGGGTGACTGCGCTGTGCCTCTCCGTGACGTCACATTTATTTGCCAACCTAATTTCTCGGCTTTCCCAGGCGGGATCGCGCCACGATGTCGTGACGTCACATTCGCGCGCCGGAAGTCTTCATTAGGTTCCGTGTGCTGGTCCGCAGCATGGCGGGGTTCGCTGAGCTCGGGCTGTCGTCGTGGCTCGTGGAACAGTGTCGGCAGCTGGGGTTGAAGCAGCCCACTCCGGTGCAGCTCGGGTGCATCCCGGCCATCCTGGAGGGTGAGTCCTCTTCGCTCTTTTCGTACCTTTCTTCGTCCTCTGTTCCTTAGCCCCACTTGCGTTCCACGAATCAGAGGTGGTATTGGATGTTTCGGAACCCTGACCCCAGCGTTGGCATTTAGGATGCAGATGTCACACAGGCGATAGCATCTCTGAAATTTTCGTATTACTCGAGCATTGGGAGAGTTTGAAGAATGACTACTCAATGGCACTGAAAAAATAGAGTAGACCTGGCTTTGACTTAGCAAACAGAAACAGAAGCCATCAAACTCCAGGTAAAAATCAGAGCAATTTGTTTGCGTCAATGCTCTTCTGCCCAGTTTGCTTTTACCATTAAAGAGACACCCGGGCATGGCGACTCGCACCCATCCCAATACTGGGGAGGGGGAAGTAGGAGGATCGAGTTCAGAGTGATCCTCAGCTCTGTAGCAAGTTCCTTAAGAAAATTTACTTCAAACAAGGAATCACAATAATTGTCGGAAATTAGATAATAACACTCAAGGAACTAGTGAAAATGATACAGTTTAACATTCCATTCTGCAGAAAGGGGCGCCAAGCATAGAGCAAAGGAAAAATGGCTGGTATGCTGATTTCAAGCAAGTTTTTGAAGCCTTTCCTCAAATCTCAGGGATTCCTGACCTTTTCTCCAGTAGACCTGTAGGATTGTCCCCTTCCCGAGTTCCCCACCCTGTTAGTTTGTGATTTGAGGTTGCCCCCTGTTCTGACCCTGGGCTCAGTCACATAGCTGACCACCCGTAACTCTCCAACAATTAGAAATCTACAAGATATGGGCACCATCCACCAGCTAAGAGAGAGAAGGGCCCAGCGCCCCTGCTCATCTCTAACTGATGAACTCTAAGTATTCCTTATACTTGAAAACAGACCACAGCCATCTATTTCTTACAGTAAAGAGTGAATGCCCAACAGACTAATCACGGCCCTTGTTTCATGGCGATACTGTTTTGCCTTCTGCCCAGGTCGGGACTGCTTGGGCTGTGCAAAAACAGGAAGTGGCAAAACAGCGGCCTTTGTACTTCCCATCCTGCAGAAGCTGTCTGATGACCCTTATGGCATCTTCTGCCTGGTCCTGACTCCCACCAGGTGAGCCGAATCTGCCCCCAGGGGCCTAATCTGACTGGGTTTACTTGAAGCAAGTGCCCTGACCTTGTGTGAAATGGGAAAAGAATCATCCTAATCTTGTAGGGATGCAGAGTCTGGGAGGGCCTAACAGTGTGTGTGAGGTGTTCCTAGGACTCAGGAACTGAGTCAGGAAGGAGCTGCTGCAGTCTAACAGCCAGGGAAACAAAACGATGTTCTTGGGCCAGGAAGATTGCTTAGCAGCCAGAGGTGTTTGTCTATAAGCCTGATGACCTGACTTCAGTTCCTGGGGACCCCACCCACATGGAGGGAGAGAGAACTGACTCCCACAGGTTGGCCTCTGTCTGCCAGAGTACTACAGCATACATGTGCACACCCACACAAACAAATAAGTGTAATAAATATTTTCAAGAGATTTGTAGGTGTGTAGGTTCCTGTGTGCATAGGTTGAGAGGGCCAGGGGACAGAAAGGATGCTATTGGAGCACCTTGAATGTGGGTCTCAAGTGTCAAACAGAGGGTTAGATTGTATGTGTCTTTACATGTGGGCTTAAGTTGTGTAGAGGCCAGAAATTAACCTCAGGCATGTTTCTCAATTGCTCTCCACCTTATTTTCTTTCTTTCTTTTTTAAAAAAAAAAAAAAAGGTTTTATTTTTAATAATATGAATGTGTTCTGTTTCTGTGTGGGTATCTGCATGTGAGTGTAGTGCCCACAGAGTCCAGGAGAGGGTGTGAGGTCCCTTGGAATTACATGCTATTGTAAGCTGCCTAATGTGGATACTGGGAACTGAACTGAGGGCCTTTGCAAGAGTAGCAACTTGCTCTGAACCATTGGGTCATTTTTTGAACTCCTGTCTACCACCACCACCACCTCAGTGTGTATCTCTGCCTGTTCTAGAACTCACTATGTAGACCCAGCTGGCATTGACTCACAAAGATCCTCCTGCCTCTGCCTCCAAAGTGCTAGGATTAAAGGAGTGTGCCACTACACAATGGCAAAGACTTGTTTACTAGTTATGTGTGGTGACACACACCTGTAATCCCAGCTCCCAGAGAGGCAGAAGCAGGCAAATTGCACTGAGTTTGAGGCCTGCCTGGGATATATAGCGAATCCAGGACAGCCAGGACTGTTAGAGAAACCCTGTCTCAAAAACAACCAAAAAGAGAAAAACAACAAGATTTGTTTATTTACGTGCCTTGGATCAGAAGACAGCATTAAATCCTACTATAGACAGTTGTGAACCACCATATGAGTGCTGGAAATTGAATGCAGGACCTCTGGAAGAGGTCTTCCTTAGCTACCTTTTTGCCCCCACCTTCTATTGATTGATTGATTGATTGATTGATGGATGGATGGATGGATGGATTGATGCAAGGTTTCTCTGTGTAGCCCTGGTTGTCCTGGAACTGGCTTTGTAGACCAGGCTGGTCTCGAGCTCAGAGATCCACCTGCCTCTGCCTCCCAAGTGCTGGGATTAAAAATGTACCACCACCGTCCAGCCACTCCCATCTTCTTTATTATTTTTACTTACTTACTTACTTACTTACTTATTTGAGGCAGGGTTTCTCTGTGTAGCCTTGCTGTCCTGGACTCACTTTGTAGGCCAGGCTGACCTTGAACTCACAGAGCTCCACCTGCCTCTGCCTCCCAGCATGCTGGGATTACAGGCATGGGCCACGTACCCAGCTTCCCATCTTATTATTTTTTTTTTTTTAAGATTTATTTATTAACTATGCATATAGTGTTCTGCCTGCATGTACACCTCCATGCCAGAAGAGGGCACCAGATCTCATTATAGATAGTTGTGAGCCACCATGTGGTTGTTGGGAATTGAACCCAGGACCTCTGGAAGAGCAGCCAGCACTCTTAACCTCTGAGCCATCTCTCCAGCCCTCCATTTATTTTCTGAGACAGCATCTCTCACTGAACTTAGGGCTCTTAACCGGCCGGGTTGGCTGGCCAGTGAGCCGCACTCCTGTGTCAGTGCCCACTGAGGAGAGAGATACGCTGCACATCTGAACCCGGGTCGGCTTGCTTGCACAGCGAGCAGTCTGCGGCTGTGTGCTTATTCTGTTTGTGTGCATATACCTGAAAGAATTGCTTCTCTCCTCATGTGTGTCCTGAGGATGGAACTCAGATGTTAGCTTGTTCCTTACCTGCTGGGACGTTGCCATTCCCTAGAACTGATTTTGAGGAGGCCATCAGCGTTAGGGAAGTGGAGGCCATGAGGAGCCTGGGGGAAGGCAGGGGAGATGAACACCGGTGTTCACTGACCCAGGCGCTCTTTGCACCCACAGGGAGCTGGCCTACCAGATCGCGGAGCAGTTCCGGGTGCTGGGGAAGCCCCTGGGCCTGAAGGACTGCATCATTGTCGGCGGCATGGGTATGGGGGCGGCGAGGCGAGGCCGGGCTGTGGGCCTGCTCACCCCGCCCGCCTGCTCAGTCTCACTTCTCCGCCCACTCCAGACATGGTGACACAGGCTCTAGAGCTCTCCCGGAAGCCACACGTGGTTATCGCTACCCCCGGGCGCCTGGCTGACCACCTGCGCAGCTCCAACACTTTCAACATGAAGAAAATTAGGTTCCTGGTTAGCCGCCGGTGCTCCCTGTCAGGGGCCTGGGGCAGGAGGCTGGGCTCAGAAGACGTGTGGCAATTCTCTCCTCTCTCCTCCCTCTTTAAGACAGGGTCTCTCTGTAGACCCACTGTCCTGGAACTGTCTATGTAGATGTGTGCCGCTGTGCCGGCTGGGGGCCGTTCTTCACAGGTCACTGAGCAGAGGGCTAGAAATCAAGACAAAGGCCAGCTGGGCGTGGTGGGCCTCACCTCACGTTCCATCCCTGCACTCAGAAGGTGGGGACACAAGGACTCCTTTGAGCTCAAGGCCAGCCTGGTCTACAGTGCATTCCAGGACAGTCAGGGCCTCACAGCAAGACCCTGTCTTACACAAAGCGAAGTCCGGTAGAGACACGGCATGTGGAAGGGGGCCGCCCTAGAGGCATGCTAGAGCGGCACTCCCGGACTTGAGGCCAGGACAGTGTTCAAGGCGCTCGTTCCACGCTCCCTGAAAGGCAGGTGGTCTGGACTAGGGCTTAGCATGTGCCCCGGCTGTGTCTGCAGCCCCTCCCCCTCCAACGCAGGTGATGGACGAAGCCGATCGGCTACTCGAGCAGGGCTGCACCGACTTCACCGCCGACCTGGAGACCGTCCTAGCAGCCATTCCCGCACACAGGCAGACGCTGCTGTTCAGCGCCACGCTGACCGACACGCTCAGGGAGCTTCAGGGCCTAGCCACCAACCAGCCCTTCTTCTGGGAGGCGCAGGCCCCGTGAGTTCCGAAGCTGTGGGTGAGGGTCACAGCCCGCCAGACAGGGAGCTGAGGGAAAGCTGCTCTGCCCCCCACCTCCAGGGCTCGCACAGTGGAACAGCTTGACCAGCGCTACCTGCTGGTGCCGGAGAAGGTGAAGGACGCCTACCTGGTTCACCTGGTCCAGACCTTCCAAGACCAGACGAAGGACTGCTCCATCATCATCTTCACCAACACCTGCAAGTGAGTGATTGCCTCTGGCCTCCTGTTCCAGAGGCCCTGGCCCGGCCTTTCTCGTGTGAACATGAAGCTCTGCTAGGTGCTGCTGTGTGATTCTAGCACCCAGGAGGCAGGCAGATCTCTGAGGCCAGCCTGGTCTACACAGCAAGTTCCAGGCCAGCCAGGGCTACACAGTGAGATCCTGACTCAAAGAAAACAAGTACAGTAAACAGCTATTGGCTGTCTCAGCTTGGATCAGTGTAGAAGGTCTTTGTCTGTCCACAGGAGGAGGGGTGAAGGCTGCAGAGCAGGGTCCAGCGACTTGGGTCAGGGCAGCTTCTTGTTGGTTCTGGCTTTGAGACGCTCACAGGCAGCCGACCTAGCATCTCTACAACCTAGGTGATGTCTTGGTCAGTTCGCAGCACACCCACAGCCACCCTTTGCCCTCCAGGACCTGCCAGATCCTGTGTATGATGCTTCGAAAGTTCAGCTTCCCCACAGTGGCACTGCACTCCATGATGAAGCAGGTGACACTCTGCTCTCAAGGTCAGGGGTGTGCTCTGTGGGTAGAGTGCTTACGTGTGAGAGCGGGGCTCCATCCCCAACACTATGAACTGGGATTTACATGTATATGCATGCCTGGAATGACAGCACTCAGGATGTGAGGCCAGAAGATCAGGAGTTCAAGGCCAGCCTTGGATACATAGGAAGCACAAGGCCAGCGTGGGCTAAAGGAGACCCCGTCTTTTGAGTTTTGCTTTCTTGGGATTTTGTTGGTACTTTGGGACAGGGTCTTGGAGCTCTTTATGTCTCCTCAAACCCAGAGAGCCTCCTGGTTCTGCTTCCCCAGTGCCCAGCACAGCCCTGCCTTAAAACACGCAACCTCAGAGCTCGCCCACGCAGTCCTGCTGTCCCCTTTGGCTTTGCACTGTCCCCAGGCTCCCTCCATTTGCTCACAAACCTCTCCCACCTGTGGCACAGAAAGAGCGCTTTGCAGCCCTGGCCAAGTTCAAGTCCAGCATCTACCGGATTCTCATCGCCACCGATGTGGCCTCGAGGTGAGCAGGTTTCCACAGCTAACTGTCCCTCCCATGGGCAGTGAGGCCAGGAAGCCAGGCTTGGGCATGGGGAGGGCTGAGAGTCGGCCTTGGTCTCCCCGCATGGACTCTCCAGCTGAGCGCTCTGTACCCCAGGGGCCTGGACATCCCCACTGTGCAGGTGGTCATCAACCACAACACCCCTGGGCTCCCCAAGATCTACATCCACCGAGTTGGTCGCACAGCCCGTGCAGGTGAGCCAGGCCTGGGAGGCCGCAGTGGCAGCGCTGCGGAGTCCCTCTGTCCTTCGGAGCCGAGGCTCAGGGCCACCTTCGCAGTGCCGTCTTCAGCCTGCTGCCTCGCGGCGGTACCGGCCCAGGGGCCAGGGGGACATGTGCCCTCCTGCCTGCAACTAGGAGAGACCAGACTGCTAGGGCTAGCCTGGACCTGCCGTCCTGGCCCTGTGGCTCAGAGGCCCTGTAGGCAGCAGCCGCTCGGCCACCACTGTTGAAAGGGCTACGGAGTAGGACTAACCCTGCTTCCTGCCGGCCCTATAGAAGGCCAGGTTAGCAGAGCTGCTGCTGGCTCCCTCCAGCTCCCTGGGTGGGGCCCTCAACCTCTGAGCTGTCAGTTCCCTAGTATGCCTCTGAGGGTCTCGGCACTGTCCAGCAGGAAGGAGCCTCTTGTTAGGCCGGGTCCTGTCACAGATGTGTCCCCACAGGGAGGCAGGGACAGGCCATCACGCTGGTGACGCAGTATGACATCCACTTGTTGCATGCCATCGAGGAGCAGATCAGTAAGTGGCTGGGGTTCAGGGGAGCCGTGGGTGGGACCTGTCCAGCGCTGGGAGAGAGCCCCCTTCCCCGGCCACCCTGTCCTGGTGCTCACCCAACACAGTGAAAGGCTGCGACACACAGGCCTCAACCCTGCAGGCACGCCCTCCCCCGTGCTAAGCAGCCGCTGAGACAGACCATCTGGAGCTCCCTGCAGCAAGCTTTCCTTTCCTGAGCTCTCACTGTAAGCCACAGTGGCCTGGAAGTCTGGGGCTGTCAAGATAAGCTTGCCTCAGCTTCCCAGGTTGCGGAGATCACGGGCACATAGATCTTCCCTCATCCTCGTTCGTTTCATTTATTTATTCATTCATTTATTTGAGACAGATTTCTTGCTCTACAGAGCTGGCCTGGAACACTGACACCCCGCCTTAGCCTCCCAGTGCTGTGATGACAGACGTGCTACCAAGCTTGGCACAATGTTGCTTTTTTTTAATAGCGTCAGTCCACAATTAGTTGGATCCAGACATCCAGAACTGGGGGTGTAGGGGGCCAGGCACACTCACAGCCCAACTCACATGGCCTGGCCTGCCCTTCTGCCCGCAGAGAAGCAGCTGGAGGAGCTGGCAGTGAAGGAAGCCGAGGTCCTGCAGATCCTCACTCAGGTCAACGTGGCGCGCAGGGAGTGTGAGATCGTGAGTGTGGCGGGCTGCGGGGGTGTGGGGCGGGGCTCCCTGATTGGGGAGCAAGACCCGACCTCTTTTTCCCGTCCCCCTAGAAACTGGAGGCCACTCATTTCGATGAAAAGAAGGAGATCAACAAGCGGAAGCAGCTGATCCTGGAGGGAAAGGTGGGGAGGCCTCGGCGGGCAGGGCCAGGGATGGGGTGTGGCCAGTGGCGGTGGGCGGGGCTTGCCCCGCTCCAGTCTCAGCTGTGCGCCCTTCCTCAGGACCCGGACTTGGAGGCCAAGCGCAAGGCCGAGCTGGCCAAGATTAAGCAGCAGAACCGGCGCTTCAAGGAGAAGGTGAAGCAGACACTTCGGCAGAAGAAAGCAGCGGGTGCTGGCCGAGGGGCTCGGCCCCCGGCATCGGCCAAGGCCCAGGCCTGAGCCGAGAACCTGCTGCCGCAGGTATCCTGGGTGGCCACAGAGGACCTCAGTAAACGCTCTCTGAACTTGGAGGCCGTTGAGAAGGACGAGGGATGGCTCTGCAGGTCTCAGGTCCCCAAGCCTGTCGCCCATATGGATGACCACTGTGGCCTTCTCTCTCAGCGTCCCTGGGATGCTGGGCGGCGGCAGCCAGCCACAGCAGGTGCCAGCAACGTCACGCATGTGTACAGCCACTTAGAAATGTAATCCCGGCATAGCGTCGCTCAAGGATTCTAGAAAACTACACAGTGCAAAGCTCAGAGACAGCCGGGGGCCCCTGGGCCCTGCCAGGGCACCTTGGGAGCACAGACACCCCCCCCCCGGCTGACTAGGGCGCCGCTGGGCCCTGCCAGGGCACCTTGGGAGCACAGACACCCCCCGGCTGACTAGGGCGCCGCCTCTGCCAGGCGTGCCAGGCCCTCGCGCAGCTCGCTCAGCTCGAACAGCCGCACGTCCAGGAGCTGCGCGGCCCGGCCCACCTCCGCCCGTGCGCGTTCCCGCTCGGCCCGAGCCTCCTCCAGGCTGCACTCCATCGCCCGCAGCTGCTGCTCCAGCTCCGAGTTCCGCGTCTCCAGGTCCTGCCGTGGGAGGAAGGGGTGCAGTGGGGCAATCTGAGCAGCTCTGGTCCTGCTGGGTGTGGGAGGCCAGAGCTGGCAGAGGTCGGCCAAGTGCCGGAAAGCGCGAGGCACAGATACGGGGCCTGGAATCCAACATTCCACAGAAAAAGCTGAGCACAGGGACATGGAGAGATGGCTCACGTTGAGAGCACTGCTTGTTCTTCCAGAGGTCCTGAGTTCAATTCCCAGCACCACACAGTGGCTCATAACCATCAATAATGAAATCTGGTGCCCTCTTCTGGCATTCAGGTGTACATTAACTATGTGTAATAAATCTTTAAAAAACAAAAAACTGAACACGGTTGGCACATATTTGTCACCCCAGGACTGGGATGAGAGACTTATTTCTTGGAGCACATTGACTACCCTAAGCCATCCCAGGCCAGTAGGAGACCATTTCTAAAAACTAGATGAAGGGCTGGAGAGTTGATTGAGTGGCTAAGAGCATGAGCTGTTCCAGAGGACCTGGATTCATTTCAAAGCACAACTATATGTAACTCCAGCTGTAGGGTCCAATCCCTCTGGCCTCGGGGAGTTTACAGTATCACACATAATTAAACCTTAAAGTGCACCAGCTGTGGTAGCACAGGCTTTTAATCCCAGCACTCAGGAGGCTGAGGCAGGAGGATCTACACGTTCCAGACCTGCAGCAAGAGACTACCAAAATCAAAGAACCAAGATGCAGGTAGACACGTGGAAAGAGAGCACTCTAACCTCGTGATAAATATCTAAAAAGGTTTTTAACAAAGTGAATAGTGGAATAAAGAGGTGGTAAGGAGCCTGCCGAAACCTGAGTGGCCTGAATTCCAGTCCCTCTCACCCATGTAAAATCCAGGGCCCCAGATACAGCTAGCTGCTGAACCCCAAGGGTGGACATGTCTTTGCTGGTCACTGGTTTAGCACCCAGCCAGTCTAGGCGCGGTGAAATGGATTATCGCAAAGGATGAAGTAGACAGTAAGGAAGACCACAGAAGTCCCAGCTCAGGCCTCCGCACAAGCACTTGCATCCACATGGAGCTCTGCACACAAACACCCAAAGGACTGTCCCGAGGAGTGGCTGCCACCCACACCTCCTCAACTTTCTCCCCAGGAACATCTTGGGAAGGCTCGTCTTTGGGTGAGGTCTCTAGACGTTCCTGGGACCTCAGACTGCTCAAACGTCAAAGACCATGAGGCTCCTATCCCACTCACAGGCGGAGGGAACCTGTTCTGCCCAGGGCCGCTCTCACAGGCAAGGGCCCGCAGCCAACCTGAACCTTCTGCTGTGTCTCCTCCCGCTCAGCGGTGTCAGAAGCATCTCGGGTCCCTGTGCTCTGATTCTTCAAAGTCTGGATCTCCTAGAGCAGAAGGGGTCCCGGGTCTGCTCAGAGGCCCCTGGGACCCCGGAGCTCGCCTG
>CM053764.1:65177651-65239357 GCA_028658305.1 Pachyuromys duprasi
CTCTGCCAGAACCCAGACCCCAGCGACAAGGTCTGTCCCCTTAGTGCCAGTCAAGTCCCTGACCACAGAAATACCACACCCTGCCACCCCTAAAGCTCAGTCACGGTCACAAAACACCCTCTAGGCGCCGCCACGCCCATCCTGGCTTCAAGCAGGCTCCGCCCAGCACACCTGCCGAAGGAGCCGCACCCCTCACCCTTCCGACAGCATCTTCTTCAACCGTTCCCGCTCAGTGGGGCCAGGGGCATCTGCACTCTGGCTGCGGAACAGCTTCTCCTCTCCTGGACCGTTGGTGCTGACCAAGGGACTCGGGGGGACCTGTGCATGGGAGCCAGGACCGGGTCACAGTGAGCGCTTGCTTCAGTCAAGGATGCCGAAGGAGGTAAGCTTGATTTAGGCGAAGGCTGGGGGCGCTGGGGTGTTGACACCAGGGCGTCGGAACTGAGCCCGGAGCCCGCCCGGGTATCTCTCCCCTCCTCGCCCTCCATAGCTCCTTGGGGCCCCTGGATGGGAAACCTGCGCGCTACCTGCCTGGGTCGTCACTAACCCCACCGAACCAGATCGGAACAACCTACAGAGAAACGCGAGTCTGACAGAACTGTTCTGCGTGCACAGAAACTCAAACATCCCATTTAAAACTCAGGCATGTCCAGCAAAATGGCTCAGTAGGTAGAGCTGCTCACCGCGCCTGATGCCCTGCTGAAAGGAGAGCACGTGCACATATATGCGTACACAAATAAGTGTAGTAAGGCCATCGAGCCTTGCCATCAGCACAGTGCCACGGCCCCTGATAGATCCGGACGCCTACAGCTGCCTCAGGGGTGTGCCAAGCATGGGCGACAGGAACACCTACCTGGTGGGAGGAAAGAGCCAGGGCAGGATTGGTGAATTCTCCACCATCTTGAGATTTCTCCCGAGCCAGCCTGGCAGCTTCTCTCACTTCCTGAAACTTCTCAGCAAACTGGGGGTGAGGCAGGGGGACAGTCAGAAAGCACTTCCCCACACCTCCCCATCACATCACCCCATCCTCTGCCTGCCCTGTCACACTGGGGAAGGTTGGACAAGATCCACCCTGTGAGCACCCTGGGCATCAGGGTGACGTGGAGGGGTTTAGCAAAGCGGAGGTGACATTAGAGGTTCTGAGCCACGCCGAAGGGGACTCCCTGTTCCTGTCAGGCTGGTTCAGAGTGGACAGCCTGGGGCTGGCTGCCCATCTGCCCTTCACACCAGTATCTCACAACACAGGGAAGGACTTCCACAGCCAGAGAGCCCGCCCCTCGCCTCTCGGCTTTCCTTCTCCTAAATGGGCCAGCTGACGATAGTGCTGGTTCCCTGCTTATGGTAATGCATTTTCTTTTCACTTTAATATAGTTTTGTTTATTCAAAATAATAGGGTGGGGCTGGAGCTCGGGGGTGGGGCGTCAGGCCTTACCCTGTCACACACCGCCTCAGGCGGCTACCTCACAACTGCCAGCTACTCCAGCTCCAGGGGTCCAACGCCCTCTGCTGACACACACACACACAGAGGCATGAACATACATATCCATAAAATTAAAATAAAGGCTGGTGGCGGTGCACACCTTTTAGCCCAGCTCTCAGGAGGCAGAGGCAGGGGATCTCTGAGCTCTAGGCCTGTGTGGTCTACACAGAGAGACCCTGTCTCAAAAAAAAGAAAAAGAAAAGTGAGGCTCATGAGCTGGCTCAGTCAGCTTTCTGTTGAGCTGGTGACTCTAAGCTTGGTCCCTGGGCCTGCATGGCAGGGGGAGCTGCCTCCACTGGCTGCCCTTTGATTTTCTCAGCACACATGCACCCACACAGACACACGACACAGAAATAATACAGAAATCTAATAAGAACTTTTAAAAGAGAACTTGGTTTTTTAATTATTTTTATTACTTTTAATTGTGTGTATATACATATTTGTAAGTGTACCTGGAAAAGCGCATCAAATTGTCTCCTCCATGGAGTTTGTGAGTCACCGTGTGGGTCTGGGAATTGAACTCCCTCCTCTGCAAGAGCAGCACACACAGCACAGACTCCTAACAGAGGCATTTACCTCCACCTGCAGTGTGTGGGCACTGTGATGCTCTGAGAGGCGCAGGCAGGCAGATCAGAAATTCAAGGTGAGCCTCAGCCAGGGTGTGTGAGTTTGAGACCAGCCCTGCCTACAGAGCAGGTTACAGCCCAGCCAGCTACAGAAAAGAAAACTAAGAAAAAAGTATCTTATTTTATTTTATATGTATCGGCATTTTCTGCTATGTGTATCTCACCACCACATGGGTGCCTGGTGCCCCGGAGGACAGAGGTGCCTGAGCTCCTTGAATGGGAGTTACAGATGGCCGTGAGCCGCTGTATGAGTGCAGAAAACTGGACCTAGGTTTCCGCCAGAGCAGCCAGTGCTCTTGATCAAGAAATTATTATTATTTTTAACGAGACAAGGGCTAATCCCAGTCAGAAAGGCTGAGGTAGGAGAGATTCTGAATGAACAAATAAGCCTGTGCTGGCACAGACCTGTGGTCACAGCCCTCATGGCAGAAAGAGTTGAAAGTTTAAAGACAGTGCGATCTTGCCTTAAAACTCAAAAAATAAACTAAAAGGCCAGGCAGTGGTGGCACACACCTTCAATCCCAGCGCTTGGGAGGGAGAAGCAGGTGGATCTCTGAGGGGACCTCGAGGCCAGCCAGGTCTACAGAATGAGTTCCAGGATAGCCAGGGCTGCACAGAGAAACCTGTCTCTCAACCAAAAAAACAAAAAACAGAGGGCTGGAGAGAGGGCTCAGCAGTTGCCAGTGCTTCCAAATGAATTCAGTTCCCAGCACCTACATCATGGGCCACCGCAACAGCTACGTCTCCAGCTGCGGGGGCTCGGAAGCCATTTCCAGACCTCTGCAGGCACCAGCACACACATGGCCTACGCACGCACAAATACACACAAACACATAAAAATACATATGAAAAGAAAATGGACTCAATACCAAGTGATGATGGCAGAAGCTGCTGGGACATGGGGATGGGCCCAGTTCACGCCTCCACTTGGTGCCCCTAAGGGGGACAGGGCAAAGCCGGGGCAAGGTGCCGAAAGACAGCACTCCCCAGGACACTCAATGGGTCTTGTGATGTGTGAGCCCACCTTGAGGAACATGGGTGTCAATCACTGCCCACCTGGGTCAGCTGCTGTTCAGAGGCAAAGCCTAGGCCATAGACAGTGTTGGCTCGGCTGTCTGCCCACTGTCCGAACTTCTGAGAGGTTTTGGTGAAGGTCATGTTGGGAGTGACCGTGCTGTTGATGATGGCCTGGGAGAGAAGGAAGCAAGATTCACGATCAGCAGGAGTGACAATGACCACCATAAGCAGCCAGCTTGACAGACCAGGGTTGGGGGAGTATTCAAGGGTAAGGCCAGCCTTGGACTACATATTGGATTTTAAAAACTAAACTAAAAAACATAATTCTAGGCATCTATCTCAGATCCCTACCCAGAATCCCCCCGACCCCCTGTGAGGAGCTACAGGCAGGCTTATGTTTGGAGGATTCTTGGCCCACTGGGGTCTGGTAATAACTGAAAGTCTGAATGCCCCTGACTGAGATCCCAACACAGCTATTTCTGGAAGAAGCTAGGTCTCATTGACCCCAGACCACCCAGCCTGGCTGGTGGCTGCACTCCTGCTCCAGCCCCCTCAGACCTTGGCCCCCCCGATGCTGATGATTCGGTACACATTTCGAGTTGCATCATAGAAATAGGACACCGTGAGTGCGTGCTTGCCAGCGGGGATCCAGTTCCGCTTGGTAGTGGGGTCAATCTGGAACACGTGCGCCCGGGTGCTGAAAATTGGCTGTTCCCTGCAGGGGGGGACACAAGTTCTGCAGGCCTCTGATGCCACCCAGGGGGGCATGGCCAATCTCAGTGGGTAGACGCTCACCTGGCTGTGGACATTGGTCAGGCTGGGCTGGACCACCTCTAAGGGACACCCCAAGGGTGACAGGAGTCGCTTGTTTGTCCCCTGGGAAGAGAAGGAGCTTGTGAGCAAGGCTCCAGAGATGTTCAGGCCAAGCTGGGCCTCCTGGTAACTTCGCCACACCAGCAAGAGAGGGAGGGGACGGCACTGGGGGACAGTCCATCACTCGCCTCCTCAGCCTCAGCCCTGACTGGCCTTGCATTCCTGATCGCCTGACCTCCACCTTCCAAGCATGGGGACGGCTGGCTTGTGCCATCACACTCAGTTTGTATGGTGAGATGGCGCCCAGAGGGTCCTGTGTGCCAGGTGAGGCCTCTACCACCTAAGGAGAAGCCCCCACAACTGGGCTGAGTGTCACCAGAGAGGTGACAGAGTGCCACCAAACTGCCAGGGTAGGAGATGGCTCCCAGAACAGCCCAGTGGTCCTTGGCATGCCAATGTTACACTCACTGTCCAGGTTACCAGGAAAATGTCCTCCCAAGAGAACTCGGCATGAGGTCAAATATTCACCCCTTTCATCCACCTGCCCCCTCAGGGCCTTGCTTAAACCGGGACAATGCTGGATTATTGGTGAGAGCCTGTGGTCCTGTCTAGTCAGGAGTTCAAGGACACCTTGGACATCACTGAAAGATCCCCCACCTGTGAGAGTAAAAGTGGGGTGCTTCCAGGGACCTAACAGGGAAATCAGGACCTCTCTGCTCCCACAAAGGGACCACTCAGCATACTCCCCAAGGGCAAGGCCAGAACTCAGAGTTCTGGAGAGACTCGGGAGGTTCTAGGGAGACTATTTAAAAGGAAAAAACGAAAGCCTGGCATGGTGGCCTTCATCCTGCCACTGGGGAGGACAAGGCAAGAAGAGTGTGGAGACTTTGAAGCCAGCCTGGGCCACACTCACTCACAGCAGGCAACCGGTTCAAACAAAGCTGGTGAAAGGACTCCCCAGGCACCTCCTATGGGGGTGGCGGTACACCCCACCCTCCAGTTTCCGATACCCTCCTGAAGCTCCAAGTCTGCACCTGAGGAATTGGAGGAGGGTCCTTCCGGGTGCGGGAGGTCAGGGCCTGGCGCCTGAGGTCACCCCCAACCCCGTGCTGCTCTGGGCAGCTGTTGTCGCGGTCACGGGGTCTGAAACTGGAACCCCCACGCGGGGGAGGGGAGGGGCAGCTCGGCTCCAGTCACGGACGTGATCGGGACTGGCAGAGATTGAGGGAAAGGGGTCCCCGAACCCAGGCCCTTCCGGTCGGACCGCTCCTGCCTGGACTTGCTGAGATCGGGAAAAGTTACTCACTGAGTAGTCACGCGCCTCGGAGCAGCAGCACGGGGCGGGGGATCGCGAGCGCGCGCGGCCCGGCCCCTGCCAGAAAAGCCCGGCGCCCGACTCCCACAGGGGACCGGCCCCTACCCGCTCCAGGTCAGCACATGAGCCCCAACTCCGGGAGCCGAGACCCGCAACTTTCCCGGCAGCGCAGCCTCGCGACGCGGCGCCCCAACACCCAGACCCGAGCTGGGGGACCTGGTGCAACCTCGCCCCACTCGCCACCACCCCAGCCCGCACCCCAGGACCCCAACCCCTCAGCCTGCACTCCGCAGCACCCCGGCCCCGCCTCACGGTCCGCAACTTTGAAAACTGTCTGCGTCCCCTGAGCCACCCTCCCCCCCACGGTATCCGACCGCACGGTGGAAGCTGGGGTCCCCCGCCCAGCTCACCCCGCGCCGCCGCCGCCGCTGCCTCCGGCCCGTGCCCTCCGCGCGCCCCGCGCCGCCCGCGCCTTTGTCTGCGCCGCCTCCGGTCCCATCGCGGCCAGTCCCCGCGCCGCCCCGCCTCTGCCCAGCGCCCCCTGCTGGCCAGAGACTCAGGGTGGGGAGGAGGGAGGGTACACGGAGAGGGAAGAAGGGGAGGACAGGCAGGGAGGGGGAGGGGCCCCAATGGGTGTCAGCGGAGGGTGTTGGGGGAGGGGTTAAGAACCGCCGGGAAACGGACCAGGTGGGGGGCGGGGGGTGGAGGTGGGAGATGGGAAATGGGATGAGGTGAAGGGGCAGAGGAAGGGGAGGGCCCCAGGAGGTCAAAAGGAGGGATTCCTGGAGTAGGGACCCAGCGGGAGGAACAGAAGGAAGATGGAAGGGCGGAGCCTTTGATGGAGGGGGAGGGGCATGAAGTCAGGGGGTGGGAGTAGAGGTATTAGGGGCAGGGGCGGAGAAGCAGAAGGTGGCTGAGGGTGAGGGCGGCGCGGTGAGAAGGGTGGGTCCTCCACCGGAGCGGAGAGCCCTGGGCTGAAGGGTTGAAGGCAGAGTAGACTAAGGCGGTGGGTGGGTGGTAGGCGCCCAGGGTGTGGGGGCAGAAGCGGACATCCTGTATGATCCAGTGACCCAGAGAGAGCGAGAGACACAGGAAATGGACAGGACAATGACCCTGCGCCTTCCTGCCTCCTGCCAAGGGTGGCTCTGAGCCTCCAGGTGGCTTCTTTGGAAAGAAAAAGTTCCTGGACCCTCATGCGGCTGAGGCATGAAGACAGCTTGAGCCCAGTTCCCCAAACGCAGGTGCGGTGGGGCAGCACCTCAGTGGGTAACACCCTCGCCAAGCAGAGCCCTCGGCTCCATCTGGGCACCAGATCTTTTGGGCGGCGCACACCTTTAACTCCCACTTGGGAGGAACAAGCAGGCAGATCCCTGTGAATTCTAGGCCAGCTTGGTCTATATAATGAGTACTAAGCCATCCAGGGCTATAAAGTGAGACCCTGACTTTCAAAATATGCTGGGAATAACTAGGTTCTTAATTGCTACAGGGTCTCAAGATCCAAGTGTTGGGGGTATTGGTTGCACTACCCCTGCAGCTCTATAGGCTGTCGTGGGACCGGGGCCCTGGGAGTCTGTCTGTCTGCCCGCAGCAGCCAGCCAAGGATCCTTTAGGGGATTCCCTATCTGCCTGTGATCCCCAGCCCCTTGCAAATCCCCTTACTGTTTACTGAAGCCCTAGGTTTTGCAAGGGTTTCAGTGTTCTGGGGACAAATGGGCAGCTTGGCACCTAGAAGCCTGTGATCCTCCTGGGCTCCCAGACTTGAACTTCCTGTCCAACAGTTTTTTTAGGCTCAAGCCTCCTTGCCTCTCTGCTTCCTCTAGTGGGAGCTGGGCGTCTGAGCAGGTGGCTCCCTGCGGTGGAGACATTCTCTGTCAGGAGGTGTCTCTCCCTCCATCCTCCTAGTAATGAGTAATGTTCTCTCCAAGGACATGTGTCTCTCTTTGTCCATCCAGGCTGTGTGGTGCTGTTCTTGCCTCTGACAGCCCAAACCAGGACTTCCTGAGTCTCCCGGGTCTCCCTGGCCTTCCTCCTATTGACACTCTGGATATAGTTAATATATGTGGATTTATTTCTGAGTTACAGCAGACGTAGGAGCCCCTGAACCCCTAACCTCCTCGACAGAACACTTATTCACAGCTGGGGAAAGCAAGGTCTTCTCCATCTGCTCCAAACCTTCAGAGGCAGATGTAAGGCAAATCGTTTGGCTTAGCCTTCCAGGCCTGGAGCCACAAAATGCATGAACACTAGGAACAAAGAAAATGCCGTCTGCCGTGTTCACAGGGACTTTCTCCTTATTAGCAACAACACACACACACATATCTGAGCTCATGGAAGTGTTCCTGGTCTGTCAGGCACTGTCCTGCCTGCAGAGCCAAGATGTGGTTATTGGGCAGTGGGGGTGGGGAGTGGTTGAGGGCTCAGGCAGGCTTTGTGCTGTGTGTGGGCACAAGAAAGGATGTGAGAGTTGAGAGTTCTCCTGAAACAAGGCTTGATAGGTACCTGTCTTCCCAGGACCTGGGAGGTGGAGCTAGACTGATAGAGTTCAGGGTCATCCTTAGCAACATATTGAGTTCAAGGCCAGCCTGGGCTATGTGAGATACTACTCAAAAACAAATACTAGAGGCAGGTGGGTCTCTCTGTGTGTTCAAGGACAGCCTGGTCTACATAGCAGGTTCCAGGCCAGCAAAGAGACCCTGTCTCAAAAACAAAATAACCAACAAAAAGGGTTCCTCACCTTATCCTGGCTTTGGTGGTTCAGCTAGGGCCAGAACAGGGCTAGCCTGGAGCAAGCCAAGGGTGGCTGTGGCTTCTTCCATGTGGCAGTGGCCTGGGCCAAGGCGAGGGCCTGGTGGACCCAAGCAGCATCCACAGTCCTTCTCTCCCCTGGGCCTCAGGACGGTCTTTCCAGGATGTCCTTACTTGACTGAAGGAATGAGCCTCCTGTGCTCAAGAGGAACCAATCAGGAGCTAGATCAGTGTTAGTGACCACAGAAAGTGTCTCTGTGCAGTTCGTGACTCCCCAGTCTGAGTGTGTCCTAATAGCACAGGGATGGGGGAAGTGGGGCGTGTTAGTGATTTTGCAAACTTGGACTTCTTGCCCAAGAAAAGTTTGGTTCAGTGAGAGGATCCAGCTCACTCAGCTCACACCGGAAGAGGCCAGAGGGTATAGGGGCCGCCTGCTGTGCAGGAGGAGGCAAGCTGGGTGTTGGACCACACTCCATTCCCACAGATCTAATTATCCTCGTTTACCACGTGTGCTAATTGCCTCCTGGGAGCCAGGTGGCCGGGTGGGGCCGGCCCATTTTCAGGAGTAGGTCGCAGGATTATTTTTGGCTAATCGTCCTTGTAGGCTCTGACATCCATGCCTGTGAAGGGCAGAAAGTGGGCCGGAGGAATTGTGACCACATTAGGAGGGACTCCGGGGAGCTATGTGAGCAGGGAGGAGGTGGGGGCAAGGGTCTTTGGCACCCAGGCAGGGGGCACTCAGAGGCTGGGAGTCAGCCAGCTTCATTAAGCAGTAGACCTAAAAGAAAGCTTCAAACATGGGTTTGTTCACACCTCTTAGCTCTCAGGAGGCTGAGGGGGATTGCTGTGAGCTCAGGGCCAGCCTGAGCTACATAGAGAGACCCTGCATTTAAGGTAGGTAGGTAGTTAGGTAGGTAGATAGATAGATAGATAGATAGATAGATAGATAGATAGATAGATAGATAGATAGCAAACCAAACCCAAACCATGGCATTGCCTTGCAGAGCACTTTGGAAAGGGAAGCATGTCAGATGGGCATGGGTTCAGAACTTGACTCCCACGTGCCTTTCCACCTGACCATCATGATTTCTAAAATTGTCACTTTATTGAGACATGGAATAGAAGCAGAGGGGCACACAGCAAGCACAAAGGTCCTGCGGTAGAGACTGGTTTAGCTGGAAGACCTATGTGGTCAGTGGTCAGATTCGAATAAGCCAGAGATCCATGAGGTGGGGGAATCCTGATGTGAAGGTGTGGGAGCTGAGCAGATCCTTGAGAGGCCAAGGGGAGGTGTCTGTGTGTCTTGAGGGTGCCAGGAGCAGTGGGAGACTCTGGAGCCAGAGAGGGAGGGGGATGCGACCAGAAGCATGCTGCAAGCACGGCAGACCCTGCCTTTCCCAGAGCCTCAGTTTCCCCATTCTGGGCAGAGTCCCCCAGATACACAGAGGCTGCCCCTTGCTGGAAGCCCGGGACTGCTGGCCTGGCCTCGGCTCCCTCGCCTGCTCCCCACCTCCCACGATCCTTCTGCGGAGCAGCTGTGGGAACAGCAGAGTGGGGAAGGCGGCTTGGAGGGGCTCCGGGGGCCGCGTTCCCGCTGCGTGACAGCCCACGCGGGGCCTCTGGGCGCCGAATGTTCCCCGTGACTCAGCCTGAAGCCTCCTGTCGCAGTCTGCCAGCCCCAGCTCCTGCTGCCCCCCCCCCACCCGCTGGGCTGGCGGCCCTTCCCCACACCAGCCCCTCCAAGACCCCACCCCCACCCCGTTCTATTTCTCCTGCTCCAGAACTTTCAAGGCTCCTGGACCTCCGAGAGGTGACCAAGCTATTGGCCTGTGGTCCAAGCAGGACTAGAAGGTTCCCTAGGCCCGCCCCTCGAAGTGTCCCCCGGAACCCCCTCCACCACCTCTCCTGAGCTTTGTTGTGGGTCGGTTTTGTTTGCTTTTTAAGTTTTTTGTTTAACTTGAGGCCGGGGTGTGCAGACGACCCTGGGCTGACCAGTTTCTTCTTTCCTTCCTTCACACAGGTGGAGAACTCAAACTCTCACTGCCGGGCCTTTCTTTACCTGCTACACAACCCCTGCCCAGCCCCACCCAAGGCTGGTGTTTGTGATCCCCCAGTCTCAGCCTCCAAAGTGTTGGGGAGACAGAGTGCAGCTACCAGGCATCGCTGAAGCAGGCTTCTAAGGCAGAGGGAGGAAGGAGGAGGGAGGGAGAAGGAAAAGGGAGAGGAGGGGAAGGAAGAAGGGGGGAGGGAATGTCCGTGTGTGTGTGTGTGTGTGTGTGTGTGTGTGTGTGCGTGTGCGCGTGTGTGTGAAAGAGTGTATCTGTGTGAGTATGTGAGTGAGAGGGAGTGTGAGTTCATGCATGTGTGTGTATGAGAGAGAGAGAGAGAGAGAGTGTGTGTGTGTCCTGAGATGGGACGTGCTCTAGCACAGGAGGTGAGGGCACACTGTCCTGAACAGAGTGAGGCCCTGGAGGAGCCACTGAAGGCACCTGAGCAGGAGGACCCCCCTGTGCCCTTCCACGCTCAGGAGCCGCACAGCCTGTTTGTAGACAGGCTCTCACACACTCACTGCACAGCCGGGCCAGCCTCGAACTCAATAGGCAGCTAGGCTGTGAATCCTCCGGCCTCTACCACCTCTGGGTGGAGTGACAGGGCACAGCACACCCAGGCCTGTGGCAGAGGACTGGAGGGTGTACATGTATATGTGTGTGTGTGAACCTCTGCGCTCCGTTCCTCAGGGATGAGCTGAGCTCACTTTCCTCCCACGTGGCAGGAAGCCCATCCCTGGAGCCCTCTTCCTGCCCCTGCCTTCCACTTTCCAGAGGGCCCTGGGGTCTTATCACTGAGTCCCAGCCACAGTAGCAGGAAGAACACCTGTTTCCGGGAGTAGAGGGACACCCCAGCCCAAGGTGTCAGGCCCTGGCCTGCAGCTAGGGTGTCACTGAGCCCTATATTAGGTACCCACTGTTTGCACAAGGAGACGCACACATCACCAAGGGCCTGGGTTTGATTTCTTCTTTTTGTGTGTGGGGGTGAGGGGGTGTTTGAGACAAGATTTCTCTGTGTAGCCCTGGTTGCCCTGGATTCAGCCTATAGACCAGGCTGGTCTTGAACTTACAGAGATCCTCCTGCCTCTGCCTCCCTAATGCTGGGATCACAGGCAAGCACCACTGCGCCGGGTTCTGGGTTTGAATCTTTTTCTGGGACTTGGTTAGGGGTTGGTAGGGTATGTTCTCCCAGCCAGGGTCTGGCGACAGGTAGATACATAGGGGCGTTTTAGAAGCAGAGTTCTGGGTGTAGTGGCTTACACCTACCATCCCAGCACCCAGGAGAGTGGGGCAGAAGGATCAGGAGTTCAAGGGCCAGCCTTGGATACTTAACAAGTTTGAGGTCAGCCCACATGAATCCTTGTCTCTAGATAAAATTAAATAACTGGGACCTTTAATCCCAGCCCTTGGGAGACAGAGGAGGGTGGGCCTGCTAGTTTAAGGTATAGGGAACTCCAGGCTATCCAGGGCTACACAGTGAGACCCTGTCTCAATAAGGGAATGAATGAGTACTGAACTGATGTGTGGCTTAGAGGAACCACACACTCACTGAACTTGTGTGGGCCTCTACCACCAACCCAGAAAAAAATACCAAGTGTACATTGTTATCCGAATACTAAACACTAAGAATGAGCTCAGAAACCTGCCATAGGGTGGCGTTTCTACCCCAGCCTCTTACAGTTGGGGAAACTGAGGCTAGGAAGAGGTGTGGGCCTGCCCAGCAGCAGAAAGACCATGGGGACCCTCCAGGACTTGAGCTGAGAGAGGATAGAGTAGGCGTAGAAGGTGTTAGGGCTTAGCCTCCCTCTCATATGCAGAAGACCCAGAATTTAGGAGTTCAGGCCTGGAGAGATGGCTCAGCCATTAGGAGCACTCAAAGCTCTTGGAGAAAACCTGAGTTCAGTTCCCAGCACCCATGCGGCAGCTTTCAAACATTGTGACTCCAGTCTCAGGGGATCTGACGCCCTCTGCTGGCTGCTTCGGGCACTGCAGGAATATGTTGTACAGAAAGACATGCAGGTAAACATCAGCACGAATAAGGTACAAAAAAAGAGAAAACATGAAACAAACAAAAACAAGGTGAAAAGTGATCAGTTGATGAAGACACCTGATGTCAGCCTCTGACCTCTGCATATACCTACACATGTGCCACACATGTAAAGTTTAAAAATTAAAATTAGGAGAGGTTTCCTGTTAGAGAAGGAATTCAAACAGGAAGTGAGCGTAGCTGGCAGGAAGAATTTGTGTGGAGAACTAGTGTGCTTGGGAAGGGCATGGACGTTTGAGCTGAGAGCTGGCAGAAGAAAACCCAGGTGCACAGGAGCAGAGCATGGCCCAGGCGGAGGGCGCGGCGTGTGTGAAGGTCCTGAGGCGGGAAGCTGCTTTCCCACTCAGTGAATGATAAGCGAAAGCTGAAGCCCAGATGGCAGTCCTCCAGCCTGCAACGAGGCTACTGCCTCGTCTGGGAGCCACAGGTGGGTTTGGAGGCTGTGGTGCTTTGAATGGGACTGGCCCCACAGGCTCATGTATTTGATTGCTTGCTCTCCAGTTGGTGCTGCTGTTTGGGAAGGATTAGATGATGCTGGAGGACATTGTAAGCTCTCAGCCACTGGTCCAGTGCCTTGCTCCCTGGCATGATGGTCACGGGTTAAGTAACCCTGGACTGTAAGCCTCACGTTAAATGCTTTTTTTTATAAGTGTGTCTCCTCACAGCAACAGAACAGTGACTAACACAGATGGGTTTGACAGTTCTGGAATGTTCCTCACAGCTGCCACAGGAAGAAGGGTACTGGTAGTTGATGCTGTCAGGGAGGCTGAGAATGAGCCCGAGCAGTATCTGGGAAAAGAGATGGCTCGCTTCAGGGCAGGCATGGAAAGTTGGTCAAGTGGAATAATGTCCTAGAGGCTGAGGGAGTAGTTTAGGAAGAATAAGGTTTTTCTGAACACTGCTCTGGGAGATTTGGGGGATGGACTAGTTAGAGTGAGGCCCGGAACTTGGCTGCACTCCACAGTCCAGCTGACTCCTCCCTCAAGAACATTCCAGCCGGACCAGGTGCTTGTGCCTGGTGTCCACAGTGCCAGCGTGGCCTTGTCTCTGGAGGGCTGGCTCAGAGCAGGCAGGAGGAGAGCTGGCGGCCACACCCACTTCCTCCCATCCTTGCTCAGTATCGCTGACTAAGCAAAGCTCCCTCAGCAGGCTTTGAGGATATGGTCCAGGATGGGTGGGGACCTGCAGAGTCATGATGACATGGGTTGAGCCTGGAGAACAGTGGGCTGGAATCTGTGAAGGAAAATTCTGGGAAAAGACTGCCCCTTACAGTGAGCCTGCTGCAAGACTGATGAACTGATGGGAACTTTCGGCCCAGCGGAGACCCACAGTCCTGCAGCCCCAGCGCCCAGTTGCAGTTTACCTTGGCTATGGTTAGCCCCTGAGGAGCCATTCATTCCTTGGCCACCTCTTTGTCTAACCTAACATCTTTGTTAACTCTCAGGTGAACCCTTTAGAATGAATTAAGTTTGCAGACCACCAAGTCCCAGCCATCAAAGGCTATGATGGTTAGGATGCGTGGGTTCGTAGCTGAGGCTTCCCACTCCACTGTGACCCACAATGTCTTGATTAATGATTGTCTTTGACCTGTTACTATAAATACTTGGATCCAGTTACCACATTGGAACATGGAATTTGGGGTAACCTGGATCTGTGTTCCTGAGCTGTGGTCACACATTTGTCTTCAGAACAAACTACTACTTAGCCCCTCCGAGGTGACAGTTGTACTTTTGTGTCAGCACATCCTGGCTGGTTTTGACTCACTGAAGGGTGGGGCAAGAACTGTGTTCTGAATCAGCTGGGTTCCACCTGGGACCCAGAGACCCTGGTTTGGGCCCCTCCCCTCCCCTGTGCACACACTCAGACTCACTGAGTCATCGGTCCTTGGGAAATGGTCCCCAGGTCACAGGGAAGACACAGAAGAGGGGGAGGAGGTTTCTTCCAGGGGGAGATGGAACTCAGGTCCTACTGTGCCAGGGCAGCGTTCTGCCAACTGGGCCCCAGCAACTCTGCTTCTATTTTTGTGTTTCATATCAAACACTGAAAAAAAGCTGGGCGTGGAGGTGCCGCCAAGTCAGAGAAAGGACGGTGGTCCACCCATGCTCCATCCCTGACACGGCTGGAGTGTTAGAATACTACCCTTTACTTTTTTGGTCAGAATTTTATGCAGGATTTCATCCAAATCACTAAGGCACCCAAGTATGGTGGTTTGACTAAAAATGGCCCAAAGAGGCTCATAGAGTATTTGAAAGAATTAGAAGGATTAGGAGGTGTGGCCTTGTTGGAACAGGTGTGTCGCTAGAGATGGACTTTCAGGTTTCAAAAGCCCATTCGAAGCCCAGAGTCTGTCTCTGCCTGTGGATCAGGATGTAGTTTCTTGCTCCAGTGCCTCGCCCCGCCCCCATGCTCCCGTCAGATAATAGACTAACCCTCTGACACTGTAAGCCAGCCCCCAGTTACATGTTTTCCTTTAGGAGCTGCCTTAGCAAGGTGCCTCTTCACAGTAGTAGAACACTAAGGATAACCTTGAACTTCCTACTGAGCCTTCAGCTTCTTAGTGCGGGGTGGCAGGTCCGAACTACCATGCACAACCAACCTCCCAAGATCTTGTGCTGGAAACACCTAGTCAGGCTGCACCCACTCTGGAAAACTGAAGGAAACCAGCTGGACTCTGCCCGGAAAAGCTGGGTGAAGATGGATGTTGCCTCTCACCCCTGAAGCAAGAGCCTTCAGCTGAAGCGGCACGCTCCATCCTGAACAGCGTTCCGGAGTATGAGCTCTGCCTCTGGGACTGCACTGGGCCTGGAGTGTGTCTCATCTTGAGGGGATCTGTGCTGCCCTGACTGTCTTGAGCTTCTTCTCTCAGTATCCAATGGACTCCTGTTCATCCTTCAACACCCAGTGTAGTTAACCCCTCGAGCCTCTGCATCCACATTCCTGGGCTGTCTGTGTTTGGTTCTGATTCCAGACAGGCAGAGCTCAGGAGCTGTGGGTTCTCAAAGGACCTGGAGTTTTCTAGAATGGGGGGTATGTGCGTCACTCATTCACCCATCGCTCGCTGTACTGGTTGGTTTTGTGTGGAAGTGTAAGCCAAACATACACTTTCTTTAGCCAGACTCGGTGGCACATACCTTTAATCCCAGCACTCAGGAAACAGGCAGATGGATCTCTGTGAGTTTGAGGCCAGCCTGGTCTACAAAGTGAGATCCAGGGCAGCCAGGGCCACACAGAGAAACCCTGTCTCAAAAATACAAAAACAAACAAAAAACCAAACCACACCAAATCAAAACCCTTTCCTCTCCAACTTGCTTTTTTGTCAAAGTGTTTTGATGCAACAATAGAAATCCTAAGACAAGTTGGTACCAGGAGTGGGGTACTCCTGTGAGAGACCTGATTTTGTTTTGGGGAGGGTTGTGGAAGGACTTTGGAACTTTAGGCTAGGAGAATCTTTGAGTGCTGAGACTTCAGTGGGAGCTGGAAGGTGAGCATGTCGAGAGCAGTAGAGAAGATGGGGTCCTGGTTTATGAGATCTCAGAGGGGAGTTTAAAGACTCTATTACGAGTGTTTGCTATTTTTGATTTAAGATTAAGTGGTTCTGGTTAGCTGGGACTGAAGAACCAGCTGTGATTAACAAGATATCAGAACCATTAAAGCCAAATGTTTGCATTACTGGAACAATTGATGCTGGTCAGCTGGAGCTAAGAAATTAGAGGTATTAAAGCTGGGCGTGGTGGCGCATGCCTTTGATCCCAGCACTCGGGAGGCAGAGGGAGGTGGATTGCTGTGAGTTCGAGGCTGGCCTGGTCTACAAAGTGAGTCCAGGATAGCCAAGGCTATACAGAGAAACCCTGTCTCAAAAAAAGCAAAAACAAAAGAAGTTAATGGTGTTACAAAGACAGCAGCACCACTGAGGGGCAATCTGGGAAGTGATTTCTGAGAGCACAAAGAGGCTGTGTTTTGAGGCAGCCTCGATGCCTGGTGCCGGCAGCTGGATTCGGTAATGTGTAAGTCAGCCCGGTGGTACTGGTTTTGAAGGCGTGAAGGGGTCATGGAGCAGCTGACGCTTGGCACTGTGAGAGGCGAGGTAAGGCACAGCCTCATTCACAGCTGACGGCCCAGGACTGAAGGGGTCCTGGAGAGAAGCTGAGGCTTGGCACCATGAAAAGAGCCTATGAGCGACTGGTGGGGACAGTGCAGCCCAGCTGCAGCAGCAGATCACATTTGGGAGATAGCAGTGCTGTGGGATGAACACCAAGGCCAGCAGCAGTGGAGTGGAGCCAGCCAGAGCCTAGAAGACGAGCTGTGTGCGCTGCAGAGGACAGAGCTGGAGAAGAGACCCACGCCTTTGGGAGGCGTCCGAGAGACCGTGGGTGGGTCCCAGGCATTGGATGGCTGGAGTTTTATTTCGCTTTGCTTACAACTATGCCTCGATTTTTCCCTCTTGAAGTAAGAAAATATTTTACTGGAGCCCACAGTTAAGAGATTTTGAATTTTAAAAGACTTTGGTTTTTAAAAGGTTGGCTATTTCAAAGAAACTGACATTTTAATGTTGGAATTTGTAAAGACTGTGAGTCTTTAAAAGTTATAGATCTTGGAGGGGGGAATAAGAAAGAAAAGGTTGTGGCTTAATAGTGATGTTTGTGTGTCAGATTGACAAGGGGTCAGTTGTTTTGGCTGGTATTGTGTGTCAACCTGATTCAAGCTAGAGTCATCAGAGAGGAAGGAGCCTCAGTTGGGAAAATGCCTCCATGAGATCCAGCTGTAAGGCATTTTCTTAGTTATCAGTGGAGGAAGGCCCAGCCCATTGTGGTTGGTGCCATCCCTGGGCTGGTGGTCCTGGGTTCAATAAGAAAGCTGAGCAACCATGGAGAGCAAGCAAGCGAGCAGCACCTGTCCATGACCTCTGAATCAGCTCCTGCCTCCAGGTTCCAGCCCTGCCTGAGGTCCTGTCCTGACTTCCAATGATGGACTATGATCTGTGGAAGTGTAAGCCCAATAACCCCTTTCCTTTCCAACTTGCTTTTTGGAAGTGGTGTTTCATGACAGCAATAGGAACCCTAAGTGACTCACTCACCATCGTTCCCTCACTTATTTAGTCCGTTTATTTATTGTGGTTTGAATAAAAATGGCCCCCATAGGCCCAAAGGGACTGGTGCTACTAGGAGGTGTGGCCTAGTTGGAGAAAGCGTGTCATTGGTTCAGCTTTGAGGTTTCATGCCAGGCCCAGTGGTTCAGTCTGTCTTCCTGCTGCCTGCAGATCAGGATGTAGAACCCTCAGCAACTTCTTCAGCACCATGTCTGCCTGCATGCTGCCATGCTTCCCACCATGATGATAATAGACTAAACTTTTGAAACTGTAAGCCAGCCCCAGTGAAATGTTTTTCTTTTTAGGAGTTGCTGTGGTGGGCTGGAGAGATGGCTCAGTGTTTAAGAGCCCTGTCTGCCCTTCCAGTGGTTCTGAGTTCAGTTCCCAGCAACCATCTATACTGGGATCTGATGCCCTCTTCTGGCATGCAAGTGACCTACAGATAGAGCACTCATATATGTAAAATACGTATTAAAAAAAAAAAAGAGTTGCTGTGGTCATGGTATCTCTTCACAGCAATGAAATGCTAACTAAGATGTTGATTCACTCATTTCTTCACTCACAAATTTACTCACTTTCTAATTCGCACATCCATTCATTTACTCATGTATTTTCACTCACTATTCCTTTATTCATTCAACATTCACTCCCTAGTTTACTCTTCCAGACACTGTTCATTCAGTCTCTCATTCACTCAGCCACTTATTCAATTACCTGTTCACTTGTTCACTCATTCATTGATGGTTCTTGATGAAGCTGAGGGTGGTCATGTCTCGGGTGTGCCATAGCACCTTGCCTCAACGAAATCCCTCCTTCTTTCCCCGCCTTAATTTCGGAGACAGAAATATCACTATAAAGAGCTGGGCTCATGGCATGTCAATCACGGCCAGCAGAGAACCTGCCTGTCTGAATGTTCTAGAAAGAAGTGTCTGTGGCCTCTAAGCCTTTCCACCCCCTGGGGAGAATGGCCAGATGAGTGTCACAGGTCAGGAGAACTCATGGACTCCCCCGAGGTCACAGGTGCAGTGAGTGTTCGAGGTAGTCTGTGTAGAAAATGTGCACTCAGCTCTTGGGTGTTCTCAACCTGTGTTGTGATCTCCAAAAGAGTACTGGGAACCACAGGTATTTACATCACGATTCACAATCGTAGAAAAATTGCATGTAGTGGCAACAAGGTAATTTGATGGTTGGGGGTCACCACAGCATGAGGAACTGTATTAAAGGCTCACAGCCCAGGAAGGGTGAGGACCATTGCCCTAGGCCATCTTAGGGTTAAGAGCCTAGGAGGACCTGCAAGTTCCATACAGGCACCGCACCCTGCTCTAAGTTGTAAAAGGGATCCAAGCATGGTGGACTTTTCTATTCCAGCTGTTAGTGGAAAGAGGAGGATCAGGAATTCAAGGTCACCCTCAGCTACCCACTGGGTGTGAAGCCAGCCCGGGCTGCATGACACTGTCTGAAAAACAGACCTACATAAAGCAAAGGGAAGTTTGAAGGAGCGTTAACCTAGAAGTTTGCTCCTGAAGTCTTTATGTGCCTACCTAAGGGGACCCTTGTGCTCTGTATACTCAAAGGGTGGGGTGGGGTGGGGGTGCAGGCTCCCTCACAGGTGTGTCAGCAGATGCTTTGATCTTCATTCTACATAGCTTAGTGACTGTTTGGCTAGGAATGTGTGTAAGGGAAATAAAGTCTTCAGCCATACAATCACACATATGCTCAAGTTCATGGCAGCACAGTACAAAGTCATCAAAAGGTGTGAGATGTCCTGATGTCTGTCAAGATGGATACAAACTGTGGTCCATCCATAAAGTAGAACATTACTCACCCAAGATGGAAGTTCCAACAAAAGCTACAATGTGGACGAATGGAAAAACATGACACTGTTGGTCACAGCAGCCAAGCACAAATGGCCCCATCCAGAACGGCATGGTCCAGGGATAGGAGGTGGCATTTCAGAGACTGCCAGGATTTGGGAAGGGGTGGGAGAGATTGCTGATGGGGCGCTGCTCCTTTGGGGGAATGCCCCAAGGTCGAGACATCTGGGTGCCGTGAGGCTGGTGTGGAATCCAGGACTTAGGGAGCTTCTGCTGCTCTCTGTGCGGCTGTGTCTGTGTACTCATGGAGCCCAGAGAACACCCTCAAGTATTTCCTCAGGAGCGGCCCAGCTTCTTTTTGAGCCAGGATCTCTTTGCTCTGATCGGGGCCTCTCTGAACTAGATTAGGCTAGACCAGCTGGAAAGTAATGCCCAGGGGTCTCTCTTCCTCCCAAGCACTGATGGTACAGGTGTGTAACACCAGCTCTGGCTTTTTAACAGGACCTGGCATTTGAATTCAGACTCCGATGCTTCTATGACAAACACTTTGCTGAGCTCTCTCCAGCCCACAAACTTCTTTTTTGGGGGAACAAGGTCTCATTACATAGCCCTGGAAACCTAACTCCAGTAGATCTGCCTGCCTCTGCCTCCCAAGTGCTGGGACATTTTACTGAGGTCCCACTGCATATCAGGCACAGACACGAGCCCAGAGCTGGAAACACAACCATCCAAAGATGATCAGGGGGCTAGTGAGAGGGCTCAGCAAGTATAGGTACTTGCTGCCAAGCCTGAAGACTTGAGTTTGATCCCTGGGAACCATATGTAGGAGGAGAGAACTCACCCCAGTTGTCCTCTAACCTTCACACATATGTGCACACACACACACACACACGCGTACAAAACAGAGACACACAGTGCCAAGAGATCCCTCTCTTCTGGTATAGAGAGGGCAGGCAAAACACTTGTATGAAGATGTGAAGGGGGATAAATAAGTGAAGGGTTTTGAAGGATGAATAGAAGCTTGCCAAGTTAGAAAGTCCCCTGACTGTAAACTCAATGGAATCCATAGAATCAAAATAATTTTCAAAATGAACAGTCTACTTCCATTTGTATACTTGGGGCCAGTCTGAATAGCATGAAGCTAATAAAGTTAATTTTTGCCTGCAGATGTTTCTGGTATGGGAGAAAAAGGCAGCAGGACTCCTTGGGGGCTGTTCAGACCCCAATACAGAGCTGCCATCCAGGCCACCATCTAGCCCCCCTCTTGTAGGCAGGGTGCCACGGAAGGTAGGCCTGATGCAGGACCACAGGTCATGAGATTGATCACATGGTGCAGAAGTCAGCAAGCCACCCAGCATCAGTGGCTCTCACTCTGCTGCTGAAGCCTGGTCTCACTCTGACCCTGTCCCCAGTCACCAAGTAATACTGGATGAGAAGCATGGCTCAGCAGCAGAGTGACAGTTCAATACTGGGTGGGGCTGGGGTGGGGCCTGATGGTGGCGCAGACAGAGGACACAGGCGCCTCCTTCCTCCTCTAGAGTGCTGGAATGATACATGTGCAGCCTATTCCCAGCTTAAAATTTCACATCTCCTCAATCTTTTTTTCCCAAGACAGGGTTTCTCTGTGTAGCCCTGGCTGTCCTGAAACTTACTGTGTAACCCAGGCTGGCCTGGACTTCAGAGGTCCACCTACCTTTGCCTCCTGAGTGCTGGGACAAAGGGTGTGCACCATCACCACCTGGAGTCTGCTGAATCTTAACTACATAAACAAAGTACAGTCTGGGGGCCGGAAGAGTCCAGAGTTTGGAGTACTTGCTGCTCCTGCAGAGGACCAGAGCTCAATCCCCAGCATCCAAAGCCACTTGTAACTCAACTCAAGGGAAACGGCCCCTGCTTATGGCTCAGCCGCTTTGGGCATTCCCCTCCTCCCCCTGGCCACTTTAAAAACTCTGGCTCAGGTTGGGTTTCTTATTCTCAAGTGTGTCCCAATGTTACCCCCAAAAGAACACAAAGCTATTCCTCCACTTCTATCCCCAGAGACCCAGCGTGGTCCCATTCGGGAGATGCCTCCACTGGCATCTCCAGACCCTTCTGAAACCATCCACTAGGGAACAAGTGTTCAAGACTGTGGGGGACAACTCAAGAGCAAACCGTCTCTAGCTGCTCTATCAGAGGACCACATGGTACTCACAGCCACCTAAACCCCAGCTCCATGTGATCTGACACTCTTCTGGCCTCCTTGGGCACTGCAACCTCTCCTCCCTCCGCCCCGACAAAGACAAAAATATATTTTAAAATACCTTTTTAAGAGAGCTTCCTAGGTTGCCGTCACAGCAGCAGGACAGCCCAACAGGCACAATTTTCACCACAGGCCTTGGCAGAACTTGATCCCGTCACCTGCCAGGCTCTGGGTCCTCCTTCCAGGCCTGTGTCTTCTTTCCTTTTGTACACCTCTCAGGTGTGGGGTGGGAATCAGAGGGCTCCTTAAAGACGCTGTTAGCAGAGTGCCTGCACAATGGTGGGGCAGAAGGGGGTCTTTTCACTAAAATCTGAGGCTTCTCTCTCACAGCTGCTACCCAAACAAAAGCAAGTGGCTGCAGCTCCCTCAGGATTTGCCAGCCTGCCACCTTCGCCTCCTGTTTGCCGCCTTCTTTGGCTCCTCTTGGAGCTGTGCAGGCACTCTCCTTCCGACATGGTCCAGACTGGGGAGCAGATGGCACCCCAACTTCAACACGAAGATCTTGCTTAGCCGAGGTTATTAAAAGCCTCTTCGGGAAGCTGGGTGTGGTGGTGCGTGCCCGACATCCCGAGGAGGCAGGATTGGGGTTCAATGCTGCACATGCAGGAGCCTCTAACGCAGATGAGCCAGGGGCCTTTGTGAATAGTGCTTGCCTAGTGTGGGAGGGATCCTGGGCACTAGCCCCAGCATCCGGAAACCATCCGGTCAGGGGCCTAGTTCCAGGGTCTGTATGCATTAATCGCTCCTGGGACTCATGTGGCGAGATCCTTTGTCAAAACTATCCCAAGACCAAGTATCTCAGCCTCGTTTACCTGGATCCTTGCTTAGCCTTTACCCGATCAGGTCACACTAGACAAGGGGCAGACCAGCCAGTCCCAGAGACCACAGGAAGAGGGCTCAGTCCTCTGTGAGTACCACGCACCAAAATGCAACTTGTGTGGGATTTTTCTCCTCTCCAACCCACTCGTTTTGCTAGAAGCTAACCACTCCCTTTTTGATAGCTCAGCTACATAGCCCAGGCTGGACCCAGACACTAAGACTGAAGGTGTGGACCCTATTTCCAGAGTTGGGCTATCATGAGAGCAAGGCCTGCGCTTTTGGACTCTTGATCCTCTCGTCTTGGCCTGTTCTTGTTCCTACAGTGCAAGAGTGTCAGGTCCAGAAGGAGCTCAGGACTAGGATACCTCCGGGCTCACTCAGTACCAGCTCACCCACGTTCCAGCCCTCTAGCTCAAGGGCTCCTCTCCTGCAGCTTCTCACTCCTAACCCACCCCTCCATCTCAGCTGTGTCTTCTCGGGCCCCGTCGGTCTCCTTTGCCCCTTCTCTGTCCTCTCACCTAGTTCAGTCTGCTGGCTACATTCCACCTACTTCCCCTCCCTCCCAGCTACAATAAAGACCTTCCCCTCAGCCATACCTTAGGGTGGCTATGTCCTCAGTTTACACATATGGTGCTGAAACTCCCACTTTAATAAATACAATACTAACATGGGGGTGCACACTCATGTCACCTCAGCATTGGAAGGCTGAGGCAGGACGATCAGATTCCAGGCCAGGCTGGTTTCCAGAGAGGGCTTCTGTTTTCACACCAATGAAAGGCAGCCAGGAGCTGGGTTTGCAGGGGGCCTGGTGTAGTCAAGGTGGCCGGGATGCAGGGACCTTCCCTGTCCACACTTCACATTCAGAACCAGGTTCCTGATCTCTGGATCAGAATGTAAACTCATATTGTTGCTGGCTGTCATGACCAGACAGGAGAATATGATCTAAAGGAGTGAACACTACATGTATGTAAGCAGACACTCATACACACACAATAAAAATAAGCCAGGTGGTGGTGGCACACACCTTTAATCTCAGCACTAGAGAGGCAGCAGCAAGTGGATCTCTGTGAGTTCGAGGCCAGCCTGGTCTACAGAGTGAGTTCCAGGACAGCCAAGGCTACACAGAGGAACCCTGTCTCAACAACAACCAAAAGCATTAACACAAAACCAAGAATATTCTAAGGGACTAGCAGACAGGGTTACACGCCCTAGCTGCTCTTTCGGAAGACCAGGATTCTCAGCAGTCAGTTATTCACAACCACCTGTAACTGCAGCCCCAGGAGATCCGACGCCTTTCCGTCTTCTACAGGCACCAAGCAAAACACCCACACAGAAAATTAAATGTATTTAAAAACCAGTATTTTAAATAGCAAGAATTGGGGGGCCAGTAAGATGGCTCAGTGGGTAACGGGGTGTGCTGCTAAGCTCGATGACCTGGGTTCAACTCCTGCTCTCACATGGGACAATGAGAGAACTGAATCCTTGTCCTGCACATGGGTATGCTGGCATACGCAGCCACATTCACCCACCACACACACACACACACACACACACACCAATTTTTAACTAAAAAAAATTTTAGGGGCCAGAGAGATGGCTCATTCTCTGTTCTTCCAGAGGTCCAGAGTTCAATTCTCAGCAACTACATGGTGGCTCACAACCATCTATAATATGATCTGGTGCCCTCTTCTGGCATGCAAGTGTACATACAGATAGAGCACTCATAAAATCTTAAAATTATTTTATATGTATAGGTGTCTTGCATGTATGACTGTACACAGTATGTGTGCAGTGCCTACTGAGGCCAGAAGAGGGCATCAGATCCCCAGGAACTGGAATCACAGAGGGTGTGAGTTGCCACGTGGGAACTGAACCCCAGTGTCCGGAAGACCCAGTGCTCTTGGCCACTCAGCCATCTCTTCAACCCCAATGAATGTAATTTAATAAATTTAAAACATTTTAAGAGACAACAAAATAGCTGTGAAAGTATGAATCATACTTTCAAATCTAACTGTGTGAAACCTGCGGAAGCAGAGCACTCTGGAAAGGGACAGGTCTCTATTCTGCTCCACACTGGCCAAGCATTCCTAAGGAAATACTCAGGGGCTACCGGCTGCTTCAAGTCAGTAGAGCTTCCATGTGCCTGTCATTTTACTTTTCGTGTGTGGTTAGAGGGACCCCTCCTGCTCGATTCTGTGTGCATCTGGGTTATGCTGAGTTGGGGCCTTCGTGTAGGGTTAGAACTCCCATGTCAAGTGACCCTCCTGCTTCAGTATCCCAAGCAGACAAGTCCCTATGTGCAGACATTACACAAGCTTGCTATTTGGGTTTTGTTTTCCCTTTCTCAGTCTCTTGCTCATTTTGTTACTGTTATTTTGACACAGATTTCTCTATGTAGTCCTGGCTGTCCTGGACTCACTTTGTAGACCAGGCTGGCCTCGGACTCACAGAGATCCGCCTGCTTCTACCTCCCTTAAAGGCACATGCCATCACCATCCAGCTCAGTCTGCTGCTTAGATAAACCCTCAGCTTCCCTGGACCAGAAGCTGAATGAAGGGAACAATCCTCCTGTCTGAGACACACTTAATTACCACCCTAGTTTCAAAGTCACAGAAAATACTGGAGAGTTTTGTCAACTTGACAAAAGCAGGGGTCATCTGACACAATCACTCCATTAGATCAGGCTGTGCATTTTCTTAATGAGTGATTGATGAGGAAGTACCCAGCCCATGGTAGGCGGTCCTAAGGAGGGTGGCTGAGCAAGCCAGTAAGTAGTACCCCTCATGGCCTCTGCATCAGCTCCTGCCTTGGGGTTTCTGTCCTGTGTGAGCTCCTGCCCTTCTTTTGATGATGAACAGGATGTAAAAGTGTAAACCAGAAAAATAAAAAATAAAAATAAAAAAAACTACCCCATTCCTGCCTACCTTGTGTTTTTGCTCATGGTACTTCATAGCAGCAACAGAGACAGCAACTATGACAAAGGATATTTTACCTTCTGATGGCCATTTCCAATTTGTCAAAGGAAACTGAGGACTGAGGTAAAAACCTGAATGAGGAGCCCATTTGGGACTGGAGACCCAGTCCTGTGTCTACCCCTATGACCCCACCATGACTGTGGTGAGAAGACTCAATCAGGCCACCGTCATGGTCAGCGGTCCCCTAGGACACAGGAAGGGAGAGGCTTCTGAAGGGCCTTGTGCTGTCTGTCAGTCTCTACGCCACTCCCAAGGTCCTCTCTGAGTGCAGCATCACCTGTCCTGGGTACCATGTTCCTCCCACCTGGTCTCCTCATAACTCTCCTGCTTAGGGATAGGGAAGTGTTGGTAGAAAAAAACAGAGGCAAGGAATCCATAGTGAACAAAAACATGTCCAAAGTCCCACTATTCAGTGGGAAGATACAAGGCAGCTCTTGCTCCAGGTAGGAACAAGGCAAGTAAGCCATGGACAGTCATCCTCTCAGAGGCTATGTGTGGTGACAGAGCCATGATCCCAGGACTCCAGAGGATGAGGCAGAAGATCTTGAGTTCAAGGCCAACCTGGGTCACAGGAGACACCTATGGGGCAAACCTAGTCATTCGAGGTTTGAGAGTGCAGTGGGCTTGGGAGAGATCTGTCGTCATGTACAAAGAACAGCCTATCATTAGGCCTGGGAAAGATCTGTCAAAGTTCAGGGAATGGGGTCCTGAAAGACACCTATTTGGGGGGACTGGTGACATCATCATCAGGCCTGAGGACACTCATGAGGGCTAGAGATGTCTAGGGACACTTGTCATTGGGTCTGGGTTGATACTGCTGTCTTGTCAGGCCTGGAGATGTCTGTAGTCAGGGCTGTACCTGGGGACAGACACTGTTAGATCTGGGGATGGCGGTCATCAGGAAGCCTGTTACTGGCCCTTTAGACGCCTGTCAGGCCTGGGTCTGCACTCTCACCTTTCACATCCTCCTCACAGGACTGACTCAGTTCACTCTGTGGCTCAGGATGTCCTGGAAGTGACGTCCTTCCTCAGTCTCCTCAGTGCTGAGATTACAGGCATGAGCCACTCTAGTTTCTCTTCTTCAATACAGAATACGGCATAACTCAGGCTGGCCCCAAACTGCTAATGTCTCCGAACCCATGGACGCCTCACTGACGGCGGCGTGGGAGCTGGGCAGCAGGTCTGCTCTGCATTTATTCCAAGCACTCAACCGACAACACCATGACTTCTTAGGTCCTCACAAACACAACGTCCAAGTGGTGATATCACAAGTATCTTCTAGGTTTTACCAGGTACCAGAATCAACTTTCACGACGTACATCCAGGAACAGGAGCGTGCTGGGGCAGGCCAGGCCAGCACAACCTTTGGAATCCATGGCCCTTGTGGGTGTGACCCTGGAACTAGAACGACAGGACAAACAGTGTGATAGGGACAAGGCCCCACACGAATACACGTCAGTTGTCCTCCGCAGCCCTGCCCGCAGAGCAGCGTGGCTGGCCTTGGAGAGCAAGGTGGCGTCTGGAGGGCGAGGACGTCAGGGTGTGTGTGGAGGCTCATGGCAGCTCACACTGACCAGTAGGAGGTGGTTGTCCCCTCTCCCCGCCACCCTCCTGTCCCAGAAGAGCACCCAAGAATATCATTCTCACCTTGGGAGGCAGCCCCTGAAAGTCTTAACTCCCAGAGTGACAGGAGACTTGGTGCCAGGGCCACCTACCCACAATTCCTCAATCACCTTAAGACCCAATGGCCCAACACATATGCAGATGCCTAGAGAGAAGCTGGAGAGATGGAGCTAGAAGCATGCCCACTTACGGATAGGAACTTGTCTCAAGAGCCCACCATGGACCAAGGTCCCATTCTAACCCACTGCCACATGGAAGCTGCTAGAAAATGAAAGAAGAGACCTGAAGATGAAGATGCAGCCTGGGTGGGGTCCCTGACTTGTCATCCCCCACCCTGTAGACTGCCATGTTCATTCAAGTGGAGCATCTCCACAGCTACCAAGACCTGTGGTTTGCCAAGACAACAGAAGAGAGTGGGGTGGGCCTGGCTGCAGCAGCTGCGAAGAAGAGGCACAGTGGGGAACAGAAGGCAGAGCCAAGCACATGCCCATGACAGCTGAGCACTACAACAGCAAGATCCTCCAGCTGTGCTCATGGCTGACACCTGACCACCACGTTCCCAGCCCTGATGTCAGCCTTTCCAGACTTCTGCAGGTATTTCAAAGGTTCACCACTGTGGTGGGGAGGCTGAGACCCCAGTTAGAGTGTCTGTCCAGATTAGGGGTGGCAGGCATAGGCAGAACTGGGCACAAGAGGGGCTCCAAGGCAGACATCTATTGCTGCTGAGCAGCGCCCCACCCTTCCAGAGGTTCAGAAAGACACCGTCCATGGAAACAGTGCTGCATTCTCACAACACTGGCCTACACACTGCACAGGCTGGAGGGGCACTGCCTGGGCTTACCTCAGAACCAGAGACAGACAGAGACAGGTGCATGAGCCTCAGTTCTATTAAATCGGGGCTGAGATTTCGAGAAGTCTCTCAAGACAGGGTCTTGCTGCCCAAGACCCCTGCCTCAGTCTGCAGAGATCTCGGAAGTCTGTGCAAGCCGAGACACTGCTGCCTAAAAGCAAGAGCCCACAGAGCTCGCTCTCCTCTGGAGGCCATCTGTGTCTCCAGGTAAGCTCTGGACACAGAAAGGGACAGGGCTCGGGGAGGCAGGGCTGTGTGGAGAACTTGCAGGGGAGCCAGACCCTGGGCACTCAGGCCAAGGAGCCACACTGCAAAGAGGAACAAGATGAAAGACAGGGTCAGAAGCAGGAAAGGCAAGGGTGCCTAAGAGTGGCCGCTGCCCTGCAGAGTGGCAAGGCCTGGTGGAACCTGACCCAGGGATGTGGAGCTGGCCGAGTACACACCGAGGCTCAGGCTGCAGGCGTCCGGGGCGGGGTGACAGGAAGGGCAAGGCTCCTTCGAGGCTTATCTCTGTCGCCAGTGCTCTGATCTAGTCAGGAAAAGAATGGCTGTTCAGAACTGAGCATGGAGCACAGTGAGGGAAAAGGTCAAGAACCAAGAATGAGGGCCAGCAATAGGGCTCAGTAGGTAAGGATGAGGCCTGAGGCCCTGAGTTCAATCCCAGAGTCCCACACGGTGGAAGAACTGGCTCACAAGTTGTCCTCTGCCTTTCACACAAGCACCTCAACACACCTGCTTACACACATGCACACAGTAAAAGTAAAAATACATAAATAACCAAGAGTGGGGAGGATGAGGCCTGGAGACCCGAGGCCTTCACAAGAACAGCACTGGAGGAAATGTGCAAGCTGAGCAAGGCCACTAATCATCAAGTTTGTCCTGGCTGTTTGACCCCGGAGGGGACGCTCATCTTTGAGAGAAACCTGGAGCAAGAACAGGTAGGGCCAAGTGTGTCATTTAAACATGAAAGCATGCTTAAAGCCCGGCAGAGGCAATGGAGGGGAGATAGAAAGGCTGGGGCACCTTCGTGAGGAAGCTTCCTCCTCTTCGTGCCTTCCTGGACAGGAAGAGGGGCACCTGGCAGAGAAGGCCCCATGCCTCACTTATATTCCCTCTCTGGTGGCATCAGCCGCTGGTCTGGGTCCCGGCACGCACCTATTTGCTGGCCCGCTTGTGTCTGTACATCTGCATCATGCGCTGGCGGAACACGTCAAACGTGTCTTCTTTCTGCTCGGGCCCGTCAGCCCCAAGGCCCTCTCCTTCTGACAGAGTCCCCCTGCAGAACAGAGGCAATAGTCAAAACCAGGGTCAAGGGTCAACTAGGGTGCACAGGAACATGGGACAGACACCCAGAGAGGAAGTACAGGGCTAGGCATAGTTCAATGGCACAGTGCTTGCCATGCATAGTGAGGCCCAGGGTTCTCTCCCTAGTACAACAAAAATCAAACAAGAAAAAGACAAGCCATAAGCCACAGAAGAGAAAAGCAGGGTGACTGGATCATGGGAGCACAGCCATTCGTGCTTGAGACACCCTATTATGCCCATGCCAGCCTGGAACTCCTAACTTCCCTGCCTCCATCTCCCAGTGAGCCGCAGGCCTGACTGTGGCCATCCACAGCCTGATCACAACAGGACACCTCACGCAGGAGTGTGTTGGCACTGAGAGACATGCCCTTTGGGTATATAACAGGAGCTGAGGATCTGTGTCCTCACCCTGGCAACCTGTGATGGCTTCCAGATACACCTGTGCTATACCACCTAGGAATGCTGCTTAGATTTCAGGGCCAAGAAGTTGTTCAGAAGTATATACAGGAAGGAGCGTGCCACACCTGTACACCAGAATGAACTGCTAATAAAAAGACGACCTGGCTGTATACTCTGGTCAAGCCCCAACACAAGGCACCCAAGGGTTCCCCCAGCCATGCCATACACGCTGACGGGCTCTCGGATGCCCTTCCCAAGGGAGCCCAAGCCGTGGCCTTCCTTCCAGCCCATCTTCTGCAGCATCTGGAAGCCCACGTTCTTGTCTGTCAGTTTCTGCTGGGCAAACTCCAGGTCCTTGGGTTTCTGAGGAGAGAGAGGAGGGTGGACCCATCTCCTCAAGCATGCACTGTTTCCTCAAGTGCTTTCCTGACCCTGGATGCTTGGAATGGTGAGCCCCACTCACCTCCAGCTTCCCTCTAACATCCCTGGGGTAGGATTTCTTGAGGCCAGGTCCCTTACCCGAGGGTAAAAACTGGCAACTGGCTGTGGGGTGGTATGCTGCTGCCTTGTGCTGAGCCTGTGAGGGAGACCCTGTGAGGAGGGTGGACCCAGGCCAAAACAGGAATGACTGAACAAGAGACCTGTAAGGATGAGTGGCCCTCTGATAGCTGGCCTCTTCTGTGAGTGGACCAATGACTGATCTCCTGTGCACTGCACAGTTTATAATGGAGGGGCTGAATGGGATCTCTCTTTCTAGCCCATGCTGGCCTCAACCCTGAGATCTTGTAGCCCAGCCTCCTGAAGCAGGGATGACAGGCACAGCCATGCCTGCCTGCAGGCTTAAGGATGGGGCTTGCTGTGATGTCAGGGCCAGTATGGACTCTATCGTGTAAGTAACCCTCCTGCCTCAGCCTCTGAACATGCACCTCCCAGGTGCATGCCCTCCACCCAGGTGCATACCCCCCACCCAGCTCTGCCAAGGGTCTGAAGCCTCATCACAAGCAGGAAGTCAACCACCCCAAACCAAGGGGAAAGTAGGTGTCACAATGCAGTCACACACACCTTCTTTTTGGCTATGGGACGACCCCGAGGCCTGTCATAGGCGATTCGAACTGGTTCATGGACTGGAAGAAAAAGGGAGAGATCTGTCCACGTTGAACATTTGCCCCATGTCCTTAAGAGACAGACAGAAATGCCACCTGGTGAAGACAGTCCACACACCTGGGTCTGCCCTGCAGGGCAGCAGCTGGCTCCCTCCCATCTCCCCAGCTCCAATGCTCTATGTCTGCGGCGCTGGGCTTTGAATGGCCAGGATGAAGCCAGCAGCACTGTCAGTGTCAAGGGCACCACTGAACCCAAGAGTGCTGACCCTCATAAGGACCAGCTGCTTCCCACGGCTACACAACACTCTCCTGCTGTAGATAAGCAACAGCAGCACTGTGCCCTCCTAGTTCCCCCAAGAGGACACCAGAGGGGCAGTTCTGAGCACCCTAACTGTCCAGCTGAGATCACAGAGCTCAGGAGAGCAGCAAGCTCTCATGGCGTCACTGGAAACAAGAGGAAGGGGTGTGTCACTATGCCCAAGGCACCCATGGTGAGACAGGAGTATGGCTCAGCAGTGAAGCTCCCCTGTGCGTGGCTCAGCTCCCAAGACACAGGACACAGGGGGGTCACAGTGGCATATGCTAAGGACATATAGGACTGTGCCAAGCGGATCTCCCTGCCTATAAGGTAACAGACGTGTCACACAGGGACTGCAAGGACCAATGGTTGTTGTCCTCCCACCTTCACTACAGGTATGGCAGCCTTTGGGGACTCAGAAACTGGGTGTGGCTCAAAGTCAAGGGTGGGAAGTGGCAGGATGAGCTTCTATCACAGCCTAGTGGTAACAGAGCCCAGCAGGAAGAAGAGGCCCTTTGTAGGGAGAGCAGCTCCCCTGTCTGGACATGTGGATCTTGTGGTAACACCTTAGAGTGCAGTGCACAATGGCTAAAAATACTTTCAAGCTGAAGCACAGGCCCAGGCCCACACAGCCCTGGTCCGGCTGGGCTCCCCTCCTAGTACTGCACACCAAGGGGAACATGGTTGTGGTGGCACACCAGCAGTTTTACCCTGTGGGAGCTGGGCAGGACAATTACTGTGTGAGGCCAGCACGGGCTAAATATGTATGTTCTGTCCCAAAGAAAACCACCACAAAAGCCAAAAAGTCACCCAAATCCTAAGCCCTGAGAGAAGAACCCTGTGTACTGTGCCAGGCACTTGGGGCACGGGCATACACACACACACACACACACACACACACACGCACGCACACACACACACACACACACACGCACACACGCACACGCACGCACGCACACACACACACACACGCACGCACGCGCACGCACGCACGCGCACGCACGCACGCACGCACACACACACACACACACACGGCCAGTAGGTGTTTGCAGGAGGCAGGGTGACTGGCTGTGGCTGACACGGGCCAGAATGGCCACTGGGCATGTCCCCCATTGGACTATGTGGCACTCACCCTTTGACTCCTGGATGAGACACACTCTCTTTGGGGCAGGGATCATGCCAACTTTCAGCGACTTGCTGCTGATTCTCTTCCTGGGGAAGCAGCTGCCAGAGGAGGCCTGTGACAGGCCAGGAGTGCCGGCCTGGTCCTCTCTGGACCCCTCTCCAGGGATGCTGTCAGTAGGGGAACTGCCCTCGGAGCCCGGACACTTGGCAGCTCCGGCCTGTGGCCTGAGGGTGCAGGTCTCCTCGCCCTCGTCCTCCTCACTCTCCTCATCATCTTCCTCTTCGTCCTCGGGGCCCTCCATGGCAGCCTCCTGCTCAGGGTGCCCCTCTTCTGGCTCACCCTTACCCTCCTTGCAGGCTGTGGGGCTCTGCGCTGAGTCCCCTGTCTCACCAGCGGACTGGAAGGAGATGGATGGGCACAGTTCCAGCACCTTTTCTCGGTAGAACTTGAAAGCTGAGCTGCTCTGGTCATGCAGGAACCTGAGGGTGAAATGCACTGCTGAGCTGCAGGAGTGCGAAGCTCCTGCCGGCCCAAGGTAGAGGCCAGGCCTCCCCATGACCCTGCTTCATAGAGCAGCTAATGTGGTGAAACAGAATGTTCACAACTAGGACTGACTGAGTGTTATAATTCCCTGATGGACAAGGTGACCTTGGAGTTCATTAAGGCAGGATGCTTGTGCAACATGCATGAGGCATCCCCATTCCTTTTTTTTTTTTTTTTTTAAGATTTGTTTATTCTGTATACAGTATTCTTTCTGCATGTACACCTACAGGTCAGAAGCCCCAGATGTCATTATAGATGGTCATGAGCCACCATGTGGTTGCTGAGAATTGAACTCAGGACCTTTGAAAGAGGAGCCAGTGCTCTTAACCTCTGAGCCATCTCTTCAGCCCGAGGCACTCCCATTCTATACCTAGCAAACTCAAAAATAAAAATAAAAGAAAAAGAAAAATGTCTACTCAGCCAGTAAAACACTTGCTCCACACAAACCCCTGAGAACTGAGCACAGTCCCCAGAACCAACAGTCCGCTCAGACTGGCTCCTGACGCTCACAAATGCCTACTGTGTGTGAGTGTGAAGCACAGGGGTGTGGCTAAAGAGCTGGCACTCTTTAGCCGCATGCATGCTAAGCACCAGCCTTTCTCGACCTCAGGATTTGTCCCCCAAGATGCCAAGAAGTATCCACGCAAGGCTTTCCCTTCTTTAGTGACACTGAAACACAGGGCCTGGCACCGCCTCACCCTCGACCCCTGTGAAAACGCCACTTTGCAAATGTTTCACATTAATAAGGAGGTGGTGGACAGACAGGTGCAGTCACTGCTGGGACAGCACTCAGCATAGAGAGGGGGAACTCAGCACAGCTCAATGTGAGCAGCCATAACGAGGGCGAAGTCAGACAGAAAAAAGCACCTATACGATTCCCTGACACGAATGTCTGGGAAGTTGGGCTGGGGAGGGCCCAGGGAGTAAAATATTTACTGCACAAGTAAAGGACCCAAGCTCAAACCCCTGAACCCACATGTAAGCCAGGAATGGGGGCCTGCACCCAAGCAGCCCTGGAGGCTGGAGACAGGAGGACCCTTGGGGATCACTGGTCAAACAGCATAGACATATTAGTAAGCTTCAGGTTCACTGAAGCTCCAGCAAGTACAAACTGACATTAGCACTGGCTAGGAGGTGACAACAGGAAGACAGAAGGTGGGAAAGTAACACAGGGTGAGGGTGCAAAGGAGTTTGGGGGGCCAAGCTGAATGGCTGTGGGGCAGCGGGCACTGGAAGCCTATTTCAAGTGCATGCAGCACTATCCACTGGGGTATTCAGATGGAGCAGAGGGGAAGAGAAAGCAGTCCCCTGGTAGTCCACACATGCTCTGCTTCGGGCCTCTCTGTCTCGTCTCTAACTGGGAGAGGTGGAGCCAGATTGGACTACAAACTGAGATTTCTGAAGCCACAGAACCAAACTAAGTACCCCTCCTTTACGCTGTTTGTGCAGTTGTTTCAATACAGAGGAGGGGCAGGACCTACGCGAGGTCTTGAGGCTCCCTTCATGACCACAAAGACACAAGGCCTCTGTACAACACTGTTAAAAGAATATTATGAATGATACTGTAGGCTGGCAGGTGGGGAAAGGAAAAGGGCCTGAAAACATTTCTTTGCAAAGCTGAGCTAGTGCTTGGCACTGGGCTGTGCAAAGGAAAAAAATGAAAGATACAAGATGTCCCCCTGCTGCTGAGAAGATAAGTGGGAAAGCCAGACTTCCCTAGGTGATTTTTACTTTAGAACAACATGTATTAAAAACTCCAGCGAGGTGGCGGTGGTGCATGCCTTTAATCCCAACACTCAGGAGGCAGAGGCCAGCCTGGTCTAATAGTGAGTTCCAAGGCTGCACAGTGTGACCTTCTCTCAAAAACAAAACTCAAACTTCTCCTCTCTACCACCCTGCAACCCCCCACAAATTCAAATATAGGGTCAGCAAGGGGGCTCAGTGGATAAAGGTATTGCCTGCCTCCAAGCCTGACAACCTGAGTGTGACCCCTGGACCTCCATGGTAGAGGGGAGCACAACTCCTGCAATGTGCCCTGACCTCCACACTTGCACTGCAGCACGCACACATCCACCACAATGTAAAGAAACCACGTGAAAACAAACAGATTCAACTGGGGCCAGGGGCTATGCCTCATGGGGTAAGAGTGTGTGCTGTGCAGGAGCCCAAGCACCAGAACAGCAAGGTTTCTTTTCAAACTGTAATCTTCACTGAATTAGAAAAAAGGCCCAAGTAATGGCCTGATATGAAGCATCTGTCAGAAGGTATACTTGAGAGCAGCCCTAACAGTGCATGTGGGCTCTGAGAATGGCATACTGGCTCTCCTGGGAGCAGGAGGCAGCCGAGACCGGACAGTCAAGGGCCAGGGCTGAGGAGTGCAGGACACAGCATGTACATACTATGCCCAGGCAGCTGGAACAACATGCTCTGTTTGCATCAGACCCATAAGTTCTTTAAGACATGTAAGCCAGCCTGTCTGCCTTCTGATCATCCTGTCTGCTTTCCATCCGTCCATTCTAGGCTTAAAAGGAGGACATCAGCTTCCCTATAAGGCAAGGATGACCTTCAACTACTGATTTTCCTGCTTCCACCTCTAAGTGATAATAAGACAGGTATGTGAACCCATGTGGCGTATACAGTGCTTGGGCAGATCAGGGATCTGTGCGTGCCAGGCAGAAAGTCTATCAATTGAGTTCCAGCCCTGCCTCAAATCTGTAAGTTTCCAACTGCACTCTGCTGTAGTGCCAGGCCTCTTGCACCTAGCACACATTCAATTGCATTTTTAGTCATATTATGACACAGCTCTCCAGCAAGGAGGAGGAAACAGCAGTGCCAGGCTTAGTCCTGGGAACACATGGGTACAGTGGAAGTCGGGAGGTCTCACATGGCCTCTGGAGTGCAGGAGCATCTCCATCATAGAAGCCTTCCAGCACAGGCTAGAGTTCCCTCAGCAGTCGGTGCTGTTCAGGACTAGTTTTTAGATTTTTGTCAGACAACTTGTGAGACACATAAACAAACGCTGCTGGAGTGCCCAGCCCTGTGTCTTTCTGTGAAGGTGAATGGAAGAGAGGACAAGGTTTTTCCTAATGAGCTAGGCAAAGACTGACCCGAACAGATGCCAGCTCTAGGCCAGGCTCAGCTGAAGGTGGAACCCATCCTGCCTGCTCACAGCATGTGGGGTGTGGTGGGGTCCAAGGAACATACCACAGGTCAGGATTGTCGGTGCTGTTCTCTATGCTGAACTGCTCAATCTCTGGGCCCACCTGAGCCACAAATCTGGCCAGCTTCTCAGCAGTTTCCATGGTCTTTGCATCCACTACGAAACAGAAAGCAGAGGTTGTGGCTCTTAAGACTGACACAAGCTGCCTACCCGCAGTCCTTCCCTGTACCATGCGACTCTGGAGTCTGCTCTTTGTTGGAATTAGCAATAGACAGACTGCAGCCAAAGCATACGGAGCCCCATGGACACCTGGGCTGGCTGCATGGGAACAGGCATATGACTGATACCCTTATCGCTTCAGCCGACAGGCTGCCAGCCGCTCAGACTCTCAAAGTTCAGGTCAGCAGATACCTTGCAGCAGCTCAGGACACTGCTGAAGCTAGCCAGGAGCAAAGAAACATGGGCGCTCTGTAGTGAGGCTTGGGCACTATGCAGTCTGTGCATGTTCCCAATGTAAGCTAGATGGGTGCCCTGGGCAGAGGAAAGGTAAGCTGGTGTGGTGGTGACCAAACAGGTCACATCATCAGCCTTGAAGCTGTGCAGAGGCAGAGTGGCACAAAAGGCATCCAGGGGGCCGCCATGCTTGGGCTGAATGGACCCTTCACCTGTAGATTCGACCGGCCAGGTTGGAAACACCTGCAATGGTCTCAGGGTACATCTTGGTGGTGAGAGTTTGTGCAGCAGGTCTGGGCCCTGCACTCAATGGCCAGCACTGCTAAATCCAGGCCAACAAAGACACTTAGAAAGCAACTGCCTTTGTCCATACTTCATGTTTTCACTACCACCAAACAATACAGGAATAGTTATTTCTACAGATGATGATGGTAGACAAGGCCTCACATAGATGAGGCTAACTGTGAAGTCTAGGTCTTCCTACTTCTAAGTGCTGGGCTGACAGGTGAGCCCCACAGTAGCCGTTGTGTAGTGTGAGTGCTATTAAGATGCTGGAAGCCACCCACACAAGATGAAAATGTAGTAGAGGCCAGGCATGGAGACAAGGATGTAACAGGTCAGTGGCTACAAGCTGCAGCCCAGTCCCAGCTATAGAGCATGCCAGGCCAACCAGGGCTACAGAGTGAGGCCCTGTCTCAAACAAAATAAGCTCTTGCAGGCCATGGTGGTGTACACCTCTAATCTTAGCACTTGAAAGCAGAGGCCGATGGATCTCTGTGAGTTCGAGGCCAGTCTGGTTTACATAGTGAATTTCAGAACTAGATGGAGAGATCCTATCTCAAACATCTCAAACACAAACAAAACAGAGCAAAGCAGTAAGAGGGTGTGTGCAGGTTCTCTGAAAACTGTGTTCTTTCCCATAAGACTTTCACCCTGGTGGACTCTGGAACACAAGAGGGTGATGGTGCTATGATGGAGGCTCAGGCCTGGCCTGGCTGCCCCAACATCAGCACCTCATGGGGAATACCGAGCAAGGACCTGGGTAGCACTTCATCAGCTGGATTATCAGGAGCTGGGGCTCAGGAGGAATATGAAAGACAGTGTGGCCACATGCTCATCCTGTTCAAATTCTTTTGGCTACTCTAGCCTGCCATCTGGCCCAGACTGCTTAGCACCTGGCACCTCGACTCCTACCACCTGAAGGGACCCAGATGAGCATGGGACAAGAGGGGTGGCTAGACACCTACCATTAGCTGAGAGGCAGGGAGAAGAGGCCGGCAGGGCTTCTGAGTCATCTCCTGCTGTTGGCTGAGGAGCCGGGCCCAAGGCTCCAGCGCTGGAGGGCTGGGGATGGGCTTTGGCAGGCTCCGGTAGGCAGTCCTGGGCAGCATCACTTGAGTCCCGTGGTGGTGGCTTCACCCTCAAGGAGCCTGAAGCTTGGCGGCCATGCTGTCTCTGTCGAGTGCCCAAGGACAGGGATGTCTGCTGAGCAATGACAGCTTTCTTAGCCTTTAGGCCTCGAGGACCCTGGGAGCGAAGCAGCCGCCTGCGCTGCCATGGGAGGAGTCTGCGCTTGAGGCTTCGCACAGCTTGTGCATACAGCATAGCACGCACCGCGCACTGTGCTGGGGTTGGCCTCCGCTCTACCATAGGCCAGCTGTGGTTCAGCCGCTGTGACTCTGCCAACTTCAGCTTGTAGTACTTATACTCCAGGCTGCTCTCATCAGACAGAAACCTGCGGAAAAGACAGAGCAGGTTATGTGAGGGCAGCACTGTGCTCAGCAAGGCACACCTGCCCTCCTAAGAGATGTACCTGCTGTCCTCTGCTGTCCAGGTGCCCTAAGAAAGTCAGAAGCTTTGATCCAGCTGGGCATAGAGGCTTATTCTTAATCCTAACGTTGGGGAGACTGAAGGAGGAGGACTGCAGAGAATTTGAGGTCAGCCTGGACTACAAATGAGCATATGGTAGCCCTGGCTAGCCTAGAACTCACAGTATAAACCAGGCTGATCTCAAATTCACAAAGATCCACCAGCCTCTGCCCCCAAAGTGTTAAAAAAAAAAAAGAGTGGGATTAAAAGTGTGCAAAGGGGGCATTTGGGGGATCCTTCTTCACTTTGGTCAGCAGCCAGCAGAGAGCCCAGAGCCTCAGAAGCTGTAGGCTCACATTGCCCTGCAGCATCCTAGAATACAAGAGAGGGCACCCTTCACATAGCCAGGTCATCAAGTGCTTCATGCACTTTCCCTGTGCCATTGAGGCAGATGTGGCAAGGCTGAAGGGAGTCTGAGACACTTCCAGATGTACTAAGGACAGCTGAACACACAAGGCTGAGGTGGTCACCTCACTGCCTCCCACAGGTACAAGGATGCCAATTTTTTTTCTGGCTATAAAAGGAATGGGAACCTGTGTCCTCCATTTGGACCCTGGAATTCACCAGCTCACAAAACCAAACCAAACCAACAACAATAACAAAAAACCCAAACAAACAACTGTCACAGTTGACCCTCCACACCCACATTTGCTGCTTGGGAGCCAACCAAGCTTGGATTTAACATAGAAAGCAAGCCCTTACCAAGGCAGCCCAACAGCTATGGACACAGCACATTGCCTCTAGTGTTTCTAGTCAGCTGGAGACTATGTAAAGCATACAAGAGGGTGGATGAGGTGGCACACACATACAACCCCTGCTGCATTGGGAAGGCTGAGGCAGGAGGATCTCAAGTTCCAGCTCAGCCCAGATTACACAGAGAATCTCAAAATTCAAGTCTGGAGGCGGTGTGTCTCATGCAAACGGTTCTGCATGGGCACGGAGCACCCAGACTTTAGTACCCAGGGGTTTTAAACCCAGCCTTTTGCTGATACTGGGGGTGACAATCGAAGAGTCCCTGAACAGTGACTGAGAATATCCCAAAGGCCAAGGGGACAGTTGGTAAAAGCCTATTTCCCTTACAAATGAAGAGCCAGCAAAGAAGAGAAGCACAGCTACATACTTGTGTGCACGCCTCCCAGCAGACGCGAAAGCAGAGGGACTGCCACAGTTCAAGACCAGCTCCGTCCACACTGCAAGTTTGATCTAGTCTGCACATACAACATGCATATTTATATATACATTTACATATATAAATGTATGTGTACACACACAAGCTCGAATGTGGCTCAGGGCAGATCACTTGCCCAGCCTGTGAGGCCACCATGGGTCCCAGTCCCAGCACTGCACTACAGAAAGAAGGAGTCCCTGTCCTAGCGCTGTGTGGGGGCTTGAATAAACATGCCCCTCAGGCTCAGATATTTGAATGCTTAGTCAGAAGGAAAGGACACTACTTAAGAAGGTGTAGCCTTCTTGGAGGAAGTGTGTCCCTAGGGGTGGGCTCTGAGGTGTCAAAAGCTGAGGCCACATCCAGTGTTTCTCTTTCTGCTGCAAATTAGGATGTAGAGCTCTCAGTTCCTTTTTCAGCACCATGTTTGCATGATTGCCGCCATGCTTCCCACCATGATAATAACGGACTAAACCCCTGAAACTGTAAGGCAGTCCCAATTAAATGATTTCTTTTCTATCTACTTCATGGTGACTCTTCACAGCAAGAGAACAGTGACTAAGACAGAAGCTGGTGCCAAGAGTGGGATATTGCTCTGACAGGCCTGATAATGTTCCTTATTGGCCAAATACAGACTTTGATTTATGAAAGCAGTTGAACACCTTTTCTTTTTTTAGATCTATATCTTCTTTTATATGCAGAAGAAAGCTCATAGAAGCTAAGTAACTTGTTCATGGTCACACAAAAAGGAAATATATGGGGTTATGTGTAAAAGTCAGTCTGGGTAAGAACAACTCAGAAAGAAATGCTAGTGGGTAGCCAGGAGAGTTTTGGATTTCTACCTCCTCACCCCCTTTTTTCCTGCCTCCATCAATGTGGAAAGTGGCCTTGACTCTGCGCTGGGGGTAAAGAATTTCAAGTGGATCCACACTGAATGGAAACCAAGCAGGTTAGCAGGTGTATGACACCTCGGGGTCACTGAGGCCCCGGGACAGCCACACATCACACGCGTGTTCAACCAAGCCGCTGTGCAGCAGGGAAGTCGTCGTCTGCCTCGCCTTCTTCCCTTTCTCCTCCCACCTGGTAGGCCACAGACTGCTCAGCGCGTGGGCCACTCTTCTCTTTCACATCCCTGGAGTTGGCCGCTTAAGCATCTTCCCTCTGGCCAAACATACAGCCTAGCTACTCAGGAACTGTCACAGATGAACACTTTAATCAGGACTGAATGGGCCATACTAACAGAAGCATAGATAGTGGTGCTGAGAACACCGTGGATTATGACGGTCTGGCTCAAGAGGCTTCAGAGGAGAAGAATGTTAGTACGTGGCCTAGACACTGTCCCTGTGATATCTTGGTGAAGAACGTGGGTGCTTTGGCAGAGGAGACTTCAAGACAGTCTAGTATTGACTCATGTGGTTATTAGTGGTTACTCTCATGTAGATCAAGAGTGAAATGAGCAAGCTGAGTGAGGGAAAACGCATACTGTATAGCTTGAGGAGAAAAGCAGCAGGAAGCATAACAGAGCTAAGTCCTGTGCTCAAGGAGATAAGACGTTTAAAGGGGGTGGGGACCTCAGGGAAGGAGTTCACCTCCCTAAGGCTCCAACCTGTGAAAAGGAATCAAAGAAAAGTTTAGGGCCTGATGTTACAGTGAACACCTCTAACCCCACCACTGCAGAGGCAGAAGCAGGTGGATCTCTGAGTTTGAGGTCAGCCTGGTCTACAGAGCAAGTTCTAGGACAGCCAAGTTTAGGCAATGAAGGAAACCCACTTGTGAAAAGGAATTAAAGAAAAGCTTAAGGCAGTGGAGGAAAGCATCAGAAATAGAAAGCTGATGAAAATGTATTTGAATGAGGGGGCCATGTTCCAGCCCCAGCAAGCAGAAGAACCAGGCAGCTTTGGCCACATGGTTCTGGCTTTAGAGTGAAGGATATGAGAAAGGGGTTGTGTAATCCCCATCTGTGGCTAGAGAAAGCCACTGAAGCCAGGTGTGTGTCAGGGGTGTCCTTGCATGGAGACCCAGAGACCATTGCCTGAAGCTGTGAAGATGAAGCCTGAATTACGTTGGAGACACCAAGATGTCAGTCGTACTTGAGTAGTGGAGGAACTGCCGAAGGACACTGCAGAGTGGGTGTGGAAGCAGCCCAAGAGAGACAATCTGTGGTCAACAAAGCTGAAAAAGAGTTGGAGATCTACAGAGCACTTTGAAATCAGATATGAAGATGCAGAGTTTGGAGTTTGCCCAGCTGGTTTTCTTCCTTCCTGTAGTCCAGCATTTCCTCATTGTGCTCCTGTTCCTCCTTTTTGGAATGATAATGTATATTCTATACCATTGTTATATTGGAAATGTGTGATCTGCTTTTTAAATTTTGATTTAACAGGGGGTTACAGAGACTGCCTTGAGTCTCAGAAGAGACTCTGAACTTTTAAGCAGTGTGGAAACTATGATAAAGTATGAGGACTTTTGAAGTAGGCTGAATGCATTTTTGCATTATGATATGGCCATAGGCCTTCAGGGGCAGGGAGTGAAATGTGGTGGTTTGAATAAGAATGGCCTCCATGGCCATTTTTGGATGCTTAGTGAAAAGAACTAGGAGTGTGGGGTAGGTGTGGTGTTGTTGGAGAAAATGTGTCATTCAGTATGGGCTTTGAGGTTTCAAAAACCCAGAGCAGGCCCAGAAGCTTTCTCTTCCTGCTCCCTGAGGATCAGGATGAAGAACACTCAGGTCCTTCCCCAGAACCATGTCTGCTTGCTCCCTGACAGAATGACAGTGGACTAAACCCCTGAAATTAAGCAAACCCCAATTAAATGCACTTTTTATTTACTTTATTGTTTTCTTTCATTTATAAAATTTCTTTTCTCTCTGTTTTTGTTTGTTTGTTTTGTTTTTAGATATAGGATTTTTCTGTTTTAGCCTTGGCTGTCCTAGAACTCACCCTGTAGATCAGACTAGCCTTGAACTCACAGATATCTGCCTGGCTCTGCCTCCCATGTGCTGGGATTAAAGGCATGTGCCATCACCACCCGGATCCACTTTTTTCTTTGACAGGGTTTCTCTGTTTAGCTTTGGCTGTCCTGGACTCTCTCTATAGCCAGGCTGGCCTCTAACTCATAGAAATCAGACTGCCTCTGACCCCTGAATTCTGGGGTTAAAGGTGTACAACACTATCTTGAGGCTAAATGCATTCTTTTGTAAGAGTTGCCATGGGGGACTGGAGATATGACTGTGAAAGGACCAGACTAGCCTCATAAACTCCATTTTGATTTTTAGGCCCCACCCCAAACTAAGTTCTCTCAGTACTTTTCCAGAAAGCAGACGAACACGAGCGGAGATGAGAAAGTGGGCAGTTTGAGACAGACCCACGGACCCATCCTGTGGTGAAAGAATGACCAAGGCATGTAACTCCCTGCTTGCGGTTTTTCCCTATAAAAACTCAAAACCTTTGTTCCTCAGGGCTGTCTCTCGCTTGCATGCAGGGCAGCCTCTCTGTGCGTTGGTTTGAATAAACCTGTTGCAGTTTGCATGGATCCGGCCTCTGAGTCTCCTTTGTGTGTCTCTCCGGTAGTTGGGTCCTGAATTGGGCCTAACATTTTGGTTCCCTGACCAGGAATTGAGGTGCTGAAGGGAACTCCAGACAGCGGCCATCGGAGGAACCAGCTCTAGCTCCTAATAGGTATCACGGCCATTGTTTGTCTTTGTCTCTTGTCTGTTACTTGTCTGCTCTGGGGCCTGTTTCTTGTGTGCATTTTTGGTTCTGGCTCGTGAGCATCTGTAGAGGGGGTTCAAGTCCTCTCATCTGGGTGGTCCAATATGGTGGGCAGACATACTGCGAGAAACGTGACCGTGGGACAGTCTGGAGGATGCTCCAGCTGTCCTAGGAGGAGGAGTTGGGGCGCTGGCAGCAGGAGGATCGCTGCAGCAGACAGCACTGCAGATTCGCAAGCCTCGGCGCAGGTGGGCAGTGCAACCAGCTGACAAACAGCCCCCACCCCCACCCCTCCTCTCGGTACAGCGGCCAGGAGCCGCAATTGGCCCGAGCCCTGCCTCCACTGCTGCCTTGCCTCACGGGGAAGCAGCGCTGGGACGGGTGAGAGTGCCTGGGTGCCCGTGATGGGCAGCTGGGCTCCGAGCCGGAGCCAGAGCCAGAGCCAGTGCGGAGCAGGACATCACGGCCAGTCCCGAGCGGCCTGAAGCCAGAGGTCACCCCTGCCCCTTCCTCCTCTCCTCCCCGCTACTCTCCCGAGGGCTGTCGTGCAACAATGCCCAGCAGCTGAGCACCCAGCAGTGTGCAGTTGATAGCATGGGGAGGGAGCTGCTCTTGGCTATGATGTTTAAAATTACAGCTGGATCCAGTAAGAAGAGTTTTGTCTGTCTGTTTAAACATATGGCCATTATATATTTGTCTCTTACTGATCTTAAATGGTTAATATGCTTTGATTATATGTCTTTGGTTATATGTCTTGATTATAAATTAAGAGTTATTGGGTATGTTTAAAGGTTAAATTCAAATTCTTGTTTAGAACATACACGTGTGCCTATGTGTTTATAAGGTCCATAAACGCATGTTTTTAAATAGCAACAATGAAGACTGCCACGTGGTATGGTTCAGGGAGGAAAAGAATTTGCAGAACCTCCTGGTCTGAAAGGAAATAAAAAATTTTTTTTTTGACTAAGAGGTTCTGTAATCTTTTTTTCAATTTCCTTTTAGACTAAGAAGACAAGTCTCATTTTAAATTGGTACTGACTTTAGAGATTGAATTGTTTGCACTGATGAATTTTGGTTTTAAAATCTGGTTATGACTTTTAAAATTAAGGTTATGCTTTGTGACTTCACTCCTAAAGCGGGTATTTTGTTTTGATATTGCAAAACCAGGTTTTGAGGAATATTTAAATGTTTAAGGCTATAAAACAGTTTAGAATTTATTGGTTATTTTAAAATGATAACCATTGGGCAGTATAACAAAGAACTTGAAACAGGTTCTCAACCGTTTGAGGGGGAAAAAAAAAAACCAAAAACCTTGCTTGGTATTTATTTTATTAATGTATTTGCCAAATAAAACCAAGCCATGCTGTTCAAGCCAATTAAGAAAACTGCAGGATGGTAAGGACCCATGAAATGATTTAGTATATTCTAGGCCACTGAAAGAAACCACAAGAAGGATTTTAATGGAAGTTTTTATGTTATCTGAAAAGCAAGAGATAAGGCAAAACACTGCAAAAAAAGGGGGGGAGGGATATTAAAGAAAAGAATAGCTTGTCTAAAATAAGAATGTCTAGTTAAATCAGAAGAACAAAGTTAGGAACCTGAAGGCACAGAGAATGTTACGGAAGATCAGTGTATGTATGGAAAGCCAGAGGGCATATAAATTGCATTTGATTTGGTTCTTTATACCTGCAAATATGATTTGAGAAAGAACTGTAATATATGTTGTTCTTCATTTAAAAGGCTGGTGATTCTTCAATGCAAAATGTTTTCTTATGCTCTTTAAAGGGGAAAGAATTCTGGCCGATAGGCTTGGTAAGGCCAGAATAGTTTTGTACAGTTTAAAATTGTTCTGTACTGTTCTGTTATGTAGTTGGTTCTAAAACTTATTTGATCACAATGTTAGAACTTTTGGTTATGGGAAATTATAAATGTTTCACAGAGCTTGCTGTATCATGGGAAGTAACAATGCCATCAGCTACACCTAATGGCTATGTTTTATATTATCAGACACAGCCTGTGGCAACACATGGCTAGCCGCCCTATTGGTTCAGGGACAGAAGGTGGAGCCATGGTTTTGCTGCCATCTTAGCTTAGGGCTCCCAGCTGTGTTCAGTTCTCTGATTAATGCTAAATGCAAAGCTTTTTGCTGTTCAGTTTTAATGCAATGTGTTAGGATCAGCAAGATTTGCTAGCCCCTCTATGAATTGTATCTGATTAAAAGGTTTGCTTTGACTTTAGTTCAGAAAAAGCAGATTCAAAGTCATGGTAACGACTGCAGTTGTTTACAATGATGAGCTTTACCTAATGTCTTTGTTTAGGTTTTTTAAAGGTTAAGACTAGGATGGGTAACTATAAAGTTTGCCTATGTAGATCTACCTGAAATATAGTTCTAAATCATGCATCTGAGAAATATGCCAGAAATAGAGATTATAGCATCCTGTTTTATAGGATTCAGTTTAGAGCAGATGATAGACAAAAAGTAACTCAGATATGCTGGCCCTCAAGCTTGTCAAAGATCTGACGAATATGGCATTTTAACATGTATAAGCTTATTATGACAGAGTCACAAAATCCTGGCAGTAGCTCCCTGAAGGTGTCTGAGAAGATTTGGGCACAATGACAGATGACTGCAACTCCGGATTGTGGTATGCTAACCACTGGGCAAGACTGCCTCAACTGGCCCACTGCTAGGGCCCAGCCTAAACTGTACATACAGCCGTGGACACCTGGAAAGCCATTGTTTCACATTGTGGGAGGCAAGGTGAGGGCAATCTATCGAGTTCCTTTTTCCACAGAAGCAGTCTCTCATCTTCTGTGCCTGGCTGGACTGCTTCTGCTCATGATGCCATGAGACCACAGGAACCAGGGATACTGCCTAGGCGATAGACTAACTAGTCATCTCTGTCATTTTGATTGGTACATGGATTGGTACATTTACTTAGCTTATAACTTATCCTTCTCAGGTCTCTGATCACATTGACAGCGAGGCTAAGCTTATGATAACTTTGCAGCTAAAGAGCAGACAATTAGATCCACTGTTAGCTCATTGGTCAGTTCATTAGCTAGTTAGAACTGCTAGGTACTAGATCTCTTGTTTAGAAAGGCAAACAGATTGCCTTGCTCACAGGCTTCATGTCAGTTGCCTGTGTCTTATGGTGAATAGTTGAATAGAAAGATATGGAGTTATGTAGGGTCTGAGGATATAGGAATTTAGGTTGTGAGAATCTAGGGAATGATGTTTGGTCTGGGAAAATATTTCAGGGTTGATAAATACAAAAGAGATTGGAGAGTCTAAATAGATGTTTTAAGGTATATAAATGAGTTATAATGATATAGAAAAATAATTTAAAACATAATAAAAATGTAAGGTATTTCAGATTTCACCCCCCCAAGATTTCAGAAGTTCAGAATTTTGACATCGATCAATAGAGTTCTGATAAGTTGATGAAATACTGACTGCTTATTATCCAGTTACAAGCTTGAGACTTTAATTGCCTTTTGACTGTCTTCTGGAAATAGACTTGAAGGTACTTCCCATTATGGTAAAAACATCTGTTTAATGTATATGTCTGACCCAAAAGCCATAGCCTTCACTATGGTATTCTTCATATCTGCCATTTCTGAGGTAGACTTTTACACAGGATTTAGGAAACCAAAAAGTCACGAGACCTGGATCTGGCATAGCTCAAATGGACCCCAGATGAGTTTTTCCCTAGTCTTGGGATTCCTCACTCTTCCTATTTACTAGAAAAAAAATTTAACTTCTGACTCTAGTCTAAATTTGCCTCCGCAGATTTTCACCTGGTTGACTCTATTCCGGGATCAGCTATGGACTGCAAGCTGAAATCTGGATTTGCTAGGAGCTGACATGATTGCTCCCTGTCTCTTCAGTTGGATCAACTAACCAGATGCTTCTGAAGACTGTCCCATTGCTCTGCCCTCGACTAGCATTTCAGCCTTCCTAACCCCTGCTGTCAACACACGAAGGGGCTGCCCTGCATGCAAGCGAGAGATAGTCCCAAGGAACAAAGGCTTTGGGTTTTTAAAGGGAAAAACCACAAGCAGGGAGTTACATGCCTTGGCGTTACAGAATTGGGTTCAAAAGGGTCTATAGGGAAATTGACTTTTAAAATAATTTTAGGTGTCAGTCCTGGCCTGGCCATCTGGAGGATAGCTGATCCTGAGCAACGCCTGGAATGCCCTGTTACATGCTGATTTGGCTGTAGTGAGGGGGTGGGGGGAAGCAATTAGCACATCCTGTGGTTTTTCTGAGAAGTGGGGCTATGTGACTCTGGTCATAAACCAGGGGCTATCTGGGTAGGAAACTGGGACCATCTGGGTTAGTTGTCAGGCAAGGATATCTCAAAATTGCAGGCCTGGTCACTCTTTCACAACAGGATGGGCTGCTCTACCTGGATGGCCTCAGCTTCCCTCACCAATCTAAGGCTACCCAGCCTCCTCCCCTGATTAGCACTGGCTGAAGCTGGAGGCTTTGCATTTGATCTCTGTTGCAGCTCATCTCAGCTGTCCATCCTGCAAGCACAATGCCTCTATCTGTAAAACAAGGATGGCCACAGACCAACTCACAGGCAGCCAGTGTGGAGTCAACAGTATGCTCAGAATGCAACCAGGGCTGGGGCAGGAGGATCCCTTTGGCCCAGGAGTCTGGGCATAGCTTGGGCCACCACAGCATAAGACCTCATCTCGTATAATTAAAAAATAAACAAACAAAATCAGAGGGTCCTGAGAGATGGCTCAGTGGTTAAGAACACTTCTTGTTCTTGCACTAGATCCATCTATGACTCCAATTCCAGGGGACCCAATGCCTCTTTCTGACCTCTCCAGGCACCAGGCATGTGGTACACAGACACCCATGCACACAAAACAGTCTTTAGCCTTTGGTTTTGTTTTTATAGAGTTCTCATTTGTAGTCCAGGATGGCTGCTGGTTCTGACCTTCCTGCCTCCCAGGACTGTGACACTCCCTTCATTACCATGTGCCCTTGGGGTACCTGTCTCTTTGCACTCTAGGATAGTCCAGCAGGGAAAGTGAGTGGTGTTCAACTGCTCTTGCAAAAGATAAAAAAGAGGTGGGGGGGGGAGGCTGGAGAGATGGCTTAGAGGTTAAAGGCACTGGCTGTTGTTCCAAAGGTCCTGAGTTCAATTCCCAGCAACCACATGGTGGCTCACAACCATCTGTAATGAGATCTGTGCCCTCTTCTGGCATGTAGGCACATATGCAGGCAAAACATTGTGTGTGCGCGCGCGTGTGTGTGTATGTGTGTGTGTATAAATCTTTAAAAATAAAATAAAATAAAAATGAGGCTGGATAGACAGCTTAGTTATTTAAGAGTTCTTGCTGCTCTTCCAGAGAACCCAGGTTCAATTCCCAGCACCCAAATGGCAGCTAACTCCAGTTCCTGGTGATCTTACACCTGCTTCTGGTCTCAGACCTTGCATGAGCGTGGTACACAGACATACATGCAGGCAAAACACTCATGCACTTACTTATTTTTAAAATAAGAACATGTCCTTAAAAATAAATAATAATAAAAAAAAGACAAAATAAGCATGCCTACCAGTAAGCAGGGTCCTGCAAGAGAAGTGTTCTCTCTCGGGGAGTCAGTCTTCCTTGGATAACACGCATGACAAGCTGGTCAATGGTGTCCACCACCCTGTGGTCTGCCCGCTGGGGGACTGCTGCAATACACAGAATGGATGTTGTTAAAAACAGTGGACCACAAAAGCCTGGACACCAGGACAGTCACCTGGAGGGCAGATAAAACCCCGAGGCCATCAGCAACTGGAACCTTCAACGGTGGGACACTGCTGTTGAAAAGAGGAAAGCCTGGTTAAGATGGAAAATGCCCTGCTGAAAAATGTCCCACCTCAGCCATGAGAGTCACTTGGCTGCACAAAGAGCTTGGTGGAGACTCCAGATAAGTACCGATCCACATAGGTTGCTTAAAGCCCGCATGAAAACAGGCACCTGTGAGACTCAGCTAGATGCAGAGGTCGCCTTGCCTTGTTTGTACACAGCTTCTAAGGAGGTCAAGAGGAGGACTGTCTGACCCCAAGAGTTTCCAAAGAGCCTGGGCAACATAGTAACATCTGTTTCAAACAACAGCAGGCAGGCGGCAGCACACACCTGTAATCCCAGCACTCCGGAGGCAGAGGCAGGTGGATCACTCTGAATTTGAGGCCAGCCTGGTCTACAGAATGAGTTCCAGGACAGCCAGGGCTACACAGAGACACCCTGTCTTGGAAAACAAACAAACAAACAAGATGATGAGATGGTTCAATGCCTGTGCATGTATTAGGACCTGAATTCAAATCCTCAGCACCCAATTAAAAAGCCGGGTGTGACAGTTAGTGCCTGTAATCCTAGTGCTGTAGGACATGGTGACCAGAGCTGGCTACACGTTAGCCTAGCTCCAGATTCAAGGGAGTAAGATGGAGAGTGAAGAGCCTGTACAGACACTACATACTCGCACTCTGCACTTACATCTGTATGTAAACACACAGGACACCCAAACCCAAACAAACAAACTCAACAAAAAACAGAAAGAAATGCCACTGATGGGACTGAAGAGACGGCTCAGTAGTTGAGAGCACTTACTTTACAACCAGAGGACCCAAGTTCAGATCCTGCCATCCAAGGATAAGCCTGTGTACCATCTATGTACATGTAAATATGTGTGGTCAGAGGATACTGGGTGTCCTGTTCAGTCACTCTTACCTTTTCTGTTACATTTACTCTTTTTTGTTACTCTCTCCTCCTTTTCCTTGAACACAGAGTCTTTCATTGAGGAGCTAGGCTGGCAGCTGGCAAGGCCCAGTGGATGACAAGCCACAGCCATCCTCCCATCTCTGTCCCACAGAACTGGGGTTAGGGGAATGCCCAGTTTTACATGGTTGCTGGGATTTGAACTCATGTCCTCGTGCTAATTTAAGTAAGTGCTCTTACCCATTGGGCCATTTCACCAGCCCTGTTTTTTTGTTGTTTTGTTTTGGTTTTTTAGGAAAATAACTGTGTGAAAGGATGCCTGCATATCATGGCCTGCAGGGGGCAGCCAGGAGACAACTTGAGGAAGTTAGTTATCTTCCCTTTACCAGGGAAGAGATCACAGGAGGGTCACAGGGATTGAATTGAGGTTGTCAAACTGAGTGGCAAGTGCCATGACTTGAAGACCCATCTTGCTGGCTCCTCTTTGGTTTTGTTTTTAAAAACTTTAATGTATAGGTGCTTTGTTTACATGCCTGATGCCCACGGAGGTCAAGACATTGGACACCTTGATGAACTAGAGTTGCAGACAGTTGTGAGCTACAATATGGGTCTTCTGGAAGAGCAGCCAGTGCTCTTAACCACTGAACCATCTCTTTAGCATCCCTTGTTTTCTGAGTCAAGGTCTTGTTATACAGTGCACAGGCTGGCCTCAAGCTTAGAGCAATCTTGTCTCTCTTGGTTGCCCAGGCTAGGAATTAAAAGCTAGAGGCTAGCTAGCCTAGGCTATACAAGACCCGTCTTAAAACAAAAGCAAAACAAAAGACAAATGAGGGGCTACAGTAGTTAACAGTGCTTGCTGGTACTCAGGAGGACCAGAGTTCAGATGAGAGCCCCCCAGCAACAAGCCCATCTCCTCACTGTAACACCAGTTCAGGGGATCTGATGCCTTCTTCAGGCTTCTGTTCTCATATACTTACAAACAGGCGGGCATACACACATGCAAATAAAAAATTAATCTTTCTGGGAGAGGTGGCATGCACCTTTAAACCCAGCTTAGGGGCAGTGTGTCTCTCTAATTTGAGACCAGCCAGGCCACACAGTGAGTTCCAGGTTATCTGGGGCAATCACATAAAAGGACTCTTAAAAAGCAATCATCCTAAAAAGAGAAAATCAGGCAGCTGCACCACACAGTGTGCCTGCTGCTGCACTGCCTGGAGAGACGGGGAGTCTGAGGCTCTTCTCTGCCTCTCTCCTCTGCTGCATCCACAGCACCCGGTGCTTGCTCCACTCATTCCCCTCCAGCACATGGGATAAGAAGGAGAATGCACCCAGCCTGCCTCTGGAAAACCTCAACTTTACAAGTACACATGGCCACTCATCTGTGTTGGGACATCTGCTGCCCAGTGCAATCAGGGCTCCATGAAGGGAGGGCAGGGGCGAACATGTCATCCCCTGGGATAGAGGTGATGTCACAAGAGAGAAAAGATGGCTACCATGTCCTCTGATGTCTGTGAAGGCTAGGTTTGACAGCATGCTGGAATCACAAAAGGAAGGGAGAGGGAAACCAGCAGCTGTTCCATCCCTACTTCCTGGCCAATACCAGAGCTGCCACTGACTTCTGTCTAGAAGAATAAGGTGAAAGGTACCAGCACCACCTGAATGACTCAGCTGGTCCTTGACACCCCTCAGTACCCCAACCACAGCTTCCCCAGTAACCATCCCTTCCACTCCCTGGGCACAAGATCTACTAGGTTTTGGTGTCCTGTTTCCTCTGCCTTCAGAAATACCTAGGGACAAGGTGCTTCAGAGTACAGCATCCTAACCTTGATCCCATGCTGAAAAGGGTCAAGAGTTTTCCCTAGTGAGGGCCAGTCAGTTTTTCATCTGATTCCCAGATGGGTCCCTTTCCAAAGAATCTTGAAGCTGGGGAACTGGGCTCAGTGGGTACAGCACTGGCATGCATAAAGCCCTGGGCTCCATCCTGTTCCCTGAAAGCAGGGTAGTACATACCTAACATCTGAGCACTCAAAAGTAGAGGCAGAAAAATCAGGTTTCATGCCAGTGCAACACACAAATGCCTATAACTCCCACTCCAAGGAACCTGGCACCTTCTGACCTCCAGGGAAAGGAGGGTGTAGCCCAGAGGGCGACAATGATTGGCTGCAACACTAAAGATGCACATGTCTGGTAGCCAACCGCAGCAGCTGTGGGCAGTGCATCCTTCAGGAGGTGGGGTGCACCAGGTGCAGAGCTTAGAGATCTGCTCTGCCTGGCTTGGCTTCTCAGGTTCCATGTATGTAGTGTACATACTCAGGCACATATACGCAACTAACTAACTAAACACCAAAATATTTATATATGCATATATACAAACAAATTTAAAATTTTTAAATCTCAGAGTAAAGCCTCTCTTTGAGGACAATGTCTGTTATAAAAGCACTTACCCTGCAACAATGAAGACCTGTGTTTGACCTCAGGTCTGACATAAAATGCTAGGTGTGGGGATGCATGCACACACCAGAACCGGGGATGTGGTGAGAGGCCCTGGGCCTTTCTGGCCAGCCTGTTGAACCTCCTCAGTGAGCTTCAGCTTCAGTGAGAGGCCACATCTGGGAAGTGGTGGACAGGCTTATGAGCAACACTTGAGGCTGTCTTCTAGCCTTCATACATACACATGCAGCTGCACCTGTCTTTCCAAACCTCAGGACAGCAAGATGGCTCAGTGGGTCAAAGTGCTCACAGCTAAGCCTGATGATTGGAGTTCGACCCCCTAGGACTCCTGTGGTAAAGGAGAGAACTGACACCTTCAAGCTGTCCTCTGACGACCTCTAACCGTGCGCCCTGGTACCCGCACACCCATACACACACACACAGACACACACCCTAATAAAGATACTGTAACACTGGTAGTGATGATGTTGTTTAAAAAAGGAAATCCTTACCTTGGCTTAGAGTGCTCGCAGCCCAGGTCTGACTTGTGGTTTTCTGTTCCCGAGGATCTGGGGGCATAGCTCTCTTGACCTGGAGGGGATAGCCACTGGCCATAAGCCAGGCCTTCAAGTGGTCTATGTACTCCCTTCCGAACAAAGTGGAGTCCTCAAAATTTGGGAAGAAAGCCGGAGATGGCGCAATGTCCTGGAGGCCCACAGCCTCTAGGATCTTCTCCTGCCGGAAGGAAGAGGCCAAGGAGAAGGTCTGGCCTAAGAGCGCCAGGGACTTCCTGCACAGAGAGTTGGTGGTCTCCAGGGCCACGGCTAGGTCCAATGGGCTAGTGAGGGTCTTCATCTTCACGCTCAGCTCGTAGGCATTACAAGCCATGAGCAGGGGTGTGACGCCCTTCAGCAGCCGGTCCTGAAGCCGCATGATGTACTTGTCAAAGGGCTTAATGATCTCAAAAAAGCAGTTTTTGGTCTTCACAGCACCTTTGTCTAAAAGCATATTTAAAAACTCATTATCAACTCGGGGTGTTTTCAGAGCAGAGTGCTTTAAAAACTTGATAGTAAAAAAGCAGAAATCTCTGTGCTCCGGTTTCAAGGAGCATTTGAAGGAGGCCAGCATCTTGGCACAGGTCTCAGTTTCCAGTTCAAATAGAGTCTGGAAGAGCTGGGAGAACTTGAGGTCATCCTTGATGGTGTGGAACCCTGCCCACTTGATGACCTCTATGCCGAACCTTGAGAACACATCTGCCTTGTCCATGGCATCAAAGCCCAGCTTCCTTCTGGGGAAGCCAAGGGTCCTCAGGTCTAGCCCCAAGGGAATCTTCAGAGCAGCCAACTGGATTTCATCCAGCCCAGGGTTTGTCCCGAAGGTCACATCAGAACTTGGGGTGGCTTTCTGGATTTGGTTAGTGCCCTGAGGTTTGGAAGTAATGCGACTGACAACAGGTATTTTCTTTGTGGTCATGCCTTTCAGTGTGATAAGCTTCCCAACACCCTTTGTTCCAAGCAGGCCCTGAGTGTCCCCTTTTCCTAGGAGAGTGCCTTCTTGGTCAGCTATGTTTAGAGACCGGCTTCTGGCCAGTACTTGCCCACTGCCTCTAGGAACAGAGTCCACCTCCCCAGGACGGTCCAGGTCATAATCCCGGCTCTCCTTTTCTATCCGCCTAGAGGAGGCCACATCCCCCAATACCGAGGTCCCAAAACCGTATTCCTGTGACCAGGAGGATTCTTGAGAAACTGGGTGGCTCAAGTCTTGCTCCCAAGAACCACGGAGCGCAAGCTTCCAGTCCTGAGAAGGAAAATGTCCCAATTTGCGGTGGCCAAAACTCTGGTCCCGGGAATCAGTATGGGCTGGTTCCAGATCCCGGCCACATTCTTTGCGGAGATAGTTGTCCTCACCAACAGACTGGTTGCCAGATCTGAAGGAGGGTCCCACAAACATGTCACCTCTGAGGCCTTCTCTCCCCAAGTCTAGTGAGTACACTCCAGATCCACTGGAGGAGTACCTACTTTCACCACGAATGTCCTCATAGACATTTGCTCGGGCTCGTGAGCCTGTCCTTAGGAGATCTGAAATAAACAGACAGACAGACAGATGGCACTTTAGAGCATGGACTACATGGGAATGGCGCACACTAGGCCAGGGTGCTGTTAACATTGTTTAAAATCGGTAGAGAAGCATCAGGACGGCTTAGTGAATAAAGTACTTGCCATGCACATGTGAGGCATGAGGTCAGATCCCCAGAACCTACAGTGACTCCAAGCAGACATGGCTGCCTGTATCAGGAGGTAGAGACATGGAATCCTCAAGGCAAGCTGGCCAGCTCCAGTGGCCAGAATTGGTGCCTCCAGGTTCAATAAATAAAGTGGAGAGTGACAGGGGAAGATAAATGTACACTGAGCACACAGATGCACACAGGCACCACGTACACAAAACAGTAGCAGCAAAGAGAACGTCCATGCGCCACCGTCAGCTCTCTACTGGCCACTCAGCACGGACCCACTGAGAACTGCAGCCATCCATTTAATCAAGGCTCAGTAAAAATATCTAAACAACTTGCACTTGCACTCACTCACTGTGCAGCCTTTCGCAGCATTTTCCCTATACAACAGCACAGAGCATTGCCACCCAGTTCTGAGCTGTGTTTGGGAGACTTCAAAACACACGGAAGATTAGTACATGTCCATGCTGTATAGACACCACCACATCATTACATATGAAGGGGGAAGCATCTTCCAAGTTTGTGCTAAATAGGGGCTGGAGAGCCATGTCCTGTGGGCACTGAGGAGTGACACACTGAGGAAGACAGGTTTGTAAGCACCAGGCTTGTGCTTACCCTTGTGGCCATCAGCCAAGGTAGGGCAGGGGTGGCCGCGCAGGCACACATTAGCGTCACACAGGTTCCCTAACTCTCCACCAGTTACCAACCCATCAGCACTCCTCCTACCCTTTAGCCAAGGGCTTGGCTTCTATGCAGCCTGGGTCCCACTGCAGAGTCTTATAGAGGGTGCCACTCTTACTGCCCCCTGGGGGACAGCTGAGCAGGTGACAGCCTGACCCCTGACCCCAAAGAGAAAGAAAGGTCCACCTGGCATTAACCCCCCTCTCTCTGGGGCTGAAACAAAGACAGAGGCAGGTAGAATCAGAAGAAGCCACACTAAGTGAAGATATGGTGGAGAGGGAAGTGTCCTCCCAATCCTGGGAGGAGATGCCCAGATATCACTGCACAGAAACACTACAAGAATGCCCACAGAAGCCATCTATGGCAGCAGCAGGCCTTGGCAGCTTTCTCATAGTTGGATCTTTAAACAAAATCTACAACAAAGTTTGAAAAAAAAATCTGACAAAATGGGACTGGTAGTGACTACCCAAAGGTCAACACTCAGAAAATGAGAGGAGGACTGACAGTTCAAGGCTAGCCTGGGCTACATAGTGAGTTTGAGACCTTTCTGGGTTACAGAGTGAGACTTTTGCAGGGAGGAGCTAGGGAGAGGTGGGTAAAGTGTTTGTTGAACAATCAAGAAGACCATAAGGCACATGCTCAAGAGGCAAAGGGCGGAGAATCTCAGGCTCCCTGGCCAGTCAATCTACTACCTCATCAAGCTCCTAGTGTCTCAAAAGCAAGGTGGGGCTGGAGAGATGGCTCAGCTAGAAGATCACTTGCAGTTTTTCTAGAGGACCTGTGCTCAGTTCCCAGCACCAAACTACAACTGCCTGCAACTCCAGCTCAAGAGAACTAATGACCTTTACTGGCAACCATAGGCACCTTCACACAGGCACATACCCACATAAACACGCAATTAAAAATACAAAATCTTTTAAAAGTAAAACAAAGTGGAGAGCAATGAGAACAAAGTGGCGCATGCCTGTGCACCCCACATGAACACACACAAACATGAACAAATGCACACACACCCCTGAAAAGCAAAGAACAGCTACCAGGAAGTAGAATAATGAAAGAAAACACAAAAACCACACTCCTGGGCAAATACAAGTTCCCCTCTTCAGCGAGCACTTCCGGGCACCTACTGTGTACACACACTAGACACTGCCATTACCGTAGAAAAGGAGATGCCTTAGTGGCAGAGTCCTAAACATGAGCACGTGAAAACAACGCACATACAGGCACCCCACCCCCTTCCACACATACACACACTAAAGAAGGTGGTGCTAAGAAGGACAATCCAATGCCATCCTCAGACAGCCCCACTATGTGTGAAGTAGCAACACTTGATATTAACTAAAGAGCTGCTAAAGAGGGCGGGGCAGACATGAAGTTCCATCAGCAAGAAACAACTGCAATCATTCCGGCCCTGACTGTGGTCTTGGTGCAGTCAAAGTGGCAGAGTTAAGAGGCAGGAACACAACCTTAATCTCAATACTTGGGAGGCAGGGGCAGGCAGATCTCTGAGTTTGAGGACAGCTTGCTCTACAGAGTGAGTCCCAGCACAGCCAGGGCTACACAGAGAAACCCTGTCTCAAAACAAAACAAAACAATACAAAACAAAAAAACCAAACACTCCCTTACCCCCACCAAAGAGGCAAGAATGGTGGCTGCACCATGCATTTCTCATTCTTGGTTTACAGAAAAGAGAAATGTCCAGGATAGAGCAAAAGACTAAGAGAGTATGACTGACAGATCATATAGCTCTGTTCCGGAACCATGCAGCACTCTGTAAGGTTTACCATTTTTCTGCCAATCAATTAATTTTTTCTGTTTCTTTTGGAGGCAGGGTCTCCTATACAGCCTGGCCTCAAACTCACAGACATCCTCCTGCTTCAGGCTCTTCGCTATGTACTACAACACAAAGCCCCACTAGTCTTCTTGAGGAAATTAAGATGTGATGTTCGGGGAGATGGCTCAGTGGGTAAGGAGAGGACCTAAGTTTAAATTCCTACCACCTACAAAAAAGCCAGACATGGCTGTACATCACTGCCCATGGCTACAACCCCAGCACTGAGAGGCAGAGTCAGGTGGATACAAGGCGCTCACTGGCCAGCAGCCTAGCTGAAGTGTTGAGTGTCAGGTTCAGTGAATGACTCTCCTCCTCTCATTCATGCCCCCCCCCAAATAACAAAAACTAGTATATTAACCACGTTTTTAATACCAGCACTTGAGGGGCACAGGCAGGAGGATTTCTGTAAGTTCAAGGCCAGCCTGATCTACACAGCAAGCTCCAGGACATATATCTTTTATGTATTTGAGTGCTCTATCTGCATGTCCAGAAGAGGGCATCAAATCACATTTATAGATGGTTACAAGTCACCATGTGGTTTTCAGGAATTGAACTCAGGACCTCTTAACCACTGAGTGCTCTTAACCATTGAGCCATTTCTCCAGTCCTTGAACAGTGTTTCTCAACATATGAGTTGTGACTCCTTTGGGAGTCAAAGGACACTTTCACAGGAGTCACCTAAGACCATGGGAAAACAGATATTGACATTACAATTTATAACAGTAGCAAAATTACAGCTATAAAGTAGCAATAAAAATAATTTTATGGTTGGGGGTCAGCACAGTATGAGGAACTGTATTAAAGGGTTCCAGCATTAGGAAGGCTGAGAACCACTGACACAGAGACCCTGCCTCAAAAATAAAACAAAACAAAACCCCACAAAATAGCAACAACAAAAAGTAAACAAAGCATAATAGTGGAGAGTGACTAAGGAAGGTCCCGATGTCCCCAGCCTCCACACATACAAACATCTTTAAGCATGGGCACATGCTCACACCCACAGTCAAGACCATACACTGCACACAGATGTGCTGTGTGGGACTTGGGTACTGTAGCATGTTCATCTTTTTGACATTGCAATGTTAGGTTATAATCCACAAAGTTTACACTGGAGAGCTAATCAAGCTAAAAAAAAATTTTTTTTTGTAACAACAACAAATCTTTATGATTCTGTGTTGGGAATCCACAAGTCGTGGTTTAGATATGCCTACAAGATCTAAGATTTCAGTTCAGCCAGTTTGCTGGAGGCTAAGGCACCAGTGTCTTAAAGGGGAAGAGCTGTTGAGATGGCCGTGAGGAAAGGCACTTCCCACAAGCCTGACTAGCAACCAGGTTTGGTCCCTGGAACCCACATCATGAAAGGAGAGAATCAATTTCTGCAAGTTGTCCTCTGATCTCTGTCTTCCAGTGTGCATACACACAAAGGACGACTTCTGTAGTTAGTGACAGAGCGTGTGCTTTAGCATGAATAAGGACCTGGGTTACCCACCAGAACATGATTAACTCTTTACTGGGGAGGATGTGTGGCTGACATGTTCTTACTGACAAACTGCAAACCGACTTAGCTTGAGGGGGGACACAAAAAAACCATGATTCTCTTGACAAGTCCAGCAAGACTCACAGTAGCTCAGCTTGCACCCAGAGCCCCTCTTGCCCAGGCCAAACATCTTAACTTACCTTGAGCTTTAAGCTGGATAGCTTCACCAATAGCCTCAGAGTCCCCATACCGTTTAGATTTTTCCTGTAATACAGTGTCCAAAGATTCCTGTGCCATCCGCCTTGCCGCCATGTTTCTCTCTCCTAAAGTGAGAGAAGCCATATTAATCAAGACAGCCTTCAAAGGGCCAAAAATCACCACCAAAAAAGGGGTAACCTAACTGGACGAAAGACCCTAGAAAAAGTATTTGGGAAAGTTGTCACACGCCAACCTCACAGTTTGGAGAAGGGCTTTGCAGAGCTCACTTCACATCTGAGATGAGTGAGTGGCATTGTCACAAGAATACAGTAAGCTAGCCACTGTTCACTCTGAGCTAGTCTCAGTGAGAGATCTCTTCTGCTTCTTTCAACAATGCACCCAGAGCTGAGTGCTTACAGCAAAGACCTGAAACGGTGCAGCACAGAAGGCGTGGTGCTGCAGGCCAGTGATCCCAGCATTCGGGGGCTGAGGCAATGAGATTCCCAGTTCCAGGCTAGCAAAGACCACATGGGGAAAGGGGGCAGAAGAGGGCCTGAGGAGGTGGCTCAGTGACTAAGAGTATGTGTTGCTCTTGCACAGAGCCTCAGTTGTTCCTAGCACCCACACTGGACAGTCAACTACCTACAACTCCAATTCCAGGGAGTCTCACAAGAGCTTTTGGTCACTGGTACCTGCATCCACTTGCCCCTACCCAGTCCCATAAATAAAGTCTTACAAAGGGGTAATGCCAGCCGAGACTAGGATGCCGGCCTAGTCGAGTAAGGGGGCCAAGTCAGAGGACGGAATTCAATCTGGCAAGTTGCTTTCTAATTTCCACCCATGTGCTGTGGCACAAATGTACCCAGAAATACATGAAATTAAAAAGGCTGGGCACAAGGACACGTGCCTATAATCTCAGTGCTGAGCAGAAGCAAGAAGGATCCCTGGAGTTTGGTGGCAAGCCAAACTAGCCAATCAGTGACCAGACATCATTTCTGGACTATATATACACACAAAGGACCTAGTGATACACGAATGTGATCCCAGCTATTTATGGGGCTGAGCAATTGGCCTGCAAGTTTAAAGCCTGTGTAGGCTACCAAGTGAGTTCTAGGCCAGCCTAGGCTACATAACAAAGCCCAGTTTCATGTATGCATGAGGTTTTTTTGTTTGTTTGTTTTGACTTTTTGGTAGGCTAGGCTAGCCTCAAACCCAGAGATCCCCCCCCCCGCCCCGCCTCTGAGCACACAGCTATGCATGAGGTTTTGTTTTGCTTTGCTTTTTTGCAACTACATAAGAGTAGTCCATGCTGTCACTGGCACTAACCTTCTGATTCTCCTGCTTCTGCCTTCCAAGTACTAGGATTACCAGTATACACTGCCAGGCTCTGGAGACTCTTTATTTTTGTTTATTTTTACTTTGTGTGTGTGTGTGTGTGTGTCAGGGTAGAGTTGGAGGAATTCCAGATAAGCTCTACCTGCAGAGCCCTGTTGGCCTCAAATGTAGTACATAGACTAGGCTGGCATCGAAAGTGCACTGCTCCTACTTGCCTCTGCCTCCTGACACTGGGATTACAGGTGTGAGCCATCATACTCAGTTTGAAACCCTGCCTTAAAAACAAAACAAAACAAACAAAAAAAGCAGACTTGGAGAAGTGATCCAACCAAGGCCAGTCTTGAACCTGACCAACAATGCATTCGCTGTGAGGGCACTTTCTGTAAGTAGGAAAAAACTAGGCAGCATTTATATCAGTGACAGCCTGCCTCATGACACAACTTGAAGAGGCAAACCTGCCTTCTCCGGTCATTTCTGTAACCATCACCCCGTTTCCCCACGCCCTGGGAAAGCGATAGGGCACCCCTTGTTCTCTGTCAGTTGTGACCAGGGTCTCCTCGGGGTCATCTGGTCCTGAGATCTAATCAAGGTACCTAATCTGTCTGCATATCCGTTTTCTCACACATGGGACCGGCAGCTACGGAGGCTGCAGCGGTTCTCAGTAGCTGGAGGCCCAAAGCAAAGCCTACTCGCCGTTACGCCCAGCTCGCCCGGCCGACTGCGGGCTCGAGCGGAATGAATGGACCCGCGAGCCCGGTCCGAGAAGCGCGCTCGCCCCGGGGCCACCCAGAGTCCTCCCCACCCCGGGCCCGCCCTCCCAGGTCTCTAGGGCCCGGGCCTCACCCCGAGCCCGCCGCGCGCGGTGCCGCCCCCGCCGCCGCCTTAGGCTCCTTTTCCACCGCCTAGCGAGGCGGGGAGATGCAAATGAGCCAACGGTTTCCGCAGCGCCCAGTAGCGCAGGCGCAAGCCTCGGCCTCGCCTGTGTTCGCAGGCTCTGGCCGCCACCGCCTAGGCCCTCATGCGCAGGCGTCGACAGCAGCCATCTTGGCTTTCTCGCGCAGGCGCGCTGCTCGCTTCTCAGGGCGGATTCTATCGCGATGAAAATTCTCTTTCGAGGGGAAGCGACTGCTAGAAGCAGCGTGGGAAAGACAGCGAGGGCTTCCGGCCCACACGTGCTCTGCCGCCCCCTTTGCTTTACCTGTGCTCGCGGTCGCCCTTGTTGCCCCGGGAGGGAACTTTTCGGCTGAGGGAGGGACGTCAAAGCGAGGTGACGCCTCTGCGCTTGCGCGCGTACGGTGGCCGGAAGAAGCCAAAGGCGAAGCCTAGGGTGACAGCTGCGAGCCCCACCCTTTCCCCCACGTGCACAGACCCGGTGAGGAGCGCTTTCTCTTGCGGTGGGCGCAGAGGGGAGTGGGCGTTGCGGGGTCGGGCTGGCGGTGTCTGCGGGGTCCTCGGGGACCTGGTTTCGGGGAAGGAGAGAATCGTAGCAAAGATACGTGGGGACCAAATGCTTCGCCTCTCTAGGGTGCACTTTCTTTTCATTCAATTTATTGATTCGTGCTGCAGCTGTGTGCTGAGCACCTGCTGCGTGTTTTGCTGCTTTCTAGGCAATGGAACAGGAGCACAGCGGGTTCGAGGCAGTGTGGCACTGGGTTCAGGGGGCGCAGGTTTTGCTGTGCATATAATAGAGCGGGCGTGGTTGCTGCACCTCTCATTCCTGCTTTAGGAAGGCAGGGGCAGAGTATTGCTGTGAGTTCGAGACCGGCCTCGGCTATGTAGCCAAACCATATTTCCGAATAAAAACAACCGAACACAGCAGCAAGAACAGGCGATGTGGTGCACTCGAGAAGCGGAGGCAGGAAGATCGTTGTGAGTTCCATACCAGTCTGGGCTACATAGCCAGACCCTGCCTCAAAAGCAACAGATAAACCACGGGTTTATTTGAGCTCAGGAGATGGAGACTGGAGGACGGTCAAGTCTACACGAGACCCTATCTTATAAATAACAAAAACGGGAAATTATTTCATGAGACAAGGGCTGCTTGAATCAGGGTGGTTTCGTTTACTTTCGGGGTGTGTGGGGGGGGAAGGGCAAGGTCTCACTATGTAGATCAGGCTGGCTGGAAACTCACAGAGGTCCGAGACATTTGCCATCGGTGTGCTGGATTAAG
>CM053764.1:65239457-65253804 GCA_028658305.1 Pachyuromys duprasi
CTCTCTCTCTCTCTTTCGTTTTTCCAGACAAGGTTTCTTTGTGTCTCTGTGTAGCCCTGCACTCGCTTTGTAGACCAGGCTGACCTCAAAAGCATAGATAGCCATATGCCTCTGCCTCCCTAGTGCTGGGATTACAGGCATGCATCACTGCACCTGGCTCAGAGTGTGGTTTTTAAATTGGATTTTTATACATTTATTTACTTTGTGTGTCTGTCTGTCATATGCATATGGCCCACACGTAGGGATCAGATGACTGAGAGTCAGTTTTCTCCTTTCACTATACAGGTTTCAGGGATGAAATTTTGGTTCTGTTTTCTGAGACAGTCTCTGGTACCCAGGCTGACCCTGAATCCCTGATCCTCCTGCCTCAACCTTTCTAGTTCTGAGATGACAGCTGATACCCAACTAATTCATGATTCTGGAACGAGTGGGCAAATATGACTTGTCCTAAAGAACAGTACCAAGAAAGTTTGATAAAGTTGATTATGGACTGAGTATTCAGACAGTGAGGTGGCTCATCCAGTTAAAGCGCTGACTGCCAAACCTGATGACCTGAGTTCAAGCCCCAGGACCTCTATGTTGAAGAGAGCTGCAAACGGTTCTCTGACCTCTACATGTGCACACAGTAAATGTAAGCCAACACTTACACATGGATAAAATGCAATTTTTAAAAATTTAAATAAACTAAATTATAGAACATTGTCAGGCTTGGGGGTGGGGGGAGCATGCTAGCATGCATGAGACCCTGGGCAAGATCCCTGCACTGCCAAGTAACGTCATTCGATGTATTTTGTTCATGCCTTAGTCTGTAGCTGAATGCCCATTTCCCTCACCTTGGGTAGATTGTTTATTGGGAGGAGGTTTCACACAGCCTCAATTAGCCTGGTGCTCACTGTGTGAACTCCAGATCCTCCGGCCTCAGCATCCTAAATGCTAGGACCACCATGTTTACCACCTTCTCCACTTGAATACTCCAGGCCCCTGCCATTTCACTGTTGTCTGTATAATGCTGTCTTTGTATACAGTTGTGTAGGAAATTACATTTAACTATGAGGTAAAATGAGACTCGGGGGCCAGGTGAAGGTGCTTACTGCCAAGCCTGATGACCTGAGTTCCCCCAGGAAATCATTCATGGTAGAGGGAGAGTTTGACACCTGAATGCTATGTTCCAACTCCTACACCTGTGCCACACCGTGCCCTCCCCCACAGATAGTAGGTAAAAGTATCAAAAGAGAGACACACAATACTTTTTTTTTTTAAGGGAAGGGAGATTTAAATTGGCTGAAAATCAAAATAGAAAAAAATGTGTGTGTGTATATATATATATATATATGTAGTAAGCAATATTTCCTTTTTTTGATGTTTGTTTTTGTCTTGTTTGTTTTTAGTTAAGGTCACACTGTATACTCCTGGCTGGCCTGGAACTCTGTATGTGGATGAGACTGGCTTTGAACTTCCAGATAGCCAACTGCCTCTGCCTCTGTGTTCAGGAATGCCAGGCCTGAACTCCTCTGCACTTTTAGAAGCTCCAAGGATAGATCAAGGTGATGTAGGTGAGAAGAGCATTCTCACAGCTGTCGTTGTTGTGGCCAGGTAGACAGTCCCCTAAATGGCCTTTTCTTTCTTTTTTCTTTTATGTTTATTTATGTGTGTGGGCATGCAAATGTCACAGCCTGCATATAAATGTCAGAGGACAACTTTCAGGAGTTCGTTGTCTCTACTGTGTCAGTTGTTAGGATTGAGCTCAGGTTCTGAGACATGGTGGCAGGGACCTTTACCCACAGAGCCATCTCACTAGCTCACCTTTTTTTTTTTCTTTCTGGCTTTTTGACTACTCACTATGTAGTCCAGACTGGCCTCCCGCTGGCCAGGACCCTTCTTTCTCTGCCTTTCTAGTGCTGGGATCACTCAGGTTGCCAGGCCTGGCCTGGCCCAGGTGACTGCTGTCTCCTGACCAGGTGTTCCTTTTCAGTCAGCAGGCAGCAATGGCTTCCAAGCGCATCACCCAGGAAACCTTTGATGCTGCAGTCCGAGAGAACATTGAGGAGTTTGAGATGGGCACCGAGGAGGCCATTCGAGAAGCTGTGGAGCAGTTTGAATCACAAGGTGAGACAGTGGCTCTTAGAGGCAAGACCACCACGAGGCCCCAGCCCTCAGCCTGACACAGCAGGATGGCCCCACCCCATCTCCATGTGTCACCAGCATTGCACTTCACCTCAGAATAAGAACAGGGGTGGAGTGGGGGCGTCATCAGCCACAGAGCCACATGGTAGATGCCACATCCTAGAGTCAGTCATGAGTCATGAGAACAGAGGGTGGCAGGCTGTGCTGCTAGGGTTTGGAGACCTTGAGCCGCATGGCCGGGAGCAGAGGCCCAAGACAGCGGCGACTACCCGTGCCCTCGGTAGACAGAAGCACGTCCATTCCCTGCTCTCTCTCTGTTCTCAAGTCCAGCTCTCACTGGACAGGGAAGGCAGCAAGAAGGGAAGAGAGAATGGCCAGCCTCAGTGGTCAGAGGTTTGTTCCAGGCAGAAAGATTACTCTGAATTTGAGGTCAGCCTGGGCTACATAACAAGATACTACCTCAAAACAACCTTCCTCTGTCACTCTGAGTTCACTTCTCCCCCTTGGGCTAGGCAGCTGGGTATGCCCAGGTTGTGCTGCAGTGGGCAGGAAGGTGCAGTGCAGGGCCTTGGTAGGCAGTGGGTGCATGGGCAGAGCAGGCACACAGCTTGGGGAACTGGTTTGGTGTATTGGGGCCTTTACACCCTTGGGGAGGTGGGCCCGGTCTTTGGGGCAAGGTCTGTGTGGACATGTGCAATTGACTAGAACAGAGCTCTTGAAAGATACTTTCTCTGCATACTCAGGGCTAGGAGGTCGAGGGGGAAAACCGTATAAGGTCAAACAAGGAGTGAGACCTGATAGCTGTCAGGATAGTACATTCTTACCAGGGTTGATGATAGTACAGCTGGCTTTCTGGTGCCAGGTTGGGAAAGGGAACGGAGCCAACGTGTGCCATGCTCAGTTGAGGTACCCAAGGTTGAAACTCTCTTCGACTCTTCCCCCATTAATCCTGGGGCTATTGTGCTCCCACATTATCCCCTAGTCGATGTGGTGACACTCTCTTACTCCCAGAATTTGGGAGATGTAAGAAGGTGGATCTCTATGAGTTCAAGTCCAGCCTGGTCTACATAGTGAGACTCTGTCTCAAAAACAAACAAACAATAATTTAAAAAACTCCTACCCCCACCCCACGTAAGCAAGAAGTGGGACCAGTAGGGGTGCAAGTTTCAAGGGAGAGGCTCTGTGGAGTCTCTTCTCCAGCTCACTGCCAGGTGGGAGCTGCTACCTCACTACACAAAGCCAGCACGTGTGCTAGGGCTTTGCTTGCAGCCTGTGGCTGGCCTGTGGAAAGGAGGGGCTGGGAGATGTTGGGAAGAACTCTGGGAGGAAGGCCTCCAGCAGGGAGGGGCTAACTTAAGGGACTTGAGGAAAGGCATTTGTCCTGTGTCCTCAGCACTTTTCCCCATTTTCCTCTCTGCAGGGGTTGATCTGAGCAACATCGTGAAGACAGCACCAAAAGTGTCCTCGGATGGACTCCAGGAGCCCACACATGAGGTCCTGCAGGTAGGAGCAGCTGCTTCCCTCATCACTGTGGGGCAGTCTTGGGGGGGGTCCTCTTCCTAAGCCCCATATGGCAGAAATTAGGATCTGAACGTACCTTGTGACCAGTGGAAGTCTACAGCCATGTGTCCCACGTCCATGTGAGGGCAGCCCAGCCTCTGGGGGACAGCTGAGCCACTTGGAGGACATGTTTGAGACACACAAGCGCATGCGTGATCTCACTGCCCAAGTGCTGGGGTCAGGGGCACACATGTATCAAGGGTCTCTGGCCCAGCTTTCTGTGGGTTCTGGGGATCTGAACTCAGGTTCTTGTGCTCACCCGGCCAGTGCTGAAACCCCACCCCAGGTACCTACCAGTCCTTGACTTTTATAAAAACAGTTTTTTTGGCCAAGTGTGATGACCTTTAATATACCCCCTCCTCCTTTAGGAGGCATAGTGAGTCTAGACTAGCCAGGACCACATATAATCCTGTTTCAACAACAGTAAAACTCTCATGGGGGCACATGTGCTGAGGTGCATATTCGGAGGTCAGAGAACAACTCTCAGCCATGTGTTGTATCCTTCCACTCTCTGGTCCTGGGGTCCAACCCAGGACAATAAGAAGCACTTTACCCACTGGTGGCCTGCAGGTGTCTCTCCCTGTCTTGGTAGCTGAATTCCAACCAAACCCTTCTGGGACGCTCATTTCTGCTGAACGTCCGTTTCATGGGCAAGTTGTCAGCAGCCTCAGGCGCATTGGGCACATTGACTTAAACTTTGGCTCACATTGGGGCACATCCTAAGGTCACACCAATTGTCACCCAATCTGGCTGGCTTTGCTTTTAGTGTTTTTCTCATTAATTCCCCTGACGGCTTGGAGCTGCACCTGGGAAATCTGTAGGTAAAGAGGCTTCACTGGGCCAGGCAAATGTCTGCGGGTGATGAGAGGGAGCTGCCCAGTGGTCAGACCCGAGGAAGAGGCCGTTTCCCAGAAGCACACTGAGGAACACTTAGAGGAGGTAACAACCCTCAGCAGTCACTGCGGTGTTTCCAGTGGCTCTAGTGGCTGGACTCAGCCAGGCAGCTTATCTGCTGCCGCTGTCTGGGCTGCTTGCTGCAGTTAGAGCTAGGCCCAAGTATGTCTCTACCCACACGTGCTTAGCAGGGCCACCGAGATGGCTGGCACTTTTCCGTGCGACATTATAATGGCATACGAAAGAGCTCACTTTCTGATTTTTAAATTTTTATTTATTTATTTAATTCTGGGGAGGGTGCTCAAGACAGGATTTCTCGGTGTAGCCATGTGTAGTCCTGGAACTCACTCTGTAGACCAGGCTGGCTCCAAACTCACAGAGATTCACCTGCCTCTGTCTCCCTGAGTGCTTGGATTAAACGTGTGTGCCACCATGCCCACTTCGCTTTCTGATTTTTGATGGAGCAGATACTGAAAGGTGAAAAAAGTAAGCTCTGGGCTGGAAAGATGGCTCAGAGGCTAAGTGCTCTAGCTGTTCTTCTAGAGGTCCTGAGTTCCATTCCCAGTAACCACATGGTGGCTCAGAACCATCTATATGAGATCTGGTGCCCTCTTCTGGTGTGCAAGTATACATAGAGGTAGAATACAGTGTAAATAATAAATAAATCTTTAAAAAAGAAAAAAGAAAGTCAGCCCACTTTAGTGTATTCTCAGCAGCAGAGTCGTAGCCTCTGGCACTCAAGGCTCCTAAAACTACAGGTGTGAAGCAGCAATAGGGCACATATCTAGTGTGCAGGCCCTGCTATATCCTCACTCCCCTTGACAAAAGAACAGGCTGTTGAGAGGGCTCAACAGGAAAGGGTGTTTGCTACCAAGTCTGAGGATCTGAGTTTGATCACCAGAACACACCTGGCAGAAGGAAACACCTGACCCCATGAGTTGTCCTTTGCTCTCTTTATGCATGTTGTAATGTATATGTGTGTGTGTGAGAGAGAGACATATAAATAAAAATTTTAAATGAAAAAGAAAAACAAGGGCTTGGGGATGTGTGTAACTCAGTAGAAGCACATGAAGCCTGGGTTTAATCCACAGTACTTAAAAAAACGGGGTGGAGGAGGCTGGAGATCTGGCCCAGCAGCTAAGAACATGGGCTGTTCTTAAAGAAGACCTAGGTTCGATTCCCAGTACGTACATGGCTGCTCATTAACCATCTGTAACCAAGTTCCAGGGTATGTGACACCTCTTTTAGCATCCTCAGGTGTCAGGAACCTTAATGTGGTGCACAGATAGATATGCAGGCAAAACACCCACACACATAAAATAATAACCAAAGACTTTCCTTTAAATAAGGTGATTATATGTATGGGGGCTCATACCTGGGATTTCAACATTCAGGAGGCTATTGTAAGAGGTTTTCTATGAGTTCATGGCCAGCCTGGGCTAGATATTAAGACCCTGTGATGGCCCTGAAGACATAGCTCAAAGTGCTGGCTGCTCTTGCAGAGGACCCAGGATCAGTTCCCAGGACCCACATGGTGGCTCACAACAGCCTGTAACTGCAGCTCCAAGAGATCCTTCCTCCTTTTCTGGCCTCTGAGAGTATTGTACACGTACACACACACACACACACTTAAACAATAAATAAATAAAAGTCCTGTCTTAAAACAGCAGAATGGGTGTAGAAATTTTCAGATGGATCTGGCCCTTTCTTCTATCCTGGGCCCAGATTCTGGGGTGCGGCTCCATGTGGTACAGAGCCTGTGAGTAGCAACTAACATTGACATTCTTCACAGACTCTCAGTGATCTGCAGGAGTCCCTGACTGGCGCTCGGCTCCAGGAGGTATCCGCCAACCTCTCCCACTTCTGTGACCAGTGCAGGCAGCAGAAAGCCAGCCGCTACCTGGCAGCCCAGAAGGGGGCCTACCCAATCCTTTTGGCTGCTTGGCAGCTGGCTGCCACAAGTGACCAGGGCCTTCTGCTCCAGGCTCTCAATGCCCTGGCAGTGCTGACTGATGGCCAGCCTGACCTCTTGGACACCCAGGGCCTGCAGCTTCTTGTGGCCACACTGGCACAGAACGCCACTAACACTGAACTCACCTGCTGTGGGATCCGCTGTGTGCGCCATGCCTGCCTGAAACACGAGCAGAATCGGCAAGGTTTGGTAAAAGCCGGAGTGCTGCCCCTACTCACCGCTGCTATTACACAGCATGGCCATCATGCGGATGTGGTCAAGGAGGCCTGCTGGGCCTTGCGGGTCATGACCTTCGATGATGACATCCGAGTACCCTTTGGCCACGCCCATGAGCATGCCAAGATGATTGTTCAGGAACACAGAGGCCTGAAGGTGCTCATTGAGGCTGCCAAAGGTAGGAGCAGCACGGGTAAGAGTGGGGAGGGCATGCTGAGAGAGTTGCCCAGCCCTAGAGCCTCTGCCTAGAATCTCCCAGTGAGGAGCTGGGGGTGTGGCTCAGAGACCTGCCTGGATGCAGGATGTCCTGGGTTCATCTTCAGCACTGTAAACTAACAAAGCATCCCTACACTTCTGTCTGTCCTTGTGTATAAGTTCTTTGGCACATCCATGTATGTAGCTCAAAGTGGCTGCTATGAGCCAGCTGTGTATTCATACGGAAAATCTGCTATCTTCCAACCTGTCCCTTTGATCCATTTGAAATTCTGAAGCCAGGTGTGATGCTCACGCATGTAATCCTAACAGTCTGGGAGGCAGAGGCAGGTGGGTCACTGTGAGTTCGAGGTCAGCCTGGTCTACAAAGTGAGTCCAGGACAGCCAAGGCTACACAGGGAAACACTGTCTCAAAAAAAAAAAAAAAAAAAAAAAAAAGAAGAAAAAGAAGAAAGAACTGTCTCTACTGCCACAGTGGTCACACACACCTTTAATCTTCGCACATCCTGGTCTACATAGCAAGTTCGAGTCCAGCTAAAGCTACACAATGAGATCTTGTTTCAAAACAACAGCTGTGAAAACCTGACTGGGAACTGGGGTAGAGAAGGTGCTAGAAGGATGAGTTCCCTGCCTGTCCTGTGGCTCTAGCTGCATGGCTAGGCCTGTGCGTGGGATTTTCACTCCATCTGAGAGTTAGGAAGGCCTGTTTCAGTCCCTGTTCCACACCCAGTGAGACTGAGAAATGGGGCCTGACCGTCTGCAAAGCCGTGAAGACCTGTATGCGGCTTGGTTGGGGCAGTGAGGTGAGGGTGGACACGTGTAGCCCTGCCAGACTTCTTTTCACTTGCCAGTGCTGCGGGGGAAGCCAGGGAAGCAGCTGTCGCGCTTCCTGTTGAGCGCTGAGTCCAGGCCCTGCCTCTAAGCTGCACCCACTTAGAGAGGACAGTTCACCTTCTGGTAGTCTGAAGGCCTGGGGCAGGAGAGCCTTTCTCCACTGAAAAACCTTAGTTTCCCACTTGGCTGGTTGGATGGCCCTCCCACAGCACCACACTTGTCCCATTCCTTCAAGCATATCCTTCGCCCATTCAGATCAGCCTGTGCAGGACAGTGGGGTGTCAGATGGGTAGATCAGCCTGTGCAGGACAGTGGGGTGTCGGATGGGTAGATCAGCCTGTGCAGGACAGTGGGGTGTCGGATGGGTAGATCAGCCTGTGCAGGACAGTGGGGTGTCTGATGGGTAGAGGCAGCAAGTACTTCAAGAACCCTGTAGATGCTAACCATTAACTGTCACCTTCAGGTACATCCACAGCCCGTCTGCACGTGTTCCTTCCCAGCCAGGATCCTCACAGTCATGACACAGGTCTTGCTCTGGATGTTTCCCTTCCTTCCTTTGAGGCTGTGTCTCTCTGTGAGACTCTGAAACTGGCTGTGTAGACCAGGCTACCCTGGAACTCACGAAGATCCTCCTGCCTCTGCCTCCAGAGTGGAGGGGATTAAGGTGTGCACCTTGCCCAGTCCAGGATGTCTTTGTCCTGTGGATGCCAAAAGCAGGTCTGGCAGTTGTTACCCCGCTGTGCTGCATGGTGCATGGCAGGCCCAGATAGGGGCTGATTCTCCCCTGGGCCTGTCAGGTGACCCCAGCCAGCCTGTGTAGTGGGGAGTTCTCCTAATGCTAACAGATTCTTCTTGACATGTCTGTTTGTCCCTGGTTCCTCCCGACTCCAACTCTCACTTTCTACCTTTGCACAGCATTCCCTGACAACCCGGGAGTCCTGAGCGAGCTCTGCAGCACCCTGTCCCGCCTGGCTGTGAGGAATGAGTTCTGCCAGGAGGTCATCGAGCTGGGAGGCCTTGGCATTCTTGTGACCCTGCTGGCTGGCTGCAATGACCACCAGGTGGAGCCCCAAGTCTTTCTTCTTCCCCAGGGCTCTTGGCTGGACTGACTCCAATGGGGAGGACAAGGGTGAAGGTTTGGGCACAGAAGGCCTGTCCACACTGTCAGGGCTCTGGTTCCATTCTCCCCCCAACCCCCCTTTTTCCCTATATTGGTGAGACTTGGAGCCTTCTGCATGCAAGCCCTCTGCCACCTAGTCACACCGCAGCCCATTTAGTCTGTGTAACCCAGGCTAGTCTTGATATTGGGATCCTCCTACTTCAGCCTTCCAAGTACTAGGATGCCAGGTATGAGCCACCATGCTGGTGTGTGTGCACACACACACACACACACACACGCACACGCATGCATGCGTTGCCTTACCTAGGCTCACTGGTTGGTGTGGGTCCTAGAACTCAGGGCCTTGTGCGTGTGAGCCACTGCCTGGGTCCCACTTGTATGCTCTCTACCAGGAGCAGGCATGAGGAAATGGCATGAGGAGCAGGCATGAGCAGCCCAGGCTGCTCAGTGCTCTCCCTGGGCCACACCTCATGTCTAACTCACATGAGGTAGATTAGGCAGATCATCCACAAGACCCAGTCTGTCCTGCAGTCTGCCCTTCTGCATGGTGGGTCATGATCCTGTTGTCACAGGCAGGCCTTTGGCCCTGGGGTGACCTCACCTTGCCTCCACGCAGGACCTCGTGAGGCAAGTGCTCAGTGCGCTGAGAGCCATTGCAGGCAACGATGATGTGAAGGACGCCATTGTCCAGGCAGGCGGCACTGACTCCATTGTGGCCGCCATGACACGGCACCTGGGCAGCCCCCAGGTACCCACCTCACACACGTGGGCGGGGCAGTGGTCTCCAAGGATTGCCTCCTCATGATCAGCAAGGCTAGGTTAAGGACTATGGCTGCGGTGCTCCTGGCAGCCTGTACCCTATCCGGTTCTCACGCAGCCAGTGCCCTCCCCACCCCTGGACACCGGCCCACCACTGCTGACACACAAGCCTACTGAGGGGAGTTGCAGAATAGCCAGGGTGGGGTGGCCAGTCTCACTGACACGGGGAGGGGGATCTGCCCGTCGGCCTCAGGTGCCCGTCCCGCACTCACAGGTCTGCGAGCAGAGCTGCGCAGCTCTCTGCGTTCTGGCCCTACGCAAGCCGGAGAACAGCCGGGTCATTGTTGAGGGCGGCGGGGCATTGGCGGCCCTGCAGGCCATGAAGGCGCACCCACAGGAGGCCGGGGTCCAGGTGAGTAAGCAGCCCACCACAGCCTGAGCTTGCAGGGTCCCTTCCCTTCTCATTGTTGAGCTAGGCGTGGTGGCTAGACTCCCAGTCAAGAGGCAGAACTACCACAAATTTAAGACCAGCCTACCTTACAGAACTCCATCTCAGCTTGGGTACTTCTTGCCTTCCTCTGCAGTGACAGGCCTGTGACGCCACAGTCCTGATGGGGACAGATGCCAGTACGTGGTAGGCAAACACCTTACCAATTGACCGCTGAATCTGACCCCCACCCCAGTTTCTCCTTGAACAGGCTCTAGCTCTGTAGTTCCTGCAGGCCCGGAGGTCAGGGTCCAGTGTCCTCCCGGGCGCTGGAGCATCAGACTGTGTCACCATGCACACGGCGCATCCTCACTGTGTCAGATGTTCCAAGCCACAGAGCCTTGAAGACAGTCTGGGGCCTGTACACAGCTCTTTTCAGACCTAGCTCTGGCAGATGGTACCTGTGCCTCAGGGACGTTAAAGTCCATGAAGGGAGGGCTGGGTGTGGTGGTACACACTTTTAATCCCAGAACAGCACATGGGAGGCAGAGGCAGGCAGATCTCTGTGACTGTGAGGCCAGCCTGGTCTACAGAGTTTTCAGGAAAGCGGGGACTGTACAGAGAAATGCTGTCTCAAAAAAAAAAAAAAATCATGAAGGTTCCTGGAACCAACCCAGATGGGCAACTCACTGAGAAATGAACTTTGGCACCTTCCACGCATGGCCTCACTGTACCATCTCCAGGGCCTGCCTCAGGGGACTATGAGTACTTCTTTGTTCTTAAATCATAGTCTGGGTCCCAGATACTGTCTAGAGTGCTCACTTAGGAGATGTGGGACATGGGCTTAGAAGGTCACATGAGAACACATGTCTAGCCTGGTCTGTTGTAGTTGTCTACTGAATGTGTCTCATTACAGTCTGAAGGAACACACTAAGGTCAGAGTGGGCTCCAGCCTAGGCCCTCGCCCTATTCACAGCCTATCTGTCTTCCAGAAACAGGCCTGCATGCTGATCCGAAACCTGGTCTCCCGCAGCCCAGTCTTCTCCAAGCCCATCCTGGACCTGGGGGCAGAAGAGCTCATTTCACAAGCCCGAGCTGCCCACCCAGACTGTGAGGATGTGGCCAAGGCTGCATTGCGAGACCTAGGCTGCCGGGTGGAGCTTCGGGAACTGTGGACGGGAAAGAAAGGAGACCTGGCGCCTTGACGCTAGCTCAGTGAGCTCTGGCTCCAGAACATGGGTAGCTGTGGGGCCCTGCCACTCTGTCCCCCCATATCACCCAGAACAGAAGGTGTGTTCAGCAGGTCTGGCGGGGTGGGGTGGGCAGAAGCAGTCCTTGGGGCCTGTGTCCCAGCAGGCAGCAGCGGTGACCTCGTGCCCTTCCCCGCCCACAGCCTTTCTCAGCAATTTGGGGGCAAAGGGCACTTGGAACTACAGCATTCTGTCTGGAATTTGGGGCTTCTGCAAGCTGGTGTCCTGGCAGGGCCGGTCACTGGGCTGCATCTAGGTACCACTCCCTGCTCCTCGGGCAGGCGCCCTCTGTAGAGGGGCCACATGTTGGGAAGAGGGGAGTGACTCTCAAACGTATGCTGTGGTGCACACACATGCACAATAAATAAATAAGTGTAATTGAAAAGTCCTGCTCCTCAGTGTTACCTGTAAAATGGGTCCAGAATTCTTGGCACTGATGGCAGAGGCGGGGATTTCAGGCTCAGCCATCCAGGTCTGTCCCAGCCCCAGTCCTTGATACTGCAGCCTGCTGATGCGGCCTAGAGCCGTCTCTTCTTAGCTCTGTGGGGCCTGTGACCACAGCCTCAGAGAGCAGGGCCCTGGCACCTGCGGTTGCTCCAGGCACCAGAGGTGTTTGGGGCATGGCCTGGTCGCTATAGGCCACTGAGGCCAGGTCAAGGTCACTGTCTGTGCTGAGGGAGCGGAGACTCAATACGGCCCCAGTGGAGATCCGTGGGGCTGTCCCGAAACCTCGGGTGTGTTAGGCAGGGAGAGAAGCAGGCATCACTGGCTCCAGCTCTGTCATAGTCTCACCCTGTCCTCTCTCACCGCGTGTCGCAGGCAGCCCCGTCTTTCTGAGCCTCAGTTTCCCCGCATGTGAAATGCCATCTCAAATGCCCACACCACCTCCCCAACATTCTGCAGGTCCCTAAGCAGCTGAAATCACAAGTGCAGGCCGCAGCAGGGTCACAGTGGCTGCTCCTGGACCTGTGTGGCCTGTGGGGTTCAGAGTGGCCTCAGGACCTCCTATCTCTCACATTCCCTTCCCCCTCTCATAGCTCTGGACTTGGTGTGCCTTTCCCAGAAGGCTTTTGGTTTCCATGGGAACCATCCGTTCCTGCGGTGAGGACACACACAACAGGAGGGTTATCCTAACTCAGATGTCTGAGGCTCCCCACTGGACAGGGAGAGGCCCTGCCAGCTCAAGGACAGACATGAACCTTGGACTGGGTCACCCCACCCTTCTCCACACTCAGGGGACGCACCAGGATGTAGGTGAAGGGTCTCCTAGTCCCATACTGCCCAGACTAGATGACCTGGTGGCTGGGTCAGTAACACGTGTGACCATGGGCAGGCTTCAAACCCTGCTCCTCAGTCACGGGGTAATGCCCCTGCGACGCCGGCAGGGACACCCAAGGGGCTGGGCCTGGGGTTCTCACCCCATCACACTCCATCTGCCCCTGCCTTCCTTTGCCCTCCATTTAAAACCAGACCTCATTTTGTACCCCACAAACCCACTTCCCACCATATCCCCTGCAGCTTATTGCTTATTTTTCAGCGCCCCAGTATTCTGTTGTTTTAATATTTATTTATGAGGATGTATATCGGGAGGCTTGGAGGCCAAAGAGGGCCTTTAATCACATGGAGCTGGAGAAACAGACGCTTGGTTTGCTCCAACCAACAGAGGTCACCTTGCTTGCAACCTCACACATTTGTCTCTCCCACTCTGCATTCCTTGTGGGTGGGTCCTGTCCCCCAAGGAGTCCCAGCCTCCACTGAATATCATGTGACTAAACCAAGCCTCACAGCAGAGCAGAGGCCAGGAGTTCATGCTCAGCTCCAGCCCCTCCACTGGGCCAGCTCCACAGAGCACTGCTTGCCACTCTGTGGAACTAGGAGCTGGCTGAGTGACTCTAGGCCCGGTGGGACCTCGCTAAGGGCTGAGGACACCCCTTCCCCATTCATTGTACTCAGCAGCCTGGGTCATCTGCACTGGGCCGCCTCAGGCCCATCACCTTCCGCGCCTCAGATGTGTCACAGTGACTCCTAACTCAGATGATGTCCCTCCCAAGGTGTCCCCTTCTCTGAGGAGGGTCCTCCCTTCTGCTTCTTAACACTTGGTGTCCCTCTTAATAACATGGAGAGATGGGCTGAGGGGGAGTCTACCCAAGAGCTCATGTGCCTGGCCTGGTGTCTGCTTATGTTCTTGGAGAACTGGACTGACTGCTCTGAGTCTCGAAGGATGAGTGACATCACCTCTCAGAGTCTAGATTCAGAGAAACCCTGGCTGTTTTCAGGACACCTGCAGCCAAGGATCCACCTAGAGTCCAGGAAATAGAACGGTACTGACAATTTTGTATGGCTCTATTTTTATTTTATTTCTTTGTATATTGAGTCAGAGTCTAACCACGTAGCCCTGGCTGGCCTGGGGCCTGCTTTGTAGACCAGGATAGCCCAAACTCACAGAGCTCCTTCTGCCTCTTGCCTCCCTTTGGCTGGTATCCCAAGCATTCCCCACCACACTCTGCCATTAATGCCTTTTCATTGTTTACAAAAACCCAGAGACACCAGGACCGTGAACCTCGTTTTCCAAATGAGACACAGACTTGCATCCATTGCAAAGGCCCTGGGTCCCCCTCCACCCTCTTTTGCCAAGCTTGCCTTCCCTAATCTTGGGCTTTAGTTGATCCTGGGCCCTGGCCAACAGTGGACTGAAGACATGTTCCCTGGGGTCCTCAGAGGGAGAGGACACAGGGAAGTGCCAACACTGTCTTGCCTGGGGCCAAGCATGCAGAGAGGCTGAGATCCCTGCCAAGTGATCTCCACTGTAAGGCCACAGTGGAGTGTCAGCTACTGCTGCTGCCAAGCCTGGCAGAGGCAGGTCCGTGCTGGGTCACTGCCTGACCCTTGCCTCAGTTGGCATTGTCAGTAGGGAGCCATGAGGCCTTCTGGGAGCTTTTTTTTTCTTTTCTCCCTCCCTCTCTCTTTCTCCCCCCCCC
>CM053764.1:65253904-65303166 GCA_028658305.1 Pachyuromys duprasi
CTTGCATCAAAGACCAAACGTGGGAAGCATAACATGGCAGCACAGGCCTTTATGTGTCAGCCCTGGGGAGGCAGAGGCAGAGGTGAGTCTCTGTGAATTTCTGGCAAACCCGGTCTACATGGTGAGCTCCAGGCAAGTAAGGGCTACCCGGTGACACCCTGTCTCATCAAAGGCTGAGAGCTGAGAAAGATGGCTTGTCAGCTAAGGCCACTTTGCTATGCTGTGCAGTCATAAGGCCTGGAATCCCAGCTCCAGTACCCACATGAAAAAGCTAGGCATGATCAAGCATGATTGTCACTACAAGGCTGGGCCAGGTGAGTAGAAACAGGAGGATGTCTGGAGCTCAGTGGCTGTCAGCCCAGCCTTGATATCCAGATTCAGGGAGACAGCAACACCGGCTTCCTCCTCTGCTCTTGGTCTCCAAGTCCACTTTTTTGGTCCTGATTTGAGGTTCAATATTAATTCTTATTACATTTATTTCTTTGTGGGGGCTCTAGAGAGATGGCTCAGCAGTTGAGAGCACTGACTCTTCCAGAGGTCCAGAGTTCAATGTCCAACAACCACGTTTACTTACTTAATTCACTGTATGTGCCTCACATGACAAAGCTCGTGTGGAGGTCAGAGGGCAGCTTTCGGGAGTCACTTCTCTCCTTCTACCGCGGGGCCCACGGTTGGACTCAGGTTACCAGTCTTTGAGATAAGCCCCTTTACTTGCTGAGCTATCTTCTCACAAGACCAAGGTTCTTGTTTAAATAGAAGGCAAGAGGTGGGCATAGCTAAGTGGTCCTGTTCAGGCAATAATCCTTTGTCTGTCACTGACCCATCACTGTCTCAGCTTGAACTTCTCTTGCAAGGTAGTCTGACAGGATGCTGGAACTATGTAAGTTAAGTTCACAATCTGGCTGCCCCAAGCTTCAGCTTTCTCCTTCTTGCAGCACGAGATCCCTGGGGAAATCCTGATGTGTTGGGATTTTTTTAATATTCTGATAGGCAAGGGAGGGGCACAAGAGCCTCCTTGTACATGTATGTATGTGTGCCTATGTGAATTTATGTGCACCTTGCGTGTGGTGTCTGTGGATCCAGAAGAGGACATCAGATCCTGGAACTGGAGTTACAGGCAGTTGTGAGCTACCCTGTGGATGCCAGGAACCGAACACTGGTCCTCTGAAGGATCAGAGTACTCTTAACCTGAGTCATCTCTCAAGCCCCTCCAGTTAGACTCTCTTTATTCCTGCCAGGAAGGTTACAGAATGAATCTATGGAGAAACCTATGGTGGTCTGCAGCTAGTGGCTTCCACGATGTGAGCCTGCCCATTTGAACTTTGGGAATGAAGAAGTTGGGGCTTTACACAGCCCTGAAAACGGAGTCCTTCATGTTAAGCTTAGTCCGGTTTCCTGCCAAGACCCTTTGGTGCTGAACTTGATGTTCACTGGCCCTGTCTAGACATGTGAGAAATAAGAGTTCATTTCTGTCTTCCCCGCATCTGGAAGATTAAAGAGATGCTATTGGGGTTGGAGAGAGGGCTCAGAGGTTAACAGCATTGGCTGCTCTTCCAGAGGTCCTGAGTTCAATTCCCAGCAACCACATGGTGGCTCACAACTATCTATAATGTGACCTGGTACGGTACCCAATTCTGGCAAGCAAATACACATGAAGACAGAACACTCATATATATATATATATATATTATATATATATATAATATATATCATATATATATATATATATCATATATATATATATATATTAAAAAAAAGAGAGAGATGCTATTGGGAAGTCAGAGAAGAGAGTGGGCTTGCAGATGGTCCAGGGAACAAGAAGCATAGGGTGCTGTCTGTCCTTTGGCATGGGCTGTGATCTTCTGCTTCACAGAGATGTAGGGCCTTGGGCATGTACATGCCATGGCACAAGTATGCGGAGTCAAGAGACAGCTTTTGGGAATCTGCTCTCCACTGTGTGGGTCAGGGTACTAAGTTAAAGCCATTGGGCCCAGTGGCCAGGCCAGGCCTTTGGGAAGAAGCAGCAGCCCTCTTGGGCTTGAAAGCCATCTTATAGCAAAAGTTAACCAGGCTCACTCTTGTTTATGATTAAACCTCTGTTTCTCAAAAATTGGGCTATGTCTTACCTGTAACCTTAATTACAACTGGTTCTTTTTGTACTGACTGTTCCAGGAAAAGACAACTATGTCTTTGTTTCAAACGCTTATTGTGACCACCTTGCAACCATGTCTTTGTTTCAGGAGGGTGTTATGACCAACTCGTTACCCTTATGTTCTGCTTCTGTAACCCACCTATTTGTCTGCCAAATCCCCTGTTTGGAAACCCCCTACCCCTGAGCTATAAAAAACAAAACAACAACAACAAAAAAAAAAAACAAACCTTACCTTCGGGAGAGAGAAACAGGAAGAGGAAGAAGAAGGAAAAAGAGAACAGCCATGGAAGTACATGACTGGATTGGGCATGGATGGAGGAAGCAAGTATTTATGGAATAATGGATGGGAGGTAGCCCAAATAGAAATTATTAGAGCAGATGGTGTGGGATGGGTGCTGGCAGGTAAAGGTAACATGGGTGGTACTATATGCCCTGCCTCAGGTGAAATAAGGCTATTCTAAAATCTAAACCAAAAAACAAAACCTTATCTTCCGGCCTACTGTAGTGGCACACACCTTTAACCCAGTACTTGGGAGGCAAAGGCAGGTAGATCTCTGTGTGTTTGAGGCCAGCCTAGTCTACATAGTGAGTTCCAGGGCAGCCAGAGCTACATAGTGAGACCCTGTCTTGAAAAACAAAACAAAAAACAACCCCCAAAATACAAAGCAGCCGCAACAACAAAAACCACCTCGATCTTCCCCAGGTCCAATGCTGATCTCTTAAACCTTGCCAGTAAAGGAAGAGATAGCCCACGTACACAAATAAAAAGCTTGCTTTACCTAATTGCTAGCTTTAATTAATTTGGCCATTATTTGGGTCGGTGGTCTTTCCCTCGAATCTGTGGGATTAATATTTAACTATTGAGACATCTTGCTGGCTCACTTGTTCTGCTTCCACAAGGGGAGATGGGGGACTTGATTGAGCCTCAGGACTGTTCTGCCCAAGGCTTGCGAAAGCTGAATAGCTCAGCCCACTCCTTTCCCCACTGCCTTACTACCCTTTCTGAGTAGCTCAGAACTTCACATGCTAATTCAACAGCTACAGTGCTCTGTAACCTCGGTCAAAGAGCTCTCTACCGTTAGTTTTGTGTTCCCTTTGACCTGTGATGGTGTTTATCGTTCGGGTAACTCATCAAACGGTTAGTAGGGACAAGTCCCGCAGGACGTCATAGGATCTCGTGAAGGGAGATCAGAAAGACAGATCGCGTCTGCAGGATTCCACTTTTGATTTCCACATTTGCACACGAGCTCGAGCTGCAGAGGGATCTGGAGTAGATTCTGCCCTTTTTGCAGAATCGGGGGAGCAGTCAGGGAGGAAGGGGCTGAGAATTAGCCAAGAGTCCTTCAACGGTCAAGGTCCAAGTTCAGGGAGGAGTGGGGCTTCTGCACCCGGCGGGAACCTGAGAAGCCCAGCCGGGCGGAGCAGATCTCTAAGCGGTGCCCCTGGTGCGCCCCACCCCCTGGAGGCTGCACCGCCCACGGCCGCTGCGGTTGGCTACCGGACGTGCGCGTCTTTAGTGTTGCAGCGAATCACCGTCGCCCGCTGGGCTACACCCTCCGTTCCTCAAGCCCGGCCCGGGTCCGGCGCGCCAGCTTATTCCGAGTCCGGACTCTCCTCTTCAGAGATTGGCTGAGAGCGCTGCCCATTTGATGCCAGGCTTCAGTCCTCGCGCCCCTCCAGGCCCCGCCCCTTCCTCTCCGTTATTGGTCAAAAGCGTTGCCCATTTTCTGCTGACTCCAATCCCCGCTTCTGTCTCCCGGTGCAGCGGGGAGAAACGGAGCGGCTGCTCCGCGTGGCCCCGCCCCTTCCGCCAGTGATTGGCCAGAAACAATGTCCATCACCGGCATGCTTACCGATTCTCGCCGCCTTCGTCGCTGATTGGTCAGGGCGTGGCCAATGGCGGCGCGGCCTGGGCCCCGCCCGGGCCTCTAGCTTCGGGCCGCGCGAGGCGGGGCTGCGGCGGCTGAGGCGGCTGTGGCAGCGGCGGCGGCGGCGACGGCGGCGGCGGCGGCGGCGCGTCCGGGCAGGTGAGCGCGACCCGCGGAGCGCAGGCGCCGGGGCGCGACGCGCGGCGGCGGGGTCCTCGCGGCCCGCCCCGGGAGGCAGCGCGGCGCGGCGCCGTTTCGTTGTGACAGCAGCGTCGCGTGCGCGGAGGGCTGACAGAGCTCCTCTCACGCCCTGGGTGTCGCGCGTCCTCGGGGTCCCCACGGCCAGGCCGAGCCTGGAGCTCACGCCGCGCCGCGCCGCGGTGGCAGGCCCCGGGAGTCCGCGCCCCCCGCCCAGCCTCACTGACCCATCCTCTCGGCCCGCCGCGTGTCCCCCCGTCGGGACCCGGGTGGAGGCTTCGGGGTGGCCTCTGCCGCACGCGTGCACCTGCGGGCCTCGCCCGGCCGCGTCTCGCAGCCAGCGCTCACTCCCAAAGCCCATCCCACTTGTCTCTTCTGTCTCCCCTGTGCCGCCGTGGGGGCTGTTTTGGCTTCGAGGACAGGCTTTGGCCGTGTAGAGCCAGCTGGCCTGGCCGTCCCCTGCCTCTGCCTGGCAAGTGCTGGGGGTAAAGGTGCACACTGCCGCGCCTGGCTCCGTTAGCGTTTCAACAGTGCTTCCAGTCGGTTTCTACTTTTTCGCCTTAATTGTATTTGTTTGTTGGTCAAGGTCTTGCTCTGTAGCCCAGGCTGTCCTTGAAGTCTTATAAAGAGTGCTTGAGGGCCGGTGAGGTGGCTCAGCAAACTGTTTTTGGGAACTGACTTCCAGAAGTTGTCCTCTGACCTGTACATGGGCTCTGTGGCGCGCGCACACACACACACGCACACGCACTTAATGCAATACATTTTTTAGAAAGACTGACAGCATGGTGGTTTGCATCCGTCATCCCAGCCCTGGATAGGTAGGAGGTAGGAGGATCAGGAGTTCAAGGTTACCTTGACTATATATATAGTGAATTTGAGCCAGCTTGCACTCTTTGAGAGTTTGTTTCAGCAACAACAAAAATGAAATGAGCATGGTCTGGAGCTGAGTTGGTGGAGTGTTTGTTTGAAGCTGGGGTTCCATCTCTAGCACCACAAAAACCAGGTGTGGGGGTACACACTTGTCTCAGCACTTGGCAGTGAAAGCAGGGGCATCCGGAGTTCATGTCTCGCCTTGGCTCTAAAGAGACCCTGTCCCAAAAGATCAGCAACAAACAAACCAAAAAGCCAGGGCTTGACAGCTTTCAAGTGATTTCTGGCCTTCGATAATCCCATCAGCCTGATGCTCAGAGTGAACCCTGTTTTACCATCACAAGTCCGAAGCCCTTGGATGAGGCTGCAGGCTCTGCCTGTCCCTTTGAGCTCTGTCTGCGAGCCCCCTTCAGTTACTGACTGGTTGCTCGTGTTTATCTCTGGAGCTGGTGGAGGAGGGGAACCCCACTATACTCCACCCCATTCCCAAGGCATTTCTCCCAAGTCGTGACTGATTGGATCCGGAAACGCTTAGCTGGAAGGGACTGCCCCTAGGTGGCTGCCCGAGCGTGTATCTCCAGGCCGTGGCGGGGGTGGAGGCTGGCGGGGGATGGGGGGAGTGTTGAACATCTGGGGCGCTGTTTGTTGCCGTCAGACCCGGCCCGCTCCGTGACCTGCCCAAGCTTCTTGCCGCTGTTCAACAGTACGGAAATGCTTCTCAGAGTTGGGGAAGGCTAATGTTTCAACCGCTTAAAGCTTCAATGCAAAAAGGTAGGGGCCTGGGTTGGGGAGGAAAGATTTTTCTGGAAATGTTTTAGTTCCCCTGAGTCACATTTACACGTGTGCGGCATAGAAGGAGGAGGATGCTTTGTTGTGGAAAATCAATAAAGGTCTTATTTCCTGTGAGGCTGTCACTCTCAGTAGTCTCTCCCTTCACAGAGGCCAGTGCCAGAATGTTCCTCCTGGTCATGTCACCTTAAGCTTTTCCTGTGGAAATTGTAGCCTTTGGTACTTGCCATTCGATTTCAAGCAAGGTCATGGGGTACAGCTCAGTAGAATACTTCCTTAATATTTTCAAGGCCTTGGGTTTCACCACAGCCTTAAATGTATGTGTGTGTGTGCATGGTGTATATACTTACATATATGGTTGTGTCTGTATGAGTTGTGTGCATAGGTGTGTGTACAGATCTTCTTTTGTGTATGAGTGTGGTGTATGTGAGATATTTGCACAAAACCACACAGAGGTCAGGGGACGATGTCTAGTGTTGCTCCAACAACCATGCCTGGCTTTTTACATGGGTGCTGGGGATTTGAACTTGATTCTTCACACTTGCCTGCATCAAGAGTTCCTACCTTAGAAACCATCTATCTGCTCAGCCCCTCTGTATACATTCTTTTATACACACATATATAGCATATGTATATACTATATCAACTAAATTTTGATATTATAAGTGATATGTGTAGTTTTAAAAAATCAGTACATGCTAGTTTTTGGAAGGCAGAGGCAGGTAGATCTTTGTGAGTTTGGGCCAGCCTGGTCTCCATAGTGAGCTTTAGAACAGCCAAGGCTACATAGTGAGACCATTTTCAATAAATCAGTATTGTCAGGTGTGCTGTGCACGCCTGTATCCTAGTACCAGAGAGACTGAGGCTGGAGGGTATTGAGCTCAAGGCGAGCCTGTGATACATAGCAAGTGTCTATTAGAACAAAACAACAATAAATTATTATAACCACCTGAGTATAGTGGTGAGGGCTTGTAATTCCAGTATAAGGGAAGTTGAGAAAATATTGAGGCCAGCTTAAACTACATAGTAAGACTTTGTTTAAACAAACAAAACAACAAAAAAACCTCAGAAGTGCCTGTTTGCTGCCTATAACTACCATCGCAGTATTTATGAGGTAGAGACAGAAGTATTAGGGAATGGGGTGGAGTTCAAGGTCATCTTTAGCTACATAGCAAGTGCAAGGTCTATTTGGGTTACTTGAGACCCTGTGTCAAGAAAAACAAAACAAAACAAAAAACCAGATATCAAAATAGCAAGATGATAGCTGACTGTGGGCTCTGCCCAGGCTCTTGTTGCACAGGGTCCAGACGAGTCGCGGGTGCCTCATTGGTGGCTCTTTAAGCTGTTGCCTCTGAGGGGGCCAATGAACATGGATGGGTTAGGTCCCAGCTGTGCAGCCCCACAGAGTAACCCCTTTCTTCATGTTTAGGTGCAGCTGCCAGGGCTAGGCCAAGGGGCGTAACTGGCCATTGTTCTGTCAGGGAAAAAGTGGAAGGCCTGCTTCCTCCAGGCTTGGCCCTGTGCAGGTTAGCAGCAGTACTGGAGAACCTTTGATCTGTCCCCTTCAATGCCCTGGCTCAGGAAGCAGGTCTCACAACACAGTGAGGTGAAATGTCAGTGCTCTCCTAGTCCCTCTCTGCAAAGTACCAAGAGAAATCTTGGAGAGGAGACAAGGTGTGACCTATCATCCTGGAGTGGGGGTGTGGGGATTGATTTCCCTCTTAACACAGAAGATGGGACCTCACTCTAAACAGCACCCTAATTTGGGTCTTGATATTTTAGGGTAAGGTACCCCAAGAAAAACAATAGCAAATCTGGGAAGATAGTTGACTGAAGTACTTATTGTGCAAACATGAGGATCTGAGTTCAACCCTTAGAGCCTATGTAAGAGAAAAGTCTGGAACCCCAGGTTGGGGAGGTGGAGACTAGTGAATCCCTGGGGCTTGTTGGCCTGACAGCCTAGCTTGACATGTCAAACTCCAAGCCAGTGAGAGAAATAAGGTTCAAGAAATAATGATAGATCAGTTGTTTTCAATCTGTGACCCTTTAATACAGTTCCTCATGTTGTAGTGACCTTCAACCATAAATTGTTTCATTGCTACTTCATAACTGATTTTGCTACTGTTGTGAATTGTAGTATAAATATCTGACATTCAGGATATCTGATACGGGACCCCCAAAGGGGTCACGATCCAGTGGTTGAGAACTGCTGGATTAGATCGAGAGCTGAGCTGTTAAGAGTACCCAGGTTCAATTTTCAACATCCAAATGGTAGCTCACAACCATTTGTAATTCCAGTTCTATGGAGCTCTAAAGCTGCCTTTTGGCCCCCCCAGGTACTACCTACAAGTGATACATAAACATGCATGCATGCAATGCACCCATATGCAGCCCATACACAAAATAATTTTTAAAACTAAAACTAATTAGCAAGATGTCTTAGCAGGTAGGGATGCTGGCTGCCAAGCCTGAAGACCTGAGTTCAGTCCTGCAGGCACTCCTGCAAGTTGTCCTCTGACCCTACACACACTGTGGCACGCACACACACAGTAAATAAATAAGGTGGAGGGTGACAGAGGGAGGCACCTGATAAGGACACACATATGTAAAATGAATGCATGTGTACAAACATGCACACATGTGTCTGTTCACACCCCACACAAACATGTATGCATACTTGTGCACATACCCATGCATACATAAGAAGAACTATTTACCTGTTTGTTGTTTTGGTGCTGGAATGAAGGCCAGGGATTGATAGCAACTAGGCAAGTGTTTTACCAGGAAGGTATGCTCCCAGACTCATTTGTTATTTGTTTGCCTGGCTGCCTTGGAACTCACTCTATAGAAGTGACCAGGCTGGCCTAGAATTCAGAGATCCAGCTGCCTCTGCCTCCTGAGTGCTGAGATTAAAGGCATGTACTACCACTGCCTAGCTATTTAATATTTATTTCTTTGAAAGCTAGTGAAGTGACTTAGTGGGTGAAGGCACCTGCAGCCATCTTGATGACCTAGGTTCTATCCTCAGGACCCATATGGTGTCTTAAGTTGTCCTCTGACCTCCACACGCTCCCTCCCTAAATAAATGGCATTAAAAAATGCATTTGCAGAGGGCTGGAAAGCTGGCCCGGGATTTAGAAGACCTGGCAGCTCTTGCAGAGGACCCGAGCTTGCTTCCAGCACCTGCAAGGAAGGCCACACCTGCCTGTGACGCCTTTCCAGATTGTCTGCTGTAGTCTGGCCTTCACAGGCACCTGTTCACATGCTTGTACATAAATTACAAAATAAAGATGAAAAATATTAAAAAGAGAGATTATTTTTAAAATGTATCTCTGGCCAGCTGTGGTACATAATGCATGCCTGTTTCCCCAGAACTTGGCAGGTAGAGGCAGGAGGAATTAGACATTCAGAGTAGTTTCAGTTGCAAGGTAGTTTGAGGCCAGCCTGAGCCATAAGAGACCTTGTCTCCGGCTGGCTCAAAAAATAAATCAAAAGGTCTTGGTATGGTTGTGCATAACTTTATTCCCAGCTCCTAGGAAGCAGGGGCAGTCAGATCTCTAGGAGGTCAGCCTGGTCTGTATAGAAGTTCCAGGCCAGCCATGGCGATGTAGTGAGACTATCTAAAAATTAAGTAGATATAGGCTTGAGCTACATTTTCGGAAGACCGGGATTAGACTGTCAGCACTCATGCTTGGCTACCTCCTGCACAGTGAAACCAGCACCCTCTTCTGCCTCCTGCACATACTGTGTATACGTGTGTACACAGACCTACCTGCAGGCCAGCACTCATGTACATAAAATAAAAAGAAATACATCATCTTAAAAATTAATAAATGAATGTATTAATTTAAAAAGTTTATATTGTACTCAGGCATGGGGGCCCAGGCCTATAATCCCAGCACTCAAGGGACTGAAGCAGGATGACTGGATTCAACATCAGTCTAGGCCATAAATTGGGCTTGGTGGGTTTTGGGGTGTTTTTTTTTGTTTTTTTTTTTTTTGCTTTTGTTTTTTTCTTTATTATTATTGGGAGGAGTGGACAGGTCACAAGGGTGGGAGGGTAGACCTGGGAGGAATGAGAAGTGAGTGTGATTAGGGTGCATTGTATGAAATTCCCAAATAATTAGTAAAAATATTATGCTGGGAAAAGGAAAGCAACAAAGGGAAAAAATAATCATTTTGCTTTTGGCTTGGAACATGGCACAAGAGTAGGGTGCCTGCCCACACCTGTGAAGCCATGGTCCCATTCTTACTGTCTGTCACACAAAAACATGCATTTTATTTACTCATCTTTTTTCTTTATCATTTCTGCACATGAGTGCACGTGCATAGGTTGTGGTGTGTGTCTGGAGGTTGGAGGACACCTTGGGTGTCCTCCTCAGCTTCTTCCTCAGCTTGAGACTGAGCCCCTTGCTCTCAGTGTTGTAGGCCAGTCTACCTGGCCCTTGATTTGCAGGACTCTCATGTATGCACTTCCCGTCTTACCGCTGGGATTACAGATGCACACTACCACTCTGCCTGGCTTCACGGGGCTCCTCAGTGTTGAAGCTCAGGTTCTCAGGCTTGTGTGCCACACATCCTCCGCAGCACCAGAAATGCATTTGTGTTTGTCGAGAGGTGGTGGTGGTGTATGCATGCACCTGTGCATGGTATGTGGTGCAGGATGCTAGATGTCTTCTCCCATTGTGTTACACCCTATTCCCTTGAGAGAGGGTCTCTCACCAAACCTGAAGTTTTGAATTTTGACTAGGCTTGCTAGGAGCCAGCAAGCTCCTGGGGTATTCCTGTCTTTAAACCCAGCATTGGAGTTATGTACATACAGGGTCATGCCTGAATTTTCTTGTGGGTGCTTGGGATTTGAACTCAAATCCTCTTTGAAAAGTTTTAAATTACATTCATTTATTTGTGGGAGGGTGGTGCATGTGACTTGGAGCAGGTGTTGATGGAGATCAGAAGACTTGTGGGAGTTGGTTCTTTCTTTCTACCATGTAGACTCTGGAGGTGGAAGTCAGTGGATCAGAAGTGGCAACAACCCCCCTCATTTACCCTCTGAACACTCTATATACCTAGAACTTCAGTCATCTTGCTTTTACAAGCGCTGGTACCCACTGAGCCACCTCTCTGGACTCAGAAGTTGAGTCAAAAGGTTTTTTTTGTTTGTTTGTTATTTTATGTCATTTTATTTTATTTTATTTTTTGCCCGTACATGTCTATGCACCACATGTGTGTCCAGTGGCAGTCTGGAACTGGAGTTACAGATGGTTATGAGCTGTTATGTGGGTGCCAGAAATGGAACCTGTGTCCTCTAAAAGAGCAGCCTGTGTTTTTAGCTGCTGAGCCAGCCCCAGAAATGCATTTTTAATTTTAAGTGTTAAAATTAAGTGTTAAATGCCTGAGAAGTAATATTCTGTTGTGGTGGTGGTACATTTCTGTAACTCCAGAATGCTGTGGCAGGGGATAGAGCATTCCAGCCTGGGCTACATAGTAAGAGCCTCCCTCCGTCCCCCCATCCATCCATCTCTCTCTCTCTCTCTCTCTCTCTCTCTCTCTCTCTCTCTATATATATATATATATATATGGTGGTATACACCTTTAATCCAGCACTCTGGAAGTGAAGGCAGGAAGATCTCCATGAGTTTGAGGCCAGTCTTGTCTACTGAGTAAGTTTCAGGACAACCAGGGATACAGAGAAGTCTTTTTGTTTGTTTGTTTGTTTGTTTGTTTGGTTGGTTGGTTGGTTTTTTGAGACAGGGTTTCTCTTGGCTGTCCTGGACTCCCTTGGAATACCATACCAGGCTGGCCTCAAACTCACAGAGATATGTCTGCCTCTGCCTCTACACAGAGAATCTTCTTTTGAAAAAAGGAGAAAAATATTTTTTCTTTTTTTTCTTTTTTCATAAATAAACAAATAGATGGATAATAGATAAAATAAAACGGAAAGAAAAGTATCAGGTGGTGTGAGAAGAAAGTGAGTATATATGAAAAAAGTAACAAGTAACAGAGTGGAGAAGTAGACTGTTGTCCCCTGTTGACCCTCCTGGGTCATTATGCTATTTTTGAACATGCCTGTTGGACATCTGTTTTCTCACTAGGCGTCTTTGCTGTGACCATCTTGCAGTGTGCTCACATCCCAGGGGCTTTTGTTCTGTGGAGAGGAGCAGAGGAGACTACATACAGCTTTTCTATAGTCTGTTTTGCTGTTTCATTATTGGAGATTCAGCCTTCTCTGTGAGCTAAGCACTGTCCCACAGGCCAGCACTTGGGAGACTGACTTACAAATGAGACTTTATCTAAGTTTATGTGCATAGAGAAAAAATGTAAATGCTACGATCAGCATCACCAGCAGACAAACACAAGAGGCTCAATGTGTATCTGGGGATGTCCAGAACTTCATACCTGGCATCCTCATGAGGAGCGATGGCACAGAGACACCTATGAGGGAGAGGGCTAGTAGGATCTGAAGAAGCTCCTGGAATGACGGGGCCATAAGCCAAAAGCCCCCTGGGCTGGTGGCTGTTGACAGCCACCATGCCTGGGACAGATTATTCCCTGAGCTTCCAGAGGGACGTGCCGTCAGCACCTCCACCAGGCTTCCCACCAAACAGAGAGCTCTCTGCAGCCTCCCATCACCTGAGTCATGGTAGTGAACGCAGCTACAGGGAGTGAATACGGGAGGGGTGAGGACAAAGCTGCCAGGTACTGCCTGTAGCAGAGGTGTACTAGCTGCTTCTCTCACAATCCATCCTGCTGACAGAAACACTGGGCTCAGCCAGGCAAGGGGGGACAAATTCCTATGACTCCAGCACTAGGGAGGGACAGGCAGGAAGAGGCCACAGATTCAAGGTCAGCTTGGCCCACGTGGCGAGATCCTGTCTAAAAACTATCAAAGACAGCTGGGCATGAGACTCCAGCACTCAGCATCTCCACACTGGGATTTAATGTCATCCTCTACTATGTACCTGGCTGGAGGCCAGCCTGGGCTACTTGAGATCCTGTCTCAGAACAGACAAGCACACAGCTAGAGTGAATCCAGTCAGAGAATGAGCTACTTATGTTATGCTGGGGAGTTCCAGAGTCCCGTGCTGGTCACTAAATCTTTAAGCCCTTCATCTCTGTCTCTCTTTCTCCTTTCCTTCCCTTCTCACAGTCTTCTTTTCTCCCTTTCTTCCTGCCTTCTTTTCTTTCTGACAAGGATTCTACCATGTAGATCAAGCTAGCCTTGAATTTGTGATACTCCTGCCTCAGCCTTCCCAATGCTGGAAACACAGGTGTGCTGCCATGCCTTCCTTTCTCCAATAGACATCTTCCATTTGTTTCTGTGGTTCTGGGGGTAGGCCCCAGGGCACTGTGCATGTTAGGCAAGTGCTGTCCCATAGAGTTCTGAGCTATACCCCAGACATTTTTTTCCCAGACATTTTTTTATGTTTTATTTTAATAAAGGGTCCCACAGTGTAGCCCAGGCCTGGATCTCTGTTCTTTTGTGTATGGGTGTTTATATGCCTCCCACATGCCTGGTGCCAGCAGAGGTCAGAACATGGCATCAGATCTCCTGGAACTGAAGTTACAGATGGTTGTTAGGTGCCATGTGGGTGCTGGTAGCCAAACCCCTCTCTATAAGGACAACTAGTGCTTTTTGGTTTGTTTTTTGTTTTTTCAAGACAGGGTGTAGCCTTGTCTAGTCTGGATACGCTTTGTAGTCCAGGCTGGCCTTGAACTCAGATCCACTTGCTTCTGCCTCCCCGAGTGCTGGGATTAAAGATGTGTACCACCATGCCCAGCCAACTAGTGCTCTTAACCTTGGATCTTGCCATGTTCAGACTGTCCTGGAACTTGTACCTTAGATTTCAAGTGCTGGGTTGGCAGGTGTGCTGTGGCCAGCATTGTCTGGGTGACTATGAGGCATGCATAGAGTTCCCTGCCAGGGTGACAATCATCTCCAGAGCACAGAATGAGGAGCTCCTGTCTGTCTTTGAGGCTTGCAGGCAGTCAGGGTTAGCAGGTAACAGCCACCATGCCAGATGCACCAAACTCTGATCTAAAAGAGAACAGCCCTTATCATTTACAGACAGATGGTAATTGGCTTCTAATGGCTGTCACTATAGGACCCACGGTATGCTTGGAAATCCTGTCTCAGAGAAGGTACCCCTCTACATACAGGAGGGGGTGGCTGCAGATCTCAAGCAGGTGGTGGGCCTCTCTGGGTAGCCAGGCTCTGACGCTGAAGGATGCTGAGGATGGAACCCAAGGCCCCCCACATGCTAAGCATGTGCTTTTTACCTGACCTGTGAGTTGTTACTGCGTCACTCCTCACCTACTTGCTCATTTAAGCAATGGACAGATGGCCAGAGTAAAATAGTGGGAAACAGTAAGGTTGCTCATAGCTAGAGTGCTTGCTGCACCTATGAGGTCCAGGGTTCCATCCTTAGTACTGAAAAGAAGTTAGTATGAGCCAGGTGTGGTGGTGTATGCCTGTGATCCCAGCACTCAGGAGGTAGAGGCAGAAGGCTTAGGAGTTTACAGCTGTGTTCAGCTACACAGCATGTTTTTGGCCAACCTCAAGGGATTGCACAAGACCCTGTCTGATAAAGAAGAAAACTGAGTAGGGGAGAACTGTGCATACATCTCAGTGATTCAGCAGTTTCTCAGCACCCAGGAAGCTGTTCAGCCCCTAGTACTGACAAAATTGGCTTTGAGCCAGGCATGGTATAGCACATCTATAAATCTAGCATTTAGGAAGCTGAGGCAGGAGGATCAGGAGTTTAAGGACATCCCAAACTACATGAGACCATATCTCAAAAACAAAAACACAGGGCCGTGGTGGTGCATGCCTTTAATCCCAGCATTTGGGAGACAAAGTCAGGTAGCTCTCCAAGCTTGAGGCCAGCCTGGTCTCCGAAGTGAGTTACAGGACAATCAGGACTGCACAGAGAAACTGTCTCAAACAAACAAAAAACAGGATAGAAGACATATCTATTCCTGTTAACATATCTGGGTCATATAGGCCAATGTTTTCTCCACTCCATAGCTGGCACTTCATCTGGCTTCACCTCCACCCCCAGAGCAAAGTGATCCCAGAGAGCAGAGCATAGAGGTGGCAAAATGGCCACTTGGCCCAGAGATTCTGACCTTACCTTAACCAGGAGGTCCAAGCCTGAGCACCCAGAGAAACCCTGTGCTGTGTCCTCCCAGGCTCACTGCAAGAGCATGACTGACCTGTCCAGAACTGGGAGAAAGGCAGGGCTACTAGACACAGTCAGTGTCCCTATAGGCATCAGGTCTTCAACGACAGAGGCCAAGGAGAGGAGACTGGAGACAACACAGATCCAGGAAGACAGGATGGGGGTGGTTGGGCACAGTGTGTAACTGCTAACTGCTTATCACTGGGGAAGAATACAAAGGAATAATCAGTAGATTCCCAACAGAGCCTGGCACCTGCGTTTGACGTGATAAGCTAACAACACTGCCATCTGCTGTTACATGTGAGCTTGGTTCTAGTAAAGTCATCAAACCCTCAGCCCGGGTCCCTACTGTTTACCTAGACCCTGAGTGTGTCCTCCCTAAATGGTGGAATACAGGGTAGAATGCAAATAAATAACAAAGAGCTGGCCCACTGTATTGTTTACAAAACCATGAGCATGCTTACTGCCAGTGTTCTTTGTATTTGGCCTAGTGCCTGCTCAGCAAGCTGCCTACACCCTCAGCTCTTGCAGACAGTTCCCAAGTTTGCTTTTCAAGTTACCATGGGTCATGGTCCACTTGACCTAACTGCTGCTGGGGAGCAGAGCCCCACAGATGGCCACGATCATTCTGCCAGACTCCTTGCATCCCACTGTGGGTGCAGGGACCATACCATGTCCTGACCTGGCATCTCTAGCTAACCCCACCCATCTTTGCCTGAGGACAGGAGCTCCAGAGCACCAGATGGCTCATCTACTTCTCTTCCTTGCCTGCAAGGTCTGGTCTTGTGCCTCACTGAGGCCATAGTGATTATTATTATTATTATCTGAGAAAGCCCACTTCACACCCCTGTCCTTCCCTAGAGAATTCTAGAGAGATGCTCCACCCCTGAGCCATGACTCCAGCCCCTCACTGGGGGATTCTAGGCAGGGGCTCCAGCCCTGAGCCAAGCCCCCAAGCCCCTCATTGGGGGTTTCCTGGCACAGCTCTACCCCTGAACCATGACCCCAGCCCCACTCCTGGGGATTTTAGATGCATGCTCTATCAGTTTTATCCCCAGCTTCCCATCTGTAGAATAGGTAGATAAGAATGGGTCTGGCATTTGACAGACAGTAGTTGCTCCTGTGCCCTGTCTGTGATATATGTCTTGATCCCCAACCTCACTCTCAACACGAAGGCCATGGGAAACCTTTCACCAAAGGCCTCAGAAACCCAGTTTGAGGAGAGGGGTTGGTGAGTGTAAATGTGAGCCTTGCCAAGAAGTTCTCCTAGGAAACCGACTAGCACAAAGCCCTCCAGAAGGGTGCCTCCCTTATCCCTCTGCATGTGCTCTAGTCTGCACATACTGCCCCAAAGGCAAGTGGAGTCCGGTTACCAGGCCAGTTAATACCCAGTCAGACATCTGAAACTTAGCCCATGACACTTGGCACGGTCCAGGAGGTGTTAGTCTTCATTTAGCATAGTTTTTTGTTTGTTTAGCCTTTATTTTACCCATTCATTTTTTATTGTTTTTCTTTTATTTTTTTCTTCCTGTTTTTTGTTTGTTTCAATAAAGGGTTTTGGGAGGGGCATAGAAGAAGGAGGAAGGAGGATGGCATTGGGAGGGGATGAGGGAAGGGGCTACAGCTGGGATACAAAGTGAATAAACTGTAATTAATAAAAATAAAAATAAACACAATTGAAGACTAAAATATAAAATAAAATAAAATAAAAAAGATAGGGTTTCTCTGTGTAGCCTTGGCTGTCCTGGACAATCTGGCCTCGGATCTCACAGTGATCCGCCTGCCTCTGCCTCCCTGAGTGCTGGGATTACAGGTGTGCCACACCGCCTGGGTCATTTTCATCTTATTTATTTATTCAATTGAGGCAGTTCCCCACTCTATTGCCCAGGCTGTACTTGGACCCATGATAAACCCCCGTGTCTGAGTCTCCTGAGTGACAGGTATGCCCTGCTCTATCTGTTTTTATGTGGTGCTGGCATCAGCAACTATGGCTTCCTGACTGCCAAGCCAGCACTTTACAGCCTAGATGCAGCCCAAACTCTCATTTTAGTCTCTTTACATCACTGCATGCTGGTTATTTATGGTAATTTTGTTTTTATTTTTATGTATATGGATGCCTGCATGAGCATCACATATGTGTACTGTCTACTGTGACCAGAAATGGGTGTTCAGTCCCCTAGAAATGGAGTTACAGATGTTTGTGAGCTGACATGTGTCTGCTTGGAAATCAAACCTAGATCCTCTGCAAGAGTAGCCAGCAGTCTTAACCTGTGAACCATCTCTTCAGCCTCTTGGTATTTTTTTAAGGGGCCTGCAGGTGGAGTCTAGCTGCAGCTCCAAATTCTAATGGGTCCTCACCTCATCCTCAGTCCCCACCATGGCATAAGCCCACTTTGCATGGTGGTTGATGGTTTTCAAGTATGGCTTTCGGTACAAAGCAGGGCTCCTTGGGAGGTTTACTGCAGCTTAGAGCTCAGGTACCAGGCTATCACTGAAGGAAATTAGGGCAGAACCTGAAGGCAGGAGCTGATGCAAGGCTGTGAAGGAGTACTGCTCAGTGGCTTGTTCCCCATGGCTTTCTCAGCCTGCTTTCTTTTTCCTTTCATCTATCTATCTCTCTACCTACCTATCTCTCTCTACCTATCTATCTATCAATCTATCTATTTATTTTTGGTTTGATCAAGACAGGTTGTCACTATGTAGCTCTGGCTGTCCTGGAACTCACTATGTAGACCAGACTGCCCTCAAATTCAGAGATCTACCTTCCTCTACCTCTTGAGTGCTGGGATTCAGGGTGTGCACCATCATGCTCTGTTCAACCTGCTTTCTTACAGCACCCAGGACCATCTTCCCAGGATGTGTACTCTCTTCTCCTGTACTCAGGCTCAGGCCCACATTGAGGGCAGAGTCCGGAGCTGTGGCTACAGCCAGTGCTGTTGCTGTCCTTAACGTTGCAGACCTGCCCTAGAGCTGTTCATTATCACATTGTACTGTGTATGATTTGTTACATTGTATCATTTACTTGCACTGTTTTGGTTTTTTCTAGACAGGGTTTCTCTGTGTAGCCTTGGCTGTTCTGGACTTGCTCTGTAGACCAGGCTGGCCTCAAACTCATAGCAATTTGCCTGCCTCTGCCTCCCAGAGTGCTGGGATTACAGGCATGCACCACCATGCCCGGCTATTTGTACTTTCAGTTGTTCGTCCTGAAATGGTGCCCCAGACACAAATGGGAGCATATGCCAGGCACAAAGAAGCTCTCCCCCTGAGCCACACTCCCATCCTGTTTGATTGGATATTTTTCCATAATGAGGATTAAGCTTTGAGCCTCAAGTATGCTAGGCCAGTCATGTCCCACTGAGCAATCTAGACCCTATCTCCTCACTGATGGGTCTAGGCCAGTGCTCTCCCCTGAGCCACCCAAAGCCTTCTTTTACTTTTCACTGTCCCCAGGCTGACCTTAAGCTCACTGGCCTTGGACTCAGATCCTCCTGCCTCAGCCTCCCACACTGGTAGGTGATAGGCACCACCAAGTCTGGTGACTGGATCGTGCAAAACTGAAACCTCAGAGAACACTGGCACACAGTGTTATCTCTACTGTTCCTTTGTCCCTGCTCCCCTGGGATCCAATGGCCGGAGAAGGTGGTTGCTCAGGGAGAATGCAGGGAACAAGGCTTCACATGACTTGTCTCTGCAGAGAACAGGCAGCTGGCATAGAAGGAAAATAATCATGTCTCCATGAATGGACCCCTTGGGTCTAGACCACCCTGGACTAGTGGTGGGGCTGGCGCTAGATGGCTTTGAGCATATGGGTCCCTGACCTCCATTCCCTGCCTTGCCATGCTGGAGAGAGTCAGAAGGGTGTCCAGCTCTTCTCCTCCCTGCTGTGTGGCCGCAGGCAGCCTTTTACCCTTTCTGATCAGCTAGCACTAGTTCAGAAAAACAGACTTTGGTGATGGTCATGTGCAAGTGACAGAAAAGAAAGAATGTTTGCTTTGATGAAGCCATCAACCCAAGGCATAATGGCCTCAGAATCTGACTAAGGTCAAGGACATCTTTTCCCTCTTGGGGATGGAGAGCCAAGAGTCAAGTAAGGTAAAGGCCATCAGAGCCAGCCTAGATGAACCTTGGGAGTCAGCAGCCACCCTCAGCTGGACTGTTGCCATCTGGCTGAGTCCATCTCATCTCACCAGACCTTCTTGTTCCTCAGGACTGAGCCTCCCACTGTCTAGCACGCCTGGGATGGGTAATGGTGTGCAGGAAGGCTCTGTGCACCTGCGCGAGGATGCCGAAGCTGTCCTGTCTGGGGCCGTCTCCTCAAAGGCAAGTAGTGCCATCTCTCTGAAGGACAGTGGTTCTCAACCTTGTTAATGCTATGACCCTTTAATACAGCTCCTCATACTGTGGTGATCTCAACCATAAACTTATTTCATTGTTACTGTCTAACTGTAATTTTACTACCGTTAAGGATTGTAATGTAAGTATCTGATATGTGACACCCCCCACCCCATGAAAAGATCATTTGATATGCCTTCCAAGGTTCCATGACCCCCATGCTATAGGATGATTTCTGGGATCCCCGCTGGGCCAGCAGGACATAGTACAGTCCCTGCCATCCTTACTCCCGCTACATAGCAGGTGCCCATTTATGTCACTGCAAGCAAGGATCATGATGCATCACAGGAAGATGTCTGCTGCCTGAGGTGTCAACCAAAGCCTGGCTGGTGCACAGATCCAGTCGGGCCCAGTTGGCATGGTGCCAACTCCCACCCATAGTTAGGGGAGGCACTTGGAGATCTGATGAACGCAGAACAGTGGTAGCGGGCTCATCCCTGGGGCTCTGGCTGCACTTGAAGGAGACTGTCCCTCCGAAAGTGAGAGTTGGGCTGGGCATGCTAGAATACATCTGTCCCCTGCACTCAGGAGTCTGAGGCTTGAGGATCTCGGGTTCCAAGCCAGCCCGCGCTGTAAACAAGACCCATTTCAAAGCTTTAGCAACAGTAGAATGGTCAGCTTGGCCCACCCTTGTTCTCTGTGGACATCTGCCACTAATGGTTGCCCTCCTGCTGGACCCAAAACCAGCTGGTGCAGCCCACAGGCCTCCCTAGGGCCTGGAAGGTGCTACACCAAGAGTCTCAAAGTCCATGGGGTCAGTGGCTGAGCTGGCAGCACCCTGTGACCCTCTCAACCTTCCCTGAGTTACCGGAGGCCTCTGGGGCTACCGCGGGGACCAGAGGGCGCACTCATCGGGGCCAGCCGGAGGCCACAAATAGGGCACTTAGGCATAGTTCTTTAGAGGCCTGGCAGAAGTTAAAAGATTTGGACACAGCCATCTGCATTCCAAAGGTCCTTCAGGACCCACCAAAGGCACCACTACCAGTGAACTCTCTCAGTCACTACCCACTACCCCTTACTATTAGACCCCCAACCTTGCTGGCCACTAAACTCTCAACATCACCCTCTACTGGCCATTGGATCCCCAGCATTGCCTGCAGGCCATTGCTTGTATGATGCTCTCTGCCTTTATGGTAGCTCCATTTAGGAGACTAATTACCAGGTCAGCACAGTGAACACACCCATAATCTCAGCCCCAAAATCTCAGCTGGGCAGTGCTGGTGCATGCCTTGACTCCCAGCACTTGGGAGGCAGAGACAAACAGATTTTTGTGAATTCAGGCCAGCCTGGTCTAAATAGTGAGTTCTAGAACAACAAGGGCTATACAGAGAAACCCTGCTCCCCCCCCCCCAAATATGGTTGTAGGGGCTGGAGAGATGTCTCAGTGGTTAATAGCACTGACTGCTTTTTTGGAGGACCCGGGTTCAACTCACAGCACCCACGTGACAGCTCACAACTATCTGTAACTCCTGTTCCAGGGGACCTGACTCCCTCACATAGACCTATAGGCAGGCAAAACACCAGTGAACATAAAATACAAATAAAGAAATTATTTTTAAAAATTGGCCAGGTGGTGGTTGTGCATGCCTTTAATGCCAGCTCTTGGATAGAGGCAGGTGGATCTCTGTGAGTTCAAGAGCAGCCTGGTCTACAAAGCAAGTCCAAGACAGCTAAGGCTACCTAGAGAAACCTGTCTCGAAAAACCAAATAAACAAAAAAATTTTTAAATTGGCTCCAAAAAGCCGCACTGAAGTTATATGAACAAGGGGTAGGAATGGGGAGGTAGAGATTGCACATGGGGATCATGCAAACCAGGAAGTAGGAAGAACGGCTCAGGACAACTTGCAGGGGTAATTGTCACCCTCACCCCAAGAGGCTAACTGCACGAGTCCAATAAAGTTTCCAGACAACACAGGCTGAATGAGGACCATGAGAGAGGTGAGCCAGAGATGGTAGTACACTCCTGCTGTCTCAGCACGTGGATGGCTGAGGCAGGAGGATTGCAAGATTGAGGACAGTCTGGACCATGTCTCAGAGTGGGGAAAATGATGGTTATGTGGCTCATGCTTTTAACACCAGTGCTCAGGAGGCAGAAGCAGGAGGATCTCTGTGAGATGAAGCCAGCTTGGTCTACATAAGCAGGTTCCAGGCCAGCCATGATTGCATAGAGAGACCCTGTCTCAAAATAAACAACAACAACAACAACAAAAAAAAAAAAAAAAACAAGGAGGAGGAGGAAGGTCCTGAGAAATGGTTCAGTCAGTTAAAAAAAAAAAGTGTCAAGCATGAGGACCTGGGTTCAGACCCCCAAGACTCATATGGAAGGTCTGTGAGCCCACGCTAAGGCAGGGAAGCATAGAGACAGGAGGATCCCAGAACTTGTTGACTGTCTGGTAAGCCCCAGATCCACTGAGAAACAAAAAGTAGTGCTAGAGGAGAACAACTGATGCTGACCTGGCCTCCACGCACACAGTTCCATGCACACGGTGCGTGAGAGAACACACACATTAAAGGCTCTTGGTGCTTCTCTGGGTTTTGGCCCCCTGGTGAGCCGCTCCTCCAGCCTCTATGAGGCCTTGACCTGGTGTTCTGTTGCAGAGAGACCATAGGCAAGTGCTCAGTTCCCTGCTGTCTGGAGCCCTGGCCGGTGCACTCGCCAAGACAGCAGTAGCTCCCCTGGACCGGACCAAGATCATCTTCCAAGGTAACAGCCATGCCCTGCTCTCGTGCAGTGTGAAGATGCCAGGCACTGCCTCCCTTTTCCCACTGCCCCAAATACATGGTCTTACCCTGTAGCCTAGGCTGGCTTCAGATTCACTTTGTACAGCAGGTTGGCTTTGAATCTGCAACAGCCCTCCTGCCTTAGCCTCCTAAATGCTTCCATCACTTGTGTTTGCTAGCACACCCAGCCCCTGTGTTCTTCGGAGTCACTGCTCTAGGGTCACCTTCCTCTGCCTTGACTCTGCCATACCATCAAGGACTTTGTTTTCAAACCTAGTTACCATCCAGAGACCTGGATGAGGGTATGAATATAATTTGGGGGGACATATCCCAGAGCCCATGTTCCTCCCTGGGTGCTAAACTGTGTCAGGGCCAGCCAGGCCTGAGCAAGGTTGAGCCTCCTGCTGATGGTCAAATGGTGGCAGCCTCCTTCAGCTGTTGGGAAAAGGGGCTATCCACCACTGCTGCACCTCAGTGTGTTCATACTCACTCTGTCCCCTGGAAGGTCAGTAGATGGATGGGATGGCAAGCCCTCTGTTGTGATGGATCATAGTCCCTATCACCTGCTGTCTGACTATAGGTGTGGCCCTAGGTGTTGGGTTTGTGCTGAAGGATGGAGATGTGCTCAGGCTTTACAAAGGGGCCAGGACGGGGTGTCCGCTGGCCACACCAGAGGTTCTCACAGCATCGCATTCCTGTCCACCACCCACATGCAGCCCAGGTGCAGGTCAGGCCCCAGCCCTGAGTGTGGGGGTTGCAGACCCAGAAGCCTGGTAGTCACACCTCATGATCTTCTGTGCTTTTGTCTGTTTCAGTGTCTTCAAAAAGATTTTCTGCCAAGGTGAGCTGCTAGAGGAACTGGGTGGATGGGGTGGTCCGGGAGAATAGGATTCCAAGGAGGCCTTCCTGCATAGGTCTCCTGGGGACAGTCGAGGCTACTGTCCTGCCACTGTGACACACCTGTGGGGGAGAACCTCAAGGCCTGTCTTTCTGTGTGCCTTACCTTTAAATGGCCCCTCCCACTAGAATGCTTTTGAAAGCTATGCTTTCAGACCAACAACTAGACAGGGTGTGCCAGGCTCCCAGGCAGCCTTGCAATACCCGTATCTGTCAATCACTGGCAGCATTTGAGGGGGACTGAGAACCAGGTGCAGGAAGCGCCTCATGATCAAAGCTTAGGCTATGACAGGCCAGCAGGCCCAGAACAGGATACTACCACCCACCTTCTGCATTTGAGGGTGCTGCCTGCATGGCTCAGGGCCTGTGATGGCAAAGAGGTGCTGATTCCCTGTCTTCCTCAGGAGGCCTTCCGGCTCCTCTACTTCACCTACCTCAACGAAGGCTTTCTCAGCCTATGGCGCGGGAACTCGGCCACCATGGTGCGAGTGATTCCTTATGCTGCCATCCAGTTCAGCGCACACGAGGAATACAAGCGCATCCTGGGCCGCTACTATGGTTTCCGTGGAGAGTAAGGCCTGCTGGGCCCCTGCCCACCTGGCCCTGCCCCCCTCACTGAGCCCCAATCATTAACCACCCCCCCACACACACACTTTAATGCTTCTGTTGCATTGCCCTCTTCACCCATGCTCTGCCCATCACTAACCCCTCCTCCAGGAGGGACTGCAGTCCTCTCCCTCATCCTTCACCCTACTCTCCATTCCTTCCCCTATGTCACTGCCCTGTGCCATCTTCTCAACTCTCATTAGCTTATTCCTTTCCCCAGATCCAAGTCCCAAGATTGTAGGGCATCATGTAGCCCCAGTCTTAGGGAAGACATGTCACTCATGCAGACGGGGAGGGAGAGGAGGTTGCATTTGTTGCTGGTCTAAGTGACCCCATAAGCTCAGCCACTTGGGACCCTCCTGGGTCTCATGTTCCTCTGTGTCTCCCCAGGCTGAGGGGTGGGCATCTGCTGCCCCTACCCAGGTCTCAATTTATTCCACCTGTCCACAGAGCACTGCCCCCATGGCCTCGACTTCTGGCTGGCGCCTTGGCAGGAACCACCGCTGCTTCCCTCACATACCCTCTGGACCTGGTCAGAGCAAGGATGGCTGTGACACCCAAAGAGATGTGAGTCCTGCCATGGGGCTCATGCTGCTATATGTGGGGGTACACGCTGGGGACCCTCCTATGTGTGAGATCTGCAGGGTTCCAGAAAGCATCATCTGTTCTAAAAACAAAACAAAACACCTAAGGGTAGTTTGGCTGTGGTGGCCCACACCTTTAATGAAAGGCAAAGGCAGATGGATCTCTATGAGTTTGAGGTCTTCCTGGTGTACTTAGCAGCTCACGACACCTGCCTGGCACATGTACAAGGCCCTGGTGCCAGCCCAGTGACTGCAGTGTGGGAGGCAGGGCAGGCATAGACTCCATGGAGTCCCCTCACTCTGTCCTAGATGGAAGGAGTGATGTGCAGACACTGAGTCCTGTTACATGGTCCTGGCAGGTACAGCAACATCTTTCACGTCTTCATCCGCATCTCGAGAGAAGAAGGGCTGAAGACCCTGTACTTTGGGTTCACACCCACTGTGCTGGGCGTCATTCCCTATGCGGGACTCAGCTTCTTTACTTACGAGTCACTGAAGAGCCTACACCGAGGTAAGAAGAGATGAGAGGAGAGATGGGACTTCAGGGAGCTGTCCCTGCGGACCCCACATCATTCAGAGCCACACGAGAGGTCAGACAGGGACTCAGAGCTCAATTCAAAATACCCTATGTCGGTCGGGCTGGAGAGATGGCTCAGAGGTTAAGAGCACTGGCTGGGTGCTCTTCCAAAGGTCCTGAGTTCAATTCCCAGCAACCATATGGTGGCTCACAACCATCTATAATGAGATCTGGTGCCCCCTTCTGGCCTGCAGGTGTACATTATGTATACAGTATTATGTATACAGTATTCTGTACTGTATACATAATAAGTGAATAAATAAATATTAAAAAAAATACCCTATGTCCAGTGGAACCCAGGAGCTTGGATTATAGCTTTTAATGTGTCCATTAGTTTTAACTCAGGATGGCCTCAAGTTTGCCTAGTAGCAGATCTTAAATTGTACTTTCTTTGAGCCTGGCGCAGTGGCACATGCCTATAATCCCAGCACTCTGCAGGCAGAGGCAGATGGATTGCTATGAGTTGGAGGCCATCCTGTTCTACAAAGTGAGTCCAGAACAGCCAAGGCTACACAGAGAAACCCTGTCTTGAAAAACAAAACACACATAAAAAGATCTGCCTCCTCCTTCCTCCAGCTCTCCAGCACTGGGGCGACAGGCCTGCCTCCTTACATTCACAATGTGCTAGGGATAAAATCCAGGGCTTCTTGCACTCTCACAAACAGGCAGCAGCCCCTCCCCCCAACCCTCAGTGTTTTGTTAACTAATAAATATCTGGGGAAGTTGAGGCCTCTCGCTGGGTCTGTGGGCACCACTCCTGAAATAGCTTCAGAATCCAGGCGCGGTGGGTGCATCTGTGATCTAACTGTTCAGGAGAATGAGGCCGGAGGATTGCAGGCTCAAGGCCAGCCTGTGCTACATAACAAGACCCTGTATCAAAGCTCAATTGTTTGGAAAGATAGTGGCCTATCTATGGGGACAGTTTCTTGGGCCCTTATGGACCCCCAGTCCATGGTACCCATGTGCCCTCTATGCAGCGGAGCAGTGCTTGCGTCAAGTATGCACTGTCTCCTGGAGCTCACCCTCCATCGAGGCAGGCTGCCTGGCTGCCGAGATGCTGTGCACGCCGTGTTTAGCTGGCAACAGTGACCGGAGGAAAGTCTTCACAGCACAAATGCAGGATGTTGAACCCGTTCAATCTAGCTGGTGTGGTGCCTGCAGTTCTACTCAGGAGGCTGAGGCAGGGGGATGGGCACAAGGTGGAGGCTAGCCTGGGCTATTCAGTGAGACTCTCACAGAACACCAACTGACGATAGAACCTGTCCTTCAGAGGTTACATGAGCCTGTGCTGTGCCTGCAGCAGGTGGTTGGTGACCCCTGGCAGCCATAGCCTGAGGTCGCTTATCTGTTCTTTCCCTGTGCTGTGGCTGTGCTAGGCACTGGCTCTCATTGGAGCAGTGACTGCCCCGCAGCCCCTGAAGGACACAGGGTGGAGACCACACCCACACAGCTGTCCCTGCAGCTGAAGCCCTCATTAGCTTATGAAGTCAGGCCCATCCTCCTGGTAGGAGAAAACTGTAAAGCCCTGTATTCTAAGGGTTCAGCCATCCATGGAGAAGCTTGGGATTCGCCCTCACAGATGATAAGGCACTGAAAACTGCAGGATGGGGACCTGTAACCCCATAGATGAGAGGAAACTACTGCACATGTAGCCTGGGTGATCTTGTCTCACTGTTGCAAAATGTCTTATGTTAAACTGGCGTATGATTCAGTACTCAGAGCATTGTCCTGGCATGCCTGAGCCCCTGGATCCCATTTCCAGCACAAAACTTAAGAGAGTGTGGCCAGGCAGTGGGGCCTTAGGTTCTGCAAGCATGGCACTCATGTGATGTCTGCCTTGCAGAGTACAGTGGCCGCCCGCAGCCCTACCCCTTTGAGCGCATGGTCTTCGGGGCCTGTGCTGGCCTTATTGGGCAGTCAGCCTCCTACCCTCTGGATGTGGTGCGGCGGCGTATGCAGACTGCAGGGGTCACAGGCCACCAGCACGGCTCCATCCTGAGCACACTGCGCTCCATCATACGTGAAGAGGGCGCCGTGCGGGGCCTCTACAAGGGCCTGAGCATGAACTGGCTGAAGGGCCCGATTGCTGTGGGAATCAGCTTCACCACTTTCGACCTCATGCAGATCCTGCTGCGCCAGCTGCAGAGCTAGACCCACATAACAGTGGACGGTGAGCTGGCAGATCGAGGGCATGCAGCCATGTGCCGGCAGCCTTGCCAGCACCTGGTGCTGCCTTGAGGGCGGGATCTGGCTTGGGGCTGCAGGACCCCCATAGCAAGGTGCTGGCCCTCGGGGTGTGACCGAGTGATGATGGATCTTGGCTGTGCCCCTCCCTTCAGCTCCTTGCTAGTGGCTGGTGAGTCTCCTAGGGCCATTACCCAAAGGCCCCTAAGGGGTCAACTGCACTTCCTAGCCCTGTGTCCTCTGACCTGCTGCTGATTCTAGTGCCCATTGGCACACTGGGCTCAGAGCCCATCCCTTGTTGCTATGACCATGCCTGGCCTGCAGATGTGATGGCCTTTTTTTCAAAGCCACACTCTTGGAGGGTCACAGCTTGCTCAGTGGTGGCCGCACCTGTGTCCCTCAGTCCTCCACCATACCTGCCCACCCTCTCCAGGTGACAGATGGCTGCTTTTGCCCACATAGCTTTCTCCCCAGAGTACTGTGCCCATCTCATTCCTGAGCACTGCACCAGACCCTTGCCAACTACTTGGCTTGTAACCTTTCCAGGAGGCTCTATGGCCACCAGGCAGGGGGTCAGGTCTAGACCCTGCTGGAAATACCCATGTGGGAGTTACCTGGGAGTGTACCCCAAAGCACACCACCCGTGGAGGTGGGGCTCAAGCTCTTGAAACTGGTCAACCCAGAACTCTGGGCCTTCTGTGGGTTCCTGGTCCCCAGTGAGACTGTCGTTCATCCAGGCCAAGTGAGGTCTAAGATGGGCAGCTCTTCCTATGTGAGTGAGAACAGAGGTATCTGTGGCCTGGAAAGTAAAGAAAGGCCAGGGCACCTGGGGACCAACCATCAGCCAGCTGACCCCAAGGACAAACTCCCTGTGGTCCCCTAAGTGTCATGGGAATCCTGATGTCTGGGGTCCTTGATTTTCAGAAGCCCTGGCTAGCCTGCTCCTCAGTGTTACCTGGGCTAGCCTCCAGCTTGCAGCAATCTTCCCACCCCAGAGAAGTTCTCCACCTAGCCTGCCCCAGACTCTCACATGAAACCGCCGCCCTGTGCCGTTGGTTCTGGCTCAGCTAAGTATTGGTGTGCATAGCTGGATGGCAGCATCTCACATGTAGGACTTGAGCAGTGTGGCTTGACCCCAGCTGTCTTCAGCCCTCCTTGCTCTTTCAGTGTTTTTTACCTTGTGCCTGTGATTCTTGGCCATATCCCTGACTACTTTGCATATGGTTGGCAGGCCATCCCCACCATGTTCCCAGGCATCCCGTGGTGGCTGGGAGGGACTCCTCTTCTGTGTACTGCCTGACCCCCATCCTGGGGCCCCACACCAGGAGGCTCCTGGGCCACCTCAGCAGGTAGTGCCGAGTGGATATTGGGTCAAGCCTGGCATGGCGCAGCCAGCTGGGCAGGAGAGGTGAAGGTGTCATGGGTCCCTGATCTTCTTGCTTCCCCATATGCCTCCCAAGTAGCTTCTGGCCTGGGTGGCTCTCAGCCTCTGTGGCTGCCCTCTTCCATGGTCAGTGTCTAGTACGGAATTCTATTTTGATGCCATGAAGACACTTTGTTTATATATAATGTTTATATATTTTAAAGATTTGTGCCAAGAGAGTATATTTAATAAAAATTTAAATAACTCCTGCTTCTCACTTCTTCAATTTTGGACCCTCTCCCATACTGTGAATTTTAGCCCTGAAACAGGCTGAGAACAATTTAATATTTTTGAGACAGGCTTTTCTGTGTAGCCCTGGCTGTCCTGGAACTCACTTTGTAGACCAGGCTGGCCTTGGACTCACAGAGATCCACCCACCTCTGCTTCCCAAGTGCTAGGATTAAAGGTGTGTGCCACCACCAACTGGCCACTACCTGGCACCTTAAAAAAGTATTTTGTGTATGGATGCTTTGCCTGCATGAATGTATGACTGTGCGTGCCCCGTGCCTGAGGAGGTCATAAGACATTCTCTGAGACTAGAATTACAGATGGATCACGAGCCAGCATGTGGGGGCTCAGAACTGACCCTGGGTTCCCTGCGAGATCAGTGCCCTTCGCTGCTGAGCTGCCTCTCCAGACCCCTGGTTATCCTTGTCTAAGCACTCTTCATGGATGTAAGTGTGACATAGGCTACTAGGAATGAAACTGATAGCCAAGGATGGAGACCTGGACTGGGGCAGTAGGGCTCCCTAGAATCCCCAGTGAGGGGCTGGGGATGTGACTCAAGGGTAGAACATATATTACACAAGGGGCCCTGGATTCTTTTGCCAGCACAAAAAAGACAAAAGATCCAGGAATAAGTAACCATGTAGCTAAATCTGCCAAAAAAGGAAATGCCTCATAGATCTATTTACATGTCAAAAGTATGTAATTCAGGCTGGCTTCACATTCTTGCAGAATGCTGGCTGGCCTGCCTCTGCCTCATTAGCTGTGCTCACCATGCTCAGCAACCAGGTGCATCAGCCACAAGCCTAGGAACCTCTGCTCAGAAACATCCCATCCGGAGTTAGCCCTCGACCAAGTGTCTGGGGTGGGACCCTCTGAGATGTGTGCCCTACACTCTGAAGACCCACAGAGCAGAGCCTTTGTTTTCCAGCACTGTCTGTTCCTTTGTGCCCCCTGCAAGGCATTACCCTTTTCTTGCCCATCTCTGATTCCCATGGACTTTCCAGAAGCTCCTATAGCCCGTCAGGGTCAGTTTGAAGGCAGAGAAACTCTAATAGACCTTCAAGGAAATCCCAAGGATTCGTACCACACACAAGTCAGCTATACTTGTTGCAATCATAAAGACCTGAGTTCAAGTCCCCAGGGTCCACACAAAGTGGGACACCAGATCAGTCTGTAATTCTAGCACTGCTCCGGCAGAGTGGGAAGCAGGAACCAGAGACTCGCTGAAGCTGCTGGACAGCTAACCTGAGGATTCGGGCGAGGAGAGGCCCTGTCTCAAGATGGAAGGCTAGGACCTGCTCCCTGAGTTGTCCTTTGCTCCCTGCTCTCACACAGACCTATCGGATCACGGCACCTGTGTCTGTGCTCTCAGGCACTCACGCAAAGTCCTCCTAGACGGAGACCAGGCGCCTTCTCCCCAGAATCAGACCCGAAGGCTCAAGACTGACTGAGCACCAGCTCCCGAACATGATGTTCTCCAGACAGCCGGGGCCAGTCACACTGGTGGCGTGGTCAGGCATCGCGGGAGCCCTCCATTTGTTTTTATTCTCAGTATACATTCTGTGTATGCAGGAGGGTCACACAACCCATGCATGTCTCAGAAACACACACATGCACACTAAGTCACAGCAAGAGGACAGCCCTGGAGCTGGGGTGATCCTCAGTCACCAAGGCCTGGAAACATATGACAGCCATTATCCTCACAGCTTTGGAGGGTGGTGACAACTTCTCTCCCGTTACTTGGCTCCTCCTCCTTCCTCAGCCTCCCCCCTGGTGATGACGACAGCAGAGCCCCACCACTAGCTCTCTCGTAGCCACCTCTGACCTCCAGCTTTCCACTCCTTCCTAGTACCTCTCTCCCAGGCCCCACACACCATCCATCTCCCCACCTCTTGGATGTTTCTGTAAAACACACATGCGTGTGCGCATGCACACAATCACACAAACACACAGGGGCCCACGGCCTCTAGGTCCAGGAAAGACTGAATCAAGGAGTCTATGATCTAGGCACTGAAGTGAGAGAGAGTGGGGAGCTCCCACCCTTAAGCCCTGAGGCGCACACACAGGGGACAGTCGCAGTCCTGGTGGGCAGGGGCCAGATGCCAGCACCTAGAAAGCATCATGCTAAGAGACTGTCAGGTGCTGGTGGAAATAGAGGCCGAAGAGGCTGGAAAGCAGCTGGCAGGCAGCGGTCCACCAGATGAGGTAGGCCAGCACCCCCCGGAGGAAGAAGGGCGTGAGCAGACCACCCAGGACCCTTGCAACCTGGGCAGCAGTCTGTTGGGCCTCATCTCCTGCTGGGTCTACAGAAACCAAATCGTCTGAGGACTGGGACGGGGCCAGTGTAGGAGAAGGGCCCAGGACCCAAGAGTATCCACCTGCAAGGGTGAAGAAAGGAATTGTGGGTAGAGGCTCCCACACCCTAAGTTCTATCTTAGGGACCCCATCCACATTACTACCTGCTGGTCCTGCCGCCACCCTACAGGCTGTCTGCAGCCTAGTCCAACACTTACCAGGCCCGTCCCCACCCCTGCCCGCTAGCCCCACCCCCTCTCCTGCTGGCCCGTCCTCTTTCCCAGCAGCCCTGTACCCAGGGTCTTGAGCAGCAGCGTGCCATGCAGAGTGAGGATGAGCGGCGTCAGGTACTGCAGGCTCACCACGGTCACGTAACAGTAAACTCGGACCACCTGGCGGGGGGAGGCAGTGAGGCTGCAGAGGGGGTGGTTTTCCAGGGAAGGGACCCTACAACCAGGTCCCCTCAGCCCCAGGACCGTGCCCGGAGCACACACCCGCTGTTGGATTTCTCGGGCCTCAATGCGGCCAGCCTCCTTGCGCAGCTGCTCCACACGAGCCTTGGCCAGGCACAAGTAGGCCTGCAGGTGCGGCCGGGTCACCGCCAGCCGCAGAAGACACAGGGCCACCAGCACCCAGAGGCGCAAGGAGTCGAAGGCCCCTTCTGATGGCCTGCAACAAGAACCAAGCAGGGAGTTTGGGTGAGCCCTCTTTCCCCAGGCCTCCATCTTTCCAGCTCATGGCCTCAGACACCCCAGGTCTCTCAGCAGACCCCAACACGCACAGAGAGAAGGTCACGTTCCTCATGGATGCCTGGTACAGCAAGTCCCTTGCAACCGGCTTTGTCCAGAGCCACAAGGTGCACAGGGGAGACAGGAAGCTGGCGTGCAGGAGCAGCCTGGGGGCAAGCAGCATGGTGGGGCCAGGCTCCTGACCCAGGCCCCTACCACAACCTCCCTCCCACCCTGGGAGACCCGCCTAACTGCAGCAGCGGTCGGTCTGCAGACAGGGTCAGCGCGTCCTGGTGGGTCTGGGCCAGCCTCAGGCCCGGGAAAATGAGGAAGGCGCCCAGCAAGGAGCCTAGCACCGCCAGTCCAAGGCGGATGACCAGCTTGACCACAGGGAGTCTGAGGAGAAGAGACATCTCAGAAAACCCACCCGAGACTGGTCAGAATTCAGCCTGCAGGGAATGGGCTATGGATACTCCCCCTACCTGCACCCACCCCCAATATCCATCCCCAGGACTCACGCCCAGTCCCAATCCTGCTTCTTCAGAACAGGCTCCAGGTTCTGTGTTACGCTGGCCAGGCCTGAGGGAAGGAGAGGATCAAGTGACCTCGAGTGCTATGGTTTGCAAAGAAGCCAGGCTGACTGGCCTTCCAGCTTTCAGATCCACCTGTCTCTGCCACCTGAGTGCTGCCCCGCCCAGACTTTACAGGTGTGGGTGGCCAATCTCTATCTTTCACATGGGTGCAAACTCATGCCCTCATGCCTGCGGAGCAAACGCCAGCATAGTGGCCCAAGCCCAGGGCCAGACATCTATTTTAATTGTACCTGTATTTTCCTGTGCTGGAATGCAACCCAGGGCTTCCACACACATTACAAAGGTGCCCTGTCACTGAGCTGCGCAGAGCCCTGCAGGGACCAGACAGTACAGGACTCTTCAAGAAACAACCGAGAAGCCAGGCATGGTGGCACACACCTGTAATCCCAGCGCTCTGGGAGGCAGAGGCAGGCGGATCTCTGAGTTAGAGAGTCCAGACAGCTAGGGCCACACAAAGAAACCCTGTCTTGAAAAACAAACAAAAAACAAACAAACAGAACCGGGGGCTGAAGAGATGGCTCAGAGGTTAGGACCACTGGCTGTTCTTCAAAAGCCCTGAGTTCAACTCCCAGCAACCAACCACATGGTGGCTCAGAACTATCCAGTGAGATCTGGTGCCCTCTTCTGGTGTGCAGGCACACATGCACACAGAATGCTGTCTAAGTAATAAGTAAATGAATCTTTAAAAAAAAAAAAAAAGAAACAGAATCTAGGGCTGGGGAGATGGCTCGGGGAGAAGGCACTGGCCAAGAGGACCCCAGTTTGGTTCCCCAGACTCACTGAGGGTAATTCAAGCTCTGGGGTTAGTCTCCAATAGCAGCCCACACACCAATCCATACTTTAACATAAACAGACAACCAAGGGGGCTTGAGAGATGGCACAATGAGAACACTGACGAGGATGGAGAGATGCTCAGCTCCCAGAGGCCCCGAGTTCAACGCCCAGCAGCCACGGGCGGCTCACAACCATCCATATGAGACCTGTTGCCCTCTTCTTGCCTGCAGGCACAAATGCAGACAGAACACTGTACACATAATAAATAAGCAATTTTTTTAAGGGAAGAAAAAAAAAGAAAAAGGAAGACTAACTGCAGCTGGGCATGGTGGGCACACCCGTAATCCCAGCACTCAGGCGGATCTCTGCGGGTTCCGGGCCAGCCTGGTCTGCAGAGCAGCTCCAGGACAGCCAGGGCCACACAGAGAAAACAAAACACTAACTGCTTTTCCAGAGTCCTGGGTTCAAATCCTAGCAGCCGTGGGGTGGCTTACAACCATCTGTAATGGGATCTATTGCCCTCTACTGGTGTGCATGGAGACGTAGCACTCACACACATAAAATAAATAATTAAATAACAAACCAAACAGGGGCTAGGAGTTAAAAGCAGTTAAAAGCCCTTGCTGCTCTTTCCCGAGACCCACATACCCGTACCCAGCATACCCGGATCCCTTGCAAGCCTCTGTAACCCCAGCGCCCTCTTCTGGCCCTTTGCACATACTGCACAATCTTGGTTCACAGATGCTTAGGATGGCAAAACACACATATCGAATCCAAAACTTTAAAAATACTAATAACAGATAAATCTTAATCCCAGCACTCCGTTGGCAGAGTCAGGAGGATCTCTGTGAATCTGAGACCAGCTTGGGCCACAGAGTGAGACCAGTGGAAAGAAACAAAAACAGAAGGTGAACTGGATCTCAAGCATGGGGGCACACCCACCTGGCTCCAGGCCCAGTTCCAGGGTCTCCTCCCGCACCACCTGCACCAGCATGGCCAGGAGGAGGAAGAAAAAGGCGAAGGACAGACACACGGAGCGCTCGCCGCCCTCCTTGGCGCTGAAGTACAGCCGGGTCACCATGAGGAACATTTTGCTGGAGGTACAGTTAAGAAAGCCAAGGACAGGCTGGTGGGGGCAGGAGGGGTCCCCAGGACCCCCTCTCCAGGGCACAGACAACACTGCAGGAACTGGCCTTAGATGCCTGGAGCTGAAACCTGGGATTTGGGATCAGATGAACTGGGGGGTGCTGGTGTTTGGCTGAAGGTGGCCTAATGACCTACGGTCAATCAGAAATCACTATGGTAGCCTCACCTATGGGAGGAGGGGCAGTAAAAAGCCCATGCAGAGGTAGCATTCGAATGTTATGAAAAAGTCAGAAGCCATTTTTTCTTAGGGGGACAGCCTCTTGTGTAAATCCAGGGGCCTCTTCCTGTGTGCTCAGCCACACCCACCGATTCTTAGCCAAGTTCACCTGCACAGGACACCCTGTACAAGGCTTTAGGGTTTAGTATTTAAAAGCAAAAGACACTCATTACCTCCAGCCACCTCAAAACTCCCCTAAGATACAACCCCTCAATAGGGTTCAACTCTGAAATGTCCCCTCAGACTCACACCCTGAGTACTTGGTGAGCAGGTGGTCCCCTCGGGGTCCGTGCTTTCTCAGACTGGGTCCCCAGCATACCTGGGCCTCTGCTCTCAATGCAGAAGGACAGGTCTTTCCCAGCTCAGCTGGCCTGGTGGCATGCTTTTTGATGCAAAGAAATGCTAGAAGGTTTGGGTAAAAAGATGGATCAAGTGGTGGTGGCTCACACCTGTAATCCCAGCACTCAGGAGGCAGAAGCAGGGTCATCTCTGAGTCTGAGGCTAGCCTGGTCTATAGAGTGAGTTCCAGGACAGCCAGGGCTACACAGAGAAGCCCTGTCTGAAAAAACAAACAAACCAAAAAGGATGGGTGCACTCCCAGCTGCCCCCGGGTGTTCTTGATTCTATAGACCTGGAGGGAAAGGAGCCCACCACAAACACCAGACTGTGTGTAAGGCAGTACTGCACACCTGTCAGCTGAGAGCTGGACGGTGAGCCAGGAGGTCGCTACCAGAATGACCTGCACACCTCCGACTCTGGAGCAGGTTTCGGGCGCAGTGGGTGATCCCACAGACAGCAAGTTAGAGGGGCCTGAGTCCCACTCACCCATATGCTGAGCCCCAGGGGAAGGATACAGAGAGAAGGCCAAGGTGAGCAGGCACCAGAACACAGCGATGTTGGTCTCCTGAACCGGGCCCAGCACAAAATAGTAGGCCTCCGTGAAGAGGTACACACCGGCAGAGTACACAGCAAAATCCACAAACCACTGGTACTCCAGAAAGAAGCGCAGGACTGCGGGGACAGGAGTCAGCAGTCCGCTCCAGGCTTGCCTGACCCAAAGCCCTCCTGGGCAGGGTGACCCCAGCATGGGGGAGGGGAGTAGGGACTGAGCTGGGTGTTACCTAGGGCATCCACAGCCGTGAGGGGGCAGGTCGCCAGCTGGATATGGGCATCTCGAGGCACTGACAATGGCTTCTCATCATGAAGGCCATTCGCCCACCTAAGCACATAGAACAGTGAGAGGTGACATCTCTGCGCCTCCTAGGAAGCGGGGTGGTGCTGGCTTGGGAACCCTCAGCCTAGAGACAGGGCCAACCCAGAGCAAACAGCCAGGAACACAAGATGCTATCTGCAGTCGCCCAGCAAGCAGCAGCGTAAGTGGAGGAGCAGGCCATGTTCCCCAGCCTGGATCCTCAGGCAAGAGCGAGGCCTGTCCCTGGACGGGAGGGCACAGCTCTGCCTGGGCTCTGTGGGGCCACTCACCGCTCCTTCCTGCCCCTGGGCCTTGGCTTCCCTGCCAGCGCCCGCAGTTCCTCCTCAGATGGGTGTATGTACCGGAACAAACTGAGGGTGGAAAAAAGTTAGGAAAGCTTGGCCCGGGCGCCCGAGGCAAAGACCCGGAATGTGGTCTTGAGACTAGAACACTGGGCATTGGCAGAGCTGGAGCAGGGTTGGACCTATGGAAGGGTGAACCAGGGCACCTGGGTGTAGCCATAGCTAGGGGAATTCTGAGATCATGGGTCGGGAGGACTGATCCAGCCACAGGGGGCTCAGGAATCAAGGACACCCACAAATAGGAGCTGACTATCTATGGGTCATGCATTTTTCTGAGGAGAAACCACTCCTGAAGTGTTCTCAGAAGGGTCCAGACACCAAACAGGAAAGAGAGTAGAAAGCTGGATTACAAAAGGTCGGGAGGAGTGGCTCTGTTGTCAAGACAGATCCAAGGTGTAAGACACCAAAGGACACCAGGCATGGTGGTGGACGCCTTTAATCCCAGTATTCCAGAGAGCAGAGGCAGGTGGATCGGTGAGTTCAAGGTCAGCCTGGTCTACAGAGTGAGTTCTAAGACAGCCAGGGCTACACAGACAGACCATGCCCCCAAAAATGATAAACAAAGAAACAAAGACATCAAAGGACCACAGGGCGATGGCACAGTGGCTAAAGCACTTTCCACCAAGCCTGGAGGCCAGAGTTCCACCCTGCAGCTTACAGCCAGCTTTACACAGGTGCCAGGGAAGGAGCTAAACATGCCACACAAGAAAGAGAGAAAAAGAAAGTCTAAGCCGCGCTGGCAGCTGGAGAGGTGGCTCGGCGCTGCTCCTGCAGACAACCCGCATTTGGTTCCCAGCACCAGGCTCGGCGGCCACCAACCGGTAACAACGGTTGTCACTTAGGAAAGGCACAGACCACACACAGATGCGCGTGTGACACACACAACTGAAAAGAAATCTGCTTTTTAAATGCTAATGGCAGGCTGAGATAGGGCGATTGCCCCACTTCCAGGCAGCCTGAGGTACAGTGTGAGACTGTCTAAACACAACAGAGCCTGGGGCTTCTCTGGAGGAACCCGGGACTCACAACGGCCTGTATCTCCAGCTCTGATGCCTCTGGCCTCCCAAGGCCTCTGCACCCCTGTGTACAACCCCACATGTACGGACACACACCTACACAAAACCGAAAGTAAAAAGGGGAACAAGGAGGAGGCCGCACCCACCAGGAGGCCCGGCAGGGCACAGCGGGGGGCCCCGGCCTTACCTGCCATTGCAGAGCAGCCAGCGGGCGAAGGAGCAGTGGGCCGCCAGCCTGTGCATGAGGGTGGCCGCAAACAGCGTCACCACCAGCTGCGCTCCGAGGACCGCCTGTGGGAGTGGCTCCGGTCAGAACGCCTCAAGCTCCCTGAAGTAACCCTGGCTATTTATAGGGAAGGTGGGCGGAGGGGGAGGGCCACAGCCCATCTTGGGAGCCCCAGCTGGCCTGCTCCCACCACCAGTCTTCACCCCTTTGTCCTGCGTATTTTTGTTTGCTTTATGGCCCTGGTTGTCCCTACGCAGCTCAAACTGGCCTGGAAGCTACAGAAATCTGACTGCCTCTGGCTCTCCAGGGTTGGGATTACAGTCCAGAGTCACCACACCCAACTATTTGTCTAAAGGATGTTTCCTTCCTACCAGGACTGTGGTGCCTTCCATCCCAGCAGGCAGGTCTCTGAGTTCCATCCAGGCCAGAGAGAGGGGAAAGGGTTTCTGTAGCCCGGGCTGGCCAGGAACTCAGTATGTGGCTGACGTTGACCTCGAACTGCCGACTCTGCTGCCTCCTGAGTGCTGCAGGTCAAGTGTGCACCCACACCCGGTTTGTGTGGTACAAGGATGGAGCCTTGCCCATGCCGGGCGGCCGCCTCACCACAGAGCTAGACCCAACCCTCCACTACATCCTAGACAGTTCAGAGCACAGCCTCACAAACCTTCCAGTCAGAAGTTGAGCCTGGCACCCTGCTTAACACGGGACTCATGTTTGTAATTATCTAATCATCCAAATGATGTGCCAGGCAAGCTGTCTGTCAGCGTTCTGGTGTTATAACCAATTAACATGAACTACAGATTAATATTAAAACCAACTGGTCATTAAAAACAATCTGCGAGCCAGGCGTGGTCCTGTACAGTTGTTTTGGTTTTTAGAGACAGGGTTTCACTGTGTAGCCCCAGCTGTCCTGGAACCGGCTCTGTATATGCCAGGCCGGCCTAGAAATCAGAGGTGCCTAGAAATCCGCCTCTGCCTCCTGGGTCCTGGGATTAATGCAGGCCCCCACTCCAGCTCCACTGCCTGTAAGACCGTTTGTAAATAACATTTTTTAAACGGGTTAAAATAAAAAAATAAAGGAGGGGGATGCTAGGGAGAAGGCTCAGTGGTTAAGAGCACAGGTTGCTCTTCCAGGGGCCACAAGTTCAAGTCCCAGCATCCACTCGGCATCTCATAGTCCTCTCTAACGACATTCCGAGGAGTCTACATGACTTCTCTGGCCGCTAATCACAGCGGACACACATACAAAACATTCACACTTAATAAATAAATACAGCAATGAAAAAGCTGTTTAAAAAGAAAATCCGAAAGCCGTGGCACAGCCTGTCATCCTAGCACTCCGGAGGCTGGAGAGAGCAACCTGGGCTACGTGAGCCCCTGCCGGAAAACAGAGTCTGCGGCCGGAGCCCTCGCTTCACCTCCCACCGCGCGCGCCCCGCACCACGACTTCCCCCCACTTCCAATCGCCCACCAGGCCGCCAAGCCTTCGGGGATGCCCCTCGGCTCAGCCAGGCCGTCCTCCATCCCCGCAATCTCCGTGCCTCCCTCCGCCTTGCGGGACGCGCACAGGCCCCGAGAGGAGCCCCACCGGGCCTGCTCACCATGTCCGCTCCCCTGGTTCACCCACGCACAAGGCTGGAGGCGGGAAAGCGCCGCGGGCTCTCGGCCAATTAGAATACGGATCCTGTTGACTAGCATCCGAAAAAGCCAGTCGTCGGGCTACGAAGGGGTGCGCAATGCGTGCCGGGAAATGTAGTTCTAGCTGGTGCTTGAGCTTTTCTGTCTGCGTTTTCTTTTCTCTTATGTGCCTTTCTTCTCCCTCCCCTTTGATGTGTGTGTGTGTGTGTGTGTGTGTGTGTGTGTGTGAGTTTGGAGCTAGCCTGATCTACATAATGAGTTCGAGGCTAGTTAGGGACACCTTGTGAGGCTCCGAGTCACAAAATAAATCTTAAAACACAAATTCCAAAAGGCTCAAACAACAGGAAGGAATTTTGGGCTCATGTAATAAAAAATGCTGGAAAAAGATCCGCAGTGTGATGTGGTCGTGCACACATGTGACTCGGTGCTTGAGAGGCCGAGCCAGGAGGCCTGTGAATTTGAGACCAACCTGAGCTGGCAGTTTGAGTTCTATAAGGAGACCCCGTTTTATAAACAAACAAAAGCCATTACATACTACAACCTCGGTCTCAGACAAACCTTGATCAAGAACTAAGTGTGACCTTGGGACGTACAGTCCTTCCTGGGTGGCTTGAAGAAAGGACATCTCTGTCTCTGTTAAGTCCTGACACTGCTGGGTGTCTGACTGTCTTACGGGATACGTTCCCATGCAATGATGGCTGCACAGTTCACTATGTTGCCTCTGTGGGTGACCCTGTCACTGTCTATGAATCTATGTGGATGTCTGTGTGAGGTCATTCACAGTGACTTCAATCCTCTAGACTCAGAACGCTCTGTTGAGAGAAGGTGGGTGTTTCTGCTGGAGTTACACCATGCCTGGCTTTTTTCTAAGTGTAGGATTTGAATTCATGTAATTCTGCTTGAGGTACAGCGACTTTGTTTCGTGAGCCATCTGGGTCTCATTTATGGTCTGGTCTGTTCCAGTGTGCCATTATGTCAGCTTGACGAAAGCTGAAGTCATCTGAGTAGAAGGAAATTGAGAAAATGCCTCCATACGGTCAGGCTGTAGGCAAGCCTGTGGTCATTTTCTTAATTAGTGACAAATGTGGGAGGCCAGCCCATAATGGGTGGATGGGTGCCTTCCCTGGTGTTCTAGGTTCTTCTTCTAGGGAATCCTGCCCCCCTTTAAAAGCTGAAAGGTGTTTGTGTGTAATAATCACACAGGCGAGTGTTGCGGCCTCCCAGAAGCCATGAGGACAACAGGTGTCCCCTTCGAGCCAGGGACTCTGCCTGAACCCAAGCCTTAGTTTTCTAGGCTAGACTAGCAGCCAGCCAGCCTCAGCCAGAGCTCAGGTTAACAGATGTGCTGCAGGACCCTGGGCTTGTTACCAGGGCATGGGGGCCTGAACTTAGTCACATGATCACATATTCTCATCCTAGCCTTTTCAGCCCAAGACACACGTGAAGGAGGGTGTCCTTAAAGAGGCCTGGCTTCCCCTTTGTTTTTACATATTTTATGTCTGTCTACTTGTGGGACAGTGCCAATGTAGCGGAGGAGGCTGGAGGGGGCGGGGGGCTTACTCCCCTCAGACAGGGCCTGCCACTATCCCTGGAGCTGGGCCAGTGAGCCCAGCCAGCCTGTCTCCACCTCCCTGGTGGCCCTGGGTCACAGACCCGCCCACACCCGGCTTTGTATGTGGGTGCTGGAGATCTCACTGCCTGCACAGCAAGCTTTCTTACCAGTAAACCGTTTCCCTCCCTCTCCCCATTTTTAGATTTATTCGTTCCTTTTGGACTGCATCTGTGTCTGTGTGGGGGTGCCTCCACGTGGAGGTCGGTGGACAACGTGCAGGCGGCTGGTTCTTTCCTTCCTCCAATAGAACTTCCAGCAACAGAACTCAGGCTCAACAAGACTGGCGTGGCAGCCGTCACCCCCTGAGCCGTCTCGGGTGGCCTCCTGTTTACTTTCTGGAAGCAGTGCCTCTCTGTCCCAGGCTGGCCTAGAACTCCTGGCCCTCACCCACATCCCAGTCTGACACTTCCGGTAGCCTCCCAGACCCTCTGGCTTGCCCTTGGCGGAGTCCCCTGTGGCTCCTTCTTGGTTTGTCAAACCCCTACCCTCCACCTGGCCTTCCTCTCAGAATCCGTTTCTGCGGTGTGCAGGAATAAAGGAGGCCTTTGGGGAGACTGGATGTGGCTATCCCGAGCTCGGGGTGGGGGGGGCTATGACCCGGGCAGCCGCCCAGAGCCCCCCGCCCGGCGCTTGGGCTTTATTGACTGCAGTGGCCCCCAGGAAGGGATCTCACAGGTGATGCACACTGGTGTCCTCGCCCTCCTGGCTGTGCAGGGAACCCGAGACTGCGGGATCTCTGTGGAGGCTGGAGAAGCCCCCTGGAGCACTACCGCGGCCAGCCGTCAGGGGTCAGGCGGCGCAGGGAGGCCGTGGGCCGCAGCGGCTCTGCCAGGGGCCTAGCAAGGAGCAGTGGGTAGGGGTAGGGCCTGGGGAAGTCACCAGAGACCCCAGTGGCTGGAGACAGACGCTCGGACTTGATGCTGACTGGAGGCGTCGGAGGGGAGGCCACTCGGCTGGGAGGACCTTCCTCACACAGGCTGCGGGCACTGCTAGAGAGACGGGGGCAGAGGGGCAGGAGGGGGAGACCCCAGGATAGAGCAGAAAGCTTGTGGCCCCGGTGTTCCAAAACTCACGCCCCGCCCCCCAGCCCAGTCCAGGCGACTTAACTCCCAGCCGCCAGGGGGCGCCCAACTCACGCCGGCCGGGCGGGATCCGCGGCGTCCCTCGACGGTGGCCAGGGCGAGGGCGGCAGCGGGAGCTGAGCGGCGTCTCCGGGGCTGCACTCTGCAGGCAGAGGCTGGCTGAGCGGGCCTCCTGTCAGCACCCCAGCCCTCCCACGCTGGGGACCCAGGGTTGGGGCGAGGGCCCCCGCGGGGCAGACAAGTCAGACGGGGTGAGCGCACCTGCGGAGCCTGCTGGCAGGAAGGCAAAGCTACCCAGAGCCGGGCCCGGGGCGGCGCCGGGGCTCTGCAGGCCGCCGTACAGGCTCCTCTGCAGGACAGCAAGGAAGATCTGAGGCCTGGGTGTGACCACCTGCCCCCTCCCCGTCTCTTCCCCCTCTTCCTCCGTCATCCTCCCCCAGCTCCCTCCCCTCTCACTGAGGTGCCTAGTCCCCCTCGGGTCCCAACCAGGCCCGGGGACAGGTCTGGCCTCCGCCCATCAGTCGCTAGGTACAGGGGTGGGGGCGTCTTTCCCGCGAAGTGGCTTGGAGAGAAGATGGGGTGTCCCAGACCTGGGGAGAGATCCAGGGAGAGAGGGGCGGTCGCGTCACCCAAAGCCCGGATCCCTCGCGCCCTTCTGCCCTCCGGCTGCTCCTAGCGCTCACCCGGGGGTCGAAAGTGAGGCGGGCGGCCGTGGGCAGACGGGGCCTCCCCTAGCTCACCAGGGTCACAGCCCGGAGTGGCCGGTGGGACCCGGTATGACAGCTCTGAGACCGACATCGCAGGGGCCACCGGCTGTGGACAGAGACGGGGTGGGGTGGGGATAAGAAAGAGGGGCTTCGTGCCCCAGAAGCCTCTGAGGGTCGCTCTACTCAAGGCTGCGGTTGCTTGGTGGGTTCCACGTCTGCTGCATAGCCTCTCTGCAGGCACTGGGGCTCAGCTCCTCTGAGAACTTGTGGCACGAAGACTTGATTGTTGAACCGTTACTGCCCTTCGAAGCCCAGGCCATAAAGCGCCTTCCTCAGGGACTGACTTCTCACCCAGGACTAGCCTAGCTTGGCTCCCCCGTCTGGCTCTGCATCACTCTGAATTGGAAGCGTGGCCGGGTGGGGGGTGTGGGAATTCGAAGAAGGAATAGGATCTATCTCTCACATAGATCCGAGGCAGGGGCGAGGCCGAGCCCCGGTGGCCGCCCAGCGTCCTCAGCAGCTTCTCCTCCGGACCCCCTGGCCCCTCCTCCAGCTCCAGCTCAGGCCCATCAAGGCCCACGCCCCTCCTCTTCAGTGTCTGTGGGAACAGCAGATGACAGGGTGGGCCCTGGATCTTACCCGACTCCTGGAACTTGGTTCTAGGGACCTGGGAGAGCAGAGCTTCCCCAGCCCGTCTGCCCAGAGGGCTACAGATGGACGTGGCCTGCTCCAACTGACCCCAGGGACTAAAACCTCAGCTAGTTCCCCCAGGTTCAGGTCCCCACAGAGTCAGGAAGGGATCGGGAGCTGCTCGGGTCGCTCAGCGCGGCGGGGTGCACTCGGGGACGGCGTGTGGCTTCAGGTACCTGCAGAATGTCCGCGTTCGTGCGGCTCTCGTGCGGCTCGCTGTACTCCGTGTACTTGAGCAGCACCCGGTCCATGTCGCTGCTCGCGTACTGGAAGAGGCGCTGCGCGCTGTTGAAGATGATGAGCGCGATGTCGCAGTCACAAAGCACGCTCAGCTCGTAAGCCTTCTTCATCAGCCCGAACTTGCGCTTGGTGAACGTCACCTGCCGCACAGCCGCACAGTCGGGGTGAGGGGCAGGGGCGGTAAAGGCGGGTGTTCCTAAGGAGACTGCAGAGCGAGTTTCTCTGCTTCAGTTCCCATCTCAACCTGCAAAACTCTGCGTGTTTGCAATTCCGAGTGTCCAGTTCCCTTCCAAGGAGAAGACTGGGTCCAGAAGCAGAACCCACGCTTTCCATCACATCCAGGTTCCCCAAGGTGGCCTCAGACTCAGAGCTCTCTGTAAGATCCTTTGACCTTGGCCTGGCTGTGCCCCTGTCCGGAATGCCACCCCCTAATGTCGGATATGCCACCTGGGAACTTACCTGCCTGTTCCTTTGGTCTAGAATTCGTGAGATCTGGATTTTTTTCCTTCCCATTGTGTGTGGCTGTACAGAGTGGCCGTTCTGTAGGAGGGAGCAGAGGGAGGACATAAACGGAATGGGCCAACAGGACCCAGCTTCTGTCCTGCCCACTTCAAGTCCCAGCGTGACAAACAAGGGCAAGATGACAGGGAGAAAGAGCGCAGGCCATTTAACTCAGGCAGCCCCTGCTGGGCACCAGCCGGGTGTATCACATGCTCAGTAAACACAATGCAATGTGGAAGCCCCGTGCATCTTCACAGCCCCACAACCCAGGACGCTGGGGCAGGAGGAGGCTGGGATCCAGGCCAGCCTCAAATCCAGAGAAGATGGAGGCTATCTTCCCTGTGGAGTAAGTACATCACTTCCTCAACTGGAAAGGACTAATAGGGTGTGCTCTGGGCAGCGGACACAGACATGGAGACTTTCCACTCACTACTGTGTGCGTGGCACAGCCATGAGCGTGCACGGAGGCACAGAGTGATCTTCACTCTGTCCCTCACCCTGATCTGCGGATGGAGCTTAGGCACTCAGGCTGCACAACCAACGCCTTGGTCAGCTGAGCTATTTCATTCATCCTCGTTCTTTATTTGTTTTGTTAAGACAGGGTTTCTCTATGTAGCCTTGGCTGTCCTGGAACTTGCTGTATAGACCAGGCTGCCCCAAACTCACAGAGATCCACCTACCTGCCTGCAGAACACTTGAGTCATGCACCACCACGCCAAGCTCTTGTCTTTTCTTTCTTTTTTTGTTGTTGTTTTGTTTTTCAAGACAGGGTTTCTCTGTGTAGCCCTAGCTGTCCTGGACTCACTCTGTAGACCAGGCTGGCCTCCAACTCACAGAGATCCTGCCTCTGCCTCCCCAAGTGCCGGGATTACAGGCGTGCACACCTAGTTTCTTTTCTTTTTTTCATTTAGTGAAATGTATGTTAAAATGCACGCTTATATGGCAGTTAGAGTGCTTTTCTGTACTGTGTGAGCATGACCTTGATCTAACTCCGAGGCATTCCATGGCCATCAGGGCAGCTGCTGTTCCTGCGCCCCTCTCCTTCCCCTGTTCCCGCTGCTTCCTGGCTCTGCGGAGCTCCTTGTTCTGGACATTTCCACACATGGGTCACACGCCAAGTGGGACTGGGGGCCCCCTCATGTTGGTTATGGGCTCCGGAAGGAGAGTGTTCTGAGACATGGTTTTGCTAAGTTGTCTGGGCTGACCTAGACTCAGAATTCCTGTCTCGGCCTCCAGAGTGCCAGAAGAACAGGTGTGGTCACCACACCCCGCAGGAAAGATGTTCTGCTGTGGTTTCTGCATGGGCTTGAGGAAACGGCGCTGTGTGTGAGATCACAGAAACTCACTGCTGGGTTAGGCTGGCAGATCTGGAGACTTCGCCAACGGTCCACATGGGGACTGGAGAAGTCCCTGGCTTCCCTGGTCTTGGGTCTCCCTGGTGGGACTTCCAGGACTTTTAGACTAGCATGGACTATGCTGAGAACTCATCTCAAACAAAGAAAGCCAGATAAAGTCTCTGAGGTGTGCATGGGTAACACACCATGGTGTCAGCACTTGAGAGCTGAGGCAGAAGGATTGCTGGAGTCTAGGAGCTCTAGGCTAGCCTGGGCTGCATTGTGGGATTGTCTCAAGAGCAGGCTAGGGAGATGATCCAGTTGTTAAAGTGCTTGTACAAGAGTGAGGACCCCCAAGAGCACAGGTTTGGGGTTAGGCAGAGTCAGGCAGAACCCAGGCGCTGGGCCAGCCAGTGTTGCCAAAGGAGCAAGCTTTGGGCTTAGGAGAAGACAAAGCCTCAAAACCACGAAGGGAGGTCCAGGGAGGGGGCATGGGGGTCACAGCACTGTCTTCACAAGAACGAGCACCTAAGTTTGAATCCCAGGACCCACATGAAAATCTGGGTGCTCATGTCTAACCCCGAGTAAGACTGTGGGATACAGGGGGAGCACTGGGCTTGGTGGCCACCAGTCTAGATCCAGGATCAGTGAGAAAGCCTGTCTGAAAAGGAATAGGTGGAAAGTGATAGAGCATGTCCGCTGCACACATGCGCAGACAGATGCACACTTACCCACATACACAAACAAATGCACACACACTCATACACACAGACACTCACAATTAAAAGACACACACAGATACACACACACAACACACACACTTGCAGATACAAAGATAAGTACAGAAAGCAACAGACAATGACATCTCACACCAACCTCTGGCCTCCAGATGCCCCCCACACACACAGAAAGAGAAGAGGGTAAGGGCACCCAACGGCCTAGGGCACTATGTGCTGCATGAGTGCCTGGGCTCAGAGACCCAGGCCAGGGAGGCTGAAGGCCGGGCCTGGACGCAGTTTAGAGACAGAGAAGGGACTGCCATTCTCAGATAACCTGGATTTCTTTTTTCTTTTTCTTTCTTTCTTTCTTTTAATTTTTTAGGAGACAGGCTCTCCTGTCACCCTGAGGCCAGTGAGCTGGCCTCAGACTCCCCGTGTAGCAGAAGCTGGCCCTTGCGTTGGGTAGCTCCCGAGGCCTTTCATAACACAGGGAGAAAACAGACATGAAAGCCCTAACCCTCTGACAGTTCCCTCTGCAGACTCTGGGGCCACACAACCTCTCTTTCCTCACAACTGGCCGAGGCTTCCAGTCAGCAGTCACCTCGGAGCCGAATGGTCCTGCCTACACCCATCTCCTGTAGGGGATGCCTGTTCCTCAGCCACTGCCTGTTGCCTGGAGCACTGGATGGGTAATTGATGCCCAGGTGGGTACGGCATGGCCACACTTGCCAGTAAGGAGCCCCCAAGAACATGAGAACTGGAACCCTCAAACGGTGGTTCGAACCAGTGAGCTAGCACTCTGGAGGCTGAGGCAGAGGCTTTCTTGAGCTTTGGAGCTCCTGGCCAATCAGACCTACGGTGTGGCTCTGTCTCAAAAAAAAAAAAAAAAAAGTCAGATATCATGACAGCACTGAAGAAGTGGAGAGGTAGAGGAATGGGAGTTTAAGGCCAGTCTCAGCTAAATAATGAAGCTAGCTTGGGCTTGAGTCCCTGTTTCCCTCCCTACAAGAAGGAAATTGAAGTCCTCCACTGAGTTCACCATGATTACTTCCTAGTCCCCACCCAGGCGGCCTGGCTGCGGCTCCCAGCACCTAGGAACCCAGCACCTGCATACCCAGCAGTGTGGAACATTTCAGCTGGCATAGGTGGGATGCTGTGAGCTATCCTCCACCCTCTCTGAGTAAAGTCTAAGAAGCTATCAGGGCTCCCAGCTCCAGCTTCTCTTACTAAATTTAACCTCCTCGATAATTTTAACGGCCAGCCGGAATCAGGCCTTTCCCAGGGCTGAGATGTGTTGTCAAAACCCAGGCAGGTCCCTGGAGGCTGAAAGGAGGCACTGGACCGGAGGTTCCCCAGCCAAGATAACTATGGAAATGCCTCCCACTCCGGGTCCTGTGAGAGCCAGGCCAGGCTTGGGCCTGAGTCACCGGGTCCTAGAAGACTGCGGGCAGCCTCCCTCTGCCCCTGAGATGTGAGGCAGGGACAACAGTAAGGGGGAAGGCTGAAGGGTGGGATGTAGAGAGAGAAAGGATGCGGGCTCTCTCTGAACACAGACCTGAGGGCACAGAGAGGCAGTGAGTTCCGAGCAGCAGGCACAGCAGGTGCAAGGGCCCTGACATAGAGGCAGGGCTCGTGGCGGGGCTGCTTCAATCGCAGGGGTGATTTTGCTCTGTCATTGAGGGCAGAGAGAAAGTTATGGAGAGAGATTAGCTTTTAACTTTTATTTCTCGAGACAGGGTCTCTCATAGCCCCGGTTGTCCTGGAACTCAGTATATAGACAGGCTGGCCTCGAACTCACAGAGATGCTCCTGCCTCTGCCTCCTGAGTGCTGGGATTAAAGACATGCACCACCACACCTGGCAAGATAGACTTTTTAAAAATTATTTTTGTTTCTTATTTTGGTTAGAGACAGTGTCTCATATGGCCCACACTGGTCCCCCACTCTTACATAGCGGAGGGTGCCCTGGAACTCATCTTCCTCCACTTCCTCAGTGCTCTGTGTGGTACCCAGATCTGCATGCCAGCAGGTGCTCAACCATCGGGGCCACAAGCCCAACCCAACTCTACCTGGCTAGATTTACTTACTTGTTTGCTCTGTAATAAAAATTGACTTATTACTTCACGTGTGTGTATGTTGTCTGCAAGTATGTCTAGGCAACCTGTGCCTGCCTGCCTGCCTGCCTGCCTGGTGTCCAAGGTTGTTACACACAGTTATGCTCTGCAATGTGGGTGCTGGGAATCCAACCCAAGTCCTCAGGAAGAGGAGCCAGGGCTCTTAACTGTGAGAAATCTCTTCAACTCTGCATTTAAATTCTGTTATGTGTATGGGCTATTTGGGGACTTGTTTTGGTTTTTGGAGATAGGGTATCACTGTGTAGACGAGGCTTACCTTGAACTCACAGCCATCTGCCTACCTCTGTCTGCCCAGTTGCTGGGACTAAGGGCACAACCACCACTCCTGGCTATTTATTATTATTTTTTCAGGCAGGGTTTAATATAGTCGAGGTTGGCTTGAACTCCTGATCCTCCTGCCTCAGGCTCCTAAGTGCTGGGATGATACTCAAACTGTCAGGAGCAGTTAGGGTTAGGGTATAAGTGGCTGGGGGATGGGCAAGAGGCCAGGGCTCCATCCCTCTGAGTGGCTGACTGAGCATGAGGGCCTGAGTTGAAATCCCAGCATCCACATAAAGAGGCAAGCATGCACCCATCTTCCCTGGGGAGACGGGGTGGTGGGGCTTACTGGCTAGGCTGAAGGCTCATCAGAACCAGATCTTTAACTCTTACTATTTGGGAGGCAGAGGCAGAAGAATCTCTGTGAGTTCCAGACTGGCCAGGGCTACATAGTAAGACCCTGTTTAAAGAACAGAAAAGCATATAGAGTGATGCAGGGAGAACCCCCTCATGTGACTTCTGACCTCCATGCAACCCATGAGAGAAAGCTGAGGCTGAGACACCCCCATGTGCTGCACACTTCCTCTTATTCAGACACGCTGCCCAGAAATACACTATCGGATGCAAATCTCCAGTCATTAAGCACGGGCTGGAGACCTGTGTCACCCAGGTGTGAAGGGCCGAGAGGAGTGCGGAGGCGGCTGCGGGGCCAGCCAGACCTATTTGTACTTCCATGCAAATGACCCAGCTGCAGACGGACCCAAGTGTCTCTGCTACAGATGTCAGTGGTCGGACCGTGGGAGGGGGGGCAGCACATTATGACTGTCCGGCATCAGGAGGAAGCCGAGAACTGGTGAGGAGCCTTCCACACCCAGGTACCCTCCCAGTGTCGTCCAGCCAGGAAGGAGTGCTCAGCTGGGCCCAGGGATGGACACTCTCATGCCAGTACTGGTGAGGTGGAGACCATCAGGAGGCCAAAGGCATCCAAGGCTATTTAGGCAGTGGGAGGCCAGCCTGGGCTACATGAGACTCTGCCTCAAAAGCGAATGAATGAATGAAGAATGAGTAAATAAGTAAATAAAGTGAAATTTAAAAACAGATTAAAATGCCTCTACTGGCTCGTGCCTGCCA
>CM053764.1:65311051-65339769 GCA_028658305.1 Pachyuromys duprasi
AATCACTCACTCAGGAGGCAGAGGCAGGTGTATCTCTGAGCTCCAGGCCAGGGCTACACAGTGGAAACCCTTTCTCAGAAACAAAACAGTAAAAGGGCTAACCCTCAACTCCTGATCCTCCTGCCTCCGCCTCCCACGCACTGGGAAACCAGGTGTGTGCCAGCTGGCCTGGCTGTTGAGTCAGGGTCCCACTCTACAGGTCTGGTTGACTTCAAACTAGCAGCTGCGCTGTGGTGACAGGCATGAGCCATCACACCCAGCAGGGAAGTTCTGAAGGTTTTCCATGGCTCACCTATCCTAGGGTTAGCTAGGGTCTTTGCAGGGCTTGCTGTGTGATCTCTGGCTGGAAATTTCAGCTCTCTGCTAGGGGGAAAGAGACAGAAGCCATAGGTGCTGGGGGAACCACTTCTGATGCCCTTCACATTCTCTCTGAGGCCCCCCTTTCCAGGACTGGGGGTATATACATCAGATCCCATGTTCACCACTGTGCCTTGTGGCCAGGCCCAGTGTGCTGGCAGCAAAGACTGCCGCCCTAGGTCTCTTCAAGACCTGCAGACCCCAGAGACGGTCTGTGCAGAGGAGTGGGCAGAGCCACATCTGGGGCACACAGAGGTCTGTTCCTGGGAAGGGTTTCCAGGAGGTTAGGGGTAGAGAAACCAGGAAATGAAAGTCAGACGTGGGTGGACAGAAAGCCAGAGGGGCTGGAGAGCAGGCTTGGAGCACATCCTCAGCCCCACAGTAGGCAGCTCACAACCAACTTTCACTCCAGCTCGGGGGATCCAGCGCCCTCTTCTGACCTCTGTGGACACCTGCACTCCCACACACAACAAAAAATAAAGCAAATCTTTATTTACACTTTAGAGTTGTAATATTTTTTTAAGATTTATTTTTATTCGTACAGCATTCTGCCTGCATGTGTCCCTGCATGTGTGCCTGCGCACAAGAAGAGGGCATCACATCTCACTATAGATGGTTGGGAGCCACCATGTGGTTCCCACCATGTGGGAACTGAACTCAGGACCTTTGGAAGGGGAGCCAGTGCTCTTAACCTGAGTCCTCTCTCCAGCCCCAAGTTGTAATATTCTAAAAAGCTGGCAACACAGCCTGGTGCTGCTGGCTGCAGCCTCAGCACTGAGGCAGCTGAAGCAGAGGAAAAGCTTGTGGCTAGCCTGGGCTACATAGCCAGAACTTGTCTAAAAGAAAATGAATCCAAGGTCTATGAGATGTCTCTGTAGGTAAGGGTGCTGGCTGCCAGGTCAGATGACCCTGAATTTGATCCGATGGTGGAAGGACTCCCCAGGTTATTCCCTCACCTCCTCTACACATTCTACACATGCCATTCTAGCGTGCTCCTCCCTCCCAATAAAGATTCTAAAAAGGCTAAGCATAGGCTGCTGTGGGTTCCCTTTCGGTGCGACACAGATCTGGGGAGCTGATGCTTCACTCAGGGTCAGAGCCCTTCTGGATTATCCCTAGTCAGTGCATGCCAGGACCTTTCTTGGATGACTTTCTCCACGTGGTGGGGAGGAGAGGCTGTGAGCTTTGGCTGGGGCAGCGTGGAGACAGATGTAAGGCCTTGCTGGCTCAGGCCCTTGGAGGCTCAGTTCCTCTCAGAGGACCAGGAGCCTCAGCCTGGTTTGTATAGGTAGGCAGCACTGTGTACCCGGACCACTGCTCTGCTCTTGTGGGGGAATACAAATGAAATGCAAATTAACCATAGCCCTGGGAGGCCTGGACAACAGGTGCTGAAGTGGGGGATAGACTTTCGGGAAACCTCTGAAAAGTGTCAGCTGCCAGCTGAGGGCCCAGGGGCTGTGGTGTTACAGACCCCTGCTAGGGCCTTGGGCACCCCAGGACTGCCCCCTAATGCTCCAAGCAGCTGGCTGTTTCCATGGCTGAATCCTGGGGTTATTTTTCACAGGTACTATTTCTGTATGCGTATGTATCTCTGCAGGTAGATCGGCGTGGGTGCAGCAGCTACATGCTTTAGCCACGCCTGCTTGCTACTGTGGGTCTGGTGAGCAGACTCACTCTGAGACAAGCTTGTTCACTAGGCCGTCTCCCCAGCCGCTAGCAGGTCTAACTGGCAGAAAGGCTTCTGTGTGGCACAGAACAGGGTGTGGCAGACATGGGCTCAGCTGGGGTCTTAAGCAGAGCTTTGATTTGGCTCTCCTGCAGTCAACTGTCCAATGACTTTGGCAACAGTTTTGGTTTTTTTGGTTGTTGGAGTTTGTGGGGTGTGTGTGTTACGGTGGGGGCGGAACCCAGGCCCCAGTGCAGGCTCCACCCAACCCCGACCCAGGAGAGGGAGCCAGTGGCCAAGCCAGGGTCTTAGGCCCTGCCCTGGATGGGGGTGGGAGAGGATTACCCAGGGCTCCTGTGTTCACCTCGCCCTGTACCACACAGCGCAGGCAGGGGTATCTTCAGATATGACACATGGTGGAGGCATGTGAACCCAGCATGGAAGAAGACACTGGGCTTTCAGTGTATTTGCACCAGGATTGTCATGGGGGTGCTCCTGGAATAGTGACCCCAGTTCACAGCCAAGGGGCACAATTATGGCTGAGCTCCGAGGCAGCAGGCATTGGCCACCTTGCTAGGTCTTCAGTTCTTGCTGCACTCTCAATGTGGCGTCCAAGGAGCTGCTTCTGGCAGGACTGGGAGATGGGGAGGTAGCGTCAGAAGGCCAGCACGTGAGTCCAGGCCCCTGCAGGCTGGAGCTGGGGGGCTTGGGACTAGACAGTCAACGAGGAGCTGACCCCGTGAAGGGAGCTCCGAGAGTAATTCTGGGGATGGAAGAACGCAATCCGAAGGCGGTAAACAAGTCTGCAGATGAGACTGTGATGGGAAGGAGCCCAGGGTCCCACAGGGTGAGCAGCGCGGGAGACAGCCACAGACAGAGGGCACACTTGAGCATGTCCGGGTACGGGCTGGGCTGGGGGCAGGAATTTCGGTTTCTTTGTAAACTCAGTTATGTTCTATATATTGTAAATATATTTTTGTTTTAATCCCAAGTGTGAGATTTTAGTTAGGCTTTAGTATGTCCATGGCTCATAACTGTCTCATTCAGGGAATGGCCTTTGGCAGCTGGTAAAAGCCTGCCTCCTTAGGCATGTAAAGGGGTGTGGTCTAGGGCCTGAGAGTATGTGAGAGCACGGGAAGAGAACGCGCGCAGTGGCAGTGGTGTGTGGCAGTTTGGAGAGACCAAAGACGGAGGAGAGAGATGCTTTGGGGTGCGGAGAGATGCATTTGCTGTTGATGGAGAACCCACTGATCCTAAACAGCCAGGAGAGGGAAAGGGGTCTGTGCCCCTTCTCCCCAATAACCTTCTCTCTCCTACTTAGGGTTGGAGGGACCCCAAATGAAATAGAGCTTAAAAATGAACACTGCAAATGCACCTACGGTTGCCAGGATCACAGTGCACACACCTGTGAGCCCTTCTAGCTTCGGGTTCTCCCAGATTCCCATGGGATTCCCCAGGAAAGAATGGCTCATCTCTTGTGGGGGTGACAACCAATGAAACCTGGCAAGCTGAGGCCCTCAGTAAACACCCACTGACTGGTGGCCCATAAGTGCCTGCTACCCAAGGAACTTGAGGGATGCTTATTGTACAAGCTAGGAAGTACCCCCTCCTGCCTCTGGGCTCCGGGGCTGCGAGCCAGTCTCCACCCAAGCCCAAGGCCTCTGAAGCAGAAGATGCTCAGCACCAGTGGGACCCAGGGATGAGGCCCTCTGCTTGAGGGGGTGAGAAGACCCTGCTCCCACCCAGGCCCCAGGCCCCAGCAACAGGCAAAGGCCAGAGGAAGCACCCAGCTCTGTGCAGCCTGAAGCAGCAGCAGGGGCTGGTCGGTTTACAGCACTGTGAGGTGGTAGGGTTTTGAGTGTTTCTCTCTCACATGGATACTGCTGGCACAATGGACACCCAGCCCTAAGCTCGTGGCCTCAGCTGAATGAGCCGTGTTTATGTGAGGAAAAAGCTGAAGACCAGGGAAGTGAGGTACAGCCTCAAGGCCACACAGCAGCTGAGTGGTTAGGCACAGTAGGCAGGCCTCAGCCTAAGGGAAGAAGAGGAGATAACAGAGGCCTGAATAACAGAGCTTCAGAGTGGGGCCCTCCAAGCCAATCCCCTGAGAAACCATTCCAGAAGAGAAGCCAGGAAACCAACAATTTGTGTCCCTGCAGGGACACAAAGAAATGGGTTAGTTTAGCTGAGTGGCGGCCTCTGCACTGACCTGGGTGGGAAGGCCGATGGACTCAAGTCTTCCAGGGTCAGGGTCGGGCCAAGGAAGGAGGGGACGGTTTCTCCTGGCTGCAAAACACGCAGAACGCATGAGACTGATGCCCTAGGCGAGCTGCTGAGCCAAGCTGGCTAGATATTAGAGTCACACCCTGGTCCCCTGAGACCCTTGAGTCTACTGTAAGGGGGGGAAGGCCAGACTGCCTGGGCGGATGAGGCGCAGCCCAGATGCAGGAGGGCCGAGGAGGAAGCAGTGCTTGGTCCTGCTGCTCCTCTCCTTCCAGCGACAGGCCAGGGTCAGGGGAGCCCAGGTCAAAGGCTGGCGGAGGCTCTTGCAGGTCAGCTACGTTTATTGAGTTAAAGCCAACACAAAAGAGGCTGAGACAGCAGGCACTTCTCACTGCACTGGGCCTCAGCTGAGGAAGCCATGGAGATGCAGGGTAGAAAGGCCCAGCTCCCCGCCAGCCTCAACTTCCCAACCACATCACTCCTCCTGCTCCTTCTATGGGTCCAGAGCACCAGCCTCAGGGCCCTTGCTCTGGTGACAACTCCTGGGGATACCAGGAGGCTACTCCTTGTCACCCACACTTCCTCTGATCTGTGTCTCCCAGTCACTGTCCCCATGAGCCTGGCACCACTGTGTTCCTCACACCAGCCGAGTTACAGGATGTAGGTGTCACAGATGCCACAGACCACCAGGACAGCTCATTGGTTAGGGTAGTGACAAGGGCTGGGGTGAGGGCAGGTGGCCGGGGCTACCTGTGGCCCTGGGCGCTGGTGTTCATGTGGTCCCGGATACTGATGGCTTGTTTGAGCAGGCCTTCCACGCTGCGGAAGTACACGCTGCTGTCTACCAGGCTCTTCACAGCGCTGAAATGGAAGGGAGCGAGGATCAAACTCAGGGCAGCCAGCTATGGCCATCACAGCAGCGTGGATCACTCAGGGCAGGGCTGCAGAGGACGGCTCGTCCTCCCAGCACTGTGAAATTGCTAACGATTAAAAAGAGGCTTTATGTCTGTAAAGAAACAGTCTGTTCATCCTGCTCAGGGGTCCCACCCCTCAGACCGCCGACTGCTTGTGGGCACAGCTTTCTGAGGACGGAGCTGCTCCTATCTTGTGTTTGAAAGGGGACTGGCTGTGTAGCTTTGCTTTTATGATGAGATCAGGCATGCCAGTATTTCCCTGCCTTCCCAAGACTGGGCGGAGGCAAGAGGATCCCCTGAATTTGAAGCCCACCTGGGCTGTAGAGTGAGACCCTACCTCAAAATTAACACAAATCCCTTAAAAACATTATGTCTGGGGGTGGGGAGCTGCATCTGCAGAGGTGCCCTGTGGGGGCAGAGGGCAGCCTGCAGGCATCGGCTCTCTTCTTCCACAGTGTGGGTCAGCAGGCTTGGCGCAGGCCCCTTTACCCACTGAGCCAGCCCACTGGCCCCAACAACCTGCCCTGTAAGCAGCAAGGTGATCTGTGTTAAGGGGTTTATAACTCTTATGTACAGAAAATCCCAGAAAATTGTGCAAATGAGGGGATCAAGTCCTCATTTATGACAGGCTCAGGACTGTGCACATCAAAAGCAACTGACTGTCTGAATCTGCAGTTTAAGTGAGACTTAAGTGTGTTAAGAAGCAGAGAGATGGCCAGACCAGATGTAGAGCTAGCCACAGGAACGGTGGCTCAAAAGAAGAGCTGACCTGCTACCTAGGTCTAAGAGTGGAGACTGAAGGTGTGGTGGTGCACGCCTTTAATGCCTGCGCTTAGCCCTTGGGAGGCAGAGGCAGGTGGATCTCTGAATTTGAGGACAGCCTGGTGTACAGAGTGAGTTCCAGGACAGCCAGGGCTGCATAGTGAGTCCCTGTTTCAAAAAAAAAAAAAAAAGTGCAGAGAGAAAGATGGAGTTGTATAGGCCCCACAGGCTTAGGCTTTTGGACAGAGCGCAGTGGGCACAGCACAGGGACTTGAGAGGCCACACTCACTGAGCCAAACACGCGCAGGCAGCTCCGCTCTCCTTAGCTGGCCAGCCTACGGCTCAGCTGCTACCCAGCTGGGTTTCTGTGTCCGTGTGGCTTATATGTGAGTGTGTATTCCTGGGTGTTTGCACGGTGTGTGCACCTGTGAGTGCATGGAGGTCAGAGGCCAATGCTAGGCATGTTTGTCAATTACTCACCACCGTATTTTTCTTCTATCAGCTGAGCCCTAGCCCCTAATTTAAGAGAAGTGCCTCTTACTGGCTCCATCTCTCAGAGCAAGAATTACAGATGCACATCAACTACCCAAATGGATGCTTCAGGTGGAATTTGTACAGCACGCACTTTATCCAGTGAGCCATCCACCATCCGCACCAAGCCAGAGGCAAGCAGTCAAGTCCCCAGAGATGCCACGGCAGTGCCACAGTGCCTCAGTGGGGGCGGGACGGGGAATACCTGCCACTCTGGCCTGTGAGGATGCGGAAGGGCATCTCACCTGCAGGCATACTCCACGGTGTATATGGCGCCCTGGCTCTGCTCCTCCCACCTCTGCATATCGGCCTGCAGAGTCAAGGGGTGTTAGGAAGGAAGGTTCTCTTGAAGCCATGACCTCCCCGGTCCCCCACTCCCTGACCCCACCCGAGTGCCTCCCTCCTCCTGGCCTCTGAGCTCACTGCCCTCCCCTAATGCCTTGGTTGGGGCTTCCCTACTGCCTGCTTAGACCACAGAGCCTCCCTGCAGCCCTCTCTCCCCCTGGGGCTCTGTGTGACTGGAAGGCCTCAAGACAGTGGCACTGGCTATGCCTTCTGCCTGGCACAGCCTTCTCTGGGCTCTTCCCTCACCTTGCCAGGCACCAACACAGACCATGCCACCCAAGGGCTGTCCCCACATTGTCCAACCTGATTCAGCTGCCACAGGCCACCTCACCAGGATCTCTGCTTTGACTTCAGCCCCTCCACATGTAGCACCCTGCTCCTGCTCAGGGCTGTGAGTGGACCCAGGCTGGCAGAACTCACCTTGTGCTGAGCCAGCTCCGGTAGTGAGCGGCGCACATGCTCCTGTAGCCGGTACAGTGCCACCGATGGCTCGTTGGCCAGAACATAGACACTCTCAGTGAACTTGTCTGTGACTGGGTTTCACAGGGTGGGGTGGAAATAAGGGACAAGTATTAGGCCCCTGTATTTATTTGGAATTGTGTGCATGTGAAGGTATAGGCACGTAAGTGCAGATTCAGAGGAAGCCTGAAGAGCTAGAGTTAAGGTAGTTGGGACCTGCACGATGTGAATGCTGGGATCCAAACTCCAGTCATTTGGAGGATCACTAACGGGTCTCTCGAGTCTCTCTTTAAAAATACATTTTTAAGGATAGGGTCTCAGGTAGCCCAGGCTCTTTGTAACCAAGGCTGACTTTAAACATCAATCCTCCACCTCCTGAGTGCTGGGAATGCAGATGTGTGATACCACACCTAGTTTACATGGAGCTGGGCATGTAACCCAGAGTTTCATGCATGCTAGGCAAGCACTCTGCCAGCGAAGCCCCAGTCACTCTTGACTGTTTAATCTTTGAGTCCAACCAGAGGACAGAGGAGCTGCCAGGGCACCCCGTAATTGTCATCCATAGGCCTGGGACGGCCAGAGGCGATAAGAACAGGGCCTAACTCAGGGGGACATTAGCACATACTGAACTCACAGCCTTTGCTCCTCAAACTCACTTTCAGAGGACACTGGTGGACAGTGCTCTTGCCACTGAGCACCCCCGGCTCCTCTATAACATTATACTAGAGGCCAGGATGGAACATGGTACTAGAATCCAGCAGCTCTGGCTTCTCTGTAACTCACTGCGTAGACAGTCGCACTGGCTGCCTGGCACACCCTTCCCTGGGCTCTTCCCTCACCTTGCCAGTCACCAAAATAGACCATACTGTCTCCTTCAGAAGCCCTTAACTCACAGCACTCCTCCTGTCTCTGCCTGCCAAGTGCTGAGAACAGAAGCATGCACTAACATGCCAGCTGACCAGAAGGTGCCTAAAGTCCACATCCTTGCCTGGTCTCTACTCTTCAGACAGGAATGGTGGGGAAGGCCACATCCAACCCTGAGGTATACAAGCCCTGTCATATAGTAGGCCGCTGAGACCGCCAGCTACAGAATCATCCAAATCCCTGTTAAGAACACCAGCTTCCTTTTCCCCAGAACTCCTATTTTTCCCATAAGTCATCTACACATAACCCATCACCCCGGGGTAGGCTTCGACTAAGGGCCTTCCCAGTCAGTCAAGTCTCCATTCTTCCGCTCCTCCACCCCGCCCTTCTATAAAAGATCCTGTTGCTTGCAACTGCACATTGTCCGGCCTCCTCCTGCCTGTACCAGACGAGCTCTAACAACAATCTCAGCCACGGACGGCAGATGGCGCCAACTCCCAAGGCACAAATGACGTAGGCCCCGCCTTTTTCACCACTCCGGGATCCCACCAGCCAAAGAAAATAATCTACTAATCCGGTCTTTATTTTGCAGTGTCGGGGATCAAACCCAGAGACTTGATCATGCTCACCACTGAGTTACAGCCCCAGCTCGTCTCTTGAGACTGAATCTCAATATGTAGATCTAACTGGCCTCAGTCTGCGATCCCGCCTCTTGCCTCTTGAGTGGAGAGGATTAGAGTATTATGCCACCAAGCCCGCACGTTCATTTACGTGTTCACACGCTAAGAGAACAAATTACACTGAGCATGGAATTCCAGCTCTTGGGAAGCAGAGGACTTAGAGGCCAGCCTGGTCTACATAGCGAGTTCCAAGATAGCTGGGCTACATGCTGAGACCTTATCTCAGAAGCGCAGAAGGAGAGCATCTTTCTCTGCCCGGATTAACACTACACGGTTGTCACATCACCCCTGGCCGGGAGACACCGGCCTCCCTTTTCCGCCAAGCCCCGCAGGCCGGAAAGTCTAAGGCTCGCTCGGTCGAGTCTCTCCGCGCACTGCACTGGCCAGGCCCCGCCCCCTCCAATCTTCCCGGGGTCCCGCAACACCTTTCTTTCCCTTCAGTTGCATCTCAGGTTCTTCCATGGCGAAGGCGGTCGGGAGCGCCCAAACACCGGAACCGGAAGTCGGGAGGCTGGGACGGCTAACTAAACGTTCCGGGTTGAAACAGGCCGCTGCGAGCCTCCGTTTCTGATGTCCCGCCCACGTCTCCGCCCCATCTGTAGCTGCTCCGCCCTCCATCCATAAGTAGATCGGCTTGGGGAAGACAGCGTTAGGGGTGCCGGGATAGGGGAGCACATGCGCAGTGAACTCCTCAGCGGGGCGAAGGCTCCTGTAGCCAAGGCTAGAGATGGCTTGCGCATGCGCTGCTGTATTTATTGGCCTCAGCGGAAGCCATGCCCCCCTCCCTCTGGTCTTAAAGGGCTAGACGCTGCTTCGATTTTTTTTTTTTTGGCACTTTGGCAGGGGTGCGCAGGCGCAGTGGAGGAGTTCGCCAGTCGGACCAGTCGTCGCATATTATTAAGTTGCTGCAGTGTCCCAGCACAGGAAGCTAGAGTGCTGAGCGTCGGTCACCAACCTGCTCCTCACTAGATCCACTGGACCAGAAAAGTTTGTGAATAGAGCCTTCCGAGTTTTGGGAGACCCAGGCTGGCAGTGTAGGGGGACAGAGGAGGCTGGCGGGAGGTGAGTGGACCTCCGAGTCTCATCTTTTGTTGAGTCCTAAGTCATCTGGGGGGACCCTGACCTAAATAACTGCAGAGGGACATTGATAAGTTCAGTGTTAGTGTCTCTATGCTTTTCTTGACATCCCTCTCTGAGGCCTCACACCTTTACCTTATTAAGGAGGAAGAGGCTCAACTTACTCATAGACCAGGTTTTTACAGCTTGTCAATGGAACCCAGACCGCTGTCCGGAGCCCGATTTTATTGCCTGGTGCAAGTACCTTGGATTCTGGTGTTAATGTTTTAGCAGTGGTAATTATGTAAACCCCAGTTTTCCCACCCTAATTTGCAAGGCTGAGGAGTATGCAGCCGTGCCGTGTGTGTGCGCGCGCGCCCATGCTTGACATAGGGTCTCTCTAACATAGCTTTGGCTGTTCTGGAATTCACTATGTAGACTAGCCCGGCTTTGAACCCAAAGGGATCTGCCTGCCTCTGCCTCCCAAGTGTTGAGACTACAGGTGTGCACCACCATGTTCGACCTCACCAAGCCCCAGCACCTCATAAGATCGAATTTATTTTGGAAGATGGAATGTGCTAAGGAGTTGGTGTGGAGGTCAGAGGACAACTTATTAAGTCACTTCTTTCCCTCCACCATGTGGGTTCCTGGAATCAAACTCAGGTCATCTGGCGTGCTGACAAGTGCCTTTACCCGCTGAGCCGTCTTAGGGGCCCGAGAGATTTTGATAATTACTGTCATCTTTTCACTCCAGCTTCCTCCATGGAGCCCACTCATCTTGCAGAGAACCTCATCCCAACCCAGCAGTCCCCTGTTCCCGAACTTAAGGATCCTGAGGAGCCCAGAGATGAATCCCCAGATAGCTCAGACACTGTCGTCCTCAGTCTGTTCCCCTGCACTCCAGAGGCTGTGAATCCTGAGGCCGATGCCAGTGCAGACTCACTACAGGGTGAGAACCACTCTGGGCTTTGGTGAGAGAGCCTGGCAAGTTCCTATCAATCCTATGTCCTTATGGCTCTTCCCCCTCCACCCTTCTAGGTTTTTATTGTAGTGTGTGTGTGTGTGTGTGTGTGTGTGTGTGTGTGTGTGTGTGTGTGTGTGTGTGTGATATGTGTACATTCCTGAGGGGGTGTGTTCACACGGGTACATGCACATTTATGTGCACATGCATGGAGACCAGACATTGACACATTAATTCTTCAACAGCTTCACTCCTGTATGTATGTATGTATGTATGTATGTATGTATGTATGTATGTATGTATCTATCCATCCACATATGTATATATAAAGTTTTCTTAGCAAAACTTTAATCCTTGTTCTCAGGAGACAGAGGCAGGTAGATTTCCGGGATTTTAAGGCTACCTTGGTTTATATAGGGAGTTTCAGGACAGCCAAGGCCACACAGAGAAACCATCTTCAAAAAGGGTAGTGGTGGGTACAGAGATAGCCGAGTTGTTTAGAGCACTTCTTCTTTCAGAGGACATGGGTTCAATTCCAAGCACCAGAATTGCTTATAACCATCCTAACTCCAGTTTCAATCCAAATCCCCCCAGAAATCCAATGACTTTCTCTGGCTTTTGAGGATACAACACACACACACAAACATGGAGTACATACATATATGTAAGCAAAACATATACATGAAATAAATAGGACAGGGCTGGAGAAATGGCTCAGAGGTTAAAAGTACTGGCTGCTCTTCCAAAGGTCCTGAGTTCAATTCCCAGCAACCACATGGTGGCTCACAGCCATCTATAGTGAGATCTGATGCCCTCTTCTTGCCTGAAGGCACAAATGCAGACAGAACACTAAAACACTATATACATAATCAATACATTTTTTTTAAAAAGAAACTAAATAAATCTGAACAAAAAAGTTTTAAAGGATTTTAAATGTTTTTATTTTATGAGTATTTTGCTGCATGTGCACAGTTGCATGCAGTTCCTGAGGGAGCCGGAGGAGAGCATCTGAATCCCTTGACATAGGGTTGTAGACACCCAGCATATGCTGCAGATCAAACCTGGGGCTCTCAACCTCTGGGAACTATCTTGGCAACCCTTCACCTTTTAGATTACATCTGTCTGTCTGTCTAATGTGTATGAACATGCCATGGCACAGGTGTAGAAGACAGAAGACAATTCACAGAATCAATTCCCTCTTTCCACCTTGTGGGTTCTAGGGAGGACTCGGGCCCCAGTCTCTCCTTCCACCTATATTCAAGGCAGGATCTTTGAACCTGAAGCTGATCCAGCTAGATGTGTTAGCTCTAAGGCCTGTCTTTTTTCCTCCAGTGTTGGGGTTACACAGGCAAGCAGCCAGGGCCCATGCCTTTAATCCTAGCACCATGGAAACAGAGCAGGTAGATCTTTGTGAGTTCAAGAACAATCTAATTTACATAGTGAGTTCTAGGCCAGCCAGGAACTGGCTGTATGTATGTGTGTGTGTGTATATATATATATATATATATATATATATATATATACACATATATTTTGTGTCTGTGTACATGTTTGTATATGTGTACATATAAACTTGCATGTGTGTATGCATATTTTTTTCTTTTGAGACAAGGTCTCTGTATTTCAAATCTTAACTGTTCTGTAGACCCACCTGCCTCTGTCTCCCAAGTGCTAGGATTAAAGGTGTGCATTACAACATCTGGCCTCATCTTTATTTACTTATATTCTTTAAAAAGGTTTATTTTTATTTTAAAAAACATTTACATGCATGAGTGTTTGCCTGCATGTTTGTCTCTTCAGCACTTGCATGCCCAGTCCCCACAAAGGCCAAAAGAGGGTATCAGATCCCCTGGAACTGGAATTGGCATATGTTGTGAGACAACGTGGGGTCGCTAGCCAAATCCAGGTTCTCTGGGAAGACAGCCAGTGATCACAGACACCGAGTCACATCGGCAGCATCAGTGAAGTGTGGTGCAGGTGTCCACAGAGGCCAGAGGCATTGGGTGTGCTGCGCTGGGGTTACGGCAGCTGTGAGCTAACACAGGTGCTGGGACCGGAGCCCAGGGCCTTTGGAAGAGCAGCGAGCACTCCTAGCCAATGAAGGACCTCCAGCCCCTGCTCTTTGCTTCCTTTGTTTTGAGCTGGGAGTTCAGCCCACGTTCACTGCTGCGTGACCAGCCGAGGCCTCCACCTCCTCCTGCTTCCTTGCCACAGAGTCCCAGCTGACCTGGAAACCATGTGTAGCCACACCTGTGATCTGTTGGTCCAAGCTCCCTGAAAGAGTGGGAACATGGCCTATGGCACTAGCTCCTTCACCCTTTGTTTAAAAGTGTTGTTTTATGAGCTGGGCGGTGGTGCACACCTTTAATCCCAGCATGTGGGAGGCAGAGGTAGGCAGAGCTCTGTGAGTTCAAGACCAGCCTGGTCAACAAAGCAGGTCCAGGACAGCCAAGGCCACAGAGAAACCTGTCTCAAGCTCCTCCCCCAAAGACATCAAACAAACAAGTATTTATTTATTGCTGTTAATGTCTGTGTGTAAATGTGGGTGTGCACATGGAGATCAGAGGGGTGGTCTTCCTAAGCCCCGAGCCTACAGCGTCTGTGCAGACACCCTGGAGGCAAGCAGGGACACCAGGGGGACAGGTCCTTCCTCTCCCTGCAGGAAGCTTCTTGAAGCACTCCACGACCCTCACAAACCGGCAGCGTGGGAATGAGGTCTCAGCTCTGCCAGCCACCCTGGACTGTGAGTAGAGCTAAAGTGGGGTTGAGCTAAAGGATTCCTTATAAGGCTGGCATGGCACTCCACGGCCCTGCACTTGGGAGGGAGCAGGGAGGTCAGGAGTTCAAAGTCATCGCCAGCTATTAACTGAGTTGGAAGCCAACCTAGATTATGAAAGGAAGGAAAGCAGGAAGGAAGGATTGAGGAATGTAGCTCAGTGGGTAGAGTGCCTGTGGCTCGGTTGGTACGGTGCCTGTGGCTCGGTGGGTAGGGTGCTTGTGGCTCGGTTGGTACAGTGCCTGTGGCTCGGTGGGTACAGTGCTCACCAAGTATGCAGACATCTTGAGTGTCAAGCTCCTCATAAACATAGTAGCATGTACTTGTCATCCCAGGCTACATGTAGCAAACATGTAGCAAACTGCAGGAACATGAGATCTCATCTCAAAACAAAAAGCCCAGAAGAGGATCAGTTTTGAACAGGGTAAACTGAGGCCCGAAGAGGGGCTGGAGTAGGTAAACGCTGTGCTTGTCTCTGTCCCCCAGCCCTGTCTGTCCACCAGCTTGCAGCCCAAGGGGAGCTGAGCCAACTGAAGGACCATCTGCGGAAGGGTGCGTGTCCCGCGTGTGCCAGCATGCACATGCCTGTCTGGTAGAGGAGCTTGGGAGAGTGGCTTGTGTATGCACGTATGTTTATGTAGCGTTCCCCTTTATGGGACCCCTGACCTTGCCCACCCATTCATGAGTGCTGGCACGCTTGCTGTATCCCCCCCCCCTTGACAGGTGACAACTTGATCAACAAACCAGATGAGCGTGGCTTCACCCCCCTCATCTGGGCCTCAGCCTTCGGAGAAATTGAGACTGTTCGCTTCCTACTAGACTGGGTACGTGTAAGGGGTACAGGGGCAGGCAGGGTCTCAGCTCTGAAGCTGCTGCCTTGAAGATGGGCTGCCCCACTTGGGGACTCTGGGATTTCAGGGGTCTCATCACTACCGTCTCTGCTCTCCCAGGGTGCTGACCCCCACATTCTGGCCAAGGAGCGGGAGAGTGCCCTGTCCCTTGCCAGCATGGGCGGTTACACGGACATCGTGAGGTTGCTGCTTGAACGCGATGTGGACATCAACACCTACGACTGGGTGAGGTGCTGCCGCCCCAGATCCGTCCCAGCCTCCTGCCTTCCACTCCTGCTCCCCAACATGGACGTAGTTCCTGCAAAGTACCAGGCCTGCCCTGGGCTCTGGGAACACGAGAAAACTGTCCTCAAACCTGATCCGTGTTCCCAGGGCCTAGGGACAGATGCACAGAAAGAACGAGTACGGCTGTAATGTCAGGCTCACCGGCAGCTGCGAAGTCAGAGGGGGCGTCCTGGAAGAATGGGCATCTAAAGAGACATAGAACAGGAGAGCCGAGGTGGAAGGCAGGAAGCAGGTTGACTTGGCAGCTGGAAGGCAGGGACAGAGCACCGAGACTTACCATTCATTGGTTTTCACATGATCTTATCCCATAGAACGGGGGGACTCCACTGCTCTACGCTGTGCGTGGAAACCACGTGAAGTGTGTGGAGGCCTTACTGGGTGAGTCAGGGCCCTCGGGCCCCTGCGGGACTCCGAGGTAGACAGGAGAAGGCAGAGGAGCCAGTCATGCTGAGTCCAACCCTCCATGCCCTAGAGACTCTAAACCCTGTTCTCTCGGTGGGGGTTGCTGAGTCTGGCCCCTGCCCAGGGCCACATGGACAAAGGGCAGACCTTTAGCTCCACCATGAGGGAGGGTCGCTCCAGCCCTAAGTCCCCAAGCCCGTTCCTCTTCACAGCCCGAGGCGCTGACCTCACCACAGAGGCCGACTCCGGCTACACCCCAATGGACCTCGCAGTGGCCCTGGGATACCGCAAAGGTGGGCTTGAGATATGAGAACGGGCTGAGGGGCCATGGAGGGGTGGTCTCAGAGGGGCACGAAGGATGGTCCCCAGGGGTACCCAGGCCCTTAGCACCCAGGCAGATCCGGGCACCTCCTCATCCTGGCTCTTGGGCTGCAGTAGAGACACCAGACCATGGCAAGGGCAGAAGCCACTCTGGAACACAGACACAGAGATACAAATAACCCCGGCCAGGGTAGGTGTGGACCTGTCATCCCGCCCACCCTGCCTCAGCCCTGGGGGCGGAGCTCCTCACCGAGGCAGCGACGACAGAACACCAGAGATAAAAAAAAAGTTTTATTTGGACTCATGGTTCTAGCTGGAAGGGGGGGGATGGGGAGCAGTGGGGGGGGATGGGGCTTTGCCTTGAAGCAACCAATCCCAGCATAGTGAGCCCAGCCCAGCCCGCAAGAACAAAGACGCAGGAGTCATTGTGAGCAGCCTCCTCAGCCTGTTCGTGGCCTCCTCAGCTGAACAGCCTCTCCAGTCCCCTCTCCCAGCTCACACCGCCTCCCACCTCCTCCCACAGTGCAACAGGTGATGGAGAGCCACATCCTCAAACTGTTCCAGAGCAGCCTGGGGCCTGCCGACCCCGAGTGAAGACAGCCTGTTGGGAACCCAGGCACTCAGGGACAAAGCAGTCAGCCCACACCTGTGTTGAAAGGCAGCTCCTGGACAGTGGCGGGAAGGCCCTCCCCAGCAGGAACCAATAAATCTGTGCAGAACTTGAAGGGCTTCTGGGTGCCTCCCAGGGGGGCTTCCTGGAGGTGGCTGCCAAGACTTCTCACACTGCCTTCTCACCAAGCACCCGTAAGTGGTAGATGACCACACGGCCAAAAAAGTCAGTGGTGTCCTCAAAAGTCAACTTCAGCCGGTCCACCTCCACAGTGGGGGTACAGAAGGTGTGAGCTCGTGCGGTCAAGGAAATGGAGATTCGCTTCTGACCTGTCCATCCCCACCTTCCCAGTTCAGACATCACCCAACAAACGGGCCAGGTGGCTGCAGACCCTTGGTGCCACGCATACCCAGCAAGAAATCAACAGCACCTTATTTATTGACTGATATGGGGTCTCAGCTGGCCTCAAACTCACCGTGGAAGGGAGGGTAACCTTGAACCCCTGACCCTCCTGCTTTCACCTTGAGAGCACTGAAGCCCCTTGCAATCGCTCCTATTCAGGTGTGGGAGGCCTAGGCTCTTATCCTCTTAGACAGTTTGGTCACGCGGCCAGGCTGGCCTGGCAGTCTACATCCTTGTGCCCCAGCTTCCCAGGTCCTGTCCAACCACACCCAAAGACAGACCCAGAGCTTTCAGAAAACCAGGTCCCTCCCACTGCAGGCCAAACAGGATATCTGAAGGGCATTGGTGTCCTCAGGGTAGAAATCTGCAATCGTGCTGAGGGCCTCCCCAGCCTGCGACCCTGCAATGGAGACAGCCGGGTTGAGAAGCCAGGGAACCCCTCTGCCACCCACCTCTCACGGCCTTCCAGTACCTTCCAGGCGGCTGTGGCGACTGGAAAAGCCGCCCTGGAACTGCACCTGCAGCTGTGTGACATGAACACGCTGGGGAAACTCGAGTGTCACCCACTGGGAGGGGCCCTGAAAGCAGATGGGTAAACTGAGGCACTTGGTAACTACAAGGTCAGGACCCTATTATGTTCCTGCTCATCTTTCAAGTCTCCATGCCACGGCCAGCACCTGGAGTGTGTGAGCACCTGTGATTTTTAGGTCTCCCCAAAGTTCAAGGCACCCTGCACTCCTGAATCGAATTCGAAGTTGGGAAGGAGGGGCATGGAAGCACCTCACCTGGTCAGAATTCCAGCACGTCTCTTCATCTTGGTCAAAAAGGTGTTTCTTCCCAAATTGCCGGCTGTTGCGATTAAGCACAGAACTGACCCTGCAGGGCAGGAAGCAGGGCCACAGGCCTCATCACGACCGGCTGTCACAAGGGCATCTACTTGCTAGTCCTCCAGGCCGGCCAGCCCACCCCCAAGAACTCTGCCACCCGCAGCCAGGAACACCCCCAGCCCGCGCCCGCAGGCCGGCGACGCGATCACGTGGCTCCGCCGCAGCCCGCTCCAGGCAGCAGGTCTGACCCCAGCTCTCTCCCGCTGGCCTCGCCGCTCTGCTCCCACTCCATCCGCCAGGCCCACACTTCCCGACTCTCACCTGCTCACGGTCTCGGGGCAAACCAAAGACTGCGTCATCGCGGCTCCGCGACGCCTCGCTCAGCACGGAGGGCGAGTTCGACGCCCGGCGCTGCTGCCCCCGACTTGATCTAGCCACTTGTCCCCCGGCCAGCCCTACCCGACCAGGCGGGCGATGGCAGGCTCGCGGGAGACAGAAACAGGCGCCTGAGCGAGCCTAGCCCCAGCCCCTCTGCGTGTCTGCGGACCCGGAACCTCGTGCGGGCGGCGCACGCGCAGTGCAGCACAGACCTGCCCCTTTCGCGGCGCCGGGGCGGGGTTTATGCGCCTCCGCTTCGCCCCTTAAAGGGCCCGCACCCTATGGTTTCTGGTGGATCTAGAAAAATAACTCAGACCTTGAGGCCACAAAATGTTCTCACCGCCGTCCTGTGTTTGCCTGCTTGCTAGGCCTCGCTCTCCTTGGACGCAGCCTGGGAGCCCAGCATCCCACTGCCCTCCTAAGAGGCCAGAAGCGCCAACACGCACAATCTAGCAATATCTGTCTCAAAAAAATTTTAATATGTTTTTTGAGATAGGGTCTCGTGGTGTTGACTTGGCTGCCCCAATTTGCTGCGCAGATAATGGTCGCCTGGAATTCCCAGAGATCCTCCTGTCTTTGTCGCCTGGGTTCCGAGATTAAAGGCATGCACCTCCACACTCCGTACTGGGATTATTTTTTTTTATTAAAAGCACTTTATTTAATGTATAATGAATCTTTTGCTTAAATGTTTGTATACCATGCATGCCTGGTACCTGTCCATCCCCTCTCCTGTACTCGTTTCCAGTGTGGCTGCTGGGAACTGAATGTTGGCCCTCTGCAAGAGCAGGAAATGCTCTCAACCACTCTCCAGATCCTGAAAAAAAAAAAATTATTTGTATGTGGAAGTCAAAGCACAACGTGAAGGAATTTCTTTTCTCCTAGCATGTGGGTCTTGGGGGTTGCCCGGTCAGGCTGCTTTACCCTCTGAGCATGTCCTCAACTAAGGATGTCAGTCAGTGACAGCAGGTTGCCCAGAAAGTGCAAGGCGCTGGGTTCCATCACCACCTGCGCTGAGCGAAGGACAGATCAGTTAATGGAAGGCTTGTTCAAAGAGTCAGCATGAAGTGGGCTTGTGGGATGAAGAGGGGTTTGTTCCATTGGGAACCGAAGAAAGCCAGACACAGTCACCCCAGAGCTCATGGACTCAGGGAATAACCACAAAGTCTCCGTGATGGAAGGGTTTTCTGGGAGAGAGCGTGAGGGCTGGGAAAGGGCTCCCGCTCACGGATCAGGAAAGCAAAGGCACAGAATCAGGTGACAGACTACGGAGCCCCGCCGACCGGGCTCCACAGCTTTGCGGAGACAGTGGAACCCCAGCCTCTCTGAATAGAGCAGCCCCTGGGGTTAAATGGCCTCTGATTTCTCCTCTTTCTGTGAAGGCCAGAGGGGTTCTCTGCCCTCCTACTAGTGTCTCCCAAACCCATCCCCGGAAGCAGGGCTGGCGGAGTAACTGGGTCACCACCAGGAGGGCTGCCCTGCCAGCCTGTAAACGCCAGGACTTCCTGCCAGGGAAGTTATGGGTCCCTGCCATCCAGACCCAGCTTAGCTCTTCTCTGAGGCCTATGGAGGAAGCATGTGTAGTTAAAAGCTTGGCTGTGTGATCTCACACAAACCTTTGACCTCTGAGCTCAGCTTCCTGTCTGTGAAAAGTAGGCTCTTTGGGTTGACCCCCAGTTACAATGGCATTTGAGACATTGGGGCTCATAGAAGAGTCTGTCTCCAGGCACAGGCGCATCAATACCCGTCCATGGTTGCCTGTGTCACCTCTATGGCACTGAACACAAAAAATGTGGCCCTGGTGCCTGGAGAGGCTGCTTACAATCCCAGCTGCCATCCTTCCTGCGTGAGGCTGCCGGGCTCCCTGGGACGCCGCCAGCCCTACCCTCTTCCCGCCGCCTCCTCACCCCACTGGCGCCTGGGCATGAAAGAGCCCGCTGTTTCACCAGGGAATTAGTAGCTCTGGGTTCCCAGTAAGGTAGCCAATAAGGTCCATTCATGGCCCTGAGTCAGGGAGCCTGAGAGCTGCCTCCTTCCCACCACTTCCCAGCGCTGAAGCAGGGAGGGTGCAGGCGTACAGGATCCACCTACAGCCCGTCCCCCGGCTGGCTGTCTCCGTTTTTTTTGTTGTTGTTTTGTTTTGTTTTCTGGTTTTTTTCTGAGACGAGGCTGGCTTCAGACTCAGAGATCCACCTGCCTCTGCCTCCTCAGTGGTGGGAATAAAGGTGTGTGCCACTGGGCCTCGATTTTCTTGTCATTGATGTGCTTATTTTATGAGATTTTTTTTTTTTTTTTTTGTAGCCCAGCCTGGCCTCCAATTCACTGTGCAGCCAAGAATCCTCCTCAGGTGGTTGGTGGCTTTGTGTATGAGGTCCACGTGTGACCTTGGCTGCATTCCCGGACAATTAGAGGGACACTGCTTCTGAGACCTGTCTGCTCAGGGTGTGTGGCCACTAGGCCGTTCATCCCTCCCTCACCTCATCTCCTGATGGCAACCTCAGGGTGCTGGCGGCACAGAGGGCCTTCCAGGCCGGAGGTGGGGCCTTTTTAGATCCCTGAGTGGGACTGTAAATAGCTCTTTGAGCCTTGCAGATTCCCAGGCAAGCTTCCCTCACTCCAGGCCCAGCAACAGCAGGTCTGGGCCCTGGGCCAGTCCCTCTCTTTTTAGCCCTGGCACCAGCCCAGGAGCGGGGTTGGTGAGGAGCCAGAGGGTCAGCTTGGCTCTGGGGCCTCAGCCCAGGTCTGTAAAACTTCAGGCAGGGTACCCCATCGCCCCAAACCTCAGTTTCCCCAGTAAACTTCAAAATGAGCAACAACAAGATGGGTAACCCTGCTGGGTGGGGTGGCTTTCCTTACCCCAGCACTCAGGAGTGGAGGCAGAGGGTCAGGATCAAGCTCGTTCTCAGCTGCTGAATGAGCTGTGGGCTAGCATGGGCTGGTACTCGCTCTTAAAAAGTACAAATCAGCAAACACATACACACTTCCTGTTTCATTCTCCTAGCAATCTATGGAGACTACTTGTATTCTTAGTTAAGATGGGTAAACTGAGGCACAGAAGAATGAGATGGCTGGTCCAGAGTTGCACCATTATGAGTGGTAAAGACAGCAGTTCACACACCCCCATTATTCATTCAGTATATTTCTTGTGTTTGTTTGTTTGTTTGTTGAGACAGGGTTTCTCTGTAGCCCTGGCTGTCCTGGAACTCACTCTGTAGATCAGGCTAGCCTCGAACTCAGAAATCCCCCTGCCTCTACCTCCTGAGTGCTGGGAATAAAGGTGTGCACCACCACTGCCTGGTCAGCGCATCTTTTATTATTATTATTATTTGTTTTCAAAGCGTATGTATTATACTTCATGTGTGTGACTGTTTTGCCTGTGTGTATGCGCACCATGTGTGGGCCTGGAGCCCTTGGAGGCCAGAAGGCGGCATTGGATACTGTGAAACTGGGGTTACAGACCGTTGTGAGCCACGGTGTGGGGGCTGGGAAACAAGCTTGGATCCTCCGCAAGGGCAGCCAATGCTCTTAACCTCTGAGATACCTCGCCAGCCCAGCGAGGCAGGTCTTATCCTGCCCCATGTGCCTGCGCTTGCCTCCCCACCGTGACGGCCTGCACCGTAGCACTGTGAGCCACACCAACCCCTTCTTTCCTTATGTTGGATTGTCAGATATTTTGTCCCAGCTACCAGACAAGTACCAAGCGCAACGTGGGAGTATGCAGTGAGGCCTGAGCACATCACAGTGCATGCAAATCGTGTGCTGTACCCCAGGGTCATGTTCATTGATAGGCAAGATTGCTATTTATTGCAGGAGGTACACACATGCCATGGTGTGAATGTGCAGGTCAGAGGTCAACGTGCAGGAGTCAGTTCTCTCCTTGGCTACCCAGAGAGAGCCTGTCTCAAAAACACAAAAAGCAAAAAACAACAAAAAGACTGGCCCTAGAGGCATTGCAGGAGTGGCTGCTGTCACATGAGCTCACTAGGTGGCAGGGAGGAGAGAGACCATGTCTGAATTCAATCTTCTGACCTGTGAACCTGAGAAGACCACCAGACCAGCTCCCTGCAGACACTGGGGCGGGCAGAGCATGCTCGAGATGACACTCAGAAACACCAGGCGCGGCTGAGATGAGCAAGTGAGTGGTAAAGCAATGGAAGAGAGAGAGACGCAGCAGGATGTGCGCACAATAAAGACGCAGAACTGGAGGGCAGCGAGTAGCTGCCTGATGTGAGCAGCCAGTGATGCAGGTCCTGACCTGTGCTGCCACCAGAGGCCACACATCTGGGTCCACGGCCCTGCTGCAGCAGGAATTCGTTACCACGAAAGGCCAGGCAGTTGCCCCTGGTGTGGGCTGCCACGTGGAGACATGTTGATGTCTGAGGGCTGTGCAGAACTGCCCCCCCCCTCACCTGGGTATCCTGGCATGGCAGGTGGGTGGCCCTGAGGCTATGGATGTGCAAGAGCTGGCTCTACCCCTCCTGAGGGATATATTCCCTCCAGCCTATCTCCTCACCACCTGTGACAGGCAGAAGACCTCGCCCTGAGCTCATGAGAGCAGGAGAGCTGTTCCTGCCCCTCACCTGTGCAGCACTCAGGAGAGCAAGCCCTTCCCCTCACCTGGTCAGCACAGCAGAGCTGGCCCCAAGGGCATGAGCGCGGAAGAGCTGTTCCCACCACTTGTCTGCTGTGCAGTCATGGTAGGGAGAGGCGCCCCCTCTTGCCCCTTGCCACCTGCTGCAGGCAGGAGAGCTGTTCCTGCCCTCGCCTGCTGCAGCACTATGGAGATCCAGCCCTGGATGTGGGGGCTGCACGTGAGCCGGCACCAGCGGTGGGACAAAGAGCTGGTGGCTGATCAGCTCAGATAGCTCCCAGGCCCAGACCCAGGGCTCTGGACTGGCCCACCCCAACATCGACCCCATCATGAAGAGACTAGTCCTACAGATCCAAAACTGCAGGATCTTTACGACATGGGGCAGCAACAGGATATCTGAGAGGGGTCCCAGTGAGCTTCCGGTGTCGATAGAGTAGCAGAAGCTCCAGGCCTCATGCAGTCACTGCAATGAACATTTGCAAGCCAAGAAGTGTGGACAAAGGGTAGACTATGGACACCACAGCTTCCACAGTGAGATTTTTTGTTGGGGGGGGGATGGCGAGGGTGGAGGATGAGTATGAAGGGAAAATGAGTGGGATTGGAGTGTGTGATATGAAATTCACAAAGAACCAATAAAAAGTTAAAAAAAAAAGACACAGGGCAGGCTCCACCTGTCTCTGCCCCCACTGGGGCTATAGGAATGCCATGCACCCCACTTCCACATGGCAAGCACTTCACCCACGAGCCCCTTCCTGACACCCACCCTCACTGCTTTTGAGGCTGTGGCATCATGTGGCCCAGGCTGGGTTTTGATTTGTGTGAAGCTGGAGATGAACCTTGAACTCCTGATCCCGCCTCCCCTCCCAGTGCTGGGATGACAGGCTTGCACTACCATGCCTGGTTTATGGCGTGCTGGGGACCAAACCCAAGGTCTCCAGCATGCTAAGCAAGCGCCTTCCCTACCCACTGAGCCACATCCACAGCCGCTAAAATCTTGGCTTTTAAAGAACAAGAACCAAGACGTCCCATATGCTCCTGCCCAAAGCAGGAGCATCCTAAACACGTGGCCTGTGTGCACCATTAGACGACAGGACAAAGTGACTGAGTGAGAGGAACGAACGTGTCTGGGCCGCTGGAGCCCTTCTGCAGTTAGCACATCGAGCCTTGATGTGATGATTTAACATTTCCTATCACAGTTATTTTGTGAGGTTGTGGAGGTCAGAGGTCAAGTAGCAGGAGTCACTTCTCTCCTTCCACCCTGTTGGCCCTGGGGATTGGCAGCAAACCCTTATTTTATCTCACTGGCTCCACGGTGACTCTTGACAGCTGTGTGACCCAGCGCCTCCTCCACGTCCATTTCTGTTCTAGGAATGGCTGACTGTCCTTGGAGCCTTGGAGAGTCATTACGAATCCCCACTCTGCCCTTTCCCTCTGAGTGACCTTGGCAAACCTCCCTGAGGCTCAGTTTTCCCACCTGTAAATCGGAGCCTCGTGAGGCACGCTGGAGCTATTTAATGACCTGCTAAGTGGGCAAAGAGAATGGAGGCGGAGTCAGGTGTAGCCAGCCCTCTGGCCGAGTCAGGACAGACGTGAACGGAATCTCAGGCAGGGCAGCCGCCCTCCCAAACGCTGTTGGAGGCCTGGGGCTGCGCATGCGCACGGCATCCCTGTGGTCCTTTATAAGTGAGGAGGCTGCGCCTGGCGTACTGAGCGCCAAGCGCTGGGGCTGAAGAAGCACCCGGAGCCCGGCGGCGCGTCCTTTGTGCCCGGAGCGGTGGGGATGCATCCGCGCTAAGGAGCCAGGTGTGGGGGCCCGGCAAAGAAGGGGGGCAACAGGGAATCAGACTTGGGGAGGACTGACCAGGATGAAGGAAAAGCCCCTCTCCCAGATGGGGATGGGCAGAGAGCGGTGGGGGAGGGGAGCCAAGTTTTTTGGGGGGGGGCGCGGAACGCATGAGGGGCGGTCTTAGTGGTGCTGGGAGTGGGAGTCTTGAATGAAAAAACGTCTCCCCCCATCGGGGGGAGGGTCCCTGGCTAGGGATAGTTCTCTGGATCAAGCAGGAGTCGCTAAGAGCTAGGGCTAGGGCAGGGACACCCCGAGTTTGGAGAAAAGACAAGGGCATCCTGCGCATGGCCCAGGATATTTTGGGAATGGGAATCCTGGTGTTTTAGCTGAGACACCCAGGGAATTTAAAGTGGGGCCCTCCAATTTACACATGAAGGGCTGGGCTGAGGAGGTGGCCCCCAATTCAAGAGTGTGCACAGCAGAGTCTCATCTCTGGGAAGAGAAGCCAGACAGGTCTCTGTCCTCTTACTGAATCCTGAGCTAAGAAGGCAGCTCAGGCGCTCATCCTAACAGGGGGCTGGGGGGACAGGGACGACCTAACATGTAAAGTTGGGGTGCAGTCCCTTTCCCAGTGAGCATGCTTGGTGTCCTGGCTAATGCTAGGGTTCTTGTATGCCCCAAAATGGATATCCAGGACCTAGAGGGACCCTGCGGAGAGACAGAGACCCCTGATGCCACATGTCAGCCCTCCACACCTGCTTCACACCTAGTCTGCCTGTGTGGTGCATTTTAGAACTCTGTTTGGGTGACCAGGTGTTAGAAGGGAAGGGACCCTGCACTGGGATGTCAGAGTGACCCCCATGCGCACACCACAGCATGGCTTTGTTCATTCTGAGTGTGGCTGGGAAGAGGGGAAGGAGCCAGGCTGAGGCACGGCAGGGCGGGCATGGCCCAAGCTGGGCATGTGGGGAGCAGTTAGGAAGGGATGCACACGCTGAGCCACCCCAGACCCTGGCAGGCTCTTTGGCCCCTGGACATCCCCACAGGTAAACAGGGAAGGCTCTCCCCCTAGGAGTGGGGATCTTTGTGTGTCGTCAGGGTCTGGGGTCTCCTGTGACTGCTAACTGCCACAGTTAGTGTCTTTTGTTACAAAGCTGTGCTGGGGCCACAATGCCAGTGACCATGACGGGCCACCAAGCCACAGGCAGCCCAATCTGTGCCTCCCAGGGCTGGTGTGGTGGCCTGTGGGAGGAGCCAGCCCTGCCGTTAGGGGTCTCGGCTGAGGGCTCCAGACTGTGGGTGTCTTTGTGTAGAGGCCGCACAGCCTACCCAGTGAACGCTGGCATAGGTTCCCTTTGTTAATGTCTCCGGAAGTCTGTGTGTGTGTCTCTCTCTCTCTTGGGGTGTGTCTTTGGATAGGGAAAGGGGACTCAGAGCATGGAGGTGCAAGGCTGAGGAGTCACTGTAGGAGCGGCTGGCTGGGGTGGAGATCCCCGGCATGGCTTCTTTTTTCCTTCACAGTGTTCCACGTTTGTGCTTGTGCGCACAAACCCAGTGTGAGTCTCAAGCCAGGAACCCACAGTGTGTGCAAATGCATGTGGGTGATTGTGTGAGGCTTTTGCCAGGGACCAGAAATCTCGTGGAGCTGATGTCCCCACACCACAGGGTGCAGACATAGACACAAACCACAGATGCACGTCCAGCCACACATCCGGTGACACTAGATGGCAAATGCCCAACTCCACCTCAGTGGAGAGACAGGGTGGGGGGCTGGGAATGGGACAGGGACACAAGCACACACAGGCCCATGAATGTGTCTCCCCTCTCCCCTGCAGGCTCCTCTTTGCATATACATGAGGCTAATGCATCATTCATGAGGGGGTGGGCCCAGACCTCAGCCCAAATGCTGTCACTCACCTCTGGTGGCCCAGGGAAGGAAGTATTTTAAGATAAGGTTGTGGGCGTGTGAGGGTGTGAGGGGAAGGGAGAGAAAGAGAGTTTGAGAAGGGAGAAGCAGGAGGCTGACATTGTGTCTGTCACTGTGTTGGACTACCTTTCGGTATTTTTAGGGTGTTCCCAAGGCTGTTTTAAAAGGTGATATATTACAAGTCCTAGTTCATTTCTTCCTGATAATTTCAGAGGGTTTATGCTGGATGGGGCTCATTTTACAGGTGGGAAACTGAGGCATGGAGGAATAAGGCCCCTGAAGCAGAGTTGCACAGTGGGTAAATAGAATGTGACAGATTTTATTTTTTTGGTGGGGTAGGGGGACAGGTGTTTTCAAGACAGGGTTTCTCTATGTAGCCTCGACTGTCCTGGAGCTCACTCTGTACACCATACTGGCCTCAAACTAGAGATCCAACTGCCTCTGCTTCCCCAGTGCTGGGATTAATGGTGTGATGGTGTGTGCCTGGATTCTTTTTTCTTCCTTTTTTTAAAGACTGGATCCCAGGTAATACAGGTTGATTTTAAACTCAAAATGAAGTTCAAGGTGGCCTCAAACTCTTGATCCTCCTGCCCCCATTTCCCATAGTAACAGAGATGACAGTATTTGGCTTCTGTACCCAGCTGAACTCAATTATGTGGAGAGGAGCGAGGAGAAAGAGAGAACACATTTTCTGTTCTTGATCTCCCTAAAATGGGATAGTCTCAGCCACTAGGCTGAGCTTGGGCTTAGCGTTCCCAAGCTAAGAAAGAAACAGGAACGGCCTGGATTGGAGTTAGAGACTGTGGACACTTATTTACAAGTTTGTAGTCTGTGCTCTGTTGTGCATCCCAAAGTAAAGAGCGTGCAGTGTCTGGGTGGTAAGGCAGGCTGCGGTCAGAGCCACCTCATTAGGCGTCAGGGTTCAGCACCAAGGACAGGTCCCCGTCCGCGCTGCCCTTAGTGATCGGAGAAACCTGGAGGGGAGCTGCCCTCCTCCAGCCTCTAGAGGCCCCACCCACGAGGGCCTCCCCTTCTTTGATGGGCTGAGGGGCAGATTTTACAGGTAGCGCTCCGGCTTCCCTTCTCTTGTCCCCGTTGAACCTCTGTAAGGGACTTGAGTTAGGAGAGGGGCAAAGTTTTGTTAAGAATCCTTGGGGAATGAATGTTTTTCGGGCGCTCAGGGTAAACCTCTTCACAGTAGGCACTCAATAATTGCTTACTAGACAGCAGGTGAGGCCTGGCCCCTATGGAGGGGATAGCTCCGGGGAGGAGGAAGCTTCTGTAGGCTGCAGTCAGCTGGGAGAACTGGGCTTGGGGAGGGTCTGGGGACCCCCAAAAGGATGAGGACCCATTGCTTCCCTTAGGAGCTCCCATTCTGATGGTGGAAGCTAACTTGGAAAATGGGATTTCAGACTTGGTGGCGTGAAGTTTAATGATAATATTAGCCACAGCTAAAATGTTCTCCTGCAAGCCAAGTTGCTCAAAGCATTGTATATAAGTTGATTCATCTGTCCTTCCAGTCAGCTGTTGTCCTCATCTGACCCACAAGGAAAGAGAGTCAGAGAGACGCTAAGCTACTTGCCTAAAGTCACACAGCAAGGCGGGGGCGGGGGCGGGGGCGGGGGAGTTGCTGAGAAGACCAGATTGGGCTAAACCTGTGTAGATTGTGTCTCTACTCCTCCAGGCTGAGACGTGAGATCACAGGTCTGAGCCACCAAAAACCAGCATGGCGGGCTGTTCAGGACCACCGCCCAGGCCTCACATGTGCTCCGCTGGTTTTGGAGTCAGAGGCTAGAACTGGGGACCCCACAGGAGTGTGTCAAGATCTGGGCACAGAACCCGAGGCCTAGGTAAGCCTGGAAGGTGCTGGGGCCAGAACCCAGGAACCCCTGTGCGCTCAGCAGGGGTCCCAGCACTAAGCTGCACCTCGGCCTTTCTGCCTGGATTCTCTGAAGAGAGAAGCTCTGGGAGCAAGTCCTGCTTGGCCCCTACTTCCCTTACTGTATGACCTTCAGTGACTCGCTGGTCTTTCTGAGTTCTGGTTCCTAATTCTTCCTGGGGCTGTCTGGTTCCTCCATGTTGACTGTCTGTTGGGGGGAGTTTTCTGCCATGACTCACCTTCCGTCTCTCCTTTGCTCCTAGCTCCAGTATGGGGTCCAAGTCTGTCTGGGCCTCAGGCCTCCTGGTGCTGTGGCTGCTAATCCTAGTGGCTGGGGATCAGGGTGAGTTGGGTTTACAGGGGCAGGAAGGGGAGTCTTTACACTCTACAGTCATAGCCATGGGTCAGCAGGAATGGATGAAACTTTTTTTCATTCCAGAACCTTTTCCTGCTGATCCTCTAGCTGGGTCTACAAAGGAAAACAAGAATAGCTGAAACCAGTCTTTGAGCGGTCAAAAGGGAGATTGCTACCTGAGAGGTTATTCTTAGCTATAACCAGCAGAGGCTGGAGGTTCCCGCCTCGCACTGTCTTTTGCTGAAATGATCTGAAGAAGAAAGGTGGGAGAGAGACACAATAGCACAGGGCTTGATTACTGATGTCTGCCATAGTGGGGCAAGGGAAGGAAGAGCTTTGCGCCTCTCCTGGAATCTCTCCAATGGTGGTCAAGAGTCCAGACTTTATGAAATCTTTACTGAGTTTCCCTGTAGCTATAGGCAAGAATATTTATTTCTCTGATTTTCAGTTTTCCCAGTGTCTTAAGAGAAGACAAGACATTGCCGCTGCAGATGGTTATGGGAGTTTAGTGAC
>CM053764.1:65340269-65363046 GCA_028658305.1 Pachyuromys duprasi
AAAAAAAAAAAGAAAGAAAGAAAAGAAAAGAAAAAAAGAAGGGAGGAGTTAAAGTGGTAGAGGAGGGGCTATGACAGGAGGGGAGGGGCCAAAACGGCAGAGGATGGGCTAAGAAGGGGAGGGGTATAATGTTGGAGAGGGGCTGAGAGGGGAGGGGCTAAATGGTACAGGAGGAGCTAGGATAAAATGGGAGGGGCCAGTCATGAAAGCGGAGGGCCTGGTGATGCAGCATTGTGGGACTGAAGGAAGGCTGGAAAGAGAGGGGATGAGCCGGAGGTGCTCAGAGATTGAGAGCGCTGGCTGCTCTTCCAGAGTCCTGAGTTCAACTCCCAGCACCCACACGGCGGCTCCCAACCATCTATAATGAGATCTGGTGCCCTCTGCTGGCAGGACACTGTATATGTAATAAATCTTACAGCTGGAAGGGGAGGGGCTAGTCGGGATGAAAAGGACCAAGCCTGAGGCCCAGGCCCTGGGTAAGGCTCCTTTCAGGGGTTTTGATCCTAGGCCTAGTCCTTTCTCAGGCTCCTTCAGGCTGCTGGACTGTAAACATCCTTCTAAGGCCCTTTACCCTCATCTAATTTGCTTAAGACTGAATTATTGGTTTTCCATCAAAATACTATTATGTCCATGTGGTAGTACATACATCCTCGCACTCTGGAGTGTGAGGCAGGAAGATCACCGAAAAGTCAAGGTCAGCCTGGACTGTGAGACTCTGTCTCAAAACAACAAATAAAAAACAGTGAGGCTAGGCTGCCAGCAGCTCAGTGTTTGAGAGCGCTTGCTGCTCTTCCAGAGGACATGAGTTTGACTCTCAGAACAGGTCAGGTGGCTCCAGGGGCTGTGTCAATTCTGCTCTCAGGCACTGCACTCACAACACACACACACACACACCCCAATACATAAAGTATAAGATTCAGTAAATAAGGGCTGGAGAGAGATGGCTCAGGGGGTCAGGGGGTAAGGGGAGCCTGGCTACTCTTCTAGAGGTCCTACTTCCATTCCCAGAACCCACACGCAGTTCACAACTACATGCAATTCCAGTTCCAGGGGACCCAGCACCTTCTTCATGTACTACACACCACATGATACATGCAGAGACTCACATATATACATAAAATAAGTAAACAGCCAAATGTGGTAGCACATGCCTTTAACCCCGGCACTCAGGAGGCAGAGGCAGACAGAGCTCTGTGAGTTCAAGGCCAGCCTGGTCTGCAAAGCCAGTCTAGAACAGCTAACGCTACACAGAGTAACACTCAGAAAAAAAATTGTTTTTAAATGTTAAAGTGAGCCTATATTTAGAATGTCAGTTGACACAACTTCAGGAGACACCACGTAAGTGTGTCTGCCCAGATCCTCTGCTAAACTCCACTGTCGTTTCTGTTTTCCCAACTGATTAAGAACAAATGAGCTGGGACAGGGGCTGTGGTGGTGAACTGGGAAGTGGAGGCAGATGGAGCGTTGTGAGTTTAGGGCCAGCCTGGGCTACATACTGAGATGCTCTCTCAAATTCAGAAATGAAGCCAGACAGTGTTGGCACACACCTTTAGTCCCAGAGGCAGGCAGATCTCTGATTTTGAGGCCAGCCTGGTCTACAGAGCTAGGTCTAGGACAGTCAGAACTACACAGAGAAACCCTATCATGAAAAACCAAAGTAAGAAACAAAACGAGATATGAAATATGGCTGAGGAGGCAGAGCAGAAATTAAAAGTCATTCTTCACTACATATGGAATTGGAGGTGGTCTAGGCTACAGGAGACGATGTCTTTTGTTGTTGTTTTCGTTGTGTGTTTCATTGTTGTTGTTTGAGACAGGGTTTCTCTGTGTAGGTCTGTCTGGCATGGAGCTCACTCTGTAGACCGGGTTGGCTTCCAACTCACAGAGATCCGCCTGTCTCTGCCAACCACACCCTTTAAAAAAAAAAGACCCCGTCTTTTAAAAATCTCCAGGGAGGTCTGTTGGCTCAGATGCCACATCAGCCTCTCTCAGGCCTCCTGCTGATACCCCGCAGGCGTCGTGTTCCACTACCGGGCGGCCCGGGACCGCTACGCGCTGACCTTCGCCGCCGCGCAGGAGGCTTGTCGCCTGAGCTCCGCCACCATCGCCGCCCCGCGGCACCTGCAGGCTGCCTTCGAGGACGGCTTTGACAACTGCGACGCGGGCTGGCTCTCGGACCGCACGGTTCGGTGAGGGTGTGCACGGGCAGCGCGGGACTGGGGCTCGCTCCTGGAGGAGGGGGCTCCGGGAGCGAGCGTCTGAGAGCCACCCCCCTCGCACGGTCAGATATCCCATCACGCAGTCGCGTCCTGGTTGCTATGGTGACCGCAGCAGCCTGCCTGGGGTTCGGAGCTACGGCAGACGCGACCCGCAGGAACTCTACGACGTCTACTGCTTCGCCCGCGAGCTCGGGGGTAAGGCGAGCTGCGTTTGGACCGCTCTCCCCTGTCCCCGGGCGCGAGCTGTCCCCGCCACCCGTATCTCCCCCAGCCCACGTGGATCTCTCCGAAGTCTTCGTGCCTTCCAGAGCTGCACCTGGGACCTGGGCCATCTCTCCCTGGGTGTCAGGTGTCTCCTCGCCCCCAAGTCCTCCTAAGTCCCCTCAAAGCTCTCCAAAGCTGGAGCCGTGTCCCGGTCCACCGTTTCCTGAGCTTCCCATCCGCAGCTCCGAGCGTCCCTCCTTCTCCCACCCCTTTCCGACCTCCACCCTGTTGCTGTCCCAGGCGAAGTCTTCTACGTGGGCCCCGCTCGCCGGCTGACCCTGGCGGGAGCGCGGGCGCAGTGCCAGCGGCAGGGTGCGGAGCTGGCCTCGGTGGGGCAGCTGCACCTGGCGTGGCACGAGGGCCTGGACCAGTGCGACCCGGGCTGGCTGGCAGACGGCAGCGTGCGCTACCCGATCCAGACGCCGCGCCGGCGCTGCGGAGGCCCCGCCCCGGGCGTGCGCACGGTCTACCGCTTCGCCAACCGCACCGGCTTCCCTGCGCCCGGAGCGCGCTTCGACGCTTACTGTTTCCGAGGTGCGTTAGGACGAGCCCCCAGGAGGGCCCTGAAGGCCACGCCCCAGAGCCATCGTCCTGGGGGTGGGTCGCTGCCTGGCCGCACTCCCTGACCAACTTCTGCATGAGTTTGGATGAGTTCCCTTGAGATGCAGCCCCACCAGGAAAGCCTGGTTATGGCCAGGCTGCATGTCGCTCGCTCCCCTGAAAGTGCTTAGCGAAAACCACGCCTCCACGGGAGTGTCTTTTTTCAGACCACACCCATCAGCTGCATTGGGCGGAACAAACCATATCCTGCTAATGTGCCCCCATGAGTCCGGAGTATGAGAAGGCCACATGCCCCGTAATTGGGTCCCCTCCAGATCATGTCCCCAGCCAGGATCATTGGTGGAGGCCATATCCTATCCCATGCCTTGTACACACAACCCCTACCAGGATCACTGGTGATGAGCATGTGTATGTGGCCATGCTTTTTGGTTTGGTTTGGTTAGGTTTTCAGATACAGGGTTTCTCTGTGTAGCCTTGTTTGTCCTGGATTCGCTTTGTAGACCAGACTGGCCTCGAACTCACAGCAATCCGCCTGCCTCTGCCTCCCTGAGTGCTGGGATTACAGGCATGCGTCTCCACACCGGGCTGTGGCCACGCTTCCAGACATAGGCTAACGACAGCCACATCCATACCTTTTATTTATATTTCTCTCTTTGAAAAAAAAAAGATTTGTTTATTTACTTTATGTATATGAATGCTCTGTTTTCATGCACACCAGAGAAGGGAATCAGATTCCATTCCAGAATTGTTAGTCACCACGTGGTGCTGGGAATTGAGCTCAGGACTTCTGGAAGAGCAGCCAGTGCTCTTAACCACTGAGCCATCTCTCCAGCCTCCATTTCCATTTATTCCATTTTGTTTTGTTTTTTTTGAGACAGGGTTTCACTGTGCAACCCTGGCTCACATGGCCCTCATGGGGCATACCTGCCTCTGCCTCCCAAGTGCTGGGCTTCAGTGCTTTGGCTACCGTGCCCAGAAACTTTCCTTTCTATTTGTTCTCGGCTGTGGCTGCAGCTCTGTTGGTAGAGCGCACACCTAGCAAGGCTTGAGTCCCATCCCCATCACCGAAGAAAGCCAGGTATGGGCTGAGCACCTGGGAGAGTGCAGTAAAAGAATCACAAAGTATTAGGACCCAAAAGTATTAGGGTCATCCTGGGCTACCTAGTTAGTTCAAAGCCAGCCTGTGCTACTTGGTATTCCATTTTTAAAAAGCCAGAAACAAAACAATGAGATCAAACCCATGAAGAGATGGGCAGAAGCCCTGTGACAAGCCACTCCCTCTGCAGGAGTGTCCACCCCACCCCTGAATGGGGCTCTTAGCTGGGGCCACTCCTGGGCCGCTCTTCTCATCCAGCATTTGCACGGCTGAGGTAGGAGCAGCTCTGTGAGTTTGAAGCAAGCCTGGGCTATCCTGGGCTACATATGGAGTTCCAGGTTAGCTTGGGCTACAGACAGACGAAGGACAGCACTAGGGGTGGATGGAGCTCAGGGAAGGCTTCTTTATCCCTTATAGGCTGTTTCCTGAGATGCCTTAACCCTAGAAAGCCGCCCTCGGTGGGACTTGTCTCTCTCCCTGGAGTCACACCACAGGCCCAGCCAGGTGGAGATGTATTGGGAGCCCCTGATGTATGGTCTTGGCGTTGCGTTCCGCCAATGAGCCAAGCTGCCTCAGGTGCTCCTGTGACCAGCCGACCCTGGGCACTGTCTGGTGCAGCAGCAATGGTGTGCTTCCTCTTCTCAGGCTGGGGAATCTCAGAAACCACCCAGACACACCGAGAGGTGCCCAGATGGAGCAGGCTGGAGTGTGTGTAGTGCAGGACTTCCCTAGCATGCCTGTACCCACCCCTCTTCTGCTTTATCTACAGCTCATCACCTTACACCACACCATGGAGACCCCGACACTCCCTCTTCTGGAGATGAGGGGGAGATTGTGTCAGCAGAGGGCCCCCCAGCGCAAGAACTAGAGCCCAGCCTGGGCGAGCAGGAAGCGGTGGCACCTGACTTCCAGGAACCTCTTCTGTCCAGTGGCGAAGCTGAACCCCTGGACTTGACATGGAGCCCGGCGTCTCAGGAGAGCCTGAGCTCTGCCCCGGGAGGCCCCACACTGGCTTCCTGGCCCTCTTCAGAAAAGCAGCTGCTTCCAGGGGGCCCAGGCTCCACAGCTGGCCCCAGCCCCAGCAGCATGGCCATGGGAATGGAGGACACAGCACCCTCGGGCACACAGGTCGCCCCCACTCCCACGACAAGGTGGGGCCGCTTCAAAGGGCTCAATGGTCGACACTTCCAGCAACAGGGCCAAGGTGGCCAGCTGCCGGCAGAGGCCGGCGCCCGGCTGCCCGCCCTGGAAGCTCCCGCCGACCACGTGGGGCCTTTGGCAGCCGCAGCGGCCTCAGACAGTGACCACAGCAGCAGTCCCTGGGCCATTCTGACCAACGAAGTGGATGAGCCAGGGGCAGGTGAGTGAGCTGGGAGAAATGAAGGGTGAGAAAAGCCGCACACTGTTCCAGCAGCTCCCTGGCCCACAGCCCTGCCCCATTTTGTTTGTGAATGTGCTAGTGTGAGGGTGTGAAAGCACATGACTGCAAGTTTGAGTGTGTGTGTATGTGTGTGCACTTTCGTGCATGTAAGCTCTCAGAGACCGGAGGTTGACTTCAAGGATCTTCCTTTGTGTCCGTCCACCTTAGTTTTTGAGGCATAGTCTCTCACTGAACCTGGTGCTCACTCTCTGGCTACACTGGTGAGTCTCTTGTCTTTGCTCACCTCCCCTCTTCCCCCCCCCCCAAATGAGTTAAAGCCCTGGGCTGCTATGCCCAGCTTTTTGTGTGTGCTGGGAATCAGAACTCAGATCTTTCTGCATTCAGAGCAAACACTTTGATCTATGCACCAGACCCTGTGTTCTGTCTTTTGAGTCAGAGTCTCACTCCATACTGAGGCTGGCCTGGAACTCATAGTAATCTCCTGCTTCTGTCTCCCAAGTGCTAAGATGACAGGTGTGTGCTGGCACATTTGACTATTTTTATTTGAGGTTTATTTATTACACATATATGTGTCTGTTCCCGGTGCCCTGTAGGGCACAAGAGGGTGTTGGGTCCTCTGAGCTGGAGCTGCAGGCTCTCGTAAGGTACTGGGGATTGAACCCGGGTCTTCTGCAAGAGCAACAGTCCTCTTTACCCCCGAGCCATCTTTCAAGCTTTTATTGTTTGTTTGCTGGAGGAGGTGTTAAGACAGCTTCTTGTGTAGCCCAGGCTGGCCCCTTACTTCCCGTATCCAAGGATGACTGAACTCCAGAACCTCCTGCCTCCTGACTGCATGGCTAACAGACTTGTCCAGCCATACTTGGCTTAAAATGTTTTTGGAGACTGTCTCTAAGTAGTGCAGCCTGGCCTTAATGTTTATCCTCCTGCCTCAGGCTCCTAAGTGCTGAGATCATAACGGCGTGCCACCAGGCCCTGCTAACTATAATCCATTTCAATGTCACAGGTTCTCTTGGCAGCAGGAGTCCCCCAGAGTCCCGGATGTGGTCCCCGTCTTTGATCTCACCCAGCATCCCAAGCACCGACAACACCCCTGGCCTGACACCAGGGGCAGCCGAGGAGGCCCTCAGTGTGAAATCAACCACCCAGCGCCTGTCCTGGTCGCCCTCAGAGCCTGTCCCTCCCTCCAGTTCCTCAGAGGCCCTGAGTGCTGTATCCCCTGATGACAGCTCCCCAGACTTCCCCATTGTAGCCATGCTTCGTGCCCCCAAACTGTGGCTTCCACAACACTCCACACTTGCCCCCAGTGTGACCTCCCTTACGCCCTCCCCAGCTTCTCCACTCCCCTCCTGGGGCCTGGAAGAAGAGAATGAGGACATCACCACTGCCAGGCCCGTCAGCCTTGGAGCAGGAGGTTCCGCTGTGGCTGCCCCAGTTGAAGCCAGCCACAGATCCCTTGCTGCAGATTCTAGAGAAATTGGGGGGCTCAGCTCCACCCAGGCTACAGAGCACCCCAGCTCTGGCCCATGGATGTCCAGTAATGTGACAATGAATCCTGTCACCTCTGATGCTGGCATCATAGGGACTGAATCTGGAGCCTGGGACTTACCAGGGAGTCCCAGATCCAGTGGACAGGCCACTGTGGACAAGGTGCTGGCCACCTGGCTACCACTGCCCAGCCAAGGACTGGACACTGGTTCCCAGTCCACATCCTTGGAAGGCCATGGAGTCACCATGAGTGTGGACCCTACAGTGGCTTTGGAGGGAAGTGCCACTGAGGGGCCTGTGAAGGCCACCATGAAACTGGACCCCAGTGAGGTTGATGCCACTTGGGGATCTGAACCTGAAAGTTTCATTTCCAGCACACATGTGGCGGCGACTGTGCCTGGGGCCCAGAGCACGCCCGCACTGGCGTCTAAAAGCTCCAGAGGCCGCCCAGAGCCAGAGGGCCGCAGAGTGGCCCAGGCATCAGCAGGCCCTCTCATCAGCCTGCCTTCGAGTCCTTGGTCATCTCTGGCCTCAAGCATGAGTGAAGTGGCCTCAGTTTCTTCAGGGGAGCCCACAGGCCCGTGGGATGCCCCCAGCACCCTGATACCAGTGTCCTTGGGCTTGGATGAGTCAGATCTGAATGTTGTGGCTGGGAGTCCAGGCTTGGAGGGCTTCTGGGAAGAGGTGGCCAGCGGGCAGGAGGGTAAGTTTTGGGTTCTCCATCTGTCCTAGTGTGGCCAGGATATGGGCACCAGTGGCTGGGGATTCCCTGAGCAGAGGAAATGCTCTGGAAGGGCTGGAATTTTCTAACAAAGAATAGTGTTGGAGGTCAGGAGGCATTGGGCATTTTTGGGCATTTTTTTGTGTTGAATTGTATTGTGCTTTGTTTGGAAAGGGTCTCTCTGTGTAGCCCTGGCTGTCCTGGAACTTGCTGTGTAGACCAGGCTCACCTCAAACTCACAGAGACCCACCTTCCTCTCCCTTCTGAATGCTGGGTTTAAAAGCAGACAGCACCTTACCTGACTAACACTGGGCATTTCCTCCACTCAAAGTGTGTGGTCGTTGACCAAAGCACGAGGCGTTGGGATTGGATTTGGGGAATTCTGTTTCCAAATGTTCAAATCACTTTGAGAGGGTGATGGAGTGTGATCCAGGGGGCTGGCCTTAAATGATTTTGATATCTAGGGAGACCTGGATCTGGTTGCATCCCAGGCAGGAAAAGAAGGATGGGACATGGTTCAAAGAGTATCTAGGCTGGGCAGGAACCATAGCTGGATTGGTCCAGGCATGAAGGTGGCAGAGGCTGCAGCTGTGGAGAGGGCCGGGGGCAGGGACAGTCTCAGCGACCGACAGCCCTGCCTGCTTGGCCGCTGGAACCCAAGATGGCCTTAATCTGGGAGCAATCCTCCTGCCTCAGCCTTCTGCATGCTGGACTAGTAGGTGTGTGCCATCTTGCCCAGTGTCTTAGTCACCGTTCTATTGCTGTGAAGAGACACCATAACCCAGGAAACATAAAATAAAACATTTAATTGGGGCTGGCTTACAGGTTCGGCGGTTTAACCCATCGTCATCAGCATGCGTGGGGCTGGAGCAGTAGCCGAGAGCTACGTCCGCGCCACACGCAGAGAAGAGAGAACTGGGCCTAGCCTGGGCTAGACCTCAAAGCCCGCCTCCAGGGACACACTTCCCTCAGCAAGGCCACGCCCACTAATCTTTCTAATTCTTTCAGCCCTGGTGACTAAACATTTAAACGGCCTGTGGGGGGCCGTTCTTATTCAGACCACCATACCTGACTTGTTTTCTAAGCTTCATTCACTTATTTTTTTACTTATATGGGTGTGAAAGGTCCGTAGGCCCATCCTCAGGGGCTGTGCACCTTGTTTATTTTTTAATCACCTTCATTTGATGTGTGTGTGCATGGACATGCCATAAGCATGCCAGGCACTCTTGTGATGATCAGGTGACAACATTCGGGACAGGGTTCCCTCCTTCCACCTCCCAGAGCTGGGGCTGCAGGTTTGTCTGTGTGCACGTGCACTGCATGTGTGCCTAGTGCCCGAGAGCGTCCTCAAGCAGAGCAAGCAGTGGTTTGCAATGCCACGTGGATGCTGGGAACAAGCCTCTAAAACAGCGTTTTGAGCTGCAGAGCTCCCTCCAGCCCCAGCTTTGAGACCAGCTCTGTGTACCCCTGGGTGGCCTGGAACCCTGTAGATTAATCAGGCTGGCCTCAAATTCACACAGAAACCCATCTCCCTCTGCCTCCCGCGTGCCTGGATTAAAAGCATGTGCCACCATGCCCAGCTACACCCAACTTGTTTGAAGTGGTGCAAGGGATTGAATTCAGGTCTGAGCCATCTTCACAGAATACCCTCTTTTCTGAGACAGGGTCTCACTCTGTAGTCCAGGCCAGCCCAGAGATCTCACCAACCTTTCTGCCTCAGTCTCCTGAGCATGAGGATCATGGGCCTGTGTCCCCATGCCCAGCCAGCTTGGCTCAACTTTGTAACGTTTCATGGGACAAGTTTTCATATTTGAGCACTTAATATGTTCATACAGCTGTGGCTGGAGCTCAATGTAGGACAGAAAAAAAAAAACAGAGCTTGTGAGTCAGGGCCGGTGCACGCCTGTCATCTCATCACAGGGAGGTAAAGGTCAGAAGTTCAAAGTCAGCCTCAGCTAAGTAGTAAGAACAGGGTTACTACATGAGACTAAAGGAGGGAAAGAGAAAGAAAGGGAAGAGGGAAGCAGGAAGGATGAATGGAAAGAGGAAGAAAGGAAGAGAGAAGGGAAGGGAGAAGGGAGAGGAGTCTGAAAGATGCTGCATGCAGGGTGTGTGGCCCGGGATGTCAGGGGGCCGTGAGGAGGTGGGTCCCCGAAAGCACCAAATTCTGCAGGAGAGTCAAAGGAAGATCTGCAGTCAGGACTCCGGGTGGGGGACCCCGGTGTCTGTGGTGGGAGGGGTGTCGAGACACCCACAGCTGCTAATAAAGCCCAAAATACACCAGCATGGCTGAGTCAGCACCAGCCGTGGGCAGGTGTCATGGCGGGGCCACCTGGTGGCTGTCAATTGTTGCGTGTCACCCTCTGCTCTAGACATGCTTGCACAGGGCTTGGCCTTCAGCAAGCCTATCAGCCAACCCCTCTGTCTCCCAGTGTCTCAGCCACTGCAAGACAGCCAGCTGTCCGTCCCCCCCCCCCTTCAGTTAGTCAGGAGCGACTGTGTGCCTGCCGCGTTCTGCGCCTTGAAAGCGATACTCTACCTTCTCTGAGTGGCCAAAGTGACCTGTGGCTCGTAGGACGGCATGTGTCAGCTCATTTAACTAGTTTCAGTGTGAATGCGGTGTGCAGCCGACATCTGGAATGCGGTGTGCAGCCGACATCTGGAATGCGGTGTGCAGCCGACATCTGGAATGCGGTGTGCAGCCGACATCTGGAATGCGGTGTGCAGCCGACATCTGGAATGCGGTGTGCAGCCGACATCTGGAATCAGTGACAGAGACAAAAAGCATTAAGTACAAAAAGGGCTACTGAGAGGACTCAGTGGGTAGAGGCGCTCGCTGCCAAGCCCAAGGACGTGAGTTCAAGCTCCAGGACCCACATGGTGACAGACAAAATTAACTTCTGCAGTTTGTCTTCTGACCCCTGGGTAAGCCAGTCTAGTATGGCCTAGGAGGGGACTTTGCCGTGAGCAGGGCATCCCACACACGCTGTGGTGCAGCTCTCAGAATCGGTGAGGTCTTTATCACAAGGCAGGGAGGGGACGGAGGGGGCTCCACAGACAAAGACCGAGGTCTGGATTCCATGGAAATGACACGGCGGCCAGCCTGTCCTCACACTTCCTGTCCTCCCCACAGATCCCACGGATCCCTGTGAGAACAGCCCCTGCCTGCATGGGGGCACCTGCCACACCAACGGCACCGTGTACGGCTGCAGCTGCGGCCAGGGCTATGCTGGGGAGAACTGTGAGATCGGTGAGTGCCCGGCCCCGTGGCCCTGTGTTGTCCCCTGTAAGTCTGGGTAAATCGACTGAAACTAGCTGAGCCCAAACGAGATAGATGCGCTGCTGCGTCCTGGGGGCTGTAGGGCACCAAAAGGGTCAGATGCTTGCGAGCAAGCAAAAGGCTGTGGGGACCACCCTCACCTCAGTGGCCTCTGCAGGCAATGCACACAAATGGTGCCTCAGACATACATGTACATACATACATACATACATACATACATACATACATACATACATACATGGCCACTGTGTGGGTGCAGGAAACCAAATCTGGGTTCCCTGGAAGAACAGTCAGCGCTCTTAAGAGCACTTAAGGTACCTCTGAGCCATCTCTCCAGCACCTATGTGTAATTTCTTGATCACTATGCATCCTTTCCTTGACTTCACAACCTCATTAGGAATTATAGAGTCATAACTAAAAACATAGAAATAAGGGCCGGGCATGGTAGAACAGGCCTTAAATCTCAGCACTCAGAGACAGAGGCAGGTGGATCTCTATGAGTTCAAGGCCAGCCTGGTCTACATAGAGAGTTCCAGGACAGCCAGAGGTACATATAGAGAGATCCTTTCTCAAAAACAAAACAAACACATACAATATAAATAAATATGTTTTTTAAATATTGGAAAAATCAAAGTGAGAGGGCTAGAGAGATGCTCAGAGGTTAGAGCACTGGTTGCTCTTCCAGAGGTCCTGAGTTCAATTCCCAGCAACCTCATGGTGGCCTGCAGGTAGAACACTGTATATATAACAAACAAATAAATCTTAAAAAAAAAAATCAAAGTGAGAGCTGGACATACTGGCACACACCTGTAACTCCAGAACTCTGGGAGGCAGGCGCAGGCCGAGCTCTGAGTTTCAGGCCAGCCTGGTCTACAAAGGTGAGTCCAGGACAGCCACACAGAGAAACCCTGTATCAGAAAAACCAAAATAATAATAATAATAAAATCCAAGCGAATGATCACTGAATGACAACACCCAAGATTGACCTTTGGCCTCCCACAGATGTACCTGTGTGTGTGCACACACATTCAGATGGAGCAGGGTCAAAGGAGACAGCCCTGAGTGCCAGGGTCCCACACTTGAGGCCGGTGGCCCCTGCCGCCGGTCATGCTCACTAGTGCTCATTACTCAAGGCTCCTCGTGGCCACAGAGCCGTCCTGCCGTCCCCATCCAGGGCATCCAGAGGGCTGGTTGACCCATCTTGTACCTGTGGGTGGGGACTGAGTGCAGGCTGAGCTCTGACCTCTCCCCATCTCACACCTCCCAGACGTCGATGACTGCCTGTGCAGCCCTTGCGGGAATGGGGGCACGTGCATCGATGAGGTGAACGGTTTCACCTGCCTCTGCCTGCCCAGCTATGGGGGCAGCCTGTGCGAGAAGGGTGAGTCCCTGCCCCAGACACGGTCAAGTCTCCCTGGGTCCGGCTGGTCCCATGGGGGTGTAAGTTAGTTTTATTATTTCATTTATATACGTATTTTTAACTACATTTTAAAAACATGTATTTTGTGTATGTGCATGCGGGGAGCACACACACGCCAAGGGCTGTGTGGAGGCTGGGAAAACCTCTCAGGACTCATCTTTTCATCACGTCTAGTCAGCTTCTCAGGCTTGGCGGCCATCACCCTTACCTACAGAGCTATCTTGCTGGCCCTATTCTATTATTTTTTTAAAGTTTAAAACATTTTAGTTAACTGTCTGTTTTGCGGCGGAGGGTTGTGGCTGCACGGATGTCAGCGTCGTGTGCTGCAGCCTCCCAATCCTGTCCCCCCAGACACGGAAGGCTGTGACCGCGGCTGGCATAAGTTCCAGGGCCACTGCTACCGCTACTTCGCCCACCGGCGGGCCTGGGAAGACGCCGAGAGAGACTGCAGGCGCCGGGCTGGCCACCTGACCAGCGTCCACTCGCCAGAGGAGCACAAGTTCATTAACGGTAGGGACAGAGCAGTGGGCTGGCATGGAGCTTGTCGCTTGACCGGGAGTCCTGGAGACAGTCCCTTGGGCAGTCACTGCCACTTCCATGATGGGTCACGTGTCTGTGGAATCACGTGTTCGCTCGCTGATGCTCCCCAAATATTTTCTGCACACATGTTATCTTCCCGGCTCGTCAGGCCCTGTGACTGACAAGCAAGTGTGTCATCAGGAAGGGACATTCAGGAGGGGACCAGGAGCTTGACCATCAAGCCAGTCTAAGTGGATAACGTGACCTGATGCTTGGATTATTTCCATATTTCTCCTTTTATTCCACATAACTTTTCAACACGCTAAACGGAGAAATTCCTAGAGCCAGGGGATGGGACGCAGAGCCTCTGCGCGATGACAGGGCTCTAGTCACGTGGCGGCTCTAGTCACGTGGCACTGACCCTGTCCCGGTGGGCGCCCTCTTTATTCGTTGTGTCAACACCATCTCTCACCGGCTATGGTCTGAAATGGCCTCTGACTCCTCACTGCCCACGGTGGCTCCCTCTCCCTCTCCCACCTTTCCAGAGACACCTGACAGGGCCTGAGCCTGTCCTCGCCTTTGCTGCATGTGTCTCCTTTCCTCACATCTGTACCCTCACCTCTGTAATCCCCCACTAGCTACAATACCCTATAGCCTGCCTTCAGGCTAGGGGAAGTTGAGGCCTTCCTTTCCAGAGCTCACTGGGCCTGTGCAAACTGTGTGTGTGAGGGCGCGGCTCCTTGCCCCATCCTCGTCCGTCCCCCCATCCCAGAGACACCCCGTTTCTCCTAACTCCCATCCTTCCCATCCAACCCCCACCCTGGTCCTTTTTCCTCCATGCCTTCATGCTCAGGTGTCCTGACTCACAGGCCCGTGCTCACTGCCCACCTCTCCCTCGCTCATCACCATGTTCTCGCTCCCTGGCGGCTCTACCCTGTGTGGTTCTCAGCAGCTTCAGGCTTGCTCCTTCTCCAGTCCCCTCTAGGCTGAGGAAGACAGGAGGCCCCTGGACATCATCTCCTCCCCTTCGCTCTGGGGCGGAGACACGCTCTCACAGCCCCTTCTCTCAACAGGTTTTGGACACGAGAATTCTTGGATCGGCCTGAATGACAGGACAGTAGAGAGAGACTTCCAGTGGACAGACAACACAGGACTGGTGAGTGGCAGGTCCCTGTTCTCGGGCTGCGGAGCCTCATGGGTCTGCAGAAGCCGTGGGCTGGGCCTTAGCAGAAGAGACCTTCCCACAAGCCTCACTCCCACCGCAGTGAGGGGCTGGGGCCGTGGCTCGGCCTAGCTTATGTGAGGTTTTGGGTTCCATCCCAACACTGTTAAATATTTAAAAAACACATACCACTGAAGTAATGTGCTTGTTGGGGTGCTTGCCTGACATCCTAATACTTTGGGAGCCGAGGCAGGAGGATCACTCCGAGCCTGAGCTTTAGCTTGAGCTACTAAGTGAGCTGTAGACCAGTCATTGTTAACAGTGAGACCCTGTCTCAAAAACAATCAGTAAGAAACAGTCAGCACAGGACGACTCCCTGTGAGGAAGCCTTCGGGGAGCCAGGGGGTGGGGGTGGGCCCTGGGGTGGGGCTGAGGTGGGGTGCAGTGGAGTCGTGGAGTGGGGTGAGACCATGGGTGTGGTCTGAGGGGAACAGGCGGTGTGTGCTGGGGGCTGGGCAGGCAGAATGAGGAATTTTTTTTCTGGATTGCTATAGAATTTTGGTTTGTCATGAGGAAAATTTTCTGGAAATAGAGACAGATGGTTATACAACACAAAAATGGGGTAACACTATAAACTGTGACTTTTAAATTCTCTACATGCGGCTGGTGAGCCAGCAGAGCAGGTACAGGCTTGCTGCCAAGCCTGGGGACCTACATGGTACAAGGAAAGAAGGGACCCCCAAAGGTGTCGCTGGACTTCCAACGGTGTGCATATGTGAAATGAAAAGGTTTGACACCTCTCAGTGTGTAGTCCTGATTGTCCTGAACTCAGAGAGTCCCCTGTCTCTGCTTCCCAAGTGCTGGGATTTAAAGTGTGTGTCACCATGCGTAGCTCAAATGAATAATTTTTCATAGAATGTTGTTCACTTATGTAATGTGTAGCGAGTGTTTTGCCATCCTGTAGTGTGTACACCACGTACGTGTAGTGCCCGCTGCGGCCAGTAGAGGGCGCCAGATCTTGGGTGCTGAGAGTGGACGCCAGACTCTCACACAGTCAGTGCTCAACTGCTGAGCCCGCTGTCCTGCCCAGAGTTTTAAAATGTAATAATAGCTGGGCCGTGGTGCACGCCTGTAATCCCAGCACTGGGGAGGGAGAGGCAGGCAGAGCTCTGTGAGTTCGAGGCCAGCCATGGCTACACAGAGAAAACCTGACTCGACTTGTGCCATCACACCCAACTTAAAGGCAAGACTACCACAATTCGTAAGCGGTCCATCCCCTTTTGCTGCCGTGCCGTGAGAGCTGGCCCTGCCCGCTCTGCCATCAAGCATGTCCACCGTCTGGCACTGACGCCTTCCCTGCTGCTGAGCCTCTGCACCTGTTGTTCCCTGTGCTTGGCACCCTGTTTCCTGCCTGGGTGCCCCTCAGCTTCAGTGCTTCCTCCTCAGGGAAGCCCTCCTGTGTGTCCAGGCTGGGGTCAGCATTTGTTCAACTATTTACCTAATAGCGGGGGGCCAGCGAAAGAGGCGGCACCAAGGAAAACAGAAGGCATTGCGGCCTCCCGGCCGGGGAAGGATGCACTGCTGAGGGCTGGTGCCTTTTGCAGAGAAGGGGGCACCAGCTCTCCTCTCGGAGGGGTCTGGCCACAAGAATCACGCAGGTGCCAAATGCTGCGCCTACACCCCAGCACTGGAGTGACCCCAGCTCTCTCTCCAAAGCAATATGAGAACTGGAGGGAGAAGCAGCCGGACAACTTCTTCGCGGGTGGAGAGGACTGTGTGGTGATGGTGGCCCATGAGAGGGGGCGCTGGAATGACGTCCCCTGCAACTACAACCTCCCCTACGTCTGCAAGAAGGGCACAGGTATGGCACCCCTCCCAGACACTCGAGGCTCGCCCCTGTGCCCTGACTGCTTCCCCATCAGCATCTTGCAGTTAATGATCTCTAAGATGTCTTTATATATGAAGGAAATCGTTCGTATGCATTCTGCCCATTTTTCTTTTGTGTTTCAGTTTCTCTTTCTTGTGTCTGGTACCCTAGGGAGTGGGGTGTGTTCCGCCCCACCCCAAGGAGCTCCTGGTTTAGGCGAAAGGCAAGAGACGGGCACAGCTGTGTGTAATTCTGTGAGCCCAGAGCTGTGCAGAGGGAGGGGCCTGATGGTACAAGAGATTCCCATTCAACAAGCTGCCTCGCTGCTTCCTTAACCAGAGACCCGTCTGTCCGCAGTGCTGTGTGGTCCCCCTCCATTGGTGGATAATGCCTCCCTTGTCGGGGTGCGCAAAGCCAAGTACAATGTCCATGCCACCGTGCGATACCAGTGTGACGAAGGGTTCTCCCAGCACCACGTGGCCACTATCCGCTGCCGGAACAACGGGAAGTGGGACAGGCCCCAGATCGTCTGCACCAAACGTAAGTGCTGCGCCCAATAATCTGTCGCTGACAGGACTCCAGCTGTCCTGATCATAATGTCCTAGCTCCATGCAGTGCTGTAACCCCGGGAACCCGGAGGCTGAGGCAGGAAGATTGCAAGTTCGAGATCGGCCTGGGCGTGCGACCCACAGAAGAAAGCTAAGCTGAGAATGCAGCTCGGTTGGTGAAGGGCTTGTAGCTCAGTTGCTTGAGCCAGGGCATCTGTTTCCATGATAAGTGAGGTGTGGCTGGATACCTATAATCCCAGCACTCAGGAGGCAGAGGCAAGAGGATCAAGGGTTCAAGATCATCCTCTGCTACACAGAGCAAAAAGCCAAAAATTACCAGGCCACCTAGTGCTTTTGTTTGTAAGTTTATGAGACAGGATTTCATGGAGTCCAGGCTGGCCTCAAAGTTGGGAGCTGTAACTAAGGTTTGCTTCCCAGCCTCACAGCGCTGGGGTGACAGGGGCACACAAGTGTCCACACCCAAGCGACGGGTATTTGACCGCATTCTCAGCTGCCGTGACGCTGGTGCAAAGGGCTGCAGGTCCCAGGCTACACTGAATAGATCCACACCACCCACAGATATGGCTTTTTTTTTTTTTTTTGGTAAACTGAGCCACTTTTGCAGCCCCTGTCTGTAAGAAGGAACCAAACTGAAGCCATTTTGAATAAAACTTCCATTTGAATAGAGTCAAATAAAGTTCAAGTTCATAAGCCCTCTCTGGGTAACTGACATCCTGGTTGGTAGAGAGAGATGTGTGCGTGGATACCTGACATCCTGGTTGCCAAGTTGGGATGTGATTGCTGGGCAGGTCACCCTGCCGCAGTTAGGTAACCTCGCCAGTGCGATAAGCGTGTCACAGAGACAGTCACCTGAGGAAGCCTTGGCAGAGACACTTATGGATTCCGGGATTAAAAATTCTGTTACATTCTGGCCTAGGTTCTGCCCCCAAGTCTGTGTTTTGGCCCTGATCAATTAGTGACGACCTTGGTACAACACATTTTTTGTCATCTGCTTAAATAGAGATGAATGTCCTAAGACGCAGCCAGCTCCCAAGCCTGGGCGGTTGTCCCTGACTGGTCAGTTTTCACTTCCTGACTGAAATAAAGATCTTGCTTTGTTGGGTGGACTCTTGTGCCTGCTTGGGTTGCTTTGATTTTTGGGCCCCAAGTCAGTTTTCTTTTTGTTCTTTGGGCTTTTTTGAGACAAGGTCTCAAGGTGCAGCTCTGGCTAGCCTCTTCCTGCCTCTGCCTCCCTCACCATGCCTGGCCTGCCCAGCGTTTTCTCTCTTCCCCTTGCCCTGAGGAGGCCAGCAACGTCCAGCTGCCCACCACCCTCTCCTCTCTATCCCATCCCCGCAGCCAGGCGGTCACACCGGATGCGCAGACACCACCACCACCAGCACCGGCATCACAAACCCCACAAGGAGCACAGGAAACACAAGAGGCAGCCGGCGGAGGACTGGGAGAAGGACAGAGGGGACCTGTGCTGAAGTCCGGGCTAAGCAAGCACACACTCCCACACTCCTCTGCAGTCTTCCTCCGGGGACCCAGAACCCAGACAGCCACGAGAGCGGGTGGGGACACCCCACACCCTTGTGGTCCTCTGTACAAAGCTCAGATCACCCCCGCCTTCCCTACTGAGGTCCTCCTGGCAGGGAGGCCACTCTGGTCTGGCTGAACCCCTAGGATCAATTCCCAGCCACGGGAAAGGGGGTCCTAAAGTCTGCTTACTAGGTGTCCACGGTGGGGCAACAGCATGTCTGTGTGTTTTGGGGAGTGGCTTTCACAGCAGAGATTCAGGCTTAGTAAACTGGCCCACCCTGAATTGAGGGTGAAGCTTTGGCTCAAGGTCACTGGATTTGAGAGTGGAGGCCTGCGGTGCGAACATGAACCGCACTGTATCGCCACGCCCTCAAGGGTGGTCTTCCATCTCTCTGGCTTTCTTTTTTTCTCTCTTCTTCCTTCCCCCTGTCTCCCACCCCATAGACTAGGCTGGTCTTGAACTCACTACTGTAGCTAAGGCTGACTCTCCTATGTGTGCATCACCATGCCTGCCTGGTTCGTTTGGTGCTGGACACGGAACCCAGGGCCTGTGAGTATAGGCAAGTGCCCTCCACAAACTAAGCCCCAGCCTGGTCTTTGGTCTTGGTGCATAAATCTACTGTGGAACTTTCGTGTACTGAATTTTAGTGATGTCTCTTAGAGCCACGGCCTCCATGGCTTTGCAAGGAGGTTGCTCAGAACAGCGGGGGGTGGGGAGGTTAGCATACCGCTGACTCCCCCTGGATCTGGAGCAGTGCTAACCTACGCCTGGCTAGATTTGAGACAGGAGGTCACTGTGCAGCCCGGCTGCCTGGACCTTATCGCTTTGCCTGCCTCGGCCTCCGTGCTGGGCTCACCACTTTCAGCCTGCTTTTGGTTTATTAACATAGGCTTTCACTCTGTAACCCAGGCTGCGTTTCAGCCCACGGCAATCCTCCTTTCTCAGCCACGCAAGTGCTGGGACGACAGGCGTGTACCATCACGTGTGGCAGCTTGGTGGGTGTGTGATGACAAATCTCTCACACCAGTGTGTGTGGAATGAGATCACGGCAGTAGACAGTGGAGGCTGCTGCACTCCGCCCCTCCATCTCTCAGGGAGACACACAACCTCCTGCCTGAACCAAGATGGTGCCCCGTTTTCTAGCCCTGAGCCTGTCTTTACTAAACTCCTTTGGCAGACCTCAGTAAACCCCCTGCCTCAGGCGCCACCCTGTCTCCACACCCCGCCTGGCCTGCTGGCAATGCTTACAACTTGAAGGGACCCCTCTTCACTGCTGTAGAGAGAAAAGTGGTCTTAGAAGCATGAACACACACCTTCTCATTTTACACTTTAAAAACTGTGACGGAGTCTACTTTTCACCCCTTCTTTCCATTTTCATCCGAGAAAAGACTCCTCCCAGCCAGAGACGGGTCCCAAACTCTGAGGGTCAGATCTTTGTCTTCTGAGCTCTCGTCCCTTTTCAGCCCCACCAGTTTGGGTAGAATCTATGAATTTGTGTTGAAACCCCAGTTCAGGGCCTGAGCACAGCCCTGTGGGTAAAGATGCTAGCTGCATAAGCCTGAAGAAGCCATGTTAATCCCTGGAACTCATGTTTTAAAAAAGAAAAGCCCGGGAGGGAGGGGGTACAGTGTGAATCCGTAATCCCAGATTACAGATTAATCGTGAAAGAGGGTGTGGGGACAGGCTAGCCGGGAGGCTGAGGCTGCTACCCAGCAGAAACACCCAGAAGGCCAGACCAGCTCCTACAGGGAACCACCTGACCACCACATGCAGCCCGAAGCACGGGCGAACACCACCCCCGCGCACACACACACTTTCACAAGCACAAAATAAATAAGTAAAAATTTCAGGAAGCTTGGGAGCTGGTGGGGCGGGGCGGCTCAGGGATGAGTGCTTGGCAGACCTGTGCACGTCCTGGGCACCATGCCCAGCTCTTCCCAAGCAAATGCATGGCTTACCAAGGGATCAGTACAGACAGAACTGTTTACTGAGCCTGCAGCCCTCCCGGGAGGTAATAAAAGTCTGGGGCAGCTACTGAGTAGAACCCACCACTAAGGCCTTGTGAGCCACCCCTGAAGCCTCTCAGCCCCGCTGGCTGGAGGAGTCCTCTCAGCCCCGCTGGCTGGTAGTCCCCGTTTCACACATTACGGTAGGAGAAAGACAAGTGACAGACAGTGCGAGAGGAAGGATTTTGTTCTGCGTGTTGTAATTGCCGTAAGGTTGTTGTGTTTTGTTTTTTCAGACAGAGCCTCACATATCACAGGCTGGCCTTGAACTCACTGTGTAGCTGAGGATAGCCGTAAACTCCTGATCCTTCTGCCTCAGTTTCCCCAAGTGCTGGAATGCACTATGACTGGTATATATGGTGCTGAATGGAAGCCAGAGCTTTGTGCACTAAGCACTCTACCAGCTGAGCTCCAAGTACTCTGTCAGCTGAGCTCCATTCCCAAACCCTGGTCTTGATTTGTGCTCCAAATTTTGCTTTATGTATAAAGGAAGTGATTGAAACCTCTTACTTGCTGTCACACTCTCTTCTCTCTCTCTCTCTCTCTCACTCTCTCTCTCTCTCTCTCTCTCTCTCTCTCTCTCTCTCTCTCTCTCTCTCTCTCACACACACACACACACACACACACACACACACACACTGGAGCAAGTGTGGGAAATGGTTGAGAAAAGCAAACTGGACCCTGATCCCTAATGATCCCTGCTGCATTCAGTACTGTCAGGCTGTGGCTGTGGCTGTGGACACAGTCATCTTCCCTTCCCTGCCGGGGGGTGGCCTGTGGGGCTCAGTGGCTGCTCCCTGACCCGGCCCTACCTGCTCCTTGAAGGGGGGAGAGGGTGCTCTGGGCTCTTCTGGAGTGAAGGCTCATCTCCAGCTCTTCACCTCCGTGGTGTGTGTCTTGCTTGGGCCGCTTATATGAAAGGGGAGGGGGGTGAACAGCTACAGGTCCTGCTGGATTTTTTTCTGGGAGCGTTGATGTTCCGTGGATCTGTGGTATCTGACACTGTGGACGTTAATGTATTTCTTGGACATTTTAATAAATTTTTTTTAACAGTTCAGCTTGCCCCTTGCCCCTGATACTGACCCCTCACCCCTTCACTTGTCTGTATCCACTGAGCACCCGTGCTTCTTTGAAGTGATGACTCATGTAGCCCAGGCTGGCCCAGAATTCTCTATGTATCTGAGGATGGTCTTGAATTCCTAATCAGTTGGTCTTTGTTTTGTTTTGGTTTTTGAGACAAGGTTTCTCTCTGTAAACAAGATTGGCCTCAAACTCAGAGATCTATATGTCTCAGCCTCCCCAGTGCTGGGATCAAAGGCATGAGCTGACATGCTTGGTTTATGGGGTGCTGGGAACTTTGTGAATGCTCAGAGAGCACCCTGCTCACTGGGGCACAAACATTCTACTAAATGAGGCACAGCTACAGCTCCCGAGCAATTACTGAGAGTCATCAACTGTGCAGGGTGCAGAAGGGAAAGTAGAGAACAGCAGAATTTTTTTCAAGACAGGGTTAGTCTGTGTAGCTTTGGCTGTCCTGGAACTCACTCTGTAGACCAGGCTGACCTCTAATTCAGAGACCCCTCCTGCCTCTGCCTCCCGAGAGCTGGGATTAAAGGCGTGCACCACCACTACCCTCTCCCACAAAGTCTCACTCTGTGCCCCAGGTTGGCATTGAACTCAAGACCTTCCTGCACCAGACTCCCAGAGTACACCAGCATGACAGGCGAGGTGGGTGGAATAGAGCCAAACATGAGCTGGCCTGGGCGGGAAAACATGGCCGCAGTTTTGAACTGAGAAGAGAAAACACCAACATTGTGAAAAAACTGCGAGTGATGTATTTAAAAGCTGCAGGGGCTGGCAATATGGCTGTGCCAGGGAAGGTGCCCGAGGCTGAGCCAGGGGTTTGAATCCAGTTCCTGGACCCATGTGGTAGAGGGAGAGAACCATAAGGGGACCATGAAGTGTGTCCTCTCCTCCCTCCACAAAATAGAGAAATGCCACACACACAAGGCGGTACGAAAAAGGAGGCAACAGAGGAGCGGCAGCACTCATCACCGCGCCTTCCTGCGGGCACAGTGCGAGCACCGCGCCTTCCTGCGGGCACAGTGCGAGCACCGCGCCTTCCTGCGGGCACAGTGCGGCAGCACTCATCACCGCACCTTCCTGCGGGCACAGTGCGAGCACCGCTCCTTCCTGCGGGCACAGTGCGGCAGCACTCATCACCGCGCCTTCCTGCGGGCACAGTGCGAGCACCGCGCCTTCCTGCGGGCACAGTGCGACCGTGTGCCCCTGCCGTCCCACTCTACCGCTGGGACCCGTGCGCCCCTGCCGTCGGACTCTACCCCTGGGACAGACTGTCTCCGCGCACTGAGGATCTACTAAGCCCTCCCTCCCCTAGTTCCCTCTGGCATCTGGCCACAGAGAGGAGAAGAGTGACCAGCACACACATCCCTCGATAAGGAGCAGAGCAGCGCAGTGCACAGCGCCTGCCGGCAGGGGCGGGAAGGCAGCCTGCACATCAGCCCGGGCCGCTGTCAACAGACGCAACTACATACCTCTGGAGAAGTGCAGCCTGCACATCAGCCCGGGCCGCTGTCAACAGACGCAACTACATACCTCTGGAGAAGTGCAGGTCTGAACTGCCTGCCAGAGACGCAGAGTCAGAGTGTTCCCTATTGACTGATTGCCCTGCTCTGTAGCCCAGG
>CM053764.1:65363546-65399978 GCA_028658305.1 Pachyuromys duprasi
GCAGCCTGCACATCAGCCCGGGCCGCTGTCAACAGACGCAACTACATACCTCTGGAGAAGTGCAGCCTGCACATCAGCCCGGGCCGCTGTCAACAGACGCAACTACATACCTCTGGAGAAGTGCAGGTCTGAACTGCCTGCCAGAGACGCAGAGTCAGAGTGTTCCCTATTGACTGATTGCCCTGCTCTGTAGCCCAGGCTGCCCTAGAGCTCACAGCTATCCTCCTGCCTCAGCCTATTGAGTGGTGGCACAAGAAGTGTGAGCCAAGTGTGGTGGTGCCTGGTCTACAGAGCAAGTTCTAGGACAGCCAGGGCTACACAGAGAAACCCTGTCTTGAAAAAGCAGCCAACCAAACAACAACAAAGAGATAAAAACCTCTCTGGGGTTTGAGAACCCCATACGTTGAGAACCTCTGATGTAGACTAGGCTGTCCTTGAACTCAGAAAATTATCTTTAGAATTAAAGGTGTGCGCCACCCCCCACCCCACCAGCTTATCCAGTTTATTTGGGGTTGGCGTGCTGGGACAGCATGTATCAGAGTAGGATTGGACCTCTGGATAAATCTCTTCCTGAAGTGGGGCCCAGCTTCTGAGCTTTCCTGTGCATATAAAGTTTCTTATTTTCATTGGGTGAGAGTGAGGGGGCGGAGCCACCCCTTCCGGCTCAGGCAAAACCTGTTCCCCAGAGTAATCCTGATTGGTGCGTGACTACCAACCACTGACCTCTGGCTGCTCCTAAACTCTCCCACACAGAGTTTACAGTGCAACTTAGGGACCAAGGGAGGGCTCAGTGACTGAGCGTGCTGACTGTTCTTCAAAAGCAACACCACAACCATCAGCGAGCCTAGGTTTGGGGGCTCAGCTCCCTTTCAGGCTTCCAGCCACACCAGGCACACAAGAAGTGCAGACAACACACACATAAATTCAAACATAAATAAAAACTGGCGCACATCTTTGATCTTAGTCCTCAGGAGGCAGAGGCAGGCAGATCTCTGAGTTGAGGCCAACCTGGTCTACATAGCATTTTCCAGGACAGCCAGGGCTACACAGAGAAACCCTGCCTCAAGATAAATAAATAAATAAATAAAATTTAAAAATTGTAGAGCCAATCATGGTGACACACGCCTTTAATCCCAGCACTCTGGGAGATGGGCAGGCTGATCACTGTAAGTTAAAGGCCAGCCTGGTCTACAAATCGAGATCAAGAGAGCCAAGGCTACACAGAGAAATCCTGCCTCAACACACGCACACACACGTATCTCAGTTCTACAACCAGACCCTGACTTAACACGTGTTTTAAAATCACATTATTATGTATGTGTATGCACACATGCCACAGTGCACATGAGGTCAGAGGGTGTCTACCAGGAGGGCAGTGAAAAAAAAGGGAAGCTGCTTTCCAACCTGGCCTGAGAAGCCCACAGCGCTGACAGAGGGACCTGGCAGCCATGCTTGTCATTCATTAGAAGGAACAAAGGTTTATTGAACCCTGGGCTGCAGGCTGCACTGCGGACCTCAGAACAGTCCCGCCACTTGGTCGCACACTTTAGAACAAAAGGTGGGGTTCGATCCCACAGCCGCCTGGCTTCCAGTTTCAAGGGTGGGTTTTTCCAAGAAAGATGGGGCAGGCAGGAGGGTGGGTGCAAGCAAGGGCACTTGCTGCTCCAAGCAGCACCTCAGGACTGGCGGCTCCTGCGTGTGATGGCCCTGTCCATACACAAGTCTCGGGGCTGTGACTGATTGAGCTGGTCTTGACTCTTGAACTCACACGGGCCATCAGAAACCCGTTGAGTTGGTGAGTTCAGGAACATTCCATCCTCTTTGATCTCCAAGGAAGGAAAGCTCTGGCCTTGTGCGGCACCACAGCCTCAGTTTCTTCTTTCGCGGGGCCATAGTTTAAAGTGCTGGAGGGGGTTGCAGCGGCAGCTCGTGCTCAGCGGCTGCCTGCCGGAGTAAGGAGTGATCGTGCAAAGGGTTGGTGACAGAGTCCTGCCTGGGCCCATCTGAAGAAAGGACACAGTAGGCAACTCCAGTCGGAGGTACTCCGCCCATGGCCAAGAAGTTCCTGAGAGCTGCCGGTCAGTTGTCATGGAGACACTGCTGGTCTCTATGGCAACAGCTGAGTAGGACAGGCCCCTGAAGGGTAAGCCTTGGAGGGACAGGTGTTCTGTTACCTTGGACACCAGAGTTTGGTCTCCATGGCAACAGTTGTGAGGTCCAAGTTGTCTGGGGGCGGGGCCTGGACAGCCGAGAGGAGTGCGAGGTGCATCTTGGGAAAGCTGCAGCTGTTTCCATGGAGAGGCCTGGAGAACTGAATGCTGGGTGACCCTGAGGACATGCAATGGAGAAGATGGTGGCCATCAGGGTGGGGATAGCCATAAATTTAGTGGTTGGTGTCTGGGCTCTAGGCCAGAGAGAAAGGAAAAGTGTGGTAGGCATGGTTACAGAGGAAAGCAGGTGTCATGGGTGATAGAACAGGTAAGGCCGCGCTGGTGGCCTTTGTGACCCTAAGAAACCGAGCAGTTTGTCTCTACAGCAAGTATCATTTTTAGGGAGGGGTTTCTGGTCTGAGGGAATGATCTCTTTGGTGACAGCCCTCAAGGAGCAAGGGAAGGAACATTCAGGTGAGTCTACGCTCCGGCCAGAGAAATACCTGAGGGGTAGGCATGGCCGCTGCTCCTGGGAGTCAGCTGGGGATATTCTCCCATGAGGCCAGGGGTGTTGGGGCTGTCCTCCATAGTGACTGGGCACAAGGCACGCCACCTTGGAAACTTAAAGAGACTCTGGAAGAGTGGGAGTAGCCGGCCTTTGGGTCACCTGCCAGCACAGGGCCTGGTCCCCGTGTGATCTGGAGTTTTCCAGCTTCACCAGATGATGGGAGAAGTTAGTAGACAGCTGACTATCCAAGACCAACTTTCCAGCTCCCGGGAGATTCAGAGGGTTTCTATGGCCAGTGTCCAGTAAACCCTGGGGGTCCAGCCTCCAGGTGACTGAGGGGTGTCCACCTGTTTTCCAGGAGGCCACAGAACAGTGGTCATCTTTAGGAAACCGTGGGTCCTGCTGGCCTACCGGGATCCTGGCGGGTGGAGGAGAGCGTGGCCCTTCTAGACAAAGTCTGGGAGATGGAACATCCACTATCCAAAGAAGTGGGAACTCCAGAGGGCGGCATAGTCAGCGACCAAAGCTCACAACAGCTCGGTCAGCCTGCAGGTCACCACAGGGGTGTGTGACCCAGGAAATCTCAGGAAGTGTGTTCAGTGTCCAAAGACCACAGGTAGCTGGGTCAGCCTGCAGCGCGCTGCACGGGTATGTCACGTGTCCAAGGGATCTCCGAGAAGTGGTCTGTATCCAGGGGTTGTGTGGGCCACTGGGTCAGCTCCCAACATCCCCAAACGCATCCTCCCGGTCCTAGACACGCAGCGGGGTCCAGGCAGCCGGGTCCCTGGACCCTCCGGCCCAGCCTCCTCCACCCGCCCAGCCCCAGCCCCAGCCGCCTGGAGCTGGGTCTGGGGCGCCCGGAGCACGGTAGCAGTAGACACCGAAGAGGCGTCGGGAGGCGTCGGGGAAACCGAGGCTACGCACGCCGGGCCGAGGGCCCCCGCAGCGAGTTCGCGGATTCACGATGGGGTAGCGCGCGCTGCCGTCCGCCAGCCAGCCTGCCGTACAGCGGTCCAGCAGCTGGAGCTTCCACGCAGCGAACAGCTGCCCGACTTTGGCCACCGTCGCACCCCGCGCCGCGCACGCGCGCGCAGCCCCTGCCAAGGCCACGGGCCGCAGCGGCTTCAGGAAGAACACGCGGCCTGCGGGACCCGGGAGCGTGTCAGTAGGGGCCGGGATGGGCCCGCCGAGCTTCTGCAGCCCGGGGCTTCCAGCTCCCGGTCCATCCCATTCCCTGCAACCTGGGACGTCCGCTTCTTCCAGCGCGACGCCGGCGCCGTGTGGCATTTCGCTGCCCCCTGTGGCAGCCCTGGAAAGCCGCGGGGCCAGGCGGAGGGGCGGAGCCTGCTCACTTAGGGGTGGGCCGATACTCTTGGAGGCAGGGTCTATGCACGTGGGGGAGGTGTCTCCGCCCATTGGGCAGGCCACCTACTCGGGTTGGGACGTATGTTTTGGAAAGTTTTCGCCAGTGGACCGAGCCCGTGTCCCTAGGAGTAGGAAATGTGTGCTTGGGGAGAGGGTCTTGAAACGGACCTCCAACCACGGGGCAGGCCCTATGCGTTTCGGACTGGCCTTCTCTAGGAGGCGGGGCCGTTCTCATTGGTACGGAGCCTACTGGGAGTTCGCTCAAGAGAGGGGCCCAGGCCCTGAAGGATGGCGCCTACGCTCTTGTCTGTTTCTGAAGTGGGCCCTAGAGATAGGCGGTTAGGGCCAGTCTTGCCCGAAGGGTGCACTTGGCGCGCTTGGGGTAGGTTTCCCCCTGAGGGCGGGGCACTGGGCCTGGGGCGGACCTCCTCTTGAGACCCCCTCTTCTAGAGACCTGCTTCTCAAGAGAAAGAGCTTAACCCACCTGGGAGGTTGGACGTGAAGCAGAAGGCATCGTAGCGCTCCTCAGCGTTGTGACGATATCCGTAGTTGCGCACACCCCCGTTGGTGCCGCCGCCGGCTCCAGGGCTCCCAGCTCCACCACAGGGCTCCCGGGCCTGGCTCACTGGGTACTGCACCGAGCCATCGCGTAGCCATCCCGCATTGCACCAGTCCAGGCCATCGCGCCAGGCCGCGTGCAGCTGCTCCGCGGACGCCAGAATGCCATCCTGCTCGGCGCAGGCGCGCTGCGCTTCCACGAAAGTCATTTTGTAGCGGCCTCCGCGCGGATGATAAGGGAAGACCACGCCTGGATAAAAACGAACCGGAGTTTGTCAGGGTTCCCTTCCTCCCCGGATTCTCATGCACCTTACATGAACCAGAACCTTCTAATTCGTTCTCTCTGATCTTCAGAACTGGCCGCACCTCTGCCAACTCACACCCATCAGATGTTCTCTGAATTAAGCTTGGGACTTGTCCCTCCTCATAACATACTTTAATCACATCTACTTCTCTTCTGTGGTCAGAGACCCTTGCTCATGTTCTTTCTATTCTCCACCTGCCTCTTATTCATCCTTCAAAACTCAGCTTTGTTGTTGTTACTGTTTGTTTGTTTTTCGAGACAGGGTTTTTCTGTGTAGCCTTGGCTGACCCGGATTCGCTTTGTAGACGAGGCTGGCCTCAAATTCACAGAGATCCACTTGCCTCTGCCTCCCTGAGTGCTGGGATTATAGGCGTGCGCCACTGCATCTGGCTGTCAAAACTCATCTCTTAATCCTCTTTGGTCCCAATGTTCTGACAATGCACTAGAATGGAATCCTTCCGCAGTACTGGAAATGCCTGTCCCTAGCGCAGGACTCCTCCATACTGGCCCCTGAAAGAGTTGGGCAGGGTGTTGAGCCCTTTGATTTGCCAGTATTATTTTAAGTGCTTCAGTTCCAACTTCAGTCTGATGTCTCTGAACTAATTTCTCCCTAAACTCAGTCAACCCAGCTCTGGGGCATTTCTGTGCTTAAGGACAGGGCTTGGGGGCTGGAGAGATGGTTCAGTAGTTAAGAGCACTTGTTGCTCTTCAGGAGGACCTGGGTTCAATTCCCAGCACCCACAACTATCTGTAACTCCTGGTCCAGGAGATCCAACATGCTCCTACAGACATATGGACAGTCAAACACCAATGTACATAAAAATAAATTATTTAAATAAAAAGACAGGGCGTGGGCTTAACCTTTCAGCAATCCCAGGGCAGGGTGCAAACACCAGCCAGGGTGAAGACCTAGAACTTCGATGGACAGGATGTGAAATCTCAGCCACTTCCCTCACCTATAGATGCCCGGGGCAGCGTCATAGCTTCCTTGAGACAGAGCTCATCTCCAGGTTAATAACTGTATTCCTTGGGGATTTGGGGAAATTAAATGAGAAACTCCAGAGAGCCTTTCAGCGAAGTGGCTGGCAAACAGAAAGCAAGGCAATGAAGACAGCTATTATTTGCCATTGTTAAGATGTTCAGAGAGGCCAGTGAAATGGCTTGGAAGGTAAGAGCATTTGCCATGAAACCTGACAAACTGAGTTCTATTCCAGGACCTAATTGGTAGGGAATCTGTTCTGCAAGTTGTTTGTGACCTCCATAAAAGCCCTACAGCAGGGGTGTGCACCTCTCTCTCTCTCTCTCTCTCTCTCTCTCTCTCACACACACACACACACACACACACACACGATACAAATTCAATAGTTTTTTCTTTAAAGATCATGAGTTCAAAGCCAACCCGGGCTTCACTAAACCCTGTCTTAATCATAAAGCTGTGGCTGGAGAGATGGCTCAGTTAAAACAAACACAAACACCCTTTCTTCAGGCCAGGGACAGTGGGCGTCGCCTTGGATCCCTTCACTTGCGAGTCAGGCAGACCTCTGTAAATTAAGGGCCAGCCTGGTCTACATAGTGGGTTCCAGGACAGCCAGGGCTGCATAATGATACCTTATCTAGATGGGAGAGGGAAAAAAGAGGCACTCGGGCTGGGGGTGGATCTCTTGCTTGTGTTCCAGCCTAAGAAGAGAGTTCTGTTCCTGACACCGATATCAGGAAGCTCAGAAACACGGGTAACTCCGGCTCCAGGTGATCGGAGGCCCTTTTGGCCTCGACCACATGCGGCGCCGACTTGATTCTGTTTGTCCCGCATTGCCTGCTTCTCTCTGCCGCGAGGCGCTCACCTTCCAGGTCCAGCTTGACCATGCCGGCGTCATCCTCCAGCTCGTTGGTGACCTCGCACTCGTAGCGCCCATAGTCCTGCAGGGTGACATTTCGGAGCACCAGGGAGGCGTCCCCGGGCCCGTCTTTCTGCAGCTCGGCCCGCCCTCGGTAGGGACCGAAGGCCCGTTGCTGAGGACCCAGAGCCACGAAGACATCGACAAAAGCCAAGGGGTCCACCACCTTCGTCCACTTGAGGCGGACGCCGTCGTGGCCGTGGGCGGCTGCCTCGTAGCGGTAGCGGCAGGGCAGCACGATGGTGCCGCCGCGGTGGCTCACAACCTGCCCCGGCGCCGTCTGCACCACCACCGAGCCGGAGTCGCCCTCTGCGGGGCGACCAGCCAGGGGTCAGCTGTGGGGCGGGGAGGGGCCCCGAGGGGGGGTGCAGGCCTGCGATGGGAAAGGAGTCAGGGACCGCCGCCACCCGCCATCCCACCCCGCGCCGGTCGTTCACTCTCGGCCACCGCTTGTGTGTTGGGGGGAGGAGGGAGCGAATCAGCGAACGAGACTCACCCAGCACGTGCACGACTTTCTTCCTGCCCCGCTGCGCCCCAGCGGGCGCGGGGACCAGCAGCAGGAGCCCCCAGGCCACAGCCCAGAGCGCGCGGGGACCGACGGCCGCCGGAGCGCACGCCTGCGGGCACAGGACGCACGTCCCGCTGGGCTGCCTCGACCACCCCCAGCTCCGCCTGCCCTTCCCAAAGGGGTCCCTGCGGCGCGGGGTCCGCGGAGCTGCCCCGCCCCCGCCACGGGAGCGCACGCAGCGGGAGCAGCGGCGAGCGGCGGGCCGCAAGGTTATCCGCGCGCCAGGAGACTGCAGCAAGCCCGGCAGCGTGAGCGGGGGCTGGGGACAGCGCGCTACCGAGCCAGGCCAGGAGGGACTGTGCGGGGCAGACAGGAGCACCCAGAGACAAGACGCAGAGAGAGACACAGACGAGACGGAGAGACGAGACACAGAGACAGAGATGTAGAATCAGAGATGCAGAGAAAGAGAGGTAGAGGAAGGAGAGACTGGTATGAAGAGACAGGGAAAAGGAATAAGTGAGCCCTCTCCTCCCCCACCCCTCCAAAACAAGGGGGAGGCACTGAAGGGGCAGAGAAGGGGGAAACGCCAAAGAAAAATAGAAGAAGAGGCAAGAGGAAGAGAGGACAGGGTGGAGAGAGGCAGAGAGCAGACAGGCAGAGACAAATGGGAGATTCGGGAACCCAGCGCAGGCACCGCACTCACCATCCTGGTCGTGGCCCCCGCCGAGCGGCCGGTGCGCTTCCCGACTGCGCACGCGCACAGCGATCCAGTCCGCAGGTCCCGCGGGCCGCTGCAATCCCGGCGTCTGCCTGCAAGGGGAGGAGGGCGCGTGGAGTATCAAATGGGCCGCGCGTGCGCACCGCCCGGGACGGGGGTGGGGGCGGTGGGCAGCCCCGGCACTGCTTAGCTGCCGCACGATGATAGAGACCCACTGCAACCTCTCAGCTACCCTGGCCAGCGGAGGAGCCTCACAGGCCCGAGTTGGCACTCCACGGCAAAAATGACAGGCGTTCTGGAGCCCAGGAGTCCCGGATAGCCACCAGAGAGCAGACGGGTGAACTGAGGCTGGTTGACCAAGCCAGTGCAGGAAAGATTCAAGTGCACCAGCCTCCCTGCGGCCCCGACTCACACTTCATTTTATGGTGGTGACTCACGACTGTTCATCAGTTTAAAGCCATCTTCTGGTAGGTATGGAGCGCTAGACCAGCCTAGGATGAGAAGGCGTAAGGCAAGAGGGATGCAGTATTGGAGCCACAGCCTGTAATCTCGGCACGAAAAGGCTGAGGCAGGTGTACAGCAGGCCTGAAGCTGGCCTGGCCTAGACCCAGGCCATGGATCAGCCAGAGGCTGGAACTGAGGCTCGGTTGGAGGAGAGTTTCCCAGCGCCTCTTAAAGCAAGGATAGATCGCTCAGAGCTGTCTGTTCTTCCAAAGGTCCTGCGTTCAATTCCCAGCAACGACGTGATAGCCTATAATCATCTCTAGTGGCATCTGGTGCCCTCTTCTGGCGTGCAGGCACACATGCAGGCAGAATAGTGTATTTAAAAAAACAAAAAAAAAAAAGCAAGGGTAGTGACGCCTACCTTTCCCCTCAGCAGCAGGGAGGCATCTTGGGCCAGTTGTGGCTGTGCATGTTGGTAAGACATGCTAAACAGACAAGAGAGGCAGAAGGACCATGGGCTTGAAGCCAGCCTGGGCTACACATTTGGTGCTTTCGTGGCGGCATACACCTTTAATCCCAACATTTCTGAAGGCAGACACAAGCTGATCTCTGTGAGTTTGAGGCCAGCCTGATGTACAAACCAAGTTCCAGGACAACCAGAGCTAGATAATAGAGAGAACTTGTCCAGTGCAAACAAACAAACAAACTGGGGGAAGGCTGAGGGCTGGAGAGATGGCTCAGTGGTTAAGAGCACTGTCTGTTCTTCCAAAGGACCCTGGTTCAATTCCCAGCACCCACATGGCAGGTCACAACTGCCTGTAATTCCAGTTCCAAGAGACCTGACGTCTTCACCCTAATGCACATAAAATTAAAAAGTAAATAGCTAGAGAGATGGCTCAGAGGTTAAGAACACTGACTGCTCTTCCAGAGGTCATGAGTTCAATTCCCAGCAACCACATGATGCTCACAACCATCTATAATGAGATCTGGTACCCTCTTCTGGTGGGCAGATGTACATGCAGGCACACATTGTACACATAATAAATAAATAAATAAATAAATAAATAAATAAATAAATAAATATTTTTAAAACAGAGGGAGGTGAAGTTACCTAGGCTACGTTGGGAATTTAAGGCCTGCCTGGGCTACATAAGACCTGTCTTCTACAGAGTGAGTTTCAGGGTAGCCAGGACTATACAAATATCTTGGGTTTTTGTTTGTTTGTTTGTTTTGTTTTGTTTTAAAAAACTGGGAAAGCCAGGCATGGAGGCACAGGCTCCTAGCACTAGAGGTTAATGCAGAAGGCTAGCAAGTTTGAGGCTAGCCTGGGCTCTGTGGCCAGATGCTATGTCAATTTTCTAGAATGATAGAGTGATTCCCCTGCACTGGCTGCAGGGGCTTGGGCTTACCCCTCTGCTCACTGGGCAGTCATCCTGGAAACTGAGGGGAACCCACGCTCACTCAGCCGGCATGCATCTCCAGGCTAGGCAGTCTGCCGGGACTGTATTTATGCTAGAAACCAGGTGGACACTGGATCCTGCCAGGAGCACAAAGCCCTCTTCACCCTTCAATTACACTCCTCACACAACTTCCAGACTGAAAACCAGGAACTAGAGAATCCTTTTCCAGCACTTTGCTCCCTAGCTAGCCTCAGCAGCTCTGGAAAGTGAGCCCAAATTAGGCTGGGGCACAGTTAGAACCTTCATTTCCTGTAGTCCCAGCCGAGAATGTGGAGCAGGGCAGCAGCCCGCATGGCATTCTCCAGATGCCTAGAAACTTCACTGTTTGATTAGTTATGCTTCTCTCTCTCTCTCTCTCTCTCTCTCTCTCTCTCTCTCTCTCTCTCTCTCTCTCTGTGTGTGTGTGTGTGTGTGTGTGTGGTATGTGTTTGTATTGCACTTGTGTGTGAGGGTACAGGTATGTGTAGGTCAGAGGTCAGCATTAGGTATCTTCCTCACTAGCTCTCAGCCTTCTGTTTTTTGAGACAACCTTGACTAGCTTGGAGCTCACTGTGTAGACTAGGCTGGCCTTTGCTTGCTGAGCACTGAGATTGATGGCCTGCACCACCACTCCCAGCCTCTACCTGATTCGGGTCAGGGTATGCCACTGAACCTGTGGCTGGCTGGCTAGTGAGTGCTAGAGATCCCTCTCCCCACCCTTACCCCAGGGCTGGGTTACAGATTTGTCCCCACAATGGGTGTTGGACCCCTGAACTCACTTCTTTATGCACTTTACTGACTGACATATGACCCCTGTTTGGAGGGATGAGAACGTAGTCCAGCTGGTCTCCACGTTGCTATGTGTCCAAACACCTTGACCCTTGACCCCCCTGCCTCCGCCTTCCCATTGCCAGGACAACAGGTATGTACTACTGCCCATGAGGTGTTGGGAGTGAACCAGGGCGCTGATGGATGGTCAGCAGGCCACCCGTGGATGACTGAGCTACACCCACAGCCCATGCTGTGCCTCTCATAAGACACCTTATGCATGTGTCTCAGACCTTCTGAGCCTCAGTTTTCCCAATGGGAACATAGAGTTTTGTACCCACTGAGAGGCTGACTTCGAGTGTCCCAGCTCCCCTGATTCGGGACAGCCACAGTGGCTGTAAGCAGCCTGCTCTCCCATTGAGGGGGCAAGTAGATGGTCCCTTGCTACAGCTCCCTGAAACAATCAGGCGGTGACGCCCTAGGCACAAAAGGGGCTTTTATTAGAAGGATGGGGGAGGTGATGGGTAAATGGCAGGAGAGGCCGTTAGAGTCCTCGCAGCCTAGCAAGAACACCTTGTTGTGGCCTCCTTCCTGGCATGGGTTACAGTTTCTCCAGATGTCTATCCAGCTTTAGAAGGTCCACTCCACCCTTGGAGGACAAGGCAGGCTGTACAGGTTGAGCTCTTAGCAGTGCATGCTCACTGCTGCTTCTTGTCTTGGCCCTGGGGCGCCAGGGGCAGTACGGGCAGGAAGAAGGCTGGCCGCCACAGGCAACGGAAAGCCAGCAGGTGGGGACCCAGTGCATACAGCAGGTTGCTCAGAAAAAAGGTGAGCCAGGTGTCCTCCGGCACACGGTAGGTAAAAGGTGTGCGCAGGTGCATGGAAGCACCCATGTGTGAGAACTGTGCCTGGCACAGATGCAGGAAGAAGGAACACAGGTCAGACTGACACCCTTAGGCCACTGCCCTTCCAGAGCTACTGTTTAACTTTAAACTTTCCTGCCTCTGGCCTGGATCCCACTCTTCCTCCTCACAACTATATCGATGAAGATTCCTTCCTGGGTCCCCTTGTCTTGGCTGGGTCTAGGCATGTTTCTCTTCCTACCGAGAAACCAGAAGTAGCTCTGAGCCCTCCACTGCTCAGACCCCTGCTGTGGCTCCCTACTCTCCCTCACAGGCCCAGAACCCACAGTTCATCATCATCAATACCCGGCTCCAAGTTCTCTTATCTCTCTCTCCCTTGATACCCTCTTTGCCATCTTCCTATGCTGTGCGCATTCATGGATGGCCTTCCCTGCATTTATCTTCGTGGGTTTCAATCATTCCACTCTGATCTCTCTCTCTCAACTCCCTGGGCCTCCTTCCCTCCAAGTTTCTGTTTGTTTTTTTGTTTCCCAGTGCTGGGGGAATGGAAGCTAGCCCTGAGCCAGCACTGTGCCACTGAGTCATATCCCACTATGATTCTCTCCACTAGGCTTACCTGTACATCTGGCCACCTCCCCAAGCCAAGGGAATTCTGGGGCAATGGGCCTGGGGTCCATCATCACTACCCCTTACCTGGCCAATGGCTCCAGCGAATACCAAGGCCCAGTCCGGCAGCCAGGAGCAGCCGGGGAAGATGAGGGCATAGACAGCCAGGCAATAGAAAGGTAGAGCATAGAACAAATACATCAGCATCTAGGGGAGACCACGGCTTGTGAGGACACAGGGTAGGGTGTCTACACATGGTTCCTCTCTGTCTCTAGGGGATACTCTCCTATCACACACACCAAGTTTGCACTCAGGTACAGAGATGGTAAAGGACTCTGGCCCAGCAAATTTGAACACCCTATTTCCAAGGCTAAATATGATTGACAGGGGCATGCCATTCAGGCTGAGCTAATAAGAGCCCGAATGAAACATGTTCTTAAATCTTAGGGTAGCCGAGGGGATGGATGAAACCCTGGAGTGGTTCTGGGGTATGTCCTTGAGCACCTGGATCCTACCATACCTGAAGTCTGCATGTACATCTGCCTGGCGGGCACGGGCTTCAGGCAACTGCTTCAAAGAAGCTTGGGAAGGACCATGGTCCTCTCCTCCTACCTGCCCTCTCACCTGCAACTTTGGGTAGGCCACGGGGTCCCGCAGGTATGGCTCATATTGGTAAATATAGATGAAACAGGCATCTGCGGGGCAGTCAAGTACCACCTAAGACACAGAAAATCACCATCCCTGTCACACATCTCACAAGGCTCCCAAGCCGAGCCCACGACAACCACCCTCGCCCTGCTTAGCCCTCCCTACTTCTCCTCCTTTGGCTTGGGGTCTACAATAAAATTATAGACAAGAGGCTACAGGGAATAGGTGGGTGATCAGAGAGAGAGAGAACACTGTCCTTTTGGCAACAAATAAAAAGTAAGTTTGGGAGAAGCAGGCTGATCAGGGAGACTGGACTGAGGGGTGCAGCGCCCAGCCAAGGCAGACTCACCAGGCCCCGGAAGAGGGTGAACAATGCAGCAAGGATGAGGTATATGATGAGGGTCAGGTCAGCTGGGCGCTGTAGGAGGCCTTTCTTCTGTTCCTCCTGTACCTGTCCCATGTGAAAAAGTCAGCTAGCAAGAGAGGTCTAGAATCCAGTAGAATGCTTAGTCAATGCTCCTCTCTATCTTCTGAGAACCAAGGAGGCTCTCCCAGGTACACAGTCATTTAGACATGAGTTGAGGATTGAAGCTAGGTCTTGTATAGGCTGAATACCCCTGAGCCATACTCCTAGTCCCTACTGGGGGATTCGAGGCCAGTGTTCTACTGCCAAGCCACATTTGAGTCTTCGGAGCTTTGAGACGATCTTACCATAAAACCCATGTTAGAATTAAACTCATGGCAACCCTGCCTCAGTGCCTCCAGTGCTCAGATGATAGGCGCAGGCCACCAGACCTAGCTTAACACACAGCCTTTGATCCAAAGCCATTCACAGGCAGGTGCTGGCAGGGGTACTCACCATGTCGAGGGTATAGGAGGTTGGTGCACAGGACTGGTTGAAGATCCTCACACCAGCCCAGCATGGAACCAGCATGTATAGGATGGCAAGGAAGAAGGCAGGTCTGATCTCTGAACTATATTTACCTGCCAGGGTGGGGAGGTCATGTGACTAGCAAAGAAGCTCCTAAAAGCAACTGGGCCATGCAAGAGCCCCATCTTGCCAAGGTTGTGATTTTTGCCTTGCTCAAGCTCTCCTATCTTCTATGTCTTCCCAGGATTCTTCTTCCCTGGCCAACCTCAATTTACACTCTGAATAGGTACGTCTGTGCTTCCCATTTTAAATGATGTCCCTTCGCTCAGCGATTTCTGACCCCGTTCAACCCTGGATCTTATCATCTCCACCCTACCTCCAAAGACCTACTTAACAAGACTTCACTGAAGCCACCCTAAAGCTCCCTTCCTGTGTGAAGAGCATTCTGGAAAACCCCTGACATCATGGGCCAGGAGCCTGGAGAGGAACAGAATTAATGTCATCTCTCTTTTATTTCCATGTGGAAAGGGAGAAGAGTGTATCTTGATTGCTGGCCAAGGCACAGGGTTATTGGGTCTTCAGACTTGTGGAGTCTCAGAATCTGTATCCTTACCAAGGATGTTTCCCGGGAGGAACACCAGGAGGCTCATGGCGAAGGACCCTAGCCAGTAGAGCCCAAGATTCCGGTACCTTTTCCTGGGAAATGAAGGGGGGGTAACTGTGGGCCACTAACCCTCAATCTAACACCCTAGAGCCCAGAGGCTGCCTTTGGGTCCCTGTTGGGACGGAATGTGGATGTGAGCATGCTCGGTATGTGCGAGGATGGCACCTCATACAGAGGCAAGCACTGGGAATGGTGCCCGTGGTCTAGAAGATGTGGTCTCCTGCCAACCACACCTGCTGACGGTCTCCGGAAACATCTCCTAGCCACCCCTGTGTGATCATATCCCTTTTCAAACATTTCCAGCTCCCCAGTGACCTGGAGCCCACTGCAGGAATCAACTTCCTCCTGGGTTTCTAGGCTTCCGTGTCCCCCTCACCTTTTGCAGATGGCACCAGCCATGGCCAGATAGAGCAAGTAGTGTACAGTACCATCCCAGTAGCAGATGAAGATGCCATGTGCTGTGCGCAGGTAAGGCTCACCCTGTGGGCAGCAGCGAGTCTCAGAAGCATGTGTGCTGGGGCAAGGACCATGCCCAGCCACCCTACACCCTACCTCCTTGGTGTAGAAATCCATAAAGCCCATCAGGATGCCATCTTCCTGGAGTGCAATGACAAGGTCCACCACAGAGGTGAAGGAGAAGATCACAAAGACTGGAAAGAGAGCATGGGACTGAGCAGGTGAGTGGGGTTGACATGGGCAGAGCTAGGCCCAAGTATGGTATGGCTAAAGCCAACACAATGACAGTTGGACCTGAGCAATCTCAGGTTCTGTTCTTTTGACACAGGTTCTGTGGCCCAGGCTGCCCTTGAATAGCAATCCTCATGCTGCAGCTTCCCAAGTGCTAGGATTACAGCCTACAGCACCACACCTGGCTTTTAGTTGAGCTTATAATTGGGCTTGCAACATCAGATCCAGGGCACAGTGACAAGGCCGTTCACAAGCTGGATAAGCTGTCATTGCTTATCCCAGCATTGAGCACTCAGAGGCAGGAAGACCAGGCACACAAGGTCAGCGTGGGCTATATTAATGCTGGGTTGGGCCTAGTCTGATGGAGGAGACTTAATTACTTCTCTCTGGAGTTCCAACTCTGAAAGAGGAGAAGGGGACCTTTGAGACTTTCCAGTCTAACATTGTTCCAGGTCCTCTGAGTTCCACAGGTTAATGGGAACCCCTCAAAGACTAATGCAGGTCCTTAGTTGGTCCCAAGTCTAGAATGGAAAGGCCTTTGCCCATACAGGCCTGCTCCCCACCACCTCCCAGTGACTCACCAGCATAGAGAGGGTCATAGGTGATTTCCCCATGGGATAGGCTGTAGATGGTCATGAAGAGCAGACCCAGGATCAGCGCACTCACCAACATCACACACAGGGTCCTGAGGAAGGGAGGCCATGCTTAGGCGAGACCTCTTAGAGGAATAATTCAGAAAGTATCAGCAACTGAGAATGAAACTGCCTTCCCCATTAGCAGCTTGTTGCTTAGGAGTTCTATTTGGCAAACTTCTACTCATCCTTCAAGTCCCATGCATATTGCTCCTCTAGAAGCCCTCCCCAATTTCCCAACCCCTTTCTGTTAGTTCCAATAATTCTATCATTAGCTGATACTCATTCATTTGGATTTGCCTGGTCAGTCATTGAGGCTCATTCCTCATGTGCCAGGCCCTGATGGGGAGGGTCTCCTGTATTCTCTGAGGATCCCAGTTCCTCCCAAAGTCCAACTGCTCCACCCTATCCTTGCCCAGATCTACCTCACCAACCTGATAAGACAGGTAAGCTAGTTGCACAGATAACAGAAACCAGATCTCTGGGCTTCATTTAACACAGCTGGACAAACAAACCAAAACTCAGAGTGGGGAATCTACCTGCCCAGTGCCACACAGCAAGGTTTTGTTCAATTCTCCTATACTACCCAGGCCCACAATTCATGAACCCCAGCTTGATTTCACCTAACTAGAAATGCCAAGAACAGTAATCTTGACACTGCACAGAGCTGTGATCCTCACCCATGGCTATAGTGAGAGCTAGACAGATGAAGGGACAGAGGCTGCCAGAGGGCACTTGATCACTCAGATCCCCAGGAGACAGGTACTGGCATCAGGGAGCCTGACCTATGGCTAAAGCCCTCCCTGTCCTACTGTTTGGGTCAGCTGAGCATTGGACTGAGGGGCTTGTTGGACTTCCAGGGTCTATCTAGAGAGAGAAGACAGGGACAGGGCCGTCATTTGGTGTAGGGGGAAGTTACTCTAGGCCCGAGACAGGCAATGGAACAGGACATGCGTGCCAGGGGAGCTGGGCTAGTAGGGCTTTCACTAGGATAATACTTTGACCCTGGGCGACTTTGGAACCTGAGCGGGGTGCATCCCTGGAATACCAGTAAACGCCCCAACCCACTATGGCTCCACATCACCTTTCCCCAGAAGCCTACAACAGCATCCTCCTGACTCAGCGCGGCCAGAGAGGGATTTCTGCTTGCGTAGGCGTCCCCCAGGCCCAGCTTCGACCCTCTCAGGCCCCGCCACCCCTCAACCTCCCTCCAACCCCGTGGTCCTCACGGGTGAGACGCACTGTGAGAACGCCGAGACTTGGTTGAGCGCGTAGGACACTGGCAGGGCGCCGAGAGACAACGCCGCAGTCTTGCCGGCTAGGGGTGGGATGTCCATGGCAGCGGCGCCCGGGGGCTTGGCTCCGCGACCTCAGCGCGTCTGAGCTCTGGGTTGCCAGGGACCTGCCCCGCGCAAAGGTCGTCCCGCGCGGGCCGGGCGGCCACCCTTACCTACGATAGGATTCCTGGCTAGTCTGTAGGGTCCGGCCCCCACGAGACTCCGCCCACAAGCTCCCCTTCTGGGTCCATTCAGCAACTGCACGGCGATGGCCACGCCCCTTCCCACTTTTCAGCTCCTCCCGCAGGCTGTGGCCACGCCCCCTACCTCCACCCAGTTCGTAGCTCCACCTCATTTTTCATTCACCTGTGTAGCTGAACTTGGGGAGGGGACATTGAGGAGATGGGTTATATGTCCGTAGGAGCGTAAAGACCACAGGAGCAAGGCTGTGGTGGGTCCTGATTTATCATTCTCCTCATCCTTTTGAAACAGGGTCTCACTGAACCAGGAGCTGAGGTTACAGGTGTGCTTGGAGCATCAGGTTGTTGTGTTCTGGGATCTATACTCTTAAACCTCATGACCGTGCAGCAAATGCTCTTAACCACTGCGCCTTCTTTCTAGCCCCAGGGATGTTTAAAAACATTTTATGTATATGGGTGTTTTGCCACGTCTTTTCTCATGTGTATGTAGTGCGCAAGGAGGGAAGAAGACATCTAATCCCCTAAAACTGGAGTTAAGAATGGCTGTGACCTTCCGCAAGAACAGCCAGTGAGTCATTGCTCCAACACGGTTTTTGTTGTTTTTCTTTTTTTTTGGTTTAAGATCCATCTGCCTCTGCCTCCTGAGTGCTGGGATTAAATGAGTACACTACCGTAGCTGGCTATATTTTTTAAATTAATTTTTTTGTATGTGCATGAGATGGGAATGGCAAAGCATGTGTCAAGATCAGAGGACATTACGTCTACCCCATAGGTCAGCCTTGGCAGCTGGCGTCTCTACCCAGTGAGCCACCCCACTGACCTCTGTATGTATGTATGTGCATGTGTGCCGCTGGACACCCCTGCTCTATCAGACATTCCCTGCACTGCTAGCCACGTCTGGCTTTCCGCATGGACGCTGGGATTAGAACTCAAGGTCCTCATGCTTGAGTAGTAAGTGCTGTTACACTGTCAGCCATCTCTCCAACTGAAAGGGACCCCTTTAAGCGCCTTACATTCCCAGACTACTGTCATCCTCATATGAGGATCAAGAGAGCATCACCGAGGCAGCATGAGGTGGTGACGACACCTGCCTTTACCCAGGCAGGTGATCTCTTAAGCTCAAGGCCAGTCTGTTCTATAGATCAAGTTCCAGGACAGCCAAGGCTGCAGAGAAACCCTGACTCCAGAAAGAAAAAAAAAAGACAAAAAAGGAGTGGGGATGGGGGGTGTGGAGTAACATCATGGGAGCTGAGGGGACAGCCATGTCTACTTGGATACAGCATGACCTTTACTAAACTTGGACTTGACCACAGGCAATGTGAACTCGTGTCTGGGTGTGAAGCTTTGGGGTATCATTCCTATAGGAGGTCCTAGGACACAGGAAGACTAAGTGTGGTGGAAAGGGAGTTCAGGGAGGGGAAGTGGGGATGTTAAGGACCAGATCTGGTGAGCTCAGGACAGGATCAACGGCTGCAAGGACCAATAACAGGTCACTAGCGCATCACTGCCTCCAGATGGGCTCCTGCTCATGTGGAGTTCTTGCAGTCTGTTTTTCAAAGACCCTTGTGCTGGTTTCTGGTATGAGACAGCCCCTCTCCCAGGCGCCCGCCTCCAAAGAGGCCCCACCCTCAACCCAGTGGTGCCCAGGACACACCAGCCCATGCACATGTCATGAAGTGTTTGGAGGCCTCTTTTTCCCCTGCCTGGGGTAAAGTCCACACCAATTGGCTGGCCTCCAGTTACTCTGAACTCAATGACAAGCCTCACAGAGACCAGAGGAGGAACAAAAGGGGTTTCCGGGTACTAGCAGGGGCAGAATGCTAGGCAGGTGAGCACTGGGACTTTAATACACAGCACACTTGTGATACAGGATGGGCAGAGATGGATGCCAGAACACTCCACAGTCTAAGGATGGCCGATCTGAAAGTAGACTTTATGTTTCCAGAATATTCAGTAGTAGGGCCGTCTGGGGTTGTTCTGTGGAAGGCCAAAAAGATCAAGAGTGATAATGTTAGTGGAAAACTGTCGGTTCTCCTTCCAGAACCTTCCAAGCAGCAGAGCTGACAACGTTTGAGGGCTGGAAGAGGGGCTTTGCTGTCTCCTCCCCACCACCAGCAGGGAGTCAGGGAGACACAAACCAGAGGGTTGGGCCGGAAGCGGTAGGCCAGCATCATCCTCTTGCGGAAGGCCTCGTACTCATCATCCTCCTTGGAGAGCTCAGCCGGCCGGTCGATGCCAAAGCCAGCTCCATCTACTGTGGTGGCACCCCTGTGGAAAGCCAGCGGTCAAGAGTAGGGCCCAGATGGGACAGATAGAAAAGGGCTACAGGGTTCTGGGGTGGGGATGGGTGGTAGGGCTCAGGAGCCTTGGCAGTGGTCCTTGACTAACCAAAAATGGGGTCAGAGGCCAGCCTTAATGTCATGCGGCAGTGTGTTCACTAGTTTCTGGAACCTTAAGGCTTGCTCCATCAGTGTGCTCCCTGCAAGCCCCAGGGAGCACTCACTTGTTCACTGGGTTTTTGATGCCCTGGCCCTCGGTGCCCAGTCCCTCGCCTTCCTTCCAGCCCATCTTCATGAGCATCTGGTAGCCAATGTTTTCTACTGTCAGCTTGAACTCCTTGTACTCTGAATAGTCCGGCTCTCGGCCCTCCTGCAACATAAGGGAGGAAGTTGGCAACCACAGGATGCAGCTACACTTGGGTCTGGCTCCAATGCCTACCCCACCTACTATTAGCCTCAGGTCAGCCTGGAACCACCCATGTGCCCCAGCCACCAGTTGTAGACTCCTCTGAAATAGATCAAGCTCTTCATCTTTCTGCTTGCTGTCTCCAAAGAGCTGAGCTTTCTGGCAGTCAAATCAAAAGAGGCAAGGTGACCATTAACATGGCCCCCTTGGGACATTAACAGTTTATTGGCAAAGAACAGTTCATGTTCTAAGAGCAAACTGTTCCAAAGACACAGCCTGGGGACAATCTGCCACAAAGACTGCTAAGTAGATGTGACTATGGGGTACAAAGAGAACCAATTTATGTCACAGCAGCTCGCTGGTTCTTGAGCCTACAAAGGAGGGCTGCAGGCAAGGCAGTACCTCCCTGCATCCGGGTGGTAGAGACAGGATGGCAAGAGATGAAGGCCAGCCTGGTCTACACAGCAAGTTTCAGACCAGTCAGGATGCATAGCAAGACCGTCTTGAAAAGAAAAGGAAAAAGAAAAAGCCCCTGTGCTCTGGCGGTGTGACTTCCCCATGGCTGGGAAACACTACACTATTCGTTAATGCCCTACCTGTCAGTGCCTGCCAAGGCACGGGAAGGCGGGGTGCCTTCCTGTCAGCTTCCCTAGGTCTGAGCCCAGGGCTCACCTTCAGGGCCTTGAAGGTCTCCATGAACTTCTCCAGCTCGTCAGGGGGCAGGAAGTCACCGATGAAGTGCTTACCCCGACCCATCTGTGTTAGCTGCTCTGCCCACTCTGCCCAGAAAGGAGGGAAAGATGGGTGGTGAGGGATGAAGTGGGAGATGATACCAATGGTGCGTGTTCTAGATTTGCACCCTTGCCCAGTGTTCCACACAGAGACCAGTGATTGCTTATGAAGGCTCACACACCCCTCAATGAGGAAAGAGGGAGAGGTGGAGCCTCTGGACCATATGCCAAGGCCAGGCGATACAGGGGAGTGGGGTTCACCCGCCGCTTATGCCCCACACACCCCGTGTCTTGTCCATCTCCATGCGTCGCAGCTGGTGCTCCCAGGTGCCCAGCTCGCTGTCCACCTCCTCGTCACTGTCATAGCCATGCTGGTGTTGCTGCAGTGCCTTCTCCCACAGCAACTGCATGTCCTGCATGGCACGCTTGTGCTGCATAATCATGTCATACATCTGTTGCATCTGTACAGGGGACAGCCAGGGAATCAGTGAGGATGTCTCCTTGCCCAGATAAACAGGGCAGGGCAAGAGCTGCAGCCTGTCATATCCACATCTTAGACAGAGAATAAGGACGGCAGCAGATGTCAGGCTGCAGGCCTATGGCAAGATGGTGCTAGGGGCTCTGGGGCTATGATCCCACCTGACCTGCCCAGCTGGCCCCTGCCCATTGAGGTCAGACAACAATGCTTCAGATTATCAGGGTCTCAGGGCATAGGACACCAAGACACTAGAGGGAGCTAGCGAAGGGCAAATGGGCCCTGGACACTGCCCTAACCTGGTTCTGGGGACTTGCCTGTCAGGAACTCCTTAGGCAGCAATCATATATGGATATTCATGTGGCCCTTCATTTTGGGCAGAGCTGAGTTTTCTGCCTGTGGCCTCACCTCCTGCTGCTCCTTCAGCTGCTTCTTTTGTGCATCAGACAGCTCTGTGACACCCACCAGGCCCACTGGTTTCCCCTTCTCGTAGCCGAGCCCCTTGAGATCCTGAACTAGAAGGAGAAAACAGATGACAGGACCGTAAGAAAGTAACAGTCTTGTGCCACGGCTTCCGGTATCTGGGGTCAACTTTGTCGACAGCACCCCAGGCAGAGTCCATGGCAGACTAGAGAGGCCCCACTGTGGTGGAGGCTGTCATGTGCACTCTTTGGAAAGATATCCTTTCTAGGAAAGCTTCACAGTCCCTTAGCAACAGATGAGGATACCAGGAACCACAGAGGGTCCCATATTCCAGCACAGAAACCTGGCCCCTGGGTACACACTCAACACCACACAGCTAATGGTGACAGGCCAGGGACCTGGCAAAACAACAGGAAGGAGCTGAGTTCTGTGCATGTCCATGAGCCACGCACATTCTATCTGGTGTAGATGCATTAGATTGGGTCTGACAATTGACTCTGCCATGTGGCTCCTTCAGCCTCCTGCTATCCTCAAAGCTACTTACATTTAATTTAGCATTATCTCTAGAACTTGGCTGGAGCTGTACTGACTCACAGGCTGTGACAGCCCATCTGGTTGACAGAGCCACCAAACATTTCTGTGAAGGAAAGCCAGGTCTCTACATGCTTGCACACACACAAACCCCTCTAGGAAGGTGGAAAGAGCTGAGTCTACCCAAGTCATTAGGGCTGGGGCACTGTCCTTTAGAAACTCCCACTAGGAATGGATGAGGTTCAGGGGGCAGTGTCTGACCAGCAAACACACATATGTGTTCACACTCTCTCACACAAAAACACACAATCTACACTTAGCTCCTAGGCTCCCAGGGGACCCCTGATCTTTGCTTGAGGGCTTGAAGGAACACAGAGGGGTATAGGGACCCATGAGGCTAAGAAAAAGGGAACTGTTCTTTTCTGCCCACTCTAGCAGTGACAGGTAGTGAGTCCTCAGACAGAGACAATACAGCACACACTACTGGGATATGAACCTCAACTATGGTTTGAAGGCTGTTCTGCTACTCTGGACCATAGCTTTGGTGCCTTCATCATCAGGGCTCTCGATTTCCTGTGGCCAGCAGATGCTCCCAGCCTTAAGTGACAGGCTGTCTCTTAGCCCTCAACTGGCACTATCAAGAGCTCAGAGTTTCTCCTTGACTTAGAAACAGAAGGCCCTGGGACTAGAGATTGGCCCTCAGAGGATGCTCAACCACAGGCTAGCCGAGGAACCAGGAGAGCAGCCTTTCCCATGCTTTTATGTCAATTTGACACAAGCTAGAGTTATTTGAGAAGGAACCTTTACTGAGAAAATGCCTCTGTCTGATCAGGCTGTTTGCAAGCCTGTGGAGTGTTTTTTCGGTTAGTGATTGATGTGACAGGGCCCAGTTCATTGTGGGTAGGGCTATTCCTAGGTTGATGGTCCTGAGTTCTATAAGAAAGCAGGCTGAGCAAGCCAGTAAGCAGCACCCCTCCATGGCCTCTGCATTAGCTCCTGCCTCTAGGTTTCTGCTCTGCTTGAGTTCCTGTCCTGACTTCTTTCACTGATGAACAATGATGTGGAAGCATAAGCCAAATGAATTCTTTCTCCCCCAAGTTGCTTTTGGTCATGGTGTTTCATCATAGTAACACTAACTAAGTAGTAACCCTAATTAAGATATGGGCCATCCTCTTGTTAATGTGGATAACTGGCCGACGGGGTGGTGGGGGTAGGAGGAGTACCCAGAAGGCAGCCACTGACTATCAGCTCAGATGACATGACACTACCCCCATACTCATGTGAGCTTGTGGCAGGAAATAAGAGACATGCTGGTTGTCCCTCAAATTGTGCAAATTGACTGTGGTAGCTATGGTAGCTCCTTGTCTTGTATTTCCTGAACTTTCTATGATGAAAACATAAACCATGTGTTTCAAAACCTAGGACAGAGAACAGGACTTTCTTTGTGACCCTGGACAGAGGTTGACTGCAAATCATGGACAGACAGGATGGAAACAAACATGGCCAGGAGACAGTAACTTAGAGCCCTGGTATGGCACTAGGGCATTGGGTTAAGTAAAAACAGGCCAAGAGACATGCTGAAGAGACATTCCTCACAAACAAAGGGACAAATATGTATGTACCTATCAAGAGTCTCCAAACACATGCTGGAGATGGATCACTGTATGATAGAACCTGTCACCAAGTTCAAACCCCAGGAAAAACACGATGGAAAAAGAGTGCCAACTCCATTAGGTTATCCTCTGACTTTCACATTCTTGCCATGGCACACATATGGTGGCACACACCTTTAATCCCAGCAGTTGGGAGGCAGAGGCAGACTGATCTCTGAGTTCAAGGTCCACCCAATGACTTCCAGGCTGCATAGTAAGACCCTGACTCACTGACTCACAACATCATCAAGTATGCGGGGCTGGAGAAATGGCTCAGCAGGAGAGTGCTGGCTGCTCTCCAGAGAACTGGTTCAGTTCCCACCATCTACATGGTGGCTCACAACTACCTGTAACTCCAGGATGGCACTCTCTTCTAGGCACCAGGTGTGCACATGGTGCAGACATACATGTAAAACACACACATACACATACCCTCCAAAACACAAAACCTGACAGCACTAACGTGGAAAGACGAGTCCTGCAGTAATGTTTTGAGGGGGTAATGTGCCACTTTTACGACTGCAGCTGGGAATGGCACCCAGGACTGCAGTGACTGACAGGAAAGCTCTCACTGCTGGGCTACACCCCAACCCTGAAAGTGGCCTTTTTGGTTGTTTTGTTTTTGTTTTTCGAGACAGGGTTTCTCTGTGTAGCCCTGGCTGTCTTGGACTTGCTTTGTAGACCAGGCTAGCCTCAAACACACAGAGATCTGCCTGTCTCTGCCTGGTATTACAGGCATGCACTACCATTACCATACCCAGCTAAAAAATTGCCTTTTAAACAATGGGTGCAGCACCTATACAAAACAGAGGCTAGAGTGGTGGTGACAGTGGACTTGCACAGCATGCTGGAAAGGACACAATCCAGAGAACACAGACATACATAACAAAAGACTGAGAGCTTTCTTGCAAAACTGAGGATTGGGACAAAGATGCCTGTTTCAGCCGTTTCTTATGTCAAATGGTGCATATGTTACAGGTTCTAACCAGACTGAAGTTACAGAAGAGAAACGAGTCTAACTGCAGATAATGCTAGACTTCAGGAGAGCGCCTCACAAGGAAATCCAATCCAGCCACAACGGCCATACGCCATGCCATCCCTAGAAGGTGGAGGCAGGGGGATCAGAGGTTCACTCAGTCTCGATCACACAGTAAAAATTTGAGACCAGCTTTGGTTACATGAGAGCCTGTCTCAACAGAGAATGGAGGGCTGTAGAGATGGCTCAGTGTTTACGAGCATTGGCCAGTTTTCCAGAGGACCTGGTTTTGATTCCCAGCACCTACTTAGTAGCTGGCAACCACCTATAACTCCAGTACCAGGGGACTCAGTACCTTCTTCTGGCCTCTGTGGGCACTGCGTAGTGTAGTATACCAACACACATGCAGACAAAACGCCAAAACACATAAAAGTAGACAAATGTAAACAAACAAAAAGAATGGAAGCTAGTCATAGTGGTTCACACCTGTCATTTGAAAACTCAGGAGGCTGGGGCTGTAGCTCAGGGGAGCCCCACATGCTGAAGGCCCCAGGTCTGACACTCAGTACCAAAAGTGTATGTATCATTTGTCCGCTGTAACATTTTTGTTGTTATTGGGGAGGAGTCTTAATTACGCAGTCCTGGCTGCCCCGGATGCAGACTGAGCTGGCCTCTAACTCGGGAGACTCACCTGCCTGATTTCTGAATGGTGGGTTGAACTGTGCGCTACCATGCCCAGCCCTCTCTCACCTTTAATCCTATTTCCTCATCCACCATGCACATACTGTGGAGCAAGGCGCTACTTACTACACTTTGCGAGAATGGTAATACACACCATCCCAGCGTCTAGGAGATAAGAGACTTAGGGCTCGGTGTACCTTAGTTATCTGACACGATCTCAAAACACTGTCCCAAAGCAAGAACCACAAGGAGACTACTTCACACCTAGCAGAATGGACATGTGTGTACATCACATCTATGTTTTGAGACAGGGCTGTCCTATAACTTGCAATTCCCCTGATGTAGCTTTCTGAGATAAAGGGCTATGCACCAAGTCTGGCTCTGAGTATGTAACTGTATAAAAGGGCCATGGATAGTCACAGGCACCGGCGGCTGTGTGGGTCCTAGATCCAATCCCCCCTAGAGACTGATGGCTAGTTCCAGTTGCATGGATGTCTATACTCAAGTAGTCCACCCAGCCACAGGAGGAAGCAAAATGTGGCCCATATTCTGAAATGACCCCAAAGGCCAATAAGAAAGGCGGCCCACCTGACAGAGGTGAAGGCGAGGCGTCCACGTCCCTCTGTGCCAGTTCGGTGGGTGGCAGCTCCACTTTGTCCTCCTCAGGGCCCCACCGGCTCTTCCGCTTCCTCTTCACAGTGGCTGTGGTGGTGGGTTTCCCAGGGATAGACGGAGTGGGGTTGACAGCAGGTGCTGGGGCCACTGGAGTAGGGCAGGCAGTGGGGGGTACAGCCCCTGACAGGGCTTCGGGGGTAGACTTGCGCCGCAGGCTGGGGTTGGGAGCAGAAACAGGGAGGGGGCCAGTGGAGCCCTCCTTGGCTTTCCGGAACTCCTCCAGCTTTCGCCGGTAGTATTTGTACCCTTGGCTGTTGGGATCATAGAGAAAACTGCAAAACAAAGTGGAGGACACCACAGTTGGGTTGAGACTTGGCCCTGCTACTGGGACTAAAGATCAGGCTGTGTGTACGTAAGGTAACCAGAGTCACTGTCCAGTCAGGCTCAGCCAGAAACTACTGCAAACCCGACCCACCCATCAGGCCCCATCAGTCACAGAGGCTTCTGCTGGGATGTTGACAGGTACCCTCAGAGATCCCCAACCCAGAAGTGACCTTACATCAGAAAACCCTAAGCTGCTGGGAGACCTTGGGTACCCCTCCTTCAAATCCAGCCAACCTCTAGGAGCCCCATAGGCTGACAGTTGAGGACACAGGTTTGGGGCTCCACCCCACCTTAGAGTAAGTTGCTGGGGGATAGAAGCACTTTTCCCCTAGAAGCTGTAGGTAGAGAGCTTATCCTTTGTCCTGAGCCAGCTGGGAATACAGTAAGACTGAGGCAGCAAGGATGTCAATTCTTCTCCACTGCCTACTTCACTTCTCTATCAATGAAAACAGAGTGACTTGGTTCAGGGTTCCCAGTATCATGTGGCAAATACCAAGAAAGACTTGGCTGTGCACACACATAGTGGCGGGTTGATCCTGGACTGAGGAGTCAGACCTGCACCCAGGAACCTGGAGGTTGGTCCCAGCAGGGCTGTATCCCAATAGCTGCTGTGGCCTCGGTTCCCCAGGGCTGCCTGAAACCTGATGCTATCTAATGCTCTTCACTCAGTTGCTCAGTTTCTTCTATAAATGGCACAGAATTGCAGAGCCTATGCACACCTTTCTGAGGGCAAAAAAATGAGCTCCCAGTATTCAGAACGCCCGAAACAAAGGCAATGGAGCTGCCCTATGCTGTTCAAGGAATAATGACTGTAGTCTGTATACACAGGGACGGGGGTAGTTTGCCTTTGGATAGTTTTACCATGAGGCTTGCAAAATGCTTGGTGGCACACCGGAGGACACAGGGGCTGACATCACCAGGTCAGATAGATACTATGGCTTCTTGCATAAGCAAGAACTTTCCCCCCACCCCGGCACTCCCCCCAGATAAGCCCCATCAACTCAGTTTGTGTGTTCACACGAGCCCTAGGAGACAGTTGGAAAAGCCTGCTAACATCTGCCATCTGGGAAAAGCAGGAGATAGTGATGTCTCCTTTGTATGCCTAGGTCATAGTGTAAGCATGACCAAGTAGAGGCCACTTGTAAAATAGACAAAGGGGCTTGGCGGTGGTGGCACCATGCCTTTAATCCTAGCACTTGGGAGGCTGAGGTAGGAGGATCTCTGTGAGTTGAGGCTAGCCTGGTCTACACAATTAGTTCCAAAACAGTCAGGGTTAAAACAGAGAAACTGTGTCTTGAAAAACCAAACCAAACCAAATAAAAAACTGAGCATGCCAGGAACTGGATCATTCAGCAAGAAGCTAGCCGAAGGAAAATGCCTTTGGCTTCCTTACACGACAAAGGCGTTTTTTTCTTCTTGTGTGTTTGGATTAGGGTCTCGCTATGTAATCATGGCTGGCCTTAAACTCACAGATTACCTGCATCCACTCTGAGAGTAAAGGTATGCACTACCACATCCAACTCACAAAGCTTTTCTTTTCCCTCCCTCCCGTTCTTTGTTTTTTTTTTTTTTAAATAATTTATTTTTAATTTTTTTTATTTTATGTGCATTAGTGTGAAGGTGTCAGATCCCTTGGAATTGGCGTTACAGACAGTTGTGAGCTGCCATGTGGGTGCTGGGAATTGAACCCAGGTCCTTTGGAAGAGCAGACAGTGCTCTTAACCACTGAGCCATCTCTCCAGCCCCCGTTCTTTGTTTTTTAAGACAGGATTTCTCTGTGAAGCCTTGGCTGTCCTGAACTCACTTTGTAGACCAGGCTGGCCTTGAACTCACAGAAATCCACCTGCCTCTGTCTCCTGAGTGTTGGGATTAAAGGTGTGAGCAATCACCACCAGGCTCACAAAGCATTTAACCAGGGTGTGCAACATATGCTGGGCATATTGCAGACCAGGAACAATGGGCACATCTTCTAAGACAGAAATGCCAAGTAGCAGATGAACCGGAATACAGGGAGATGCCTCCAGCAACATGTCTACCTGACAAGCCTGGGCTTCATAGCTAACTCAGATTTAATCCCAAGTGTGATAATTAGTTTTCATAGTCAACTTGACACGATCTAGAAACATTTGGGAAGAGAGTCTCAATGGGGGACTGTCTGGATCAGGCTGGCTTGCAGGCATGTCTCTGAGGGGTTGTCTTGACTATGTTAATTGAGGTGAAAAGAGCTGGTACTGTGGGAGGCTGCATTCCACGTTTGGTGTACTGCAGGGTCCTGGGCTGTATAACAGAGTGGGGAAAGTAACCTGAGTACACTTATTCTTTCTGCTCTTGACTAACTACTGTAAATTACTGCTGCTTTTCCCCCTAATCAAGACTGTAACCTGGAACTGAGAGCCAGAATAAAGCCTTCTTTAAGTTTCATTATGGAGCACATTCACAGCACCTAGAAACAACACTAACTCTAACTCATGTGAACTTACATGCCTTGTGGGGCCGAAAAACAAATGTCCTATTCCTTCTCCAATCTGATGAGTCATGGGAGTGAGTGTGGGAATAGTTTTCAGTCAGCTATCTCACATGCCAGGTTGGCTTGGTGTCAATGACAGCTATCTCCAGGCTAGACATAGACATATACTGTCAGATCCTTAAGGCACACAAAGGCCAGGCAGGAGGCTCAGGGCTATCTGAGCCAACTCGAAATCGATGAAAGGCTAGGTGGAGCTGGACCTTGACCTCCTGAGAGGCAGGGCCTTAAAGCCCCTTTACTCTTCCCAGTTGTCCTGAGCCAGACGGACCTCCACAGCAAATAGAACCCGAACATCAGTGAGTTCTTATTTAAATGAGCTCAGTTAGATAGCTTTAAAAAAGGCTATTAGGCTGTGCGTGTCATAGCAGACTTAATAGACTGAGCTGGGCCCTGCTGCCCAGCTAGACTCTGCTGACCCCTTTCAGCCCCACAGCATACTACCCTCCAGGCTACAGACCAGATGGCAAAAGGAGTGTGAACCTCAGGGTTGGTACATCTGCTCAAGGGTGGGTCCGATAGTGATCCAGCCCTCTCTGGGATCAGAGCACAGGAGGAGTTCTCAAGACTCCTGAGCCTTACTGCTTCCTCATCATAAAAGACATCCCAAGACCACACAACAGCCTGCCCCAAGCCAACTGCCACTTGGCACAGAGAACTGTCTGTAAAACACATGGGAGGAAGAGAGCTAAAAACCCAGTGTGGCTGCTCAGACACCACTCAGGAAACATATCCATGAGCTCTAAAGTCAGAAACTCCCAGGCACCTGCCTTTATTCCTAGCACTTGGGAGGTTGAGAGAGGCAGATCTCTTGAGTTCTGGGGAAGCCTGGTCTATACAATGAGTTCCAGGACAGCCAGGGCTACACAGTGAGACCCTGTCTCAAAATAATAAAACATAAAAGAAAAAGAAAACTCCTAGAATAGAGTCCCTGTCCTTATACACAGAATACTGTATAGGCCATAGCCAGGGTGAACCTTTCTTTTCTTTTTTGAGACAGGGTTTTTCTGTGTAGCCTTGGCTGTTCTGGGACTCACTCTGTATATCATGACAGCCTCTGCCTCTGCTGAGATTAAAGGCATGTGCCACTGCCCACATCTGGGGTGAATCTTTCTAATGAGCTGAATTTGAAATATCCCCCTCAGGGTAATGTTCTGACCACTGCTCCCTTTAAGTGGTAATACTCTGCAAGGAGCCTTCAGGTGTCCAGCAAAGGCTCTCTGGGCCATTGTCTGGCCCCGATCCAGCTGTTCTCTGGCTCCTTGCTAGAACTCCATAGAGCACCCTGCCTTCCTAGCCACAATGAAGGAAGCCCTGAAATACAAAAAAGCAAATCTCTCCCCCCTCCAGTCTGCTGTCCCCACAGGCGGAGAGCCTTCCTTACCTGAAGGCCTGGTTCTCACGATTGTTCTGGAGGGCGATGGTCTCCACCTCAGGACCCCCGTCTGCTATGAACCTGGCCAACTTTTCTGCAAGGTTCTTGGCCTCTTCGTCCTCTGGGGGTGAAACTTTAAGCAGGCTGTCAGTACTGAGCTCAACTCACCACACCCAACAGCCTAATTCCTGCTAAGAGCCCCTCTGGAGTGAGCGGGGCTTGGCTTAGGAACGGTGCAAAGAGAGACAGGCAAATGGGAATCAGATTACTATAGGGACCAAAGTAAGAGAAGTATCACAACTATACAATCCCACCCTACCCCCCCTCACTCGGAATGTACAGGGCATTGGGAAGCTCACCCTCCTCTCCTGAGGAGGACAAAGCACAAGTGTGCAGTGCTTCAACCATTTTCCACAGACTCCTGTTGGCCCAGAAACCCATCCCATCCACCTCCTGCTGTTTGGCTCCTGCCCACCTACTTGGCATCAAATAGCATACCCACCTTGGGTGCACATGGAGCTAGAGATAACTATATCTTGTCAGAATGACAAGTGAATGCTCCCTTGGCCCGTTCCCACATTCCAATGAGCATCTAACAGGACCCTTATGAGGCCTTTGACATGTCACAGCCCCACACCCTAAAGACAAGCCTGGTGCTCAGAATTCAGTTGGGTCCTGGGGGACCAGCAGGTGTGTGGGTATACCTACCCACTGCCCGTGAGGGCATAAGGTTTGGTTGCCCACATCCCACAGTGCTCCTCGCCCTCCTCTGACCACTTACCTTTTTGGGTGGCTGCCTGTGGCTTTTGGGCTTCCTTCCTGATCTCAGCTACCTTCTTTCTGTAGTACAGGAATTCCCTGCTATTCTTATCATGTAAAAAGCTGGAAAGAAGATTTGGAACATTGCAAATGAGTTACAGAGGTGAGTGAAGCTAAGGCTTTACTGCAGAGCCCTCAGGAGGGCATTTCAAAATTGCCTAAGGCCGTGTGCACAAGCAGCAGAGTGAGACCCTGGAGTCTATCCCAAGCACTTCCTCCCAAATAACAATAATAACCTCCTCTGGGGCTGGAGTGTGGCTCAGCAGAATAGCCCTTACTTAGCACACAAGAGGCCTTGGATCTAACCTGAGCTCCATAGACAGGTAAGTCCCTGGCCCAGGCTGTGTGTGTCAAGTTTCCACTCTTATATGTGTGACCACAACAAATGTGAGCAGCAAGGCACTGCCCCAGCGGTACTCACGTGAAGGCTGGGTTATCCTTGTAGTCCTCCATAGCTACTTTCTCTAGCTCTGGGCCTCCTTCTGCCACAAAACGGGCCAGCTTCTCTATCACTCTCCGAGTCTCGGCTCCCTCTGGGGGTGAAACTTTAAGGAGGCTGTCAGTAACTGGGCTCCAACTCACACACCCAATAGTCACTAGGCACACTCTCTCTACAGGCAGCAACGACAGCAGGAGAGGATTGGGAGGTGCAGGAAACTGTTGACAGCATGCACCTGGCTCTGTGGAGGGTGCTTGGTCTCTACAGTCAGAACAGCTGGCACAGAAGTGTGAGAGCCTCTGGCAGGTGAGACATCTTCAGGCTAAAAAGGACCCCTGTGACATGTTTCTAGCCTCTCTCTGCCCCACCCCTCTTCTCTATTTGTTTGTCTCTCTGTGTATGTGTGTAGGGGTTATATTTTGTTTTTTTAAATATGTTTGTAAGCTTTTGTGTATAAGTATTTTACATGCCTATATGTAAGTGTGCAGTGCCAGTGGAGGCCAGAAAAGGGTACTGGATCCCCCGGACCTGCAGTTACAGTTGTGAGGCACCATGTATGTCCTGAGACCTAAACCCAGATCCTTGGTTAGAGCACTAGCTGCTCTAACAAGCCCTCTTAAACCACCTCTTCAGCCCTACAATTTTTTTCATGCTTAGTATGTCGTCCTGTGTGCCCCAGCCTCCCCGGGTGTTGAGACAGAGTCTCTCTGTGTAGCCCTGGCTGTCCTGGAAAGACCTGTAGACCAGGCTGGCCTCTAACTCAGAGTTCCACCTGCCTTTACCTGTCTCCAGAGTGCTGGGATTAAAGGCGTGCACCACCATACCCAGGTGAGATGAGAAATCTGTTTGTAGGTATATGCAGGTGCGTGTGAAGATGAGGCCAGTGTAGCTCCTCAGAACCGCTTACCTTTTCTTTCTTTTATTTGGTCTTTTTAAAAGATTTATGGTTTTGAATGTTTTCTCAACATGTACGTCTGTGTGCCACATGCATGTTATTTACATATGGTTGTGAGGCACTGTGTGTGTGGTAGGAACCAGACTCAGGTCCTCTAAAAGAACAAGTGCTCTTAACTGCTAAGCCATCTCGCTAGCTGTTCTTTTTTTGATTTTATTTCTGATTCAGAGTTTTCTTGCAATTTGTCAAGCACACTGACCTGGCTGGCTAGCGAGCCCTACCTGTCCCCACATCCCTGGCACTGTAATTACAGCAAGTCACCACACCAGTATTTGCTTTTTCTCTTCAATGTGGAATTTGTGATCATACACTCAGGTCCACATGCTCAGGAGACACGAGATGGCCAAGCACTTCCCTGACTGAGCTGTCTAATAAATTCTAATTTATAAATTCAGCTCTAATAAATTCTACTTTAAAAATAATTGGGGCTGGAGAGATGGCTCAGAGGTTAAGAACACTTGCTGTTCTTCCAAAGGTCCTGAGTTCAATTCCCAGCAACCACATGGTGGCTCACAACCATCTATAGTAAGATCTAGTGTGCAGGCAGAATGTTACTGTATGAATAATAAAATAAATATTAAAAAAAAAATAATTACATGCTCTGATCTGAACACTGGGTGGACTTCAGTTCACTATCTTGAAGCTGGCGTCCAAGCATTCTAGACATGATCCCACAGGTTTCTGATGGGACTTTCCTATGATCTGGTAATGTAGCACTCTAGGCTAATCTCCTGTAATCTCTTGCACCTTCATACACTCACAGCCAGCTGTTTAGCAAGTGGTCTGGGTTTGTGCTAGGAAAGTGCTGGCAGCCTATCCTAAGGGCACTAGACACCTACTTCCTTATGTTCAATCACTATCTCAGAGATACAATGTTAATGTGTTAAGGGGTTTTTTTTGTTGGTTCTCTCTTACTTATTTATTTTTTGAGACAGTATCCAGACTAGCTTAAGGCTAGCCTTTAATTCCTGATCCTCCTGCTTCAACCTGGAATAAGAGACATGTACCACCTAGTTGTCCTGGGAATAAAACCCAGGGATTTGTACCTGCTGGGCAAGTACTATACCGAGCCACACCCCCAGCCTAAGATATCTCTTTCCAAGTAGATTAGCTGCCTGTATGAGGCCGATGGAACTTGCTTTTGTATTTCTCCTCAGCCTAGTCCCAAGTTGGAGTCTGATCATGTCCTTTTATTATAAGTGTTACAAGGGGAACAGCTCACTGTCAGCTGGTGTCTGGCCATTAGGGTAGATGCTAAGCCTGTAGCTAATCTTATCCTCCTTGTTGCTTAGTTGCCAGGAAGTGCAAAAGTGGGATAGCGGGGATAAAGGAACGTATGACTGAGAAGAAGGCACCAGGAAGTCCTGGGGCATTTTGTGCTGGATGTTCTTCCAGATTCACCTTCTTCCCACGTGCACAGCAAGAATCCCATCTAATGACTGTGTATAGAAGCAGGTATTTAAGGCTATATCAATCAATGCCCAAAACAGGTGTTAAGGCCTTGAGGTGAGCCTAGCCCCTTGTTGATCACTGGCAGAGCACGAGCAAGGACAGAATGCCTAAGAGGTTGTACCCTCAACCTACTCTGCTGACCCTCATTCAGAACAGTCTGATGTAGCACAGGGTGACAGGGTGTGCAGCCAGTTCTCCACAGGACCTTGCTGCAACAGAGCCTTGTTCTGAAAGATGTGGAGCTGAGTTACTAGAAGAGCCATGGCCACTGCCAGCCCAAGACCAGAGACCACACATTCTAAACCTCTGGCCCAAAATATAGAGACAGCCAAAGCAGCTCCTGCCTCAGTTTACCTGAAGCCCTGTCAAAGACAGCCTTCTGCAATGTCACTGTTTTCAGAAGGGGGTGAGTGTCCTTGGCAGGGCTGTTTCAAGACTTCCTAGGGTGGCTCACTCTGCTCAAATCTCAGTCTCCCCTAGGTACCTTTGGGCTGCTGACCCAATCACAGCACCTTGTGCCAGGATCCAGCCACGCCTGCAGTGAGGATGGGCAAAAGAAGGCATGGCAGCCCCACAACTTACCTTTGATCTCCAGCCACTGCTCATAGTCCTCCTCCTCATCATCATCAGGAGACTGGAAGACACTTGGGCGGTGTGCAATGGGCAGCTGCTTGGCATGTGAGTAGTTCTTCACAGGGCCTGTGGGGTTGCCCAGACCCAGGCCTGTCCTCTTGCTGAGTAGGAGGGGTTTCTTTAAGGTGCTGGGAGGGGCCCTGGGGGCTGGGCCTGGGGCTGGAAAGAGAAAACATACACTGGAGACCTGCATAGGGCACTGCTGTGGGCACACTGGAGCTGCACAGACTCCTAGACCTCCAGGCCAGGGAAGATGACTGAGGCACAGGGATAACAAACAGGACAAGCCACCCAGAGTGGAAGGCAGGTCAGCTCCTAGGTGAGACTCCAGCCTCCATATCCCAGATCATAGCCTTCCTAAACTGGACCTGAGGCCCCGGGGGTAAAAGACATGAACAGTGTATCCTCCTCTGACAGAGGCTGAAGTCAGCTTAAAGTCTCTTTTAGCAAAAATAAGCTCCAACTGGCTGTGTAGCTTCCCCCTACCTGGATTTCCACCCACTAGGATGAGCTTCAGGATGTGCTGGGGTATACATGACCCCTCTCCTACAACGACCCCACATGTGAGAGCCTGGTATTGACGACCTCTAACCCCAAGCTACTCAGGAAATTGTGACAAAAGGACTGAGTTCAAACTCAGCCTGAGCAACTAAGTCTTGTTTCAAAATGAAAAGCCAGAAAGACAGCTCCTCTGTGGTAGAACACTTGCTGGGCATGAGATCCCAGGTTCAATGACCACAAGACAAACACACAAAAACCCGATGGGTACAGTTATGCCTTGACAAGGGAAACAGCAAGCTCCCTGGGGAGCAGTGCCCCAGTACAGCTGGACAGGTGGGCTGCAGCATGAGAGGCTCCACACTCTACACTTATTTCCCAAAGCCTCAGTTTCTATGCGAGGAACATGGGTTCCTGGCCACACGATGCTACAGAAGCTGAACTCAGCCAGAGATCTGTAGGTACCCTGTAGGTATAAAGAAATCCCATCTCATCAGGCAGGAAAGTATTCAATGAGAGAGGGCATAATCTTTTAATCCAAACCAGTGGCACACATTGCTGAGAACAGGATGACCACAGGGTTCTTAGACACAACCTGTCAGCAGTGGGTTCCTATAAGGTAGAGATGGGGGGGCATGCTTCAATTTCCCATGTTTTTCATTAATAAATAAAAAGATCAGAGGCCGGAGAGATGTATCAGAAGTTAAGAGTACTTACTGCTCTTGCAGAGAACCTGAATCTGGTTCCCAATACCCATGTCAGGTGACCCTGACTCCCAAGGGCTCCTATAACCACAAGAGGCACATGAACTCATACAGGCCCACATACATATGAATAAAAATTAAATATAAAAGTCTTAATGAAAAATGCCATGTAGTGCACATCTTTTATCCCAGCAATTGGGGACAAAGTCAGGCAGATCTCTGTGACTCTGAGGCCAGCCTGGTCTACACAGTGAGTTCCAAGACAGCCACTATTACACTTTAAGATCTTTGTTGTGTGTGAGTATTTTGTCTGCATGTGTATCTATGCCCCATGTGCATGCCTAGTATTTCCAAGAGAAGAGTGTGTAGAAAACAGATGGAACCCCTGGAACCAGAGTGGTTGTGAATCGTCATGGCAGTGCTAGGAACTGATCCTTGTCCTCTGCAAGGGCAACACGTGCTCTTCGCAGCCCCAAGAGTCCCTGTCTTAAAAGGGGGGTAAAATTCAAAAGGCTGGCTCAGGCCTCAGCTGGCATTATCATTAGGAAGCCATAAGGCCTTCCAGGGACTAACCTTCCTCCTGTCTCAAAGCCTGGAGGACCACAGTGAGGCTTTCCATTCTCTGGAATGGGGACACTATCCTCTTTCTTGGCCATCTGACTTTACTGCTGCTGAAGCTGTTAGGTTGGAGCCAGGGCTCTGGTGCCCCTACAAGTCAGGCTGAGCCGTTCATCCCCCATGGTCCAATTAAAGACACAACTAGGTCTTGCGCTGG